>OX297855.1:26475509-27675509 GCA_946477585.1 Cheilosia urbana
AGAGATGATTTAAAACCTAAAGAAAATAAGCAAAACAAAAAAATAAAATGAATTGAAAAAGGAAATTCCATTTGAAATTGGAATTTTAAAATCCAAAACCACTACACGCACCAAAAGTAAGTACATATTGTTATTACAACTAACCAATTAGGTTTTCTTTACGTTTTGATAAAGTTACCAGTTAACTTTTATTTTTTATTGCAGCAGGACATAATCTGGCACAAATTTATTCCGTGACGATGACTTTTATTAAATTCAAGAGGGAAAAACGACCACTGCTCTTGGAAGATGATGATGATGACCTCAAGCGCGAGGATGAAGATGGCACTTTGGTTGATGTGGAAATGTTACCGGCAAATCAGCGCCATCAAATCCATAGAGGTGCGCGCAAACTAACCCGCTTCGTGATGGTCTCTTTAGGATTCTTATCGTTCTTTCTACTCATCTACATAGCAATCTATAATAGCGTACAAGCACGAAGAGGTAGGTGGACATGAATTATATTTCGATTTCTAATTGCGAGTGTATCTTTTCTTCTTTTTTTTCATTTTTTAGTGGCTCTACCTGGTTGGGGTTATAATACCTCTCGCAATACGGCTGATTATGTTCTGCCCGATGATAATACGGATTTGATAACACCTAAGAATGTTTGTGAAAACCAGTTTTTTTTACTGATTGTTGTTTGTTCAGCTGTCAATAATTTCGAAGCCCGGTAAGTGGAGCCTATGTTAGTGATATTGTTTATCTTAATTTCTTTGATAAAAAGTTGTGATATAAATTAATTCAACTAAATTAGGCTTTCTTGCTGCTCACGTTTACACCTACCTGTTTAAGATAATGTCAATTGTTTGATGTATGTACATCCTGCATGTCAACTATTCAATTAATTAATTTTATCGTAAGTCTTGGAGTTATCTTCGATATTAGAAAATAAATGTGAGCAAACATTTGAAATGACACCGCTTTCGGTATGGTTAGATAAACAGAGCGATGGGATTGTTTTATATTTATATCAAACCCATTAACTTGTGTGGCAAATTAAGTCACCGCGACTGGGATAGATATTTAGAAAATGCCTCCTTCAGAGGCTCCTGTATGCGAATGTATGTCTTGTGTATTTTAACATGAAAATGGCAGGTTGTTCTATAGATTGTTATTGATCTAGAAACGACTGACCGTATACAACAGTTTGAATGGCAAACGTTTCAGCGAAGTTTACGTTTAGGTAATAGTTACCTTCACTTTCTTACGAAATAATTCGCAGCACGCAAGTTGTTATGCAAGGTGAATTTATACATATATAACTGATTTCTTGCAATATAAAAATAGTTCACAGGCAGGTTACTTTTTGGCAACAGCAGCATTATTATTATTTTCTGTAACAATCGAACATTCCAAGAGCGGTTTCATTAACCAACTATGCGCTCCAATAAACAGCTCACTTTCAAAGCGACATATAATTAATACACTGCACTACTCACTCCATCAATTCGTGATAGTTGGTCGTCAGAGCCAGCCATTGCTGATCGCGAATAAACAGCAGATTGATACATCCAACGGTTTCCATGTAATCAGTGTAGATCAGAAGTTCAATTAGCTTAAAATATTGCATCCGAGATGATATCACTGGAGCTACCAACGAATGTTCTTGTAGACGAAATTCGCACCAGTGTTTCCTACCTAAGCATTACACAAAAAAAAACAATTAAATGCACAACACTTATCTGTATTGTTTTCGCTTTAAGTGGGCAGATATTTTCTACACTTTTTTTCATTAGTGACATTTTTGTGCATTCTCCGTTGCATTCTCATGCTACAAGCTTACATTGTCATCCTCTTATGTGTCTGGGGCGAGTGCGCTACTTTCACACGTGCATAACAATGAACTCGAAAGAGAATTCAGTCCAATAGAGCATTTATTTGTTGATTCTGCTTTAAGCAACACCGGAAAATTGTTCCTTCAAGGTCGCCCACTATCACTAAGATGCAATTCATTCTACAAAAGCATACCGCATATGGAAGAATTATTCGACACTCAAAAGCTGAGTGAGTACTTTCTCGTTTCGAAGAGATTTCCCCTTCCAAAAAAGTATAAATAAACATTCTTATCATTTACACACCCCTTGAAGTCATATAAATAACCCAAGTGCCCTCATTTTTACTTTCTGTTTACAGACAAAACATCCGTGAAACATGGGGCAATACATCGGAGTTTAACTACGACGTGTTTGCTGTAATGCATGCACACCTGCAAGGCCATTACTTAGATAAGAAAAGTGATAATTTTAAGCGCTACAAAGAGTATTTCAATGTAAGTAAGCAATAAATATTGTTTGGGATATAATTTATTTAAAAAATAAATATACATTTCCCAGGACACATCCAACTATAAAAACCCAGTTCGCGTGGTATTCCTCATTGGGCGCAGTGAATCCGAGCGCCATCTAGGCAACGAGAGCAGAGTTCGGCTGAAACAAGAAGCCGACCAATATGACGATCTCATCCAGGAGAGCTTCGTGGACACCTATAATAATCTAACAGTCAAATCTGTGATGATGCTTAAATGGGTAAATAAGTATTGTACGGACAAAAGTCAATTCCTCATGAAATGTGACGACGACACGTTCGTCAACGTTCCCAACCTTTTGCACTATCTCCTCGGAGGCACCATCCCCATATATAACGCCACCATTCAGTATCACGATATGGTTACGTACAAAGTGATGTCTCCCGCAAATCGACTGACACTGTTGCGTAACTTTCTTATTGGTTACATGTTTTGCTTCGTGAAACCTGTCGCGAATATCAGTTCCAAGTGGTATGCTCCATTTTACATGTATCCAGGTGAAACATATCCCAAATATTTATCCGGCGCTAGCTATCTAATGTCCAGCGACGTTGTTGGGCGGCTCTATGATGCCGCTTTGAACACATCGCTATTTCACCTTGAGGATGTCTATATTACAGGTATCTGTGCAGAGCACATCAATCTTCCCCGCCATCACAATCCACTGTTTTGCTTTGATCATTCGAAGAATATATGCAGTTTTAGGGGAACAATTACACAGCACTACGTGAAGGGTGATTCTATGCGCGAAGCGTACGCGTTTGTGACGAACTTCACCAACAAATGTCCGCCACCAGATAAGTACTTTAAGACAAATCGATTGCGAAAACGTGCCAAGAATTGCAGCTAAATGTCATTTTCTCTTTTTTTTTTGTATGCTGTTCTTTGGTTTGCCCTGCCTCCCCTTTCCTCATTCCTTTAAGGTTATTTATTTTAGCGAGTCATTTAAATGGAGGAACACCCGCCGTAGGTAAAATAAGTTCTGTTGCTATATAAGGCTGATGAGCATTCGGTTGTTGTTTGTTGTTATTGGGCCTTGACGTTGAAATAGAAATGAAATAACAAGCCTTCCGAAATACAAATCAATCAAAAAGTACTGCTTGTCGAATGCAAATCGCTTTTCGCTGTGATAGTCTAATATTTTAATCTATTTTAATACTTTTGTTAAGTTTTTTTAAATTAGCGGATGATTTTATTCAAGTGGGATAGGTCGCGGTTGTTAGTGCGCAATGGAGGAAGATTATTTTTAGTTGATTGTTTTAGTGACTCATGATTGATATCGGTTCATATAAATGAGTTTGTTTTCCATTCATTTACTCACACACTCATCAACGCCACCTATTATTAATAGAAGAACAATTTAATGCTCTTCGCAATGCTGTTCTTCTTCTCTTTTCTTTCTTCTGAGAATATCTTCCACAAACTGGCTAACTTTTCCCCAATTCGAGTCGCTCGTCATCATTTTCTCGACTATGTTTTCTGGATTGAAGGTACCAATGCTGCTTTCCAGGACTGTGCGTTGTGTTTCCCATCTTCTGCAGGCAAAAAACGTGTGCTGTGCGTCGACTATTGGAGAGTCACCGTACTAGCAGGCTGGGCTATGCTTTTTATCAATCTTCCGTTAAAAAGGCATTGAAATTTCCGTGTTTCCGGTCGTTCCACTCAGCCACATTTCTTATCAGTCTCGCTGTCCACCTTCCTCTGCTTTCCGAGCTCCACCGTTCTTGCCACTTCCGTAGCGTTTGCTGTGCTGCTTGATCGATTGCCGCTTCCAATCCAATTTCCGCCTTGTTGTGGTGGAAGTACTTCCTTTGTGTCGCTAGGAGATCGATGCGGCCATCTGCTTCCGGTACTTTTTTTTGTCGAAGCGCGTCTGCCCATATCTCGCTTCCATATAGGAGAATTGCATGCGTCGTCGACATTAGTAACCTGCGCTTGCTTGGCGTTGGACCACCTATGTTCTCAATTAATCTGCTGAGTGCTGTTGTAACTCTAGAGGCTCGTTCCGCTGCGAAATTTATCTGTTGCCAGAAAGTTAGTATTGTGTCGAGCCTCAATCCCAGATAACTCACCGCATCCTTGCTCTTAATTCCACTTCAGAGACTTCAGAGCCGATTTGGAAGTCCATTTGGGTGGGGATTATCTTCTTCGTCAGAAGGACTATCTCAGTTTTCTCTGTTGCCAAACTGAGACAGTGCATGACTTGGTTCAACCAGAACGCCTATGCGGCCCATGAAGCAGACTTCCTGCAAGTTCGAAATATCAAATACCTGCTTAATAAATGTGGTGATGGAGTTCTTCGATAAACTGAGCAACAAATAGCGCTATAGCTTTGGAATAGAGATAATTTTTGGATGAAAAGAACATTAAAGAAAAACAACTGTCAACTCTTTTTCCCTGGCTTTGGTTGTCGGGCGGTTGCCAACTAAAAATATTAGGTCCAAGCTGTAGAATCATTACTAGGGCCTAGGATTCCACCGACTTATTTCTGCAATCATTTATTACAAGCACTAGTAGGAAGCACAACGTGTCTTATGATTGTGAAAAGAAATATACGTTTGAAATACCACCAAATCATATCAGATGCCCTCTTCACTGTATCATTTAAATTAGTTGTCTCCACTAGTGCTATCCAATTATAAAGAAAATAAGACTCTGATCCTAAACACAAAATAACAATCGATAGCATTGCGTGTCGAACATAAACAACCCCGACAAAGTTCTTATTTGAACAAATGAAAGAACAACCCAACCTACTCTTAACATGGTATTTGAATCATTGTTTAAAAAAAAAAACAGCAAGAGCAACAAACAAACCAATGTGAAACGAAGAAATGCGTGACTTTTTCTAATTTTCTCAAAGTGTGCGCGATAACCTTCCCACCCGCCACATTCAGATATAAGTGTACTTTCGTTTTAAAACTAATTAGATAACTAAACAATATTAAACTGAGACGAAATAAGTAGATGTGCCTTGATAGAATGAAAGAGCTACCGTCATCTATACATACATGTATTTATTATTTACTTCCTATTCCTATTGCTACCAGAGGTACATGACAATATTATGAATTAGCATTAGGTATTTTTCCCCACAAAATTTGGCGCATTCGCTTGTTTTTTTTTTTTTTTTTTTTTTTTTTTTCTTTCTTTTAACTATTATGTAAGAGCTCTATTATGCAAAAAATGTGATTTGTTTTTAGCTGTATTTGTCTAAGATTTCTGTTTTTTAAGGTTTTAAATTATTTCTAAAATTAAAGTAGTGCAAATTTTGATTTTTGTTTCCTTACCATGATACTCGCTTCAGAAGTGCCAATGAAGTTACTATTTTGTTTTAGTTTTTCTTTTGTGCTTAAGATAAATGTAGAAATTTACAGAATTATTGTAGTGTAATATAATCATGAAATTTCATTGTAAGATACCGTAAATTTTAAATTATAGAATAATAATATAGAAATAAAATAAAATATGAATGGTACATACAGATGAAATTGAGTTTTGTTGTTATTGTTCATAAAAAAAGTGAGAGTATGGGGAAAGCTACATAATAATTATTAGTAACGATATTCACCCTTATTCTACGTGGCGTTTATATTAATCGACAGTTGGCGTCTTTTTAGTATCGGTATTCTATTCCTTGAACGCCTCCACTCTAACTTACTTTACATTCCACATGAGATCCACACCAAAGCTGATAATTGACAGATAGGTAGGTATTTTTGTTTTGTGTTTTAAATTTGAAATGAACATCCAAAAATCAAAAGTATTTCGAATCCACAATTTTCGTTGGAACTTGAACGGTGTTCATTTGGTTCTGCAAAACTGACCTCGGCATCGGTGTTCGTCTCAACAGGATTAACCATCGGTGATGTGGCTGGCGAAACGGTCGTATCATATCGTATCTTATTGGAATCGTGGTTGGTGGATGTAAATTTGTAGATGAAAATGTATTTCTGAACAATTCCATTCGGATTTACTAAACTGTTTAGATCGAGGACTTATGCAATCACTGTATCTACTTCATTTAAATATTTTTGTTTTTTTGTTTTTTATTCCCACCCATTTTTCACATCATCGCTTTGTGCAACTAAAACGACTGTCAGAATGCGAAAAACTGTTTTGACGTTTGTAGAACTTGTGTTCCACACTACTTAAACGACATTAAACGCCTAGAAACACGCCACATGTAATACTGATTTAAAAAAAAACCGCCAATTGTCGTTTAATATAATCGGCACGTAGAATAAGGGTGATTAATTAAATTTTTTTTCCAACTAGAAGGTATGTCGTAAGTTGCGTGATGTAAATAAGTTTTGCACACTCGCCCACTTGTTGGTACAAGTTTAGGTTTATAGGGAAAGAGTAGGCGTCGCGGCGAAATCTATATCATAGAAGAGTCTGCTACAATTATCGAAAATCGTGCAGGGGAACAAAATGCAAAAGACGCAACCTTCTTACTAAGCGGTTTGGAATACGGTGGCTGATAGTGCAATATACTTTTGGCCTATCAAATAATATCACATTATATTTTCCCAAGTTGCGGTGAGATGACTTACGATGACCGTACAACAAAAATTGAATTTTCAGCCAACGTTACATGTCACTCTTCCAGCCAGTTTGTATAACTGTCAACTAAGTACCTAATTCACGAATTTCTTGCCTAGATTTATGTCGGCTTCCACTCCATAAACGTCAACTGAAAAGGCCGGAAAAGGCAGTAAAAACAAATTAGACCGATACTGCTGTTAGTTTATAACTATTTATTTAGAAGACTACTGCAACTACGCCGTTAATAGAACTGATCGTTCCATATCTTCTGTTACATGCTGAAGGTTTTTCTTTATCTTTTTCGCTTTTTTATGTGCCTCTTTAGCTTCCTTGTCGATGCCATGCTTACATTTCTTACTTTTCTTTCTTTTTGTTTTTACCTCAATATCGTCTACAACCTCATCAGCCGCAATTTCTATGGTCTCCCCTTCTGAGCTCTCATCTGGAGCTTGCTTTGCGGCACTCACCTCGCGGTATGTTTTAAAACTGTCTGGATTTTCCTCCTTCTTTGATTTCTTTGCCTTTTTTGATTTTTTTATCGCTTTAGAGTTATCACAGATTTTCAAAAGACCTTCGTCATCCTTTTCGTTTTCCATTGAAAACGAACCAAGACATTCGGAAAGTTCCTCTTCTGTTTTCTTCTTTTCCTTTCTTTTTTTCTTAGACTTAATACAATATTCAGTCGTGTAGAGCATACCCTTCAATTTAGATTCGTCATCTACTGCGTGTGCTTGAGGAGCTTCATCAGTTGTCGTCTTTTTGTTCTTAGTTTTCTTATTCTTTACAACAGTCCAAGGCTGAGACTGTTCTTCACAATAAGCACTTGCCATTTTCAGGAGCATTTCCTTTTCCTGTTGCTCTATTCTTGCCAGCTTTCCAGACAGTTTAAGTCCATGCCTGGCACCTTTGTGAGCTGTTCTTCCACCGCATGCAGCAAATAACTCCTCATCGGTGAGAGGTTTATACGCGGCAACGTCGACTTCGATTTTATCTGGCTTCGTCACTTCATCGCCGGTATTTGTAAGTGTAGCTGAGAGTAGGAAATTATCATAGGAATCACGCTTCTTTTTCTTAAGCTTGCGGATAGAGTAATCCTTTGTGGTAATCTATATAGAAGTAACTATGTAATATTTCATTAAGAATTTTCAATTAGTTTAGTTACCTCGACAGATTCATCGTTTTTTACATTCAAAGAAACCTGGTCACCATCTTTTCCGATTTGGACATTGTTTGCAGCTTCATTAAAAACACGTTCCCACCAGTGGTTATTGAATTCCGCAGCTTTATCTACTCCTAGTCCAGCGTTATCAAACTTGAGACTTGCCTTGAGGGGTTTTGATATTCCATCACTATTCTTTCCAAGTCCATCGCCTGAAAGCACTTTATTTTTAAGCAAAAGCGAGTTTACTTAACTAGTTAGTTTATTACCTTCTTTCCAGCCGAATTTTTTTAGAATTTTCTCTGAAAAATTCATAATAAACTTCACGCATCAGTTTTTATTTACAGAAAAATAAACTATATTTATGACAGCCTTTTGACATAGCAGCACGTGTGTTTTTTGCAGGTTGTGTTCAGAAAAAATTATAGTTACTTTCATGACCGTATCACAATAGTTTCCTATTTTGTGTCATTCACAATGATATTTTTTGAAATTTTTTTTCGACCAAAGTTCGGCTTGATGGCCTTATTATTTTAGATGCAATTAAAAAAAACTTTTAATCCATCATTGCACCCTACGGTTCGTCGGTTTTTTGCCAACATCCTCAGGGGTATTGTTTATCCAATTCCTTAAAAAATACAACATACATTATGAAACTTTTTTAGTGCTATTCCATTCTGTTTATTTTTACTTACGTCAGTTTTGTATGTTCATATTCTTAATCTGTTTTTATATTTTAAACCTACCCATGACTCCACAGATCATAAACACGATAAATAAATAATAATAAATAACACTGAAGACATCACTAATATAAAATATCACTGCTTCTGCTTATAATTAATTGTTAATGGCAAACAGGTAACTTTTGCTGATGTTTTCCAAGTCTTCTTTTGTGTTAATTGCTGTTCTTCTTCTTCTCTCTTGTATTCTTAAATTTTCTATTGTATATCTCCTTTTCGTTCTCTTTTCTTTGTCAAGTATTATTTGTGTGTTTTCTTATTCGTAGTTCGGTACATGTTCTTTGTCGATCATATGCTGTGCTGCGTTAGAGCCGTGGCAGCTTTCCCCCCCCTTGTTTATATCCGCTCCGTGTTCTGCCACTCTCGTTCCCAGGTCTCTTTTTGTAGTTCCCCTTCCCAGTAACCCACATCCCACATGGACATAATAGGTCTGTTCCCTTACTTTCTGGTTCAATTTTGGCAAAAACTCACATTTCTCTCATTGCGAGAGGATTCGCTCACCGAAATGAAATATAACCAAAAAGAAAAGGAACGCGTTGAACCACAAATTTGAAAAATACGAATTTTTCCAAGGCGGGAATATTCGAATATCGGTAGAACAAAACAGAAATGTTTATTTAAGACCAAGATTTGTATTGCTTTTATTGCAGAAATTAAAAAATTCAATTCTTTTGTTTCTTACATCTATTTTAATGCTATACAAGCACAAAATTATAAATGAAATCAAATAAAAAGTCAGTTTGAAATTAGCATTTGAACGATTTGACAACCATCTGTCAGCAATAACCAACTAGCCCAAAGAAATTTCTTGGGCTAATATTCGCAGGTTTTTTATGGAGGGGAAATGCCCAACTTTTGCGTAAGGGAACGAAGTTTGACTAAATTTGGCGAATATGTTCGAATGCATTATCGTTAGGGAACAGACCTAATATTTGTTGCAAGTTTGGTTCTCTTTACCTTTGCAATTTATTTGGTAGAAAACATTGTTTTGCTTAGTCAATTTTTGATTTTGTGTGAATATTCGCCTTAGCGCTGTTTATATTTTTATCAATTCACAATGGGAACAAATCACAGCCCAAGGCCCGATTCACCAGGAACTCACTTCACTATTTTCCTAGTGAATTTCTTAAAACGTACGGTAATCCGGAGGTTTCTTTTGATATTTTTTTATTTTTATTGGACGCCCCGGTTCTAGTAAAGTACAACAACTAATGTCACCTCCTCCGAGTCAAGTAAGTGCTAGTTAGATATCTCTAATTTGTTTTTTTTTTATCTCAATTTGTTGAGATATCTTGGGCGCGATTCTGTGTCAAATATCCGGGTTTACTGTTAATAAGAAAATCCTTAACTTACTACAAAAAGTTCATGAACCTGATGGTATATAGTCCACTGGCGAATCGGGTCTTAAAATTGCTATTGTGAGTTGTTCTCATATCATAGGCCCAGATATCGCCCATCTAGCCATCCGCTTATCAAAAGCTGCATTATCTTAAAAAGTTGTGTTGCACCCAACACAGCGCCAAGCCGCAAGCTCTTTTTAATAAACTTCATAAACGAAAAGTCCGAACAAGTGCATGATTTGTGTTTACTATTTCTTCTCGGGGTGAAGTGGAGAAGAACAAATTCGAGATACTCCCACTTCGTTAATTGCAAAACGATTTTCTTTCTTGTAAATAGTTAAAACAACATTAACCCAGTGTGTTCATTCCAATTATTCTGATTTTAATTAATTAGAACTCACTGAAATTCACTCGAAAAAAGTGCGAAAGTGTTCAAAGTTCAATTAAAATCTTCCGACTTTATTACAGAAAAAACAAATTTTTATAATTACGTTTTACTTCAAGTTCTTTGCGATAACACCAGTCGTTTCCTCTTGAGATAAGCCAAAGTTCACAAATCGTTAAATTCCATCCAGAAGAACAACAGTCTACAGTAGAACCTGTCTGAAAATGTCATCGATCGAAGAAAGATTCAATGCGGCAGTGAATGTTATAAAAAATCTCCCAAAGAATGGTAAATAATTGATGTGCTATTGTTTATTGCGTAATTGGGTGTTGAAAAACTGCTGAGGAAAGTACCCTTTTATAACCTGAGCTTAAGCCCCTCTGCCCTCTCGCACAACATGAATTCAAGCCAAACTATACCACAAGGTAACGTCGTTTTTTCGCGGCAATTAGTGGGTCCATTGCCAGTTGCTTTACTACCCATTATGTTGCAATTAAATAGTCTATGCTTGGCTGCTTAAAAACTAGTTGTTCCCTTGAATGCGCGTTTATCTCTATGTACACATTGTGTGTGTGTCGAAAAGAGACGTGATTACTTTTACTTGAAACAACAGTTGTCTGACCAGACCACTGGATGATTTCTAAGCGCAAAAGGTGCATAATGCACATTTTGTTCAAGTGATGTGTGTGCTGCAATCGATGGCATTAGACAGAAAGTGATAGTTGCCAGTTGCCAGTGTACATAACGGCTCACCTGACTAAGTGACTTAATGAAACTCTCTACTCTTTCCATTGAATCACGTCAAATTAATGGTTAAAGCGACAACGAGTTGTATTTTTTAATTTCCACTCCGCTTTGAACTTGATTGCACAGAACAAGCAATATGCAAATCATCGCTACAATAAACGGAGAATGTTTTATTTTCTTCGCGCAGACCCTGAAGAGCTCTAGCTTCTCTATCGATATTCACATATTGTCCCGCTGTTAGTTTGGCTTCATTTAGGGGTCATTCATCTTTGGGCTTATTTTTTTCCCCTTTGTTTGGTTTCCATTTCTTTTAGCTGTTGTGGTTGTAGCTAACCCTGAAGTTGAAAATTTAATTTAATTCTCATTATTTGGTTTCTTTCAACGGCGTCCAAAGTTGACTTTGATATTTTAACGCCGGTACGATGATATAAGCTTAATTAAGTCTAAGCGGCTATTAAACTGAATGTTTTTTTTTTTGCTTAGTATAATACGAGCTGAAGTGAAAAATTAATGACACTGACCCTCTAGTTAAGAAAAAGTAACCATACACAGTTAATGGCCTCTCTTGTACTTGCTTCTTTGGACAGGTGTTTGGGTCCGGCGCAAAATGTTGTTGTTGTTGTTGAGATTAAGATCAACGAAATGAAAATGACCACTACATGTTCCTACAAGTGTTTCATTCGCTAGCCGTGAGTGTGGCTCCCTTTGTTTGACATTATTTATATTTATTGCGCATACCCACTTGGTAATCAGAGAGCATTTTCACTGCTTTCGCTTTGACGTAGTCGAACAGTTTTCTCCTTTTTCTATAACCGATGCAATCCCGCCCGACACATCCAAATTGGGCATGAAAACCGCCTTACAGAAAGCGAGCATTGAATATGAGCTTTCGAATGTCCATACGCGAACAGTAACACTCGTGAGTTAATAAAACATTAAAAAAACAGTTGACTTCTCACACCCAGGGAAGAAGTTTAGGGAAATAGATGGCAGGTTTGTTGTTAGGTGAAGTCAAACAAACGACAAAAGTGACCAAAAATGAATTAGGCTTTGCCCAAATGATGAAGGTATCATCCGACTATAATGCGTCGACCCCTTGAAGCGATCCACAATACGGTGCAGGTATTGCTCGGAAATGCAGCTTGCATACCTATTTTGTGCAAATTTATCTCACAGTGGGTAGGAGATTCTTAAAAATGTTCGTGTTATCGGGTTCTCAACTATTTTTAGATCGAAGTCTAAGTAGCTATATATTTTTTAAGCAATTTACTTAAATCTAATCTAAACAAATTTTGTTGTTTGAGTGATTTTCTCTTGTCGTCTGAAGTTGCCAAACGAATTCTTATTTAAAGTACATGATGATAACGCTGTAATCTAAATATAATGACGGCGGATATTTGCTTGGTGCAGTTCCTTCAGCTCTTCAGTCCTTGCAGATTTCTTAATTCTTACAGACAATCAAAAGAAACCCCAATCGCGGATGAGGAGAATGTATAGCAAACCCAGGTGTGCTCCAAGCAGCTGAAATGGATAATTCTTGGAGATTTCGCAAGAGCACATTTACGGGCGAACCTATTCCGTCAAACAGCGGAGTTGATGTGTGGACTAATGTATCAAGGCCGTGTTAATCCAAAGAACCTTTAATTATTTATTAATAAACCTTAATAAGCAGATATAAGTTGACCTTTCGTCAACGATCTGGTTGGTCCCTACCAGCGCGGTTTTAGGCCCGGTAAGTCCACAATCGACCAAATATTCACACTACGGCAGATCCTGGAGAAAACCCAAGAAGTCCAGATTGATACTCACCATTGAATTTAAAGCCGCATACGACAGCATTTATAGAGACGAGCTATACAGAGCCATGTTTAGTTTTGGCATCACTGCCAAACTTGTCAGATTGTGCAGAATGACGATGGAGAATTCTCGCTGCTCCATAAAGGTCGGTAACAATCTCACCGAGACCTTTGATGTTAAAAAAAGGTGATGAGCTGTCATGTGACTTCTTCAACATCATTCTTGAGAAAATTGTGCGAAACTCACAAGCCAACACCAGAGGCACAATCTTCCAAAAGTCTGTGCAACTACTTGCATACGCGGATGACATTGACATCATTGGCAGAACACAGCGAGCTGTCACTGGTGCGTTTGCAACTATTAGTACAGAGGCGGCAAAAATGGGTTTAGTAGTGAATGAGGGCAAAACAAAATACATGCTGTCAAAAAAAAGAGACACAAAACATCGACGAATCGGACAGAACGTCACGATAGACAGTTATAATTTTGAGGTGGTTAGGGACTTTGTCTACCTCGGCTCCGCTATAAATTCTGACAACGACATCACATCAGAAATCAAGCGAAGAATTACACTTGTCAACCGCTGTTTCTTTGGCCTAAGTAGGCAACTGAAAATTAAGGCCTTGTCAAGAAACATTAAGGAGACTCACTCATCATCCCAGTCCTGCTCTGTGGCGTAGAAGCATGGACGTTATCAAATGCGGATGAAGAACTCCTCGGTCGTTTTGAACGCAAAATTCTTCGAGTGATTTCGGTCCCGTTTGCGTTGACGGGATTTGGAGAAGGAGATTTAACAACGAACTCTATGAGCTGTGCCGCGACATCGACCTGGTCACAAAAGTGCGCATCAGCCGACAAAGATGTCTAGTCTAGGACATGTAGAGCGAATGGACACCAACGCTCCGGCCCGAAGAATCTTCGACTCCAACCCGGAGGGACAACGCAGTAGAGGAGGACCTCGCCTTAGGTGGCGCGCACAAGTGGAAGGGGACCTCAACCAACTTGGAGTGCGCAACTGGAGGCAGTTGGCTAAAGACCGCGCTAACTGGAGAGGCGTATTGGTTGAGGCCCAGGTTCACCCCGGACTGTAGCGCCATCTAAATAATAAGCACACAGCAATTTTCAGGTGTTTGACTCTCAATTTCGAATGAATATGCGTGCGGCGGATAAAAACCCCTGCAAAGATCTGAACAAGAAACACCGCTGAAAACAAAATCCTTGAATGGTATGTTTCCCGAACTACTAAACACTGTCCTTCGGCTACTTCTTCCTAAGATATCATGTGGGAAAAGTACAGTAGTTCACAATATTATAAAAAAAATATTCACTCGCGCAGGCCAACATTTCCAAATGTCTAGTGACCGATGGTTCAGCTACCAAAAAAAAAAAAAAAAAAAAAAAAAAGTAGATTCACTGATGTTGAAACGGCCTTCGATGAACAATCCCTAGCCAGCTTAACCGCCATATTGAGCATGTGAAACAACGCAGCAGGAAATGAGCGATTTTACATTTTTTCTACATTTTCCTCCAAGATTACTCTAGTCAATTGTAATATGCTTACCCCAATTTTTTCCGGATTACTTGTGCCTCTGTTTCCTTGCACATACTCTCTTATCTAAAGACTTTTCCATCTGTATCTTCCTAAAGAACTTCCACTGTGGCATTGTAATGACTCAAATAGTTTCCCCAAGCCGCCCTTTTCTATTTGCAAACCTTTTAACTTTTCGTGTGTTATCCATTCGTAGGATCTTATCAGCCGAGCAATTCAATGATGCTGTCATTTTACGGATACTTCAAGCAAGCAACACTTGGACCTTGTAAGCAGAAGAAACCTCAATTCTGGGATGTGGTTCGAAAGTAAGCCCAAGCGAATGGCTCATCACAAAATATTTTAGTTACTGATTTTGGAAATTGAATTCCAGGGCTAAATGGGACGCATGGTCGGCTCTCGGCGAAATGTCTCAGGAGCGCGCCATGGAGATGTATGTGGACGAGTTGCGTAAAATTATCGAAACAATGTCATTCACCGAAAATGTTGCCAACTTTATGGGCAGCATAAGTGAATTGGACAGCATAAACCTGAACGATCTGGAAGCGGTTGCACCCGGCATCATGAAAGTCGCCCAGTCACACCCAAACTCACCATTCAGCTCGCGGTGCAACAGTCCTGAGCCCACACTAACAACAAACGGCGAAATTCACGAGAATGGACATGCGAACGGGTCTGGTGGAGAAAGTGAAAGTTCCGATACGTTTATGGTACCCAAAGCGAATAGCCAAAATGTCGACCAGTCGGACGATGAGTACACGGACACGGTTGAGGTGAGTTACGACTTGATTTATAGGAAATTTGCTTCAACATCTAAATGAAATGCTTCTTCCTCTCCCCTCTCGTTGTTGGGTGGTTTCGTGTGAAGGATAATCTTGAAATGCCTTCATTCAGAAAGCAAGTCAAATCGCAATATGTTCATCCGCATCATAGTGTAAGTTTCATTTTGCTAATGTTTGGTTGAGGTTTTTGTTGTTTTCGTTGTCTTCTTTTTTTTCTGCTCTACGTTGGTTTTGCTTAGCGGTAATGCTCTTGTGTCATTCAGTCGTTCCCATTTCAGACACCAAGTGAAATAAGTGATGTACCAAATCTCGAAAATGGTAACCTGCGCAGGGTTATCGAAACAAATCAACTGTCTTTGGAGCAAATTCAAGGAACTGTTCGCCGCATGAGCATGGAATTTGCAGCCATAAATCAACGAATGAATGCAATAGAAAAGAATCTGTCCGATGTCAGTTTTGTGCTGAAAAAGGTGGATGTCATTTGCGACTTTACTTACTGAATGTTTCTCATTTTTGTGTTTTCTCTTGCAGATGCGCGTTCAACGAAAACCCGACTGGTGGCCATTTCAAGACATCTCACCGCAGTGGTTCATATTCCTAGTGCTGTGGCCATTTTTAGCCAGTCGATTGGCACATATAATTCAAAGAAGAAAGTAAAAAACTTCTGCCTGGTTGTTGGAGAAACGAAAAAGTGCATGTAGTTCATGGTAGAGTGTCCTATGATGACACCTAGTGAGAAATCATTGCAATTGTGATTTTTTTTTTTTTTTTTTACTTTTCTGTTTGTTGTTATATATTTTTTATTTAAGTTTTATTTTTGTAATGATGTTTGCATCTTTTGTGCTTGGTTTTCAACTGCGAAAGATTCCATTCCCATTGTTGAAGCTTGGCTAGAGCACCCGAGCGCAATGGTAGTCAACATGGCGGATCAGAGTGTAAAGAAGGTCGTCTCTATGACGACGATAACGATTAACATGTAATATTTATGGTTAAGTAGATAGCTTGGGTAGAAAGAAAACAAATTCGAACTGTTTAGGGGTCTTACGGATAAGTATGAATGTATATTGTATTCTCGTTTGTTTTTTTATTTTTACACATAAATATATTATTTTATTTTTCTCTGTAGAGGTATAAAATAAATTCTTTTATATTAATGACAAAAGAGTGCATTTTGTTTGTCTATCAGACAATTTACTGTTGAGCTTAAAAAAGTAGCTTCAAAACTGGCGGTAAGTGGGGGTTAGGTACCAATTAGGGATGATTAATATAGCTCCCAAGTCAAATATACCGAGCTGGCTGATATTCTCATGGGTATAATCATTTTCTAGTTGAGAAAGCTTAGAACCTGCCTTGCAAGTCGGCATGAAACGCAGGTTTATGAATGATTTTTATTCCGAACGAAGTCATACCGAAACAGTTGTTGTACTGTCGAATGTTCTTTAGAAAATCATCCGATTCAAACGATTTTAATGGCTCCGGAGGTGCATCTAATGGACTCAATTTCACTTTGCCACTCGCACAGCAAAGGCCGGTCGTTTCGCCTTTCAATGGTGGTACACAATTATAGTCATTGCTCCAATATCGAAAATCGCATCACTGCCATATTAATCTGTTGGGTCATACTAAAACGCCAGTCGTTCGAATGTCGGCAACGACGCGCGTCTTGCCACTCTTCGATTTGAACTTGTTCCCATCCCAGCAGCAGTACGATTTGACGCAGTTCTCATTACTTGCACTCTCAATTTTCTTGCCTGTTGATCTGGTCTTATGCCATGCGATGTCCCATTCTTCGCGTTCATATTCAGTTTGGCTTCATTGATATATTTGTTGTTTACTTGCTTGCGTTGTTCATCGGCCAATATATGCGCGCATTCGTCTTGGCATTTTCAAAAAATCACTGAAATTTGCTTTTCCATAACTATTTAGTCCGCGTTTAAACTTTTTACATTTATTTTTTTCCTTATCAACTGTATAAAAGAAATGAAACGATGCACAAAATCAAAAACGAATCATCACTGTTGACCAACGTGTAATACATTAATCTGAAATTCTCGATTTTATCAATCTTCTTTCTGAAAACAACAAAAAAATCCGCACTTAGTACGTAGTTTTCTTATTATTTTTTGAGATAGAAAAGTAAAAATAAATATAATAGGAAGAATTATTGGATGCCTTATCCGGACCGCACGGCGATTTTCTAGAATGTTCTCTCTTCCTAAACCTTATATACAGCAATACGAACAAAACCAAAAACGAATTATGAAAATCGTCACAGGGGTTATCGAGTTAAAACATCATCGAGTTTCACCCCTAAAGAATTATATATATAGAAGATAGAAGACAAAAGTTTATCAATGTATTTAATCAATTTTTAGCAATATTTCGTCAGCAATTTTAAAAAAAACTTACACATGAAATCCAAAGTTAATGATATTGAAAAGCGGAATATACACAACAATGTTTGTCCTAATCATGCTTATTTTGACATTCGAACGAATAGCCAATTCGAACGAATGTCTATCAAAATACACACAAGTTCATTCGAACGAATAGAGACATTTGTATGAATTGGCTATTCGTTCGAATGTCAAAATAAGCATGAATATGTTTCTCTCAAACGTCACAAGCAGGTCACAAGCGTCCATGCAGCTTATATGCAGAAATCGTTTGCAGGGATCCTCGCAAGCTACAAGCGACTAGCAAATACCTTTTTATTGATAAGTGTTCTTATACACGATCTATCTTTAGTCTAAACATTTGCCCCCTTATTAATAAAAAAATGTACACAAGTTAGTTAGCTAGCAAACGTCAGATAGCATACAAAAATTGGATATAACTGCTGAGTAACAAGTTGATAGCTTTAACACAGTGTTTATTAATACGGGGGTTATAATTCCGTCAATATTTACGACTCATTTTGAAGACTTCATTAATTCTTTTTACAATTCTCAAGTTAATTACCTTTTTTTTTTTTTGGTTTCACTTTGAGTCCTAGTACTCCTAGTAGTGCTCGTCAAGCTCTTTATAATTAAACCCAAATCAAAGTTCTATTCAAACGCGCTTTTAGCTTCACTGATTTATAATTTTACACAACATTGACTCACAATCGCAACAATCACATCCAGCCCGATGACGTCACATGCAAATCAAACACGAATAGACAACAAACACATACCTACACAGACAAGGCACAATAGGCTCCTTTAAGAAGCCGCAGTGCCAGAGCTCATTGAAAGCTCTCCCGCCTTGCAATCTACCTACAGACATGCTCTATTCCCATTGTGACCTCAAACGTTATCGCATTCATTAGTCTCATAGTTTATTAGCGATTAAAATCTGACGGTATTTTGGAACACACAAAAATATATAGAATAGACTTTTTCAACTCAAAAAGTTTCTTGCCCTGCTCAACATCCGTTTATCTCATTTTATTTTATTGATGGCGTTTTCGATTGAAGAAAAGAATGACCCTTTCTATCAAAAGATAAAATCTAGGAGTGCTCTTTCTATATTTTCTATATTTCATTGAAGGAAAAAGGACACTTCCAGGTCAATTCTTAACACGACAAAAGTGTCCGGGATATTTTGAAAAAATTGCCCTGAGCTCACCAACACACATAAGCAAAATGTCATGTGGTTTTCCATTGGGACAAAAAATCAATCTTTTTTTTGATCTAAATCACTTTTTGCGTTCCATTGGGACGAAAAATCAATCTTTTTTTCGATTCGGATCACTTTTCGCAGATCTCGATATTTTTTCAGATTTACGCATACCAATATACTTTGTACAGCTGTTTAACGTCAGTTTAAGAAGTTTCATTTCGAGGCAAATGCGCAAAGTTTCGTGAAAACCAAAATAACAAAATACATAAATAGCTATGGATACGATTTCGGAGGAATTATTATCTTCATTATCTCCCTCGTCATCTAAAGACTACAAACCACCAATAATACTTCATTTGTATCTACAAGAAGGAAAACATTTTTGAGGGCGATATCCATTTGTGATTTAGCCAAAAACGAATGCCATTTGAACAGCTGATATTGTTGTCAATTAACGCACTAATCCATTCACAAAAGCAGATCAATCTCGTTGCGCGTTCCATGAGCACAGTAAAATCTGAGATCTGAAAGAGATTTCTGGTGGTCCCAATGGAAAACCACATCAGATTGAAATGTTTGTTGTGTGGTTGGAAACAATTTTTGCGCTACGTGATCCGAAAATATACAATTATACGTGCAATGTAAACTTAAATTGAAATATATATTGATTTGGCCTATTAAAACATTCATATTTATGTAGGTACTGCGAACAAAAAAGTAGTAACAGAATACCAAATCTCACATAATTGTGTCTACCACTACCTATTACAAAAATGCTTCAACGAATTTCTTTAAAAAGAGCAATTCTGAGTTTCGGGGCAGTGCTGTCGGATCTACTACTTTATAAAAAGTTGCACGCGGTAATCCAAAGTAATAACGTACTCAGTTAGCAAAAATGTACTCAAAAACTACAAAACGCTACAATTGTAGCACGGGAGTGACCGCTGCTACCCCTCCATAAACGTCAACTGAAACAGCTGCTCATATGAATTTCAGCCAATCAAAACAGAGAAACATCTATTCAGAGCTGTCACACTTACCAAACTATATACCAGAGACAATACTGAGACCCCCAACTTCGACCGATTAACAGTTATTTGCCTACAAGCTAAATTTTACGCTCCCAAAAAGTTTAGGTGCGCTAGTATTGTTGCATAGAAATTCGTATTGACAAATGTCAAAAATTCTCTCAACCAACACATTCGCACCTAATCTTTTTACATTTTACTGTGGGCAAAGCAAAACGGATAGGAATTGGAGTACACGGATAGGAAAACAAAATGGCGGATTCCTGGCAAAAATTGAGGGGACCAGCGGCAAGAGGATTGTGAGTTGGGGGTCTCAGTATGATTTGTTTATGCTATATACTTCAATTCGTGAGTTGAAAACTTCAATAAGCAAAATGTATGCATTACTGGTTAGGTGAAACTGAGAACTCTCATTTGCTTCATGAGGATTCGTATCGTCGATGAAAAATCACGTCACGTTACGGTAAATGGTATTCGCTACAGAGACATGTCGGAACGTTGTTTCTTTGAGCAATTGTATGAATTGGACATCAGTGATATGTGGTTCCAACAAGACGGTGCCACAAGCCACACAGCGGGTGCAACAATTGAGTTATTGAAGTCCAAGTGCGGTGAACGTGTTATCTTGAGAAGTGAACCCGTCGATTGGCCGCCGAGGGCTACATTAAATAATTGGTCTATACCTACCACAACAAGCCGGTGACGTTAGAGAAGCTCAGAGCCATTATTGAACGAGTAATAGCGGCCGTATCGCCCGAAATGTGCGGCCGAGTCATCGAAAATTGGGTTCAAGGTATCGACCGCTGCATACGTTTCCGTTCCATTCATAAAGGGTTTGATAGTAATTCAAGCCAATAACATCCTACACACAGACAGACAGTTAGCTTTGGAGCTGTGCTGTGAGACTCCAAGTTCTCCAGTTAAGGCAAGGCTGGGTAATACAAGTGATAATGCGAATTGTACTGAACCAGGATTCGAGTTGTTTTTTCGTTTTACAACAATCGTTTTTGTGATAAACAGAATGCAAATACATATAGTGCATGTAGTTTACGCCATCATGGAGGAAGATGTGTCTTTTGGAGAGTAAGCTTTTCCTTGTTCACCTATTCTTTTATATTTTAAGAATCCTTATTTACTATAGTAAAACTGTAACTTTTATTCCGGCTGTAAGGTGTATGTTCGGAATAGATTAAAAAAGTATTGCACGAAATTGATTCCGGTTTTCACAGTTGCATTGAAAATTGTCGAGATTAGATTATAGGATATGTTTTACCATTGTCCGCTGTCCGGAAGCGGAAATCTAAGCTGTTATCTAAGAATAGTTGTAATTCTCGAATGCCTTCTAGCTCCCAACTTTGGAATGATTCATACAAATGAAATAGGATTTTAAATATAAAGTACAATTATGTACAAAGATTTTAAGATACAAATCATCTTTGTATGTTATCCTGAAGTCGAACAACAAGCAATGAACTATAAATTTTAAGCAATTCAAAAAAAGTAAAATGTTGGATTTTCCCAGTGTTCAGTGGAGGAAATTTTGTATGTGTGTGCGAAGTAGAACTCTGGCGAAGCAAGGAGAGCATGGTTTATAATAAATAAATAAATAAGAAATAGTTGGCGCAACAGGTCCGGAGGGACCCTAGGCCTAAGCTTTCTCACAACCATTCGTTTTGTGTTAGTTTTTCATTTTTGGAACGAATGGAAGGGATCTACAATTTTATGTCGACTCCAAACGGCTAATTGAGAAGCTATTTCAAGAGAACACACTAACCACTAAGCTACTGCGCATACGAGCACGGTTTATCTAGTATCAAATAAATGTGTATTGATGAAAAAACGGGGTCTTATTTTCTCACGGAACTGTTGTGTTTCCGACCTTGCACTTGTAACGTAATGGGTATTTCCGATTGGGAGTGATTAACCACTCTATTGAAACAGAATTATGAAATATGCTCTACGAATCTTTAACTTTTAAATTTATACAAGTATTTTAAACAGACTTTGCTAAAAATGGAAAATTTTAGGATACGTAAAATTATTTGCCAACGAACTATAAAGTCGGCGCGTTGAAAAATGTATCTAAAAAAGCCCTGTAAACGTTTTTAAAATAGTGTCAAAAGCGCGCTAAAAAAACGGGTTATGAAAATTACCCAAAAAACGCTTCAAAATAGTCAAAATTAATGTCTAAAATGAGTCAAAAAACTCATGAACAAAGTCTTCAAAAAAACGCGTCGGAAAACGAACCAAAAAGGGTCCGAAAACGTGTCGCAAATTGCGTCCAAAAACACTTTCAGGAGTCGTCAAAAAACAGATGGAAAAGCGCTTTCAGAAACGCGTCGAAGTACACAGCTCCCCTCTCTCTCTCGTTATACAGGAAAGGCATCCGAAAAATATGTGCCAGTTTTTGGATTTTTAGGTGAATTGATATTTGTTCGTTCTAGGATTATTTTAGTTGGGTTCAACACTCTATTGCTTACTAAAGTTCCTTTAAATCAGACGCTCAGAAAGGAAGACATAGGGAGCACTTAAAAGTAGTAAAAATAGCGTCTATCCGCCAAGGCTATATTATCGTCTTTATTCCCAACTATATAAATACATACAACCATTTTAAGAACATAAATACAAAAAATAAATAGAGTTGCGTATAACATAACATAAAAAATAAATATTTTCAGCCTACATATACAAGATATCTACAGTCGTTAGCTTAAAATTATATTCTGGGCACCATTTATGTCAGCTCGTCTCAGTAGACAACATTCACCCTGTTGTCTGGTGGTGGTCTGTAGCACCAACACGATCCAACCACCCCGAGTCCAATGAAAAATATTGTGAATGTCGACAGGCCCAGTATTACCCCAGTTGTGACATCGTGTAGTGGCAATCCTGGATAGGGATCCAAGGCCAACAGCACCAACAGTCCGCAGCATTTCAAGAGACAAAACATCGTCACCAGAATGTAGCCCGAAGTGTAACTGCGATTAGGTAGCCATTCGCTGTGCCGAGATCGAAATCCTAAAAATCCGAGACCAACACCACATATAGCAGCAGCTAGGCTGAACTGTAGGTAGAATGACTTTCCCATCTGCAGGACGAAAAGGGGTTAAACATTTCAAGACTAATCAATCAAAAGGACACTTACGTGAGCGATCATATAGATGCAGAGTCCGGAGTTCATGGCGCTTCCGAAAATCAGCATCAGAGATACCACAGCCAGGGTGGCAGTGGCGTTGGCTACTTTCTGCGGATAGGAGTTATTCCACGATTTGTTGAGAGTGTCGTCACCCGGATGAGCCATTGGCGCCACTCTCGGTGTAATCACCGCGGTTGTACGCGCTTCCGCCTGAGAGTGCCGTGGAACCTGCGTCGGGCACTCATACTGCAGTCGATGGGGGGATAGTTCCTTCTTCCTTTCCGGATTGCTGGGATAGATCTGTTGACTTTGGTAATAGCGAGGTGTGTTTGGATTACTGTGCCTAGGTGTGGACATCGACCGCTTGATCGGGGCCTTCCGGGGGGTGGATAACAATTCGTGGAGCTTCCTCGTAGCGGCTGGGTTCTTCAAGGGCGTGTTGGGGTATGATGAGATTGTGGTTCCCTTCTGCGGTGTAGATGTCTGCAATGGCACACG
The DNA here is from genome assembly GCA_946477585.1 of Cheilosia urbana. Taxonomy (NCBI): domain Eukaryota; kingdom Metazoa; phylum Arthropoda; class Insecta; order Diptera; family Syrphidae; genus Cheilosia; species Cheilosia urbana. Next base: position 26,499,172 of record OX297855.1, read on the forward strand.
ATGTATTGGGTCCGCGTTGTTTAGACTCTGGTTCAAGTCGGATGTACTTAGACACGTTTCCTCCTCATCTGTTGGAATTACTGCATAGCGATGGGCTCGTCCATTGTGCATTTGAATGATCTCGTGGTTATCGTCGACCAGCTCTTCGTCCTCGGCCGTTGGAACCATTGCATAGCGTTGGTTGCTTTTCTGATCCACCAGGACAAATGTTTTACTTCCGAAGTCACTGGAGAACGCCGGTTTCATACGCGACTGATCCTCAAACATGGGTATCGGTGGAAGGCTGGTAAACTGCTCCGACGAATCATCCTCGTGCAGCGAGGATGGTTCGTTCGGTACGGGGAGATGACAGTACCGATCGAGGTTATCCTGACTCTTGACGAATCGTCGAGGTGTGACAACGTCAGATGGTTCCGGCCCAGGAACGATGGCATAACGATCTTTTCTCGTGTTTGGCAGCTCCTCGACGGGCACCAGAGCGTAACGCCCACTGCCCGAACGCATTTCAAAGGCACCAGTGGTTCGGTTTAGATTCACCCCTGCCCTAGGGCCAGGTCTCGGCGGTGGTGATGTTTCCACTCGCTGTTGACCGTTGGTAGTCTTGCGAGAATTTGTATGGAACGATCGCGTAGACACGCTTCGTTGGATACGAAGTGGACCGTCGCGGGCATTTTTCACGAGTCCGCCATTATTACCGGACGCGCCGGGTAAATTTAAACTGCGATTGTACAGAGTGTCTTGCTGCTGTTGCTGTACCGATGGGACTGGATAGAATTCACTGTTTTGGCAGAACGCCGGATTTGTGTAATTATGACGAGACATTGTCGTTAGAATTTATTTGTTCACTTGACACTTGGTATCTGCATCTGTATGGGACGAGAATATTCTTTCTTGTAACTTCACTTCACTGTTTAAACTGTTCACGACGAGATCCTTTATTAAACTGAGCACGAGATCGTGGCAAACCCTACTTCGTTGCCACAGTCAGTCAGAGCTCAGTCAGAGCACTCCCTAAAACGAATCGTAGATATATTTGAATGATTCCGAGTTGTGCAGGGAAACCTTGTGCTAGAGTGAGTCGTGTCGATATAACATCTGCTCCTGCTGCTGGTTTAGCATTAAAATGCTGGTTAGGGTATTTTTGCGTTTATCGAGGGGTGAAATATAAAAGTAACAGCCGTTTGGTATAGGATATATGCATACACACACATGTAGGTATGTGTGACTTAGGCAATTGTACAATTGGTTTAGATCTGCGCCGCGCCGCACGAGTATTTATTATATTCTATGTTAATGGGGAGTTTTTAGAATTTTATCCGTTACACTTTTTGCTGGTTCCTCTGGTAATGGTTGTATCTTGTATGTGGGTTGTTCCGTCGGGTGGCGGGGACGTACAATGTAATCCATTATGGAATGTGACAAATCCGTAGAACGGGTGTGCGCGCGCTATATTGGAAACGCGCGGTCAAGAGGAAAGTCCACTTCTTGATATTGATGGATAAGAGGAATCCTGCAAAGTATTTAGGAGTAATAGACTGGCTACAAACATAATAAAAAAAATGCAAGAGAAGTCTTCGTCAGGTCTTCGTAAAAGCCTGCTTGGCTTGTAAATATAAATTTGGAACTAAAATCCTTTCGCGGCTAGATTTTACGAACTCACAAAAATGAGACATTTTCCATATAGAATTAGATACCCATTGTGACAAAATACCTATTAGTTAAGTTTTAAAAATAATTATTCGTAAGGCCTATTATCTATAACTATCTTGCTATCTGACAGTGGTATCATTTGCAGAGAATAACTGGAAAGTACCACCATTGTTGACTTATTTGCTGGTTATTTTTGACTCTTTTCGTTAGACTGGTTTCACGTGTTCAAATTGAGGGGTGCATCACAGAAAAAGAACGGGCTTTTAAAACAGGTTTTGTGGCTTTCTTTCTTCCTCTGGTGAAAAGAAATTCTGAATATTTAAGAACTTAGCACCTTTTTATAAAAATGTACATTTCACATAAAATAGACACCTTTTTTGATACCCTCAATCTCATAGGAATGTTTATTTTTACACCTTTTCCATGACCGCAGGTATTCGACAGCTATAGAAGCAAGCTTTGCAAGTAAATTGCACAGGATTTTTCCCAAAAAAAAAAACAAAAAAAAAAACAAATGTTATGTTAAAAAGTTTTTTTTATTTTCCATACAGGACTTACATTGCTGCTGTAGGGCTACAGAGTTATAACGTACACGAGCTATAAAAAAATATTAATCCGAAAACATCAAGCCAGCTTGTCAGATGAAATATTAAAGTGCGATCTGATGGATGTAAGTCTGACAATAGAGTTCCTGTTATTCACAAGGAAGCACAAAAAGAGTGCAACTTCCAGCTCCTATGACAGCGCGGATATCAAGTATTTAGGTCTTATCGCTGGATAGCAAACTGAATTGCAACCAACCGCCTATTAGAATTTAAGCTAAAGCAGAAGTTTACCTCAAAACATTCAACAAAAAGTACTCTTCTGGTTTTTCTCTGTTGGTATTTCGCGTCTTGATTTGAGGTCAGAAACAAAATCCACTCAAGAAGCACTTCCCCAAGTGCAGTTTGTGTATTTTATATGAAAGCCAACAGAAAGCGGCCGAAGACTACATTGGGACATTTCACCAATACATTTGTGAATTCAAGCCGAAGCAGTTTTCGTGTTTCATTTCAGAATGAGTGGATCCTCTAGAGCGAAACCAATTTAAAATGACAATATCTAGGGAACAGACTAGAAAAAAAAAACACTTTTATCAGACTTTTGATTTAGGTTTTTTACATGGTTTACAACGCAGGTATGACCTACGCCCAAAATTTGTTACTTACATAACGAGCTGCCGACACGTGAAGATAAATCTCTGCCTGAGATACTACAGCCTCTACGATCCCAGGCACGCTGCTCCCAGTTATCCTGGCATCCGCTTTAGCTCAGTCTTTGAAACGTAGGTCCGGTCTTCAATGTTACCTACTTTAACTAATCAAGCGCTTATCATGCCGTTTTCTACTTATATGTCGGACTTTGCTTATCAATATTTTAAAGCAAACCATCTTTGCCTGCTTCCATACAGCCTCCTTTTTATATTCAAAAACGAAAATTTTACTACATTCTGGTGATTAACCCCTTATACCTACTTATCATAAGTATGATAACCTTCGCAGAACCTTCATAGTCAAAGCGAAAGAGAAAGTCCTTAACGTCAAAAAAACATTTTTCTCTAGTCTATAGGGTCGTCTGCGTCCCTGATACCTTATATAATACAAATAAATCACAGCGGCGCACCCAATTACGCATGAACCTCAAGCCTTTTTACGTTCTTGTTCTTTTGGAATAGCTATATATCCTATCTTATTCCAATCATAGTCTCTAAATCAGTCATGCACTGCTTAAATGCCCTTCAAACTCTCGCCTCCAGAAACAAAACCAAAATATGTTGGGTTCCAGGATACGGTTTTGCAGGAAACGAAAAAGCTGACAAACTTGCTAGGAAAGGGTCAGAGAACCCTTTTATAGGACCAGAACCTTTCTGCGCCATCACCAAATCAGCAAATAACTCCACCATAAAAAGCTGGGAACACAAAATGTGTATCAAACAGTGGGCAGAAACCCCAGGCCTCAGACAACCCAAAAGGGCAATCTTATACCATTCAAAAGAAATGCCAAACAAATTCTAAACCAAAGAAGGCACGATATCAAAAACCTTGTAGGCTACCTAACAGATCACCACGCTCTGCGATATCATCTAACAAAATGCATATATTCAACTCCCCGGAGTTATGTTTCGAAGAAGTCGAAACAGCTGATCACATTTTGTGCAAATGCCCACATCTATTCAGTACTAGAAGGAAATTCTTCTTCCTCTGCAGAATTTATCAGCTACATAAGGGAAGTGGAAACTTTGCTAGCCTTATTTTTTTTTTTTTGTGGCAATCTTCGGCACAATAGATCTTTTAGGTCAACCTGCCTCTTTATCGCCTTGGCGATGAGTCAGAAGTTTAAAAAAAAAAACTTCTTCCAACTTGATCAACAATCAGCTTATATCATTATAGTCCTATACCTCGGAGCTGCTACCTTGTTGGCTGCACATCTTTAAGGATCTTTAAGGCATCCCCTCCCGATAGAAGAGATGTCGAAAAGAAATAACATTTTCAATACCTACTTTAAGTTTGAATTTGAAGGATGTGACTAATTTTGAAAGCGGGACACGACACTGTATATTTAAGTGAAATCTCATAATTTTGAATGCCCGACAACCCTTATGAAACTGAAAACCACTGTGATCCCCCCCTTAGTTTTGGCCTTGGATATTCATGCGTTGATTTCTTTGAATACCTCAAAACAAAGCCGTCAAATTGCTTTAAAGGAATACAAAACAACAATCACAGAAGGAGATAGGTATATAAATGGAAAACGAAGACGATTCAGATATTCAGAGATCACATAATAGTTTCTCTATTCCAACAACTCTCTAATCTAAATACCTACATATTAAATAACTGCGTTGGAAAATACTTCCACTTTCGCAGTATTTGCTTGCATGCTCAGAGATCAGAAATTCTGGGGAACGAATTTAATTTGACTGATCTTCATTCAGCCATAAATTATCAAAATTGATGTACAAACTGTTATTGACATACATTCTACAATGGGACCAACTGTCATTGCGGCATGTGGCAGGCAGGACAGATACTCCATTGTAAACAACGTGAGCCAGCGCGCTGCGCCAATGGTGATAACTCAAGAGAGGTGCACACTTATTTTTTTTTTCTTGCCTCCGAAAGGTGACCAAAATTCCAGCACGAGCCAAAACCTGAACAGCTGCGTAAACCTCATCCTTTTCGATTTCCATCATTATCTTACGTCGTCGTCGTGGGTCGTGCTCCTCTCTTGTATGGATATAATAAAACGAGTGCTTCGTATGAATGTGTTGTACCTCGTACGTAAACATCTTGTTCCCATTTGGCAAGAAATAAACCAGATAATCTCAAACTCGGCATAGACTCGACTCACGTTCCTAATTCAAGAATATTTCATATGCTATTCTTAGATGAAATCGGCTATTCCCCTATTCCCTATATATTCGATTATTTTGTAACTCGAAACTATGATAGTGAGCTTGCGCTTGGGGTAGAGAGGAGGAATCAGGATCGCAGCACAAAGGTGCAGTGCAATCAACCCTTGTTAATGGAGTTCCTTTGGGTTGTGCCTGTAGACCAAGTGTGTATACATCATAAAGTGAGACCGGCTGCTGTTGCTTGCGAGGAAGTCCTTTGTATTGGATCACTCGTCATCATCGTCCTTTTTGCTTCTTGATTATTTTTTTTTCTCTCTTTTTCATTATTATTTTAATTTCCAGTTCCCTATTGTGATTAAAATGATCCCAAAATGTGGAAGTTGTTGTTGTTCCTTCCGAAAAAAAAAAAAAATTCTTTGTGTCTGGCGTTTGCATTTTTCGTCGCATGTGCACTTCTAATTTTTCGTTTCCGAGTGGAGAAACCGGTGGAACGGAAATTAATTCCGTTTTCGGATGTTGGCCTTATAAGAATTTTATTTATGTTGGAAAAGGGTAGGGCGCTGTACCTATTCCAAGGAAGAATTCATGTTACGACTTTGTAGCGAGTTACTAGGTACAGAGGGGTTTTATTTTGGACAGCATGTTAGCGATTCGTTGAAAAATTGTTCACACCTACGAAATTCACCTGCTTGTCCATTTTGGAAAAAGGTGTAAAAATATTAAGTCTAAACTTGATGAAAGGCTGACATTGGTTTACGTCTTCCAAACCATAAAGACCAGCGTTGCCACTGAAAAATTTCAAAAAGAGGGACTAAAAGGGGCATCTACATAAAATACTTATATGGGTATAGGTAGCAAAAAAAAAACAGAGCAACAAAGACATTAATTAAAAAAAAAAACATTTTTTCCATTGCGAAACACTTCTTTTCATATGTTTGCAGTCTTTTTCGTCCAATAAAAGTAAAATCGTACTTACTGAAAAAAAAATCATTTTTCAAAGTGTTGGGCTAAGGGTCCTGAGGCTGCGATGAGCTATAAAGAATTACAGTCCTAAGATGGATGAAAGAAACCTCTAAAGTGGAAAAAAAAAATATTTCTTATACCTATTCGAGTTGGTCTTATACGCGAATACGTATATAAGAAATAAAATGTATGACGTTTCCACATGCTTTCTTATAAGCGATTTTTTCTTATATGATTGTTTCTTATATCCGATTGTGGACTGGTTTTAGAAATTAGTCTTTATTGCCATTGATAACTTACAAGTAGGTAGGTGTGGAGAGGTCAAGTGCTTTCTCTTTTTAAAAAGTAGGGAAGAGGATTCGACTTACAGTACGGTTCACTTGTTTAGAGGCAGTAACTTTTATGAAAGAAAATGCTGATTAAAGCAACTGTATTTGATCTAATAACAAATGGTTTTCTGATAATTCAATATCAGACTTTACTTTGTATGAAACTACTCACAAAGTGAACCTTTATATCAGCTAACGGTATTCCGTAGCAGTAAAACTTTAGCGGCTGCAATATTCTGCTTAATTTATTGGTTCACTTGAATAGAGGCACCAACCAAATAAGAAAATAAATAAAAACAGGATAAATTTTTTTTTTTTTTTACATTTATTTATAAAGATTAGTATTTTGTGTCGCCACCTTGTTTATAAATTACTTCATAGATTCGTTGAGGAATGGATTTGTATAAACTTTCTAGATAGCCTAATGGAATTTCAGACCAGGCTGCTTTAATGCTTTGAATTAAATCATTTCTGGCCTCAAACTGCTGCCCATTCTCATAAACCTTACGAGTAAGCCATCCCCATAGATTTTCTATAATATTGAGATCTGGGGAATACGGTGGCCATGTTAAGGTTTCCACATTTTGAGACGCAATCCAAGTCTTCACCACTCTTGAAGTGTGTACAGGCGCATTATCCTGTTGAAAGATCCATTGAATGGGTCCAAATATTTCACAAATCTCGGGAAAAGATGATTCCAATAGTGTTTTATAGCTGTTTCCCGTCATTTTGGAGTCTACGATTTTTAATTCGAACGCGCCATATTACGAGATTGCTTCCCATATCATGACACCCCCTTCACGGCTGTGATGTCGACTCAAGTACCTCTCCTCCTTTCTCAAGTCATGAAAATAGAAATTATACCCATCTGGTCCATCCAAATTGAATTTCTTTTCGTCACTAAATACAACTTTTTTCCATTCACCGGGGTCGTTATTTGTGGCAGAATTCCAAGCCATGTGGTCCCTTGCAAAATCGAGGCGGCGCCGGCGTTGCTTGCGAAATTGATTCAAAGGTGTTTTTTTTTGTAATTTTTTATATTTCAGATGCGGCGCTTTTAGAATAGCCCTTCGAACTGTGGATTTGCTAGCTGTAACATTAGCCATTTGCTTTATTTTCGATGTAGAAAGGGCGGAATTGGATGCAATCCTAAGGATTTTGCGGTTTTCCTTTGGTGTCAAAGCCATCGCAGTCCTGCCTTTGTAGTTCTTGCCATACAAAGCACCTTGTTTTACATAATGATCAACAACATTTGAACTTCGACCAATCTTTTTGGCAATTTGGCGATTCGAAAGCCCTTCAGAGATCAAGACATCGATTTGTCCTTTTTCTCGATCCGTTAAACTCTTTTGTTTTCCCATTTTATTCGAATTCACAAGTTTTCGACTAAACACAATAAATATTAAAAAAACCATCCAGCTAAACAAACTAAGTGCCTCTATTCAAGTGAACTAATAAATTAAGCAGAATATTGCAGCCGCTAAAGTTTTACTGCTACGGAATACCGTTAGCTGATATAAAGGTTCACTTTGTGAGTAGATTTATACAAAGTTAAGTCTGATATTGAATTATCAGAAAACCATTTGTTGTTAGATCAAATACTGTTGCTTTAATCAGCATTTTCTTTCATAAAAGTTACTGCCTCTAAACAAGTGAACCGTACTGTATGTAGTTGGCATAATAGTTTGCATGAGGTAGGTAATCTATACTCAATTAACTACGTGTAGCAAATCGAGTAAACTACACGTCTGAATTGTTTCATTAACTACCTACATTTGATGCATGTTCTATGTAGTTGAAAAAAATCAAATTTCAATAGAAATTAAAGTGAAACATATTTGGAATTCAGCTTGTCAGTTTGACAGTTGGATCTGGCAACGCTAACTACATTGTGACAGTTAGCGCTAGGTTTACTACATTTGGGTGCATCAGCTACTTAACTACCTACCTCATGTACTTAGCAGACGTAACAAATGTAGGTATTAATTAAAAAAAGGCATTTCTGGCCAGAGGGCCTTAAGTTTCAATAGCCAGTAAAGGCTGATACTGACACTTCTTCTGGTACAGTGCTATTAGCACTATCTTTTTATTTCTCCTCTGAAGCGTGATCCTTTTTCCGATTTCATCGTAAGCAATTTCCCTTTTATACACCCTCGATACTTTTTTGTAAACAAATCTAACTGTTAATATTTCAGCAAACATTTACCCCCTTATTAATAAAAAATGTGCACAAGTAAGTTAGTAAGCAAACGTCAGATAGCATACAAAAATTGGACATAACTGCTGAGTAACAAGTTGATAAATTTTACACAGCGTTTATTAATACGGGGGTTACAATTTAAATGTTTTTTTTCGTCAGATTCTTGAAATTATTTCCCAAGAATTTTCTTCTTTTTACCCGTCTGGACACAGGGAGGGTTATGTGTTTCGCGCGTATCCAATGCATGCAGAAAAGAGCGGCTTGGGGGGAAACTATTTGAGTCATTACAATGCCACAATGGAGGGTCTTTAGGAAGATACAGATGGAAAAGTCTATAGATAAGAGCGAGAGTATGAGCAAGGAAACATATTTGCAACGCTTTGAACGTTCCTACGTGACGCCCTGTAGCCCATAGGGCTTGACCGATTTTGAAGAGTGAGGTGTCATTAAATTGGTATTCTTTCCCGGAGTATCATAGGCTAAGCAAATAAGTATAAAAAATATAAAACAAGAAAAAAAAAAAAACCAACAAAACAATTGTCACACAAATGTCAGTGAGATATTTTTTAAAGGCAGTCGGGCTTTTTCTTCTTTTCCACGGAAGGCTTTTCAGACATCGAAATTCCGACAAAAAACAAAAAAAAAAAAAAACAACTTTAAACACGTTTTTATTTATTAATTTAGAGGATTACACTCGATTAAAATCTTTATTAATAACTATCAACTTATCCAAGAAAACGACGGCGTCCAACAACTATTTAAATTCCCAACAGCTGTCATCCCACCTTCGTCGTTAAGTTGGGTGCAGCTGTTGTCGTCGAAATGGGTGCGTCTGACAAGTAGTCGTCAATGGGTGCGTCTGGCAAACACCTTCATACGTTGAAAGCACAGATGGCGCTTTTACATAAGTTTACAACTCGGCCAATCTGACAATTGATCGACCTCGAACAAAAGATAAACTAAATACTTATCAATAATCTCTACATATTACTCCAAACTTATATCTACGGCAAGAGGGTCACTTGGACTCTCAATAGAAACAGCCTCTTCATTTCGGTCTAACAACCATTTTCGCATTCTATTCGCCTCAACAACACCATCGTACGGAAGCTGAGTCAACTGGCAGTTTTCAATATCCCGCAATACATATCTGTCATGTCCGAGAATCTTACATACGACATAAGGGCCACGAAATTTCGGCAAAAACTTTTTATTCGTCCCGACGGCAGTATCAACGTTACGCATAACAACAAAATCACCGACTTTATATTCTTTAACTTTTTTACTGTGCCTAAGAAAATAGTCTAAATTATATTTCTGAGACTTATCAATCTCTCCTGAAGCTTCGGCACGAATTTGATCTAAATTACGGCAGCTCTCGGAAGCCATCTTTTCCTCTAGATGTTCCGTCATTTCATCTATTATTTCACCCCTTTGGCTAACACCAAACAATAGCATACTAGGTGAGTTCTTCGTCGTGCTATGAATAGAATTATTAATAGCGTACTCCACCTTTAGTAACTTACTCGACCAATCGGCATGATTTACCGGCTCACTCAATTTTCCCAGCATAGACTTGATAACCCGATTGACTCTTTCGACTTGCCCATTTGCCTGGGGTGAAGCCACGGCAACCTTTACATGTTCTATATTTCGTTTTATTAGAAAGTCCTCAAATTCGAAAGAGGTAAAGCATGTACCTCTATCTGACACAATGCGTCGCGGTCTGCTATAATACTGAAAGTATTTATCTAATGCGGAAATTACTTCTATTGTACTCGTCGAGTTCGTAGGATATAGCTTTACGAATTTTGTAAAAGCATCTATTACTACCAAAATATGCTTCCTTTTCGAACTAAGGGACGGCAAGGGACCAAAGTGATCCACATGAATTGTGTCAAACGGCAGAGGGTTTTTAGGAATATTATACAAGTTCCTCTCGCTAGAACGGACCGGCATAGCGTACATAATGCACTTAATACAATTTTGGATAAATCTTTCAATCTTTCGTCTTATGCTCGGAAACCAGTAATGCATAGCAATCTTATCGTAACATTTCTCCAGCGCCTGATGACCTAGTTTTTCATGAATCAACCGTATAACATTATCTTCCATTTCATTCGGCACGAATAATGCCTTTCTTCCACTTCTCTTCACTCTATATACAAGTCCATCCCTCAATTCAAAGTTTTTGACTTCTTCAACCTCCATTCGATCCCGTAATTCCATAATTATTTTGTCCCGTCCTTGCGCAATTTGGATTTGAAAATCCGTATCATCAACATCCCAAATTGCAGCAACCTGGCACCTGCTAAGGGCATCCACATGTCCCATAGATATACCACTACGATGCTGAATTTTATAATTATAATTTTCAAGTTCTAAGGCCCAGCGGGCAATCCGTGGATTAACTTGTTTCTTTTCTAATGTCATCGTCAGCGAGCTACAATCCGTAACTATTTTGAAGGGTATTCCTTCCAAATATACCCGGAATCGTCTCAAAGCATAAATTATAGCAAGCGTCTCTAGTTCAAAGCTATGATACCTAGATTCGGCAGCGGAAGTTGTCTTAGAAAAGTAAGACACCGGATGAAATTTTCTATCATCTTGCCTTTGAAGCAAGACAGCACCAAAACCAATTGAACTGGCATCACAATGCAGTTCTGTGTCCTTTATAGGACTATAAATAGCCAAAATCGGTGCTTCAATTAGTCTGCATTTTAACTCATTAAAAGCGTCCAAACATGGTTTGTCAAAATCATAGTCGGCATTTTTCTTTAATAAATTTTGCAACGGCTTTGCAATTCGGGAAAATGACGGCACAAATCGTCTGAAATAAGAGAACAACCCAATACAAGAATGCAATTGTTTCTGATTAGTCGGCACTCGATATTCTTTAATAGCGGCAATATGAGAATCACTTGGCGCAATACCTTGCGAAGAAACGGCGTATCCCAAATACTCTATTTCCGTATGACCGAACCGGCATTTCGAGAGATTTAGTTTAAGATTCCGTTGAGTTATACGTCTCAAAACGGTTCTTAGCAATAATTTGTGTTCCTCAAAGTCTGCTGTAGCAATCAATATATCGTCCATATAAGCAACTATTTTACCCGAATCAATTAAATCTCGGAAAATAACATTAATAAACCGCTGAAAAACGGCCGGAGCATTTTTCAACCCGAACGGCATTTTTAAATACTCCCACATGCCATTTGGAGTAACGAACGCAGTAAGAGGAATAGATTCCTCAGAAACCCTAACTTGATGGAATCCGCTTTTCAAATCTAGGAGCGTAAAATATTGTTTTCCTTCAAGATACTCTATACAATCTTCTATAAGCGGCAAAGGTTGATTATCCCTAATGGTTTTTTTATTGAGACCACGATAGTCCACACACATTCGAAGTTCTCCGTTCTTCTTTTTTACTAACACAATAGCAGACGCATACGGCGAGTTACTTTGTCTAATAATACCGTCTTTTTCCAACTGATTCACTATTGCCTGCACTTGAGTTCTTTCAAAGTAAGACAGTCGTCGGGGAGAACAGTGGAACGGAACATTATCAGTCAGATGAATCTTCATTTCATAATCTAACGGTTCTACTTCAATATCTTTCGGCAACACATAAGCATCTATAATTAAACTATTCAGTTCGGCACAGCACAATTTACCCAATTTATGATCAATATTCAAATCTAATTCGTCAGACACAACTTCAATATTAAATATATCCGGCATTTTATAGTACTCGTAATTAGTCTCAGTTGCCTCAACTTCCAATACCATTTCAAATCTTTCTGGTTTATTACCAACTAGCGAACACTTATTCCCGATGAGGCTATATCTATTAAGAGTTGTAAGAAGTTCATTTGGCAAAACAAATTTATTATTTCTATTTATAGCAACCAACTTTTCTTTAGAGTATCTAACCTTTACTCTTGTCAAATGGATACTAAAAGCATACAAAAAATTACGTCCAAAAATAATCGGTAGAGCCATACTTTCATCTGGGACAATATTAATTTTTATCGTCTTTATTTTATTATGAAATTTTGCTTTACATTTCATTTCTCCTAAAACATTTAATTTGTTTCCACCCACCCCGTAAAATGAGGATTTCGGAATTTTCAATCGTCGCAGCAACTTAACCGGGACATACGAAGACTTTATAAAACTAGTTGGGCTGCCCGTATCAAAAAGAGAAAGGAACTTCATGAATTCTACATCTTTTGCCAAATCAACTTCAAAAGCGACACTCACCCAATTTACAGCACCAACTACTTCGCTTAAACTTTCATCGTTATCAGACCCTACTTTCGAAACGGCAGCAACTTGTTGATTACGCTTCGGAACGGCAGCGGCAGACAGCATCTTCTTCGGGTTCGGGCACGTCCTGTGGTCATGTCCCATCTCCCAACATCGGAAACACGACCCATTTCGGCGCAAAGGGTGTGGACAGTATGGTTTAATATGCCCCGTCTGTGAGCAATTAAAGCATAGTACGGCATTTCTATTAACATTCGGCTTGGTTACAGCGGCAGGTTTCGTCGATACGGCATTAGAAATACATCCTGATGTACTCGTAGCACTTTCCATCAAATATTTCTGCTGATAGCGATTAACGAGTTGTTTCAGTTCGTCGATGGTACGAGCACCTAACAGCAGATTAACATTGGATATGTTACTACCCATCCCGTCTATGATGAAGTCAATGATCTCCGTTTCACCAATGTCGGATCGTTTGGCAATCGCCTGCATGTTTAGAATGTAGCAATGCAGCGACTCTTCTTGTTTTTTCCACTTCCTTAGGGCTAGCATTCTGTACACATCCTGGCGAGACACAGCTATGTCGAATTCTTTTAATAGTGCTGCCTTCAGTTCGCTATAATTAAGCGCCACCGTCGAGAGTAGGAACACTTTAGCGGTTCCTATTAGTGAACGTCTCAAGCTCAATAATTTAAACCTTTCATCGGCATTTACCGTCTGCATAATTTCTTCAAAATCACGGAAAAAATGTTTTACCGAATGGCTTACGTCATCGCCATCAAATTTTGGAATGGCGTGCTCAATTTCGCCAAATTCCGATCGTCGTTCGGCAGGAGGGGCGGCATCATTCTCCAACTCTTTAATCTGCTTCCGCAGCTTCAGCACTTCGAGACGCTTACGTAGCTCGCTTAATTCCTCATCCAACGCGGCACTTCTCAGTTCCTCGGCATCGTCGGCTTCGGTATCAACGTCATCGGCAACGTCATCGGCATCGGCATCTTCCTCGCTTGCCGCAGATAAATTGTTGCTTTTGTTGACTTCACTGTGGTGCAGTCTCTTTAACTGGGCCGTGGTAGCTGTTTCGGGGAATTCTACGCCAGCTTCCCTGAGCGCTTCTACCAACTGCTGTTTTGACAAGACACGCGGCATTTTAACACGTTTAATGTAATTATTATCAGAATTTTTAATTAAATTTTATTTTATTTCACAGGCCAGTGATATTCTGACCCCACATCTGAGTTTTAAACACGTTTTTATTTATTAATTTAGAGGATTACACTCGATTAAAATCTTTATTAATAACTATCAACTTATCCAAGAAAACGACGGCGTCCAACAACTATTTAAATTCCCAACAGCTGTCATCCCACCTTCGTCGTTAAGTTGGGTGCAGCTGTTGTCGTCGAAATGGGTGCGTCTGACAAGTAGTCGTCAATGGGTGCGTCTGGCAAACACCTTCATACGTTGAAAGCACAGATGGCGCTTTTACATAAGTTTACACAACCAAAAATTGTAAAGATTTAACAAATAAAACAAGTTGAAATTTGAAAAAGTAAAAACGCTTGTGATTTGTCTTTCAACTCGGACCTCGCGCTAGTCTGAACTTTAACTGATTGGAATTGAAAAATGCCAGGATTTATTTCCTAACTTAATGTCAAATTTAATGCTTTATTTCTTAAAATTTAGACTAAGAATTGATTTTTTTGTCGTATCTAAATTGTTTTATTGCTGAGGGCCTAATATTCAGCCCACACGAAATTAAATCTACCAAAAACCTTTTTTAACGTTTACATAAAATATTTCGTAGGTAACTTTTATCACATAAAACTTGCAAGAATTCTCCATCTCTTATGGGAAGAAGGTACCTATTTGGAAATGATCATGCTGTCAAATTGTCACATTCCTTTTACTAGATGAAGTGTTCAAACTTTTCCATCCGCCAACAGACGTCCCACGAAACAAACTCACACAAAGCGAATCGTTATGAGAAAATAGGCCAACCGCCAACTATTTATGTATTTATTTATTCATTTATTAGACGGCGAAAGCCGTTAATGTCACATGGGATACCCCTTGTCAAAATATCGGTAAATATAACTATTCTTTTTTAACTGCAATATTATTAACACAAAATGTACACCCCCGCCTCAGAAAATGAACATTGAATAACGGTAGCAGCTCAAAGTATGCAATCGAAATATAATAAATTACTTTAAAGCCACGCTCCATTTGTCACTGCGCACATTTCGGCGTAAACAGAGCTATTGGTGAAAATTATGGCGTCGTCTAACATATTGTCGACTCTTAGGCGTTAGAGTAATGGCGGAATTTTTGAATTCCGTTCATTCGACTGAAGTAGAAGAAGAAGTCCGTTGGGATAAGTATTTTGTTCAATGAACTTACCTCTCATAGACACACTTAAATGACATTCGCGAATTTTTGAAAAAAAGATCTTTTGATTACAATGAAGTTCTTCTACAAAACAAAGTGCGAAGGGGTAAACAGCTCATTGTACTTATTTAGTTAGTTTTCCCTGCCGAATAATGTTATATGCAACATGTCACTAATCACTTCATTAATTGAGCTAGTAGTTAGTAGTTCCATCGGCCTAATGTCATCATACACGTCAACCGTTGTCAGTAATGGAATGCAAATAAAATAAACAAAACTGTTCAAATATTCACGGTATTGTGATTGTGACTCAGGAAACTGAACTGCTGGGGTAACAAAAACATCCCTTGGGAGTTAGGACATTCCTCACGAATGTCCGGACGACAATTTGCTGTCACGTGACAAGAATAAATTGACTCTTTCAATGCTAAGCGGAAGCAAAATAACTTTGATATAGGCTCATTCTACAAAGTAGTAAATATACTACCAATGACTACTTGACTTTTTTGCGAGGAAACAAAATCATTGTCCATGTGCCTACATTCTAAAACAAGGAAAAATATCCTTGACATCTGTATTGTTTACTGTTTTCTATGTTATAGTTGTTGGAAGCTCGGGTGTTCGCCTAGTGCTAGTTTATAGAAAGGGTTCGTTTATACATGGCCGTGTGTATTGTAAAACAAAACCATGGTACTTAATGCTAAATTGCAATGAAATGAATTTCTACATCCCTAGCGGTTATATTGACTTCCTCGTGCCGCGGCGGTAAAGAATCAAATGGGGAATTTCATTTGAATGAGCAGGTAGATAGTCTGACACTTTTATTATTTAGATCATCAAGAGGTTTATTGATGTTCCACAAGGCCGTCCTTTTGTGTTCAGTTAAAATGGGCTTTCGTTCAACAATATACGGTTTTAATGACCTATGGCAAGAAACAGTTAGTATTGGGCTTTGAAAAGTCTGTGTGCAGATAATGACATTATAGGGTAATTTGTCTAATTGGCAATGAAATCGCAATGACGCGTTAGCAGACTTGTAAAACGATACAGGGCTTTTGCGTCTTAAACTAAAAGTGCTCGTCATGGAGCAGATACTTCTGCTCGTCGGGGATCAGATACTTCAAACGTTTTTGAAGTTTTTTGAATGTTATATACCTAATACAGAAACAGGTAACGACTTACTCTCGCTCTAATGTGCCACGCGGGCCTTAGAATTCGGTGAGAGGAGGCTTTGGGTTAGGAGAAAAAGGGCAGCCCTATATTCACACAAAACTTAATTGACAGCTAACATATAAATGTCAGAATTCTAACAGAACCCTGACAAATCCTATTAGTACTTTCTCGCCAGAAATGCTTCAGTGACTTTTCGAGACACGGCCTGCTCCATCACTCCGCATATCAAACAAGCTCAAGCTAAAAAGTTGTAGAATATAAATTCCGATTTACCACAAGTTTCATCCATTTCATCCATCCATCTGTTTCACCCACAGGACATTATGATAACACCCGCGCTGTACCTACATAGGTTTCGTTGCTTATCGAAATACACCGCTTCTGCAAAGAAACTATTTTCCCGTATCACTTCCCTGTTACACTGCATTTGACAACCCCCATAACAACAGGAAGGGAAAGTGGAAAACGCTTTACATGATTTTCCTGATATGCAATGCAAATAGCAACCACATTGAAGCTTTGAGAGCTGAATAGAAATATAATACGAGACAGTCCTTCTATACCGCTGTCGCTGTATCCTGTGGCATATTTGCTGTTTGCTGGTGAACAATATTTGAAATCTTTACACCCACACACCGTTAGTGAGTTAGCGAAACAATGTGCATATTGCATATATATAGACAATGCTCAAGGATTCTGCATCCATCGCTGCACGTGTAAGTCTAGAAATGCATCAGCTGCCGCAACAGAACTATATAATATATACGCAATATTTCACATTCACAGGACAGTGATATTAATGAGTTACATTTTCATCCAGGGATAGTGTCATTATGTTGCTGCCCTGCAGAACAAAAGTAGTTTGTGGATAATTGTTTGCCCACTTATTACTCGTTCGCTACCGCTAAATAAAAGCTTTCTTTTCGCATCGACCTCTCCACCTCGTGTGGGTGACCTGAAAATGTCTATTGACTGAGGTGGTAATTGTTTTAGAGGCGGATGCGTTTCACTAGAAATTCATATTGACAAATGTCAAGTAACTTCAAAAACTCAAGCTCAGCAACACACTCACAAAAGATATGAGCCACTTCCGTTAAATTTAAAATTATTCGTTACGTGTGAAAAAGGATAGTATTTTCTTAGAAATAGGTGTACATTTGCTTAAATATTTATGAAAAATATCAAAGCAGAATGGTTTTATGAAAATTAAAACTAATTTACTAATTTACTCATGAAATCGAAGTTAATCGTTAATGATATTCAAAAGCGGAAAATACACAACTATGTTTGTCCTAATATGTTTTTAGTATATAAAACATCTCATTTAGATTGTTTTTTTTTTTTTTTTGCTTAAACAAACAAATTATATTATTCGTATTTTAAAAATATATAATAAACTTATTTCCGAACTCGATCACATTCCCCCATTTTATTTTTTGTATGTTTTTGCATGTCAAACGGATTCTAAATTGACATAAGACCGATAGGAAAACAAAATGGCGAATTTGAAAAAGAAATTGAGGGGACCAGCGGCAAGGATTGCGAGTTGGGGGTCTCTCAGTACTAGGCACATTCAAGAATCTAGTTATCTTAAGTCGACTAGATTGGTCTGGATAAGATGTAACCCGAACGCCAAAACTAGATTGGTCGGGAACGTCACTTTTTCTCCATAATCGAACTGTCAACTTACACTCATTCATGAATTTCTTGACTAGATTCGTCGGCTACCCCTCCATAAACGTCAACTGAAATAGCTGCTCATCTGACCGATTTCAGCCAATCAAATCCGGGATTTATCTAGTCAGACAGCTGTCAGACTTACTAAACTAAATACTTGAACGTCCCCATTGTCTGTGGTATACTCTATCTCATCGAAAATGACAGAAATAGAGAAAATTAGCAATATAACGAGTAACGATTGGCTCGAAACAGCTCAGGGAATTTCAACCGGCAACGGCAAGTACTGATAAATATGTCAAAAGGACAAGTTGATAAAAAATAAATTCAAAGTCCGTCTTAAAAATCAATTACGCAGAAAAATAAAAAAATCTGTGAAAAAAAAGTCGGTGGCGTCGAATGTGCTCCTATAGAACATTTCATATGTTACCAAGTTAGTTATACCTATATATTTATTTCTGACATGGATTAGATGTCAAAGATGGAAGTGGCTCAAAGCTGACCGAAAAAATGTCACAACTCACAACTTAAAATAATTTTCCACACTATTTGATGGGCTAAAATTATTTTTAAATGCTCTGAAATCATTTTATTTGTTAATTAATGCGATCGAAATTTGTAAACAAAATAGTTTACACAGAAGTTTCACGACTCGTGTCTCACAGCTGATCGAAACGTCAAACGAAAACTAGTTATTGTTCGGTGTGAATGCAATTTCGAGTTTTCGACGAAAACAAGGCTTTCGCTGCGTTGTGAAAAGGGAAGGAAAAGGGAATTAGGAAGTCTCAAATTTTACATAACAAGACAGTAAAACAAATTTCGATTATTGCAAACCTGATACACAAATCGGTATTGTAAATGTCAATCTCGAACAATTTTATTGGTGGTTGTCAATTTTTCTATCAATCGCAATTTCGGTGTTGATAAAGACGGCTCTTAAACGAAAATGTTGAACATCATCGTTTTTAATTGTTATTGTTGTTATTTCTTAAGGGCTATTATGTATTTATACCTACATTTTGCCATTCGAAAATTCCAATGATGACATATTTTTTAGTAAATTTTACAGATTTGTAACCCTCGTAATTATTATTTGATTAAATTGTTTGTAAAATCCTTAACGATCACTCTTTAAATCAAAAATATTTTAGAACTGTCAAAGTTGAGTTTTCATTCACAATGAGGGCGTTCAAGTATCTAGTTTAGTAAGTCTGACAGCTGTCTGACTAGATCTATCTCGGTCGTGATTGGATTAAATCGGTCACGTGGGCACCTGTGACATTTGACGTTTATGGAGGGGTAGCCGACGAATCTAGTCAAGAAATTCGTGACTGAGTACTAAGTTGACAGTTCGGGTATGCGGCTGACGTAGAAAAAGTGACGTTCCCGACCAATCTAGTTTTTGCGTTCAGCTTACATCTTATCCAGACCAATCTAGTCGACTTAAGATAACTAGATTCTTGAATGCGGCCAATAACTTTATTTTTGGCGTTATGTTCACAGGTTAAATTTTTATCAATTGTTTTTCGCAATACCAACATAAATTTTAATTGATAAATTTGTCAATCGTTAACCGATTGATAATTGATCTTCGCAATAGGGCTGAAAGGTAGATACCAGGTAGATACCATCAGTGCATCCTAAGCCATTATGATGAAAATTTTTTCTAATAATTACTACAGGCTCATTGAACCCGTTCATCAGTGTGTTCAGACTATTCCTTGAAGTTTTCCCTTTAGGATTGTAATCACGTTCCGTTAATTTTATTGTTCCCACCAGAAGCTATACAAATGCACCGCCACTTCACATCAATGTCAATTGACACCGCATACCTAGTGCAGTTGATCGATTCCTTAGAAGTGACTTTTCGACGGTAATTTAATTCATTTTAGGGCGGTGCATTTGACAAAGGCGGCAAACAATATTCCGCACGAAAATCTGGGGTACAGCAGTACATTTATTCAAGGAATCTTATTCAGCAATAGCCGCTCTCTTAAATCAGCACGCATTCAGCAAATCGATCAAAGAGGAAAATACATTATGTGTTTTTCTCTTTGATCGATTTGAAAATATACCTGCAACCTGCACGCTGCAATCTGCTGCATCGAGAAGAAAACCGGAAAAAACTATAAACATGAAGTGAACCCAAATCACAAACCTACCTTGAATGAATCACTGAAATCCTCCCAAACACCGGTTTTGCTAGAAACCCCTTGCATGTTGCATCCAGCACAACAGAGTTCGCATACAGACACACGAGACACAACACTCGGATCTCCGACGGTCCGACTCCACCTTTGCAGTAGAAGAACAACTCGGCTGTGATAGTGATATGTGCGCCTACTGCCTGCAGCATCAATCGGCCAAAAGTATGCTACCGCTACCGCCACCACCACCACCATCGCATTCGAATTTTCTCATTTTCTGAACTGATCGATTTAGCGTTTCCCGCTTGGTTAGGGCGAAAACCTGATTTAAAAAAAAACAACAAAAAAACTCACATTCAAGAGGGCACCACTGGTCAAGCTACCTCTACAAACTACAAACCGTAGGTGTAACCACGCAACCCAACAACAACAGCAACCACCAACAACGATTCAGGTGTATCTTAGAGTAGGTAACCAACAAAAACAAACTCTAACAAAATACAAAATACAAAACCACGCAAGGTAACAGGTAAAAATTCTCTTCGTATTCCGGGCTCACGGATCAGTTGAGATCGAGTTGTGCTCATGCGCGAACGGTGTGTGTTTTCGCGTTTCGGTTTTTCCTTCCATAGCTATACTGCAGAGATTCCATTTTCGTTGTAAATTCGGTTTTCGATTCCGTTTGTCAAATTGAATTACTCCAAGTGATTGCGGACCGACTGTTCTGATCGTGAACTTAAAAGTTTCGTCTTTCCAAATCGACCTGTGAGAATGGCTTTGATTTCGGCAGATTTCAAAGTACGAAAGATACAAAAGAACGTTCAACGAATTCCGGAAATTTTTCAGTGAGGCTGTGTGTGATTTTCTTTAGAAAAAGGAAAAAAATAAAAGAAAACAGAAGAAGCGAAGAGCATAAAGGAAGAGGTCGCTCTCGGTCGTATATTCCTGTATCTGTACAAATTTTTCGTATTTTCGATATAAATATAGAGATACATTCTCGAGTGAAATACGCATTTCAGTGAATATTTTTCAAAGGGTATCTTACAGCATCCCTAAGGTATCTATCTATGGCCCGGCAAATATTATTTCAGTTAACGACAAAGAAACCCAAGTGCTGCGAAGTGTAAATTAATATGTTTGACGAACCCATGCTGAACGATTGATTGAAAATTGCGGTGGTGCTTCTGCTGCTGCTTCTGCAGATGTGGTCAAGTCGCTTTAGGGCTTTTAGTATCGTGTTTCTTGACGAGCGTGTGTTGTGTGAGTTTTTTTTTTTTTTTTTTGAAGTGTCTACTTGTTGCCTTTGTCAGCTGTGTTTTGTTAACATGCACCTCATCGATTAAAGGAGTTAAAGAACAGAAGGAATTAAACACAACAACAACATGCGTATGAACAACCTTGAGTCTCATTACTATGCTGTACGACGGCGGTAACATGCAGAAGGTGCTTGTACTCGTGCAACAAGGATTATGATGCGACAGCAGATACTACAGGAGAAAAAAAGAAGTGGTAGGTAAATGGCAAATGGATGAATCCACTTAGCGTTGACTTACTAACTAGTTACGGTCGGCTACCATGGGCGGCGGAAATTTTTAAAACGTTATGCATGCAAGAGTGCATCAGCATAGGTTTGCGTGCGCTTTGTATTCTAAAGTGGCAAACTCTTATGTGAGGCACATGTTTCTTATGCATTATCCATGAAGACACACAATCTCGAATCACTTGGGAGAGTGCTTGAGTGGTTTCGCTGTTAGTATAGGGGCTCTGATTAATTATTTGTATTGGGAAACGGATGGATTAGCCCGATTTGATATTCTGAACGCATAGGTACTTAAGGCGATTGTGCTTAAGGGCGGTCGTGTTTACCTATAGTAAAAATGTAAATACGTTCTTCCCGGTGGGTGTCTTAGCTGGCTCTATATAATTGCAGGCCGTATGTACAATGGCCGTCAACTTAATTTGCTACGTCCTAAAAGGCCTTTTTAAAGGAATCCTAAGTACTAGTCCATGATGGTAGTTCTATTCACGTTTGTTCTGAGAAACCACTCAGTTTACGTACAATATTTCCTGGTTCTGTCAATCTTACTTAGGGCCCTAATCACGTAACTATCACCGAAACGATAGAACTCCAAAACTTGCAACTATAGGTACCTATACGTGCAAAAACAAGGAGCATAAGAACTTCATCTCGTTCATTTTACCTATACACAAATGTATTAAAACCTTACGATAATGAAAAAAAATCTACGTGGACATAACTTAATGGATCATCAAAATTTCAAAAACGATAGGTATCTTCTAGAATCTAGACTAGCGGTTCCCAATAATCTTAAGTCGCGGAGCACTTTGTAATAATAATAATAATTGTAATAATTGAATAATTCCTCGCGGGGATTCCTCGGGGATTCCCTATAGGTACCTACATAATGTTGATATTATCATCCCATACCACATATTTTTACACGCACTACGTTCTCCGCGGAGCACACTTTGGGAACAGCTGATCTAGACGATCATCGTCTTACGTGGTCTGCCCCCAACAAATGCGCGCTGATGTTTGGGCTGGAGCTGGAGCCCACATCCAACTTAGAACATCTCTCTTGATCGAAATTGTTGTTTTTCATAAAATAAATATTGGAAATTTAGTTTAACCATTGGCGTAGTTAGTATTTTTATCTGGGGTCTAGAGGTTACCCAAAATCTTTATGTGGCTAAGGTATCTCTGAAAAATCTTATCCTATTTTTCAGGACAGGATATTCATGAATATAACCACCCGTAAGCCAGTGTTGCCATTAAAAAAAGTGAATCCGGTCAAATCTGATCGAATGAGCGATTTTTATTTTTTGAAATTCGGTCAAAAGTTAAAATAAGAATTTTTGACCAGAAGTCCGGTCAAAATAGAATACCTATAGTAATATATTTTTACTAAAAATTGAAGACAAAAATTAACTGATATTATATTACAAAATGTTTTTTTTTTTTTCAAACTTATCTCAAACCCAATAAAACTAAAAACAAACATACCATTTGCATCACAATTCACAACGTTTTGCAGAAAAAAGGAACTTTTAATCTAATTCTTCCAAAATATTGCTAAATGCATACCTACATAGTATCATGGGAAAAAAAAAGTAAAATATTACATGGTACCTACCAGCTACCAACTACCATGTATATGAGTACTTCCTTCACTATATAGCCTTGTTTGAATGCACGCACACTCCCACAGTTGAGATATGAGACTGCCGCTTTGTCGTGGAGCAGCTGTATTCTAGGATTATTCACAATAAATTGATTTGTATGAAATTGTAAGCGTAACGAACACCTTACGTATGGCCAAGTTTTTTTTCAAATCATAGAAATCTATATTTATGTCTAGTCATAGAACAATATTGTTTTTCCGGTCAAAAAAGGCTTTTCCGGTTAAAGAACTTCTCCTTTCCGGTTAAAAATCGGTTTAGACCAGATTTCAAAAATTTCTCCGGTCAAAGTGAACAGATTTCGGTCAGATATGACCGGAATCCGGTCAGAATGGCAACACAGCTCGTAACGACGTTTGTAGGGCGTTCTCAGTTTGAACAGTAATTCGATCGTTCTTGGTGGAGTCGCAGTGTGTTTTTTAATGTTTAAATTTTTTAACAGTTTCCAGTAGAAGTGTCATGAACACATAAATATTGGAAAGGTGTCAATATGAACTGTGATTTGCTCCTAAACCCTAAAATTGAGTTGCTCCCAAACTTGTTTTTGGAATGGATTCAAAGATCTCAACTGGATAATGAAGGTTCTACTTTACTTTGCTTTACTAAAGATAATTGTAGGTAATCAAAGAAGGATAATAGATCTCCTATACATGGCGTCATATGATGTCAGCTTGTCAGCAGCGTTACCTATGGCCAAAGTGATAGTTGTCAAAAAACAGTGGCCAAGATTCTAAACAGCTGCGTAATGCAAAAATTCAAAGAAACAGCTCATAAATAAAAAGAATATTCATGTGCATAGTTAAAGACGGATGCGCAATGGAATAACGAGGGAATTGATTACTCCGCAGTGGAATGAAATAAGACTTTACTTTTGGATACAGCGAATATTTCCTTAAAGCCTCAGTTATGGACAGTGATGCCAACCAGGATCAAATTTTGTATGCCAAACAATGAAAAAATTAAGCCTTTTTCAAAGAAAAGTATGTAAAAAAGATAAAAATTTCATATTTTACAAAGGAGCTGCAACAAATCTATAAGTGAATAAAATTTGTTAACAGAATGCTGCTCGAACGATAGCAATACTGGTTATGTACAGAGTGACCGTTGTTGCGACTAAAGTTGCAATTTGGCACTTTTTTTGAGAGCCTGCCACAATTTTTTGCCATTTTGGCCTTTTTTAATTGAAGAATTCACTTCCAAACTTATAGTGTATAGTAAGCCAATGTTTGTTAAATGTCGTTCAAAAATACCAGATGTGGAGAATAGCTTCAGAAATGGCCCTTTTTTCTCAATGGCCCTTTTTCCTGCGACTTTTCGGAATTCTGCAGCGGTCACGCTGGCTTATGGATGTCCACGGCCAGTGCTATTTGCACACTCCCTTTATTTATCCCACGAAGCGCGGTCATTTTTCCTTTTTCATCATACTCAAATTCCCATTTAAAATGAAACAATACTTCTCTGCTTCAAAATCTATTTTTTTAAAAGTGGGATTAGTATTACACAGAAAAGAAATCATGTTAAATTAACCTTTTGTATAAAAATCGCAGTTACATTAAACATTACTATATGATTATTTTTTGCCACTGATATTCAGTATGATAATCGTAATGAAATGTAGGCGTTTTAATGAAATTTCAGCAAAAATTTATTGTTTAATTTTTGTTTGTGCTTATTCTCTTTATCCCACGGAAGGCTTTTCGGACATCGAAATTCCCAAAAAAAAGAGATAAATCCCACCATATAATTGCAGTGGTCAATTAAGTTTAGGCGGTCATCGCAATTCATTTTCTTTTTTAGGATATTATATGAAGCATTTGTTTTTTTTTGTGCACGAAAACATTGCAAAACCAAACCACAAAAAAAAAACTCCTTAAAAAATCGACGTACAAAAATTCCTGACAAATGGAACAGTAAAGAAATGAAACATTTCAGTGGAATTGTTTGGTTTTATTTTATGGAATTCGGAAAAATGATTAATTTTATTTTATAAGAAAAGTTAGAGATCATTTCCTAATTTTTTGGTAAACTAACATTACAATTCATAAGAAACATTTTAAGACCAAGATTGAGTTGAACCATTAAGTTTAAGTAAAAGAATTTTTACGATTTCAAAAGGGCCTTAATGTGTTCATACTTTTTATGGGCAATGGCAGATATTTGACAGTTTGATTGTGTGATTTTCATGGAAATAGTGGCCCGAAAGTCGCCAATATTTTAAAAAGATAGCGAAAACAGAGACTTTTTGAAAAGACGTCGCCGAGGGTTCTAAATTGAAGAGTCCAAATAAATGGCGAATAAAGTCTCCCATTGGATACGCTGAACCGAAATTTACGGTGGCTCTCTAAGGCCCAATGCACACCGTGCAACTGGAAAAAAAACTGATCAGCGATGAGAATAGCCAAATTGCTTTGAGGCATACCCTTTGTAACCAAATGGGATTATGCACACGACTCTATTGGTTGAAAACTCGTTTGCAATTCAAAAAAAAAACAGTTTGTAGTGTAACCAGTCGTCTATTGATTTGCATGTCGGGTTGCCCATTGATTTCAGTTTCTAGTTATTCGAAGTTGAGCGAACAACAGACCAACCTGTTGCTGGTGGAGAAGGTTGAAAAACATGTAAACACTGAACGAACTACTAATTTCGATTGGTGATGCGATTCCTCGTGCGTCACGTCTCCGCTGAGTCCGTAACTGGTCTGTAAACCGAGTTGCCGACCGGTTTAGTTTTTTTCCAGTTGCTCCGTGTGCATTGGGCCTACGTACGACTTACTGATCTCGATTTCAACTGCCAGCGCTCTCTCCCTTAAATTCGATCTTCTTCACCACCTAGTTGTAAGTCCTATAATTATTTCTTAGGTTCAAGTTCTAATTTTGAACCACTGTTGTAGATTGCAATAACGTTTATAATTGGCGCACCAGGGTCCATATTAGGGTAGCGGGCCACAGCTTTGCTTTTTTTAAAGAGTTTTTATTTTATGAACTAGCTGACCCGGCGAACTTCGTTCCGCCCAAATTCATAAATGTAGGTAATGAAATAAATAATTCCGAGCTTTCGCTTTATTCTGCTTCATGTAATTCGGTCAATTCAAATTTTTTTATGCAAAACGTATATTAAAATTAAATAAATAAATAAAATCAAATACTTGTCGGCCAACCTACCGCTTTTTCACTGAAATGCTTTATGGTACACAACATTTTTTGTTCTATTTCTACTATCGGGTTTGTACACGTACAAAGTGAGAGCTTTGCCGACACGTAAAATTCAAGATTTATGCCACACACATCCAGCGATTGTCCTTGCGACTTATTAATTGTCATAGCAAAAGCGAGACGTATGGGAAATTGAAGACGCTTAAATACGAACGGCAAATCGTTCTGGGCTTCATCCATCAAGGCACGGGGTCGAATGACTTGTATGAATGCAACTCACCAGCGATTTGGTTTTGAATGGCGAAATTCAAATGTTCGACGTTCTTGTTTTTCGCAGCCAAAATCACTCTTCTCTTACACTCAGCCAATCATGGTCAATATTATTCTGAGCGATATTTGGGAAAACATTCATGATTAGTTCTTCCGGTGTCGTTGTAAGGTTGCAAAAATTTTGTGGAAACTCAATCAGGCCGGTGATCATTGCTCCACCGAAAGGTCATTCCGTAAACGATTCAGGGCCTCCAAAGCGCGTTTGTAAGCCATTGTGCATTCGTCCCATATAATAATCTTACATTACTGCAGTACTTTCGCCATCGCAGTGTTCTTTGAAATGTTGCATGTAGGTTCTTCTTCCACTTGCAGATTCAATTACAATTTCAATGCTGTTCGACCGCCTTCTAACAAAGTAGCCGCTATCCCAGAAGAGGCTAGGGCCAAAGCGATCTCAGATCTCGGACGAATTGTGTCCAAAATCAGTGAAATCATGAATGTATTTCCAGTTCCGCAATTTTCGTTATCGACTGCTTGCATCAATTCATCGTACACTTTCTTTTATTCTTGATTCAACATTGGCACATTTGTTCGAACAGCTTGACTCAATGCGATTCGGTCGAAGTCCATTTCTCGCTCCAATTCTCGATTAATAATGCGCCTTGCATTGAACGATTTGGCTGTGGCATCCCCAATTTGCACAATAAATTGCCACTCATGAGCAGACACATATCCTCGATCAAAATCAAAGCTTTGTTGCGCATTCCATCTGACATCTCCAGTTCATTATCCAATGTCACAGTACGAATTCGATGCAAAATATCGTCGGCCATATCATCTTTGTATAATCAAAGTATCTACTTCATTTCAAAAAGTTACTTAATGTAACATAGTAAACATAATTTATTATAACAAACTTTTTAGGTACCTATAGGTATTTAAAAAAAAACGTTCAAAATTGTTGACAACAACAATTTGGTTGGAAAATAATTAAAATAATTGACACAACAATTGCTTTTAAAATTTAAAATATTTTTTTTTTGTATTTGAAGTGTCACTACTCGATTTCTATCCAGTTTCTTTTTTTTTCAAAGTGTACAAAAATGAATTTATTGGAATGGCGGTTGCGACTTCATTCAAAAATTTATCATACTATTATATGAACCTTCTCTGCATGGTCTATTAACCAACAAAAAAACTAAATCAAAATCGGATGTGTGTGGCAGTCAGTAGGCTGTCACACACACATTTATCAAGTTATTTTTATATATATAGAAGATTATGGAGGGGAACCTACAATTTGATGTCGAACTTTCAGGACAGTTGTTTGTCGGATATTTGCCAGAGGTGGAAATATCATCAAACGTAGATGCAGAAAATGTAGGCGCAGTGGCTTAGTGATTAGTGTGTTGGACTACGAAGCGAGGGCTCGAGGTTCGAATCCCGCAAAAACCCAAATTACAACTTAGGGTTTTTTTCCACTGCGCCACCTCTCGCGAACGTCTGACAAACATCCGAGACTATAACTGTCTTGAAAGAGTTTCTTAATTAGCCGTTTGGAGTCTGTATAAAATTGTAGATCCCTTCCATTCGTTCCAAAAATGAAAAACTCACACAAAACGAATGGTTGTGAGAAAAAGCTAGGCCTAGGGTCCCTCCGGACCTGTTGCGCCAACTATTTATTTTTAGATGCAGAAAATCCTATGATTATCCAAGATTTTCCCACTGCGACACTTCTCGCGAACGCCGGTGTCTGACAGACATCCATTGTCTGAACTGTCATGAAAGAACTTCTCGATTGGCTATTTGGCATCGGCATTCAATTTTTGACTCCTTCCATTTGTCTCAAAAACGAAAGACTCACACTCATCATAAAATGGTTGTGCGAAGCTAGACCTAGGACCCCTACGGACCTTATTTAGAAAAGTTTTCGTTTTTAGATTAAGCAATTCTCATGAATGTACATTCATATACCTACTGTCTTGTCTTGTGCAGATCAGAGTGGTCAAACTTTACTTATGTATCGTAAATTTCAAGGCTAAATTAGTAATTTTTCTGTGAACAACCTTTTATTTTGACTTTTGACTTTCATTGCAGTAGCTGCCCCTGCTACTCTATTTTAACCAGAATCCACCATCAAATCTGAACAGCGTCATTTCTTTTTCAAAAAAGTCAGTAACCAGCCACCGGCTATCGGCGATACTTTTCCATTTTCTTTCTTATTACTTTGACCTCCAGCGGCAACGGTTTTAATTTCCACTAATCAACAAAAACGTGTCGATTGTCACTCTCAAAACTCGTTAAAATACTCCAAGAATTGTGTTTGTAAACGTGGACCAGAAAACTCTACCACTGTCGTAGCGATAATCCAACAAGTCTACGCCAGTAAACGTTAATGAAACTCCAATCAAACTACCTCTGGCAGTCAATATTCTAAAACTTAAATGCATCTCGCACCTCAAACGACCATTCCGAACAATTTAACTGATTTTCCTGATAACAAACCAATCAGATTGAGAAAATAAAATTCAATTGTATGGTCATTATTGGTTGACAGCGGAAATAAAAATGTAAAACACTCCATAGGCTGTCTTGGCTTCGAGCACAACATCTGCAATGATCATGTCTCATCGTTGTAATTTACATCCCACCTGAACCTGACAAAGAAAATATTTATCCCAACCAACAGGATCAGGGGGTAATAATAATAAATTTAAATATCGACGAGAGCGAGAGCCTATAACATAACTGCTAACCAACCGACAAACATTCTCATCGCGAACAAAGACAACGAACGAGTATTCAAAAAAGAACGCCCGAAACGAGGATCGTTATGTGGTACCCTTCGAGTCCGGAATTTATGGGGAGTTTTGACACGTTCTCGATCAAACGATGTTAACGCCGATGTATGGCCGCAATCTGCATATAGATATCAGAAGATAAAACAACTTTCGTGTAATGGACTTTGTGTTTGTTTCTTTTTATTCTGTTTTAATTTGGAAATGAAAGGCCTTGGCCACTCGACCACCCGCACATCAGAGTCAATTAAAAATGTATCGCATGATATGTCATCAGAATCAATCATCCCCCTATTGGCTGATACTACTCAGAATTTTGAAATAAATTTTAATCCAATAGCCGTAGGTAGATGCGGACACAAACTTTGTATCCAAGTTGCATGTCAACAGTCAACACCTTTGATGGTGGGAGGCACCATACCATCGCAGATCATCATCTGATTCAGTCAACTATTTTCAGTTTCAATAGAACTGGAACTGAAACTGACAATCCTCAGAGCTCAGAGGTTGTGGTCTTTAAACCAGTTTCACATCTCGTTCCGTGGTGTATAGAGTGTTTGTAGTCTGTACTCACCCGCAAAAACTGGTTAAGTACCTACCAATCTACCGCCATGGGAAAGAACTCGCGATTGAGTGGTAGGTTAGGCGCACAGCGGTGTATAGTGTGTCTATATTGATTCAACGAGTAAACGCGAGATTTTGGATGACTCGCCCGCTGGGGTATTAAGTACGACACCGGCGGCGGCGCTTTCCCCAAAAAGAGTTTTTTTTTTATTGTTTTTGTTTGCTTAAATATTTCATTCCTGGGGCACATTGGATATTATTTGGTATTTCTGATCAAAGAGACGAGTCCATAAAATGCCGATGGAAGATTATTCAAATTTGTTTGATTTTTATTACACATACTTGGATTGGATTCTTCGTTTATGGGCTAAGTGATAAGCACCTTCCTTCAGCGCATTTGATGTATAGTTATACGTTTGTGTAACTAATTGCTATGTAAGCGGTTTTGGTCATTTTTGTTATGAGTTTGGACTTTAGAAAGTAAAAAAGGCAGTTGGCACATAAGTAAATTTATGATTCGGTTCTTAGAAGTTTTGTTTTTTATGAGTTGGGACGTAAGAGTCAACGTAGGTATTGCCAGGCTAGCAAATATGGGGAAATCTATTTTTACCTCATTCGACCAGAAGAATTTCGGTCATCGGGGTTTTGTGTGTGCACTAGCACGGTTGCCACTTTGGTACCTAATATTTGATCAAATTTCGGAACTTCTTTTTTAATTAGTGATTTTTGTTATTTGGTAATTTTTAGCTGGTTGTGGTAGGTAACTCTTTGACAAGAGCACTAAAAAAATCATTTGAATTTGGAAAGCCATTGCATTTGTTCAAGATCAGGAAAAGGATTTAAAATATGTATATACCTACATACCTATTACTATAGTACTTTAGTAAGTTAAGTCATATTTCTTTTATTTATTTGGTATCTACGCTTTTTTCCTACAAATAACTTTTCACATAGAAATGTCAAAACTTTAGAGCGACGTATAATCAAATTATTATCGCCACCTATAAATCAGTCTGTGAAGCAGCTAGTAGTCATTCGAACTGCGTATACTTGCTAGTAAAATTTCCACGTGGAAAATTCATTTTGACATTTCGGCTTGAAAAATTTGTACGAAAATTGTACTTTACGTGAAAAGCATACCATCAGGCTTAAGCATAGGTACATTGGGCACATTCATAAATTTAGTTATTTTAAACGAACGTCACTGTTCCTACGTCATCCGCATATGCGAACTGTCAACTTAGTACTCAGTCACGAATTTCTTGACTAGATACATCGGCTTCTTTTCCATAAACATCAACTGAAAAAGCTTTCCATAATTATGACCGATCTATAGAATATAAGCCAATCAAAACTGACAGCTGTCATACCTACTAAACTAGATAGTTGAACGTCCCCATTTTTCCACTGCCTTGGGACATTTTGCTTATATTACTCGTAGAACAGAGAAAAGCCAAAGAATAGTGAAAAGTTCAAATTGGCTCAAGGCGACGACGATACGAGACGATAATTTATCAATTTTCCAGAATTCTTGTAACTTTTAGCTTGGTTTGGTAATTTTATTAAATTTTGGTCTTGCAACTGGCAACCATATGGACACTAGGTCTGTTTTGATGAATTTTACTCAGTACAGAAAAGTAAAGGAGAAGTTCTACTGCACAGTTACAACTAATACATTTTACTAGACAGAAAGATTTGCACTGGATAGTTTCCCTAAGAGTTTCTCAGTCAGTGGTTAGTATGTGCTGCTGAACGAGGAGCCTCCGGTTTGATCAACGGAGGAACACAAATTACATTTTAAGGCTTTTATGACTGCGCCACCTGTCGCGAAGACTGAAAAGCCTACGAGAGTATACAGCAGCTGTCCTGGAAAAGCTTCTCAATTCAGGCGTTCTCATTTGGAATTTAAAAGTTTAGGCATTTTAAATTCTCCTCTAAGAAGTAAAAACTCACACAAAGCTAACGGCTGCGAAAAGCTATTACCTTACTTACTTACTTAGGTGGCGCTACAGTTCGTTGTGAACCAGGGCCTCAACCAACGATGTAGGGTTTCCCTTCTTGTTGACAGCATATACTTGGTTTTGCCCTCGTTAACCGCTAAGCCCATTTTAGACGCTTCTGTGTCTATACTTGCAAACGCGCCAGTGACAGCTCGCTGTGTTCTTCCAATTATGTCAATATCGTCCGCTTATAATGCAAGTAACTGTGAAGACTTTTGAAAAAAGCTATTACCTACTTATTTTATATATATATATACTTATAAATAAATTTTATAAACTTTATATAATGTAGGTACAGTTCGTGTTAACACCTTCTCGTAGGGATGTGTTCATGAAGATATCGGTAGTAAACTGCTTTGAGGGCTGTTCACTTTCAGCGAACGGGTATATTTGGAAAACTTTTAGTTAAACCAAAAGTCAAGACTCGAGAAATATACACCAAAAAACTTACTTTATCACAAATGCCTGCATAGCTGCATCCTAAATCGGGGACAATTCAATCAACTACACGTAGAAATATCACTTATTCAAA
Organism: Cheilosia urbana; assembly: GCA_946477585.1. Taxonomy (NCBI): domain Eukaryota; kingdom Metazoa; phylum Arthropoda; class Insecta; order Diptera; family Syrphidae; genus Cheilosia; species Cheilosia urbana. Next base: position 26,531,882 of record OX297855.1, read on the forward strand.
TGTAATCAACTTTCGGCTAAAAACTACTGAGTAAAACAACTAGGAGAAAAGCGTAACACGTAATAATGCTGATATTTTTATAACGATGGCTTACGAAATTTCGTTTTCCTATAAAACAAAATGGCTTCCGTAAGTAAACTGTTTGATGAATTGTTAGATTAATTTGCTGCCATTAATTACCGCTCTAATTTCACAAGTTCTAAATCAGAATTAAGAATGTTTTCAAGTGATTGCAGAACTGTCCATTGACGAACTTCTGTTTATTTCCGTTTTACATCCGTGACACTTTAGGCGTCTGATTTGAGATTTTTGTTTTTTTTTTACCCCTTTTTTAACCTTGTCCCTTCTTTTCCCATTTTTCATTCAAAAAATCGCCATAATTGTCGCTTTTTCCTCAATCTGGGACCACTGGTTAGTGGATTTAAAATAACAGAGGCATTTTGTCTGAGGAAACCCGGTTAAAAATAACCGATTTATTCATTTCGGCTCCAAATTTGATCGGTTACATAAGCCACCATAAAACTGTTTGTTTGATATTTTTTATCCACAAATTTGTAAAATATGTGTTTTTTGAACAAGGAATAAGTACTCGTTTATTTTTAAACAAATTTGATTTGAATTAACAACAATTAACGAAACGATTTTATTGGGGACGTTCGGATACCTAGTTCATGTAAAAGGTCAATTACCTAAATTTGTGTGGGCTAGATAGGTATACGAACGTTCAAAATAAAATCACTTGAATTGATTTTGTGTTCTCGCGGTTTAATTTTAATTTTGAGACTTGCAAATGTCAACTGAGTAGGTACCTATGCACGAAGGATTTTCTTTGACGAGAATTGTCGACTACCCGCCTCCATAACCATCAACTGGAAAAAAAAATTTTCACCTGACCAATCAATAAAAACTGAAATATACCTACATCAATTCACTAGGCTGTCAGAATTACAGAACTAAAAATACGCACGTCCTTATTTTCTTTTAAATAAGAAAAATTCTGCCTCTCTCTTTCTATTGATAACCTTTTCAATTGAAATTCAACAAAAAAAAAAAACACATTTTCAAACTTCGTCATTATGAACTTTTGTCCAGATGTTAACTTCATGTCTCTTTTTACTTCCAGAAAACACACTGCCATCTCTGGTCCGTCTATCATGGATAACAAAACAAAGTACAAAATGTCTTCGCAAATGCGCCTAAACGAAATCTCCCGCCCCAATGCCAATATCACATGTGACCACCATCACCGCACGTCCATGTATCGGCCTCTCTCGCCGGCGGGATGCCACTGCCACCACATGCCAGCCGTTCAAACAGCGCCCATCCACCCGCCTTCATCATCTAGTCTGGGCGATAGCAGTTCCTGCATTTGCTCCCACCACTATCATTACATTCAGCATCACCGTCCGAACAGTCCCAGTCGAACATCGACACCACCACTGCCACCACCTTTATTGCCCGAACGCATCGGCTGCTGCCAATCCAATTGCGAGGATAACAACGACCGGCAAATTAGTGGCGGTGAGACTCATGTCGCCGTCACAGTGCACCAACACCATACAGCTACAGCATCGGCACCCGCAACACAATCGTCCCAGCATTCGCTGCATCATCAGTACCAGGCGCTCGATGACACCACAAATGACGAGCACGAAGACTGTGAGTGTTGCGAGGCGAATGCTCATCACGCTAACGCTGACCATCCGAGTGGACGCAGCTCATCTCGACTCGTGTCTGCGGACGAGATTATTCCCAGCGGCTCGGAGGATAATACCGCCATCCTGCAGAGATGTTGCCAGCACAAACACAGAAAGAGCCACAGGTATACCAATATGCGAACTCGAGAAGGCCACACGAGTTGTTCTCACGTCACACATCCATCTTGCAGGAATAGATTAGGGGATCAACTGATGAGCCCGAAGGCGAGAGCCGGCAGCATGCAGAAGCGCTCCAGAATTGATGAGGAGAATTACTCGACCGGCATTGAGGTTTACAGCGATGGAGCGGATTCGGGTGTTAAGGTTACAGATGGTGCCACCTCGGAGGAGGATCAGGGACCACCGCTACCGCCTCGGCCACCGCCTCGTCCGAGGAATGTGCCAGCCAATTTTACTCGTAAGTAGAGCGAAATTTCAACCTCCTGATGCTCATCCAATAATGGAAGGCAATTAAATTGAAAATATTTTAGTCCTATATATATAGTCCATTCGGGGGTGTTGTCTTGTTGGTAGAAATCAACCGGGATGATACATGGAGTGGGGGGTGGAGGAATTATTGTTTTGTAGAAGCTGGGTGGGGGCTGGCGGGAACGATTGCAAATTAAACACGCGCTATAGATAATTTAATTGATTTATAGAGTGTGCTTCACTGAGAATTAAAAGGTGGATCTCTGTCATATTTGATCTGGGACAATTCTAGATGAGTTTTTTGTTTTCTTTATAAATAATTTAAAGTAGTTTCCAGTTTCCATATTGTCAAACAATATGGGGACATTGTTAAAGTACTATTTACATGAGAGCGAATTGCGAACTGCGAGCAGGCGAATATTCGTAGTTTCTGACATTTCATTCACATGAAAACTTTTTTTAGTCGCAGGTAGGTACCCGCGAATCAGTTTTATTGTTGAAGGTTAAGTTCGAACAAACTTTTCATTCGTGGGTTTGTGGATCGCGACTGTTTTGTGTGGGTTGTGAACAAAGTGTGACAGTTTGCGATAAGAATTTTCCATTCGCGGGAAAATTTCTGTAATTGTGAATTTAGCAGGCAGCTGTCGTATTTCTATATTTTTATTGGATTAAAATGATCACGTGAACAGTTTTTTTCAGTTCACGTTTATGTCGCGACAAAAATTTTCCATTCGCGGGAAAATTTCTGTAATTGTGAATTTAGCAGGCAGCTGTCGTATTTCTATATTTTTATTGGATTAAAATGATCACGTGAACAGTTTTTTTCAGTTCACGTTTATGTCGCGACAAAAATTTTCCATTCGCGGGAAAATTTCTGTAATTGTGAATTTAGCAGGCAGCTGTCGTATTTCTATATTTTTATTGGATTAAAATGATCGCGTGAACAGTTTTTTTCAGTTCACGTTTATGGAGCGGTAGCCGACAAATCTAGTCATGAATTTCTCGACTGAGTTGAGTTCTAAGCTTACATTACATTACTTACTGACGGTAACGTCAATTTGTTACGTTAGAGTAATTTTCTTATGATGACTAGAGTTTTAAATATGCCCAATAACTACAAAGTGAGATTTTCATGGGAAAATTTGACAGCTTATGTCAGTATTGCTAGAAAAGTCAAAATAAATCTCGTTTTTCTTTAAATTGTTGACGGCTCGACGCTAAGCCTAAGTCAGCACGTAAAATACTCAAGCGAATTATAGCAAATTAACTTTTTCCATAAAAGTTAATTTGCTATAACAAATTTAAGTCTCGACTTTAAGATTACGGAAGCTCACAATTGCGAAATTTGTACGGAAAATATAGCCACTGTGAACTGCTAAAATTTAGAGTCGAAACTAAAAATGTTTATTGGTAAGGCCCATTGAAATTAAAAAAAAAACAGTAAGAGAAACAGTGAATGTTGAATGTGTCACTCATTCGATCTTCCTTAATATGACGGCAAACTTAAGCAAAAGATTATATAATGAAATGCTGACATCAGTTAACATGGGACTGCGACATCTGTATATTATTTTACCTTTGCTTAAGGTTCTGCCATAATATACGATTGTTTGCTATTTGGCTTATGCAAGTGTCAAAAATGGAAGAAAACCAACATAAGTTGGGGCAGAAGCTGTTCGCAATTTAATGTCAGTGTCCACGCGAAAATAATATAAAATTATCTGTTGTGTTTGTGGCCATCAAAATATATGAGGTAAAAAGATTATTCGACCACTCACTGGCTTAAGTTGGATTACACCCAAAAAAAATTGTTTGCGGGTAGGTAGTATTTTAATGTTACAGCAATAGATATTTTGAATATATTCAGATGAGGTTTAATCAGATTTTGAGTCCTGTTTAATGAATCTCTACAAAGTGCAGTATTAGCTTCTTTGTGCTCCACCTCCCGTGCTAACGTATGGCAAGTTTCCAAAAGTATACCTATACCCAGAGCGTGATAAAACTGTAGGTCTTTTCCATTTAACGACAGTATTTCCAAAAGACCCACCACCCCTAACAACTTGTAATTTATTCCTGTCTACAAAGAACCTACCCAAGGCAGGAATAGAGAATGCAGTACAGGCTTGCTTTTGCCAATCACATTCCTGAACCCGCACCCATTCTCGTCTCGACAAAAAGAAATGTTTACATTTTTCTCACACAAAAAAGGACGAAATCGTCTTTAATTTTACTAATGCGAAAATGCATTGACCTTACACTCCGTTTAGCATTTTAAAACGATAATCCCACTCACAAACATGGCACTCTTCGACCTGCTTGACACCTGCTGCCGTTTGCCTATTTCCACTTTCCGTGATGGCATTTCAGTAATGTCATCTTCTGAAATGAGCTGGGGGAACATTTTCCTTTTGCCAGCACCTGCGCATGACCTTAAAACGCGCCAGCACAGGGTGCTACCCTTGAACACATTGAAAAGCTTTTGCTCTAGAAACGCAAGTTGCCCATCGAAGAGAGTACACGGACGCCTGATGTGTTCGCTTGCAATACATCCCAAAGGAACTCGACAAATTAGTCACTGTCGGGACGAATTCCATTACGAAAGGGCGGACGAATATTACACCAAGTGTATAGTGGGGGAAAAAAATAAAACAAATTAATTCCTCATCCACATCTAAGAAAATCTGAATCTTAAATCGGAATAGTAAAATCGAAAGGTGAAATTTAAAAAAAAAGTGAAAGATTTCAGTTGTGATATGTGATCAAATCAAATCCTTGCGTGGGCTGCACAAATTCCTTTGGATACCATCTCGTTTTCATCGACATCATTATCCAGCATCACATCGCCATCCTCCTCGTCGTCATCTCCTTAAGCTTTTACTCTGTTTTGCCTTAAATTATGTTTAACGAAAAGAGCGAACCCCTCGAAAGAGAATTTATCCATCAACGGAAATATAAACAAGGAATCCTTTTTTATTTTTGTGTTTATCCCGAAAATATTTGCCTGTTATTATTCCTTACACCCGTGCGAGTTGTTGGAGATGAGAATTTGTTTGTTCTATTCCTTCGTCCGTGTGTCCCCTTTTGTGTTATATTGCAATTTATGTGTTTACCCAGACAAGGAATGGAAAACATTTGAAAAATTGTCCCCCTCTCCCCACCGCAGAAACTACTGCCTCGTAAAGGTAAACAAAGTTTTCTGAAATAGGACGAAGGAGCGAAAGAAGAAACAAATTCCATTACTTGAGTTTAACAAAAAAAAAAAACCCAACTTCTTCCCTGTTCGGTGGAAAGTAAAAGCTTTTGCAGATGAGCTCTGGAGTGGAGTCCTGGAGGAGGATAGGCAAGGGACTGCTGCCGATAGCGCTCAGTGGTGATGCCGATGGGCAATGATGGTGGTTCATTTGTGACAAGCTTCTATACGGACGCGTAAAGACCTTCTTACTCGCGTAGGGTGGGAATTTTATCGATTCCCTTCACAGAAAAAAATAAAATCTCGATTCCGTTTGTTTGTTAAGAGCGAACACGTGGCCAAATGGCTTGAGTTGAAGTGAAGTGTTTTGTGTAGTCCTTGTAATGGTTAATTAAGAAAACTCGCTCGTTCGTTCGTCATTTAACATCGAAGCGACTCGGCAAAGGATTCAGTGAAGATGCATGGATATCCGGTTATGCAGTTTGTACAGTACAGCGTGCCACCGCCATGTACTTGGGTGCCCCCAACGGACCCACATCGTCCACCCTCGGCAGGTTAGTATATGTATGAGATGGCCATTGGGAGGAGGGATGCGGTGACAATGTATACGCGGACTATATATGAACCAATTGACCCTCTATACTGACGTCGCTTCCACTTGACGAGCTTCGCAAAATACCCAACTTCGACCAATCAGTCATGCGATCCTCTTTGCATTTAGGCGTAGCGATTTGTTTCATAGGACTGGTTGAAATATGAGAGCCATTAGTATTTCCGTTTCGCACTTGACTTTAATGGTTCTTGTCTTTCGCACAAGAAGTGCGATCCTGTGTCGATATTGGGGGATGGTGTTTTGTTTTAAAGTTCACATCTGCCTTTTGGGAATAGCAACCGGCCTTGACCACAAGGCATATATACTAAAAGGTCAGGCATTCGAAAATGTCGAATAGCCATGAAAAGGGAAGGACATGACTTATTTAGACATTTATTTAACCCTTAAGAGCAATTAATTAACGAGGCGTTTGGAAGTTGTATCCGAATATGTTTCAGATACCCCTGGGGTTTCAGCATGAGTATATACAATAATTACATTCATTCGTGTGGCTGGAATGGTTTTGCTACTGCTAAAAGTGGCATTGTGAGCGATATTTTCAGTAGACGTGTTTTCTTTTTTGGGGAGAAATGTCCTTCAATAATGTTGATGTGCTTTTAAGAACTTAATCTTTAAAATGTCATGAAACCCATTCGAAAAATCGGTCAATATTTGATAAATATAAAGAATTTTATGTATACTCGTATAGGTGTATATATCAACTTGTACCTTGCGTGCTGCTTTAAAGTGAGCATCTGGTCCACATTACACTCATAAAAAGACCTACTTCCGCCTAATTTTATACATTGCTCTTGTAATTTTCGAGTATTCATTTAAATTGGACCAACAACACTGCCTTAACTTATAAAAACACGTTGTGATAAAATGTATTCTCGTTTTCTTGGTTGGTACGTAACAGTAACAAGAGATAGCGCGATACTAATGATCACATTTAATAAACCTAGGCTAGATTTTACGAACTCACAATGGAGAAATATGCAATAAAACATTACCCATTGTGATCTACCAAATATTTAGTGTGCAAAGCGTAAAAACATGTCCATGTCGTTGCCTTGTATTTAAGACTCCGCCACAAGTGCTTTGCACTGTCTCTTATACCCTGCGCAGATACGTCACAAAATAAACAAAATCTCTCCGCCATCATACAATGGCGATCGCTTGGATGAGGCCATACATTTTGCAATCGATTTTCACTCTTTATACCTGTTGGAAATTTTGTACCCAAAACTTTTACTACCTGGGAACAAGTACATATTTCCCCAACAGTAAGTCATAAAATTAGATAAAGGAAAAATAGATACTTTCAAGGAGTTAAGACTCGCAGGCCGAGAAATTGCAAGGAGGCTTAATAGAAGTAAGACTGTTGTAAACAGTTATCTTGCGGATCCACAAAACTATGGGAAAAATTAAAAACGACGCACGGCAGAAGCAACAACATTGCGAGAAAAGCGATTAATTCTACGACGTGCCTCAAATTCTACTCTACCAGCGACTAAAATAGGGGCCAAGAGCGGAGTATTAGCCAGCATAGCAACGGTCTGAAGGATAACACGAAAAAATGGCACTATACAGAGAAGAAAACGTAAAAAGAAACCTGTATTGAGGCAAGTACACAAGGAGCATCGAATGAATTTTGCAAGAGAACATATCGCTTGGAGCAGTGAATGGAAATGCGTTGCCTTCATTATGTCCGTGGACATTATTTCACCCCACCGCACCGGTTCGAATAGCAAAATTTACAATTGCAGCAATTTTCTCGCCAATTGATAGTTGTTGCCGCGAACTGTCACACTCACAATCCACATCCACAAACCACAAGCCCACGAAATAAAAATTCTATCGAACTTAACCTTTAAAAATGGATGAAACTGAATCGCTGTTTTTTCTTTCTAATTCGCCATTTTGTTTTCCTATCGGTGTTATGTCAATTATGAATCCGTGTGACATGCAAAAGCATACAAAAAAAAAAAAATGCTGCCAACCGTGGAAGAATGTGATAGAGTTCGGGAATACCACCGAATGCTATTGGTTCGTTATTTTATATTGTTAAAATGCGTATAATATAATTTGTTTGGAAAATAGAACTATCTAAATGAGATGTTTTGAATACTAGAAACATATCAGGATAGGACAATAATATGGTTGTGTATTTTCCACTTTTGGATATCACTGACTGCGATTCGATTTCATGTATAGGTAGGTACATTTTTCTTAAATTTCTGATATAAGTTTGGTCAACATGTTTTTATTTTCCTATAACCATTCAGCATTCATCATTTTTCATAAATATTTTAAGCAGATGTACACTTATGCCTAAAAAAATACGAATAATTTCAAATTTAACGAATAAAATTCTATGAACGCTGACAGCAACTTTGCCGACAGTAGAAGTGGCTCATATTTTTTGCGAGTGTGTTGGTGAGTCGGAATTTTTGAAGTTGCGTGACATTCGTCAAAAAAAAAAAAACCATCCTACCGCACAAAATTGTGACCACTCCGTAAAAACATAGCTTTTAGGCAAGTAACGGAAAATCGGTCGAATCTGTGATTCTCAGTTTTGTCAGTAATTTGTACTCCCAAAAACGGAAAATAATACGAAAAGTTTGCCACGTCCTTTTGTAAACAGTGATAGATGAGGTAATATTTAGGCAAGAAAATTCCCGAAATATTTTCGAAAGTACTCGCAGGAATATATCTAAATAGTTGCGTTCGTTAGTACAAGCAACCTTCCCATTCTAACTGGCCTTCATTTAACGCTATTGTGTTGGTAAGACCTACAAGTTTGAATTCTATTTCTTATTGTTGCAAAATTTGGGTCACTGCCATCACGTACTTGACTTCGTCCTCGAAAAATGCTCAATGAGTTTTTCTGTACTTTCAAAAGTGTTACAAACGCTTTATAGCTGATGCACTTTCAGTTGACATAAAACTTTCCATCTCGTCTTGACTCATTTCAATCAATGTCCTTCGGATGTATTTTTTTTTTCTTTTTTCATTGTGAAAAAACGATACAATAGGAATGCGTCTATCGAAAAGACTTGAAGCATTTCTCCGCAAATTCCCCTGTAAATCCCTTATAACATGTAAGATGTAACACTTGATATTCATTCAAGAATTTAAGGACACGATTTTCAGAACCATATGTAGTCACCTCATATTATTATTATTCAATAATGAAGTTGTTTGTTACATTCATTTATCTAGGACAAGGACATTAAATTTCTTTAATGTCTGAAATCGGAAAGCTGAATTTTTGCAAATCGAAATCCCATCCTTATTCCTAATAGAGAAATAATGACAGATAAAAATGTAACAGATTAGCAAATGGCTTTTTAATAAGTTGTATCACTTCCACGACTGGAAATTGCTTTTCCATTTAGGAAGACAGCAACTGCATAAATTGTATTTAAATGTATACCTATCTACATTAAACAATACGAAAACGATTTGTCGAAACAACAACTAGTACAACTTCAGATTACAGACAGCGGGAAGACTGCCAGCATTTTGCATGAAAATCATCTTGAATGGAGAACCTTTTATGGTCGAAGAATAACTCCATATAATTGCAGTGCAATTAGTGGAAAACTACTGCTCTCGTCGACGACGACGACGACGTCTCTCTCTGAATGCAGTCAGGTATCGCAGGAAATCTCTGCCTTCGTCTGAAATGGTTTGTTTTTATATTTTTAATTAGGAAAATGTAGGTAGCAATTTTGCATTTCACTATACAATTACGACGAATACGACGACAATGTCAGGCGAACAAAGTGGAAATTAAATATTTAACGTCCTGCCGGCTTTACAAATTTGCTGACATTTTGCTACATGGAAACGCTGAAAAACAATTTAACAAATAACGTTTTTAGGCAACCAATTTAAATGGAATTTAAAAAGAAAAAACGTTTTTTTTATTCTTCCTTTTCAGTACCACATTCGACCGGGATCAAGAAGTACGTGGTGTGGTGTTTGATATGTGGGGGATTCTCATGCCTTTTAGGGGTGTTATTCTTGGGCGTATATTTCCTGCTGCACTCGTACACCATAACGGTGGGGAATTTCGAGACTGTGCCCACATTTGTACCTGCAACTTTGGTAAGTAGAAGTAGAAATAGAAACTAGAATGTATATAATGGTGGTGGAGGTATAAGTCGTTATTCTGTAAGGAGGAGTGATTTATAGCTCCAGTGGTTAAGTCAGCTTCCATGGACGATAAAATGCTTTTTCTTTCCTACCGAAATTTGCACAGCTCTAAGATGAACAGTCAATTGTAGGCGTTCCGTTAAAGTGGAGTCCTTTGGTGTGGAAACTTATAAAAATATATTCAGCATCTGTGCAACGTATTCAGAAAAGAAATCACAGTTCCTGTAGGGGGCATTGTGGTTCTAAATCGCATCATAATCATATGAGAGCGAGCTTATGACTTAATTGATAAAAACTACCTACGTTTATTGCATTTATAAAGAGAAACTATTTCAGGAAAGAATTCCGATTTCCAAACAAATACTGTTGTCGCGAATCGTCAAAGTTTATTCACAATTCGTATTCCTTAACTAGCGGACAGAAAATTCATTTCAACATAACCTTATGTGGTATTCGATTGGGCGCTCTCAGAGCAGTTTTTATGTTCGTTTGGTACAAAAACGCAATCTTTTTTCAGATTTCAGAGCACTTTTGCGAATCTATATATTTTCTCAGACTTACCAATACCAATACAAGTGCGTTTGAGTTTGACAACACTGTTGGAGGGCGTTTCGGTTTTCGTGCATTTTTTCTACAGCAAAGAAAGGCATTGCATCGCGTGAAACTATTTTTGTAAATTATTAATGTATACATATTTAGAAATCAATCGGGACGTAAATTTCGAGTGTTTTAATTCAAAATTTAACCATTGAATGGAATACGCTTTGAAAAGTGTTGAAGGCTACACATATTCAAATCGCACGAATATTATTACAAAAAAGAGCAAGTGACGTTTTTATGTTCGAATAGCCACACGAAATCTGAAATCTGAGAGAGAATCTTGAAGAAGCCCAATCACCACATTGAAATTGAAATATTTGTTGCAATCTGTTTTTTGCATACTTTTATTCTGTGGTGTTATTTTGTTCCACCACAAAAAAATTACAAAAAGAACTGGTCCTCACTCACGCAACCACGGTTGCCACTTTGGTAATAAATTACCAAATCTGGTAATTTTTTTCTTAGTTCATGATTTTTGGTAATTTGGTAATTTTTATCTGGTTTTGGTAACTTTTTGAACAGGAGCATCAAAAAGACGAACTCGATATCATCACATGGAAATGCTGCCTTACTTTTTCTGCCCAATACGTGTAAGGTTTAAAAGTATTCCTAGTACTTCAGTAAGTAACGTTCTGTAATGTACCTTATTGAATTAAAAAAACCTTTGGTTAAAATGAATTGATATTTGTCAACAGTTTTCTTTTAGTTTCTATGAAGACTTAAGGAAACTTCAGAAATTCAAATAAATTTCACGATTTCCTATAAATTATTTTTCACGCCGAAATGTCAAAAATGTAATACGACTGACAATAAAACCCAAGTGTCTGCCATATCAGTATTTGAAGTAACTATTTTTCACTCGAACTGTGTATTGCCTACTCATATTTTCACGTGGAAAGTTAAATTTGACATTTCGCGGAGAAAAATTTGTATGAAAAATTGGATTCCACTTGGGAGGCTTTACGTGTTCTGCATAAAGTGCATACTAGGCTTAAACATAGGTGCATTTTTCTACTACCATGACATTTTTTTATATTAAATTCGTAAATCAGAGAAAAAACAAACAACACCAAAAACTCATATTCATACTGGCTCAAGACGATATGTACGATTTTTTCGTGTTTTATCATTTTTCCAGATTTTTGGTAACTTTTAGCTTGGTTTGGTAACTTTTGTTTCCATTTTTGGTTGCTAATTTTTTTTGCAAGTGGCAACCATGCACGCAACTCTTGAGACGACTATCGGCAAAAGGATAGACCTAAAAAACTAGCAACTAAGTGTAACAAAAAGTAATCTAGCTCATTCTCCACCAGTATAGGACTGAAAACTTACGATAAAAAAAAAAAATCAAAGATTTTTGTGAAAACTCGATTGGTCGGTAACGTCACTACATATACGAACTATCAACTTAGCACTGAGTTACGAAATTCTTGACTAGATTCCTCGATTACCCCTCTATAAACGCCAACTGAAAAAAAGATTGAAAAGACGGATCTAGGTAGATCAAAACTGAGAAACAATGCAGCCAGCTGTCAGACTTACTGAACTAGATATGTAAACGTTCCCGCAATAAAACCGCTGAAACATCACTTCAGTCAGCTGTCAGAATGGCTGCAGGAAATAAGGCCCCAATGAAATAAGGCCCCAAAAGAGAAAATGAAATAAGGCCCCAAATTTGGGGTGTTATTTCATAATGAAATTATACCCCAATTTCAAATATGAAGTAAGGCCCCACTGCGATGAAATTTTGAAATGAAAAATTTAGGGGTTTCTTTCATAATGAAATTAAAAATAACGAAAACTAGTTTTTATTTAATATTGTAAATATTGGATAAACTAATTTAGATTAAAGGAACTTTGTTAATAGTCAACCCCGAACCCACCCCGTAATCTAATATTAGACCCAAGCAGGGGGGTTGCAGGGGGACAGCATTAAAAATTTTACGGTTTCGTTTTTCGTATGGCTACAATTTCATGCAAGCTAAAACTAACATTTAGGCTTAAAGTAACAACTTAAAACTAAGATAAAACTAAACTTAGACTTAAAGATAAGGAGAGTGGTGAAGGAGATCAGGTTTGAGGTGAGCAGAGCCGGTCTGAGCCGGTCTATGTACGTTGGCAAGATAAAAGGATCGCCCCAAGGCAGACCTCGGAGGGCAAATCGAAGAAAGCGACGTTGAACGTTCTCGAGTTCGAGTTCTTCTGTGAGCATGAACTCGATGAAAGGGAGACCACACTTGACTAGCGTATTCAAGAAGGGGACAAACTAAGGTGATATAGAGAGATCTAGTCACGTAAGGGTCGGAGAATTCTTATTATTTATTATTATTATAACTCGGACCGTAAACTTTTTGTGCATCTCAATGCAGTCACTCGTTTTGACATTAGGGTTGTTCACGATCCGATACAACTGGTCTTGTATCATTGCGAAAGTACAACTTTTTTTCGTGCTACAACAACAAAATATTTGTACGGACTAAAATTTCGCTACATGTTTGCACTTTATCTACACCCTGGCCCTATTGTAACCGAAAAATACAACAGAGTAAAGTGTAGCCTTGTCAAGTTGACAAGGAATTGTTAATTTCTGTGTGTAGCATGTAGCTATCGGACAAAAAATAAGGAATAGAAAATCCTCGTCAAGATTAAAAAGAATTTCATCGATATCATCTTCATCTTTACTGTCTCCATTACCTTTCTAAGATAAGACATGTCAATATTTTTTTTTATCTTTTTCATCGTTTGTTTCTTTGTACCTTCAATTAAAATAATTTTGTCTGCATCATCTTCCAATAAATATTGAAGTATTTTTTTCTTTTTCGCTTTTATTCGGTATATAATTAAAGCACCTTTTTCAGTTGTCAATGTCAATTGTCAAACTGGATCTGTTATTTGTTTCAGTTTAGCTTGATATAAGAAAAAGTGTGTTCACGATCTGATAAGACAAAATTAAATTTCGCTATTTTACTAGGTCTGTCACACCGATTCGTGAATACCCCTAATATAAATATTTTTATGTGATATGCTTATTAATAAAAACAGTAACAGTTTTTAAGATTTTCTTATGAAAACAAGTGCAAAAGGGGATTTTTTTTAATTTAGGGGAAAATTTAAGCTTTCCTGCAACCACTTTAAAACGTTCTTATTTCTGATTTAGAACATTTGCAATAACAATGGATATTAATTTATTATAGCCAACAATTGATCAATGATTTACACGAAATAAATTTATAAATGTCCGTTCATCACTTCCGGAAGCCATTTTTTTTTATGGGAAAGCGAAATTATGTAAGCTATCGCTATAAAAATCTCAACATGCTTAACTTTTCCATAATTCCTACCAAGTAAACAAGATGGCCGACCAAACGCATTTTGCGTGTTAGGCAGCGTTGCCATAAGTGCGTATTTTCAACCTAGCTGCAGATTTTTAAAAACGAGAAAAAAGAAAAAAATTGTGAAGTAAGATTTTTCTATTGATTTTTTTTTTTTTTTTTTTTTTTGTCAAAATTGAAGATTTGCAACACTGGTGCTAGGTAATGCTGTTCCTTTCGGCTATTTAGTATTGGGCATCCCTTTAATCTTCCGTGTTAGGAATGTGTGATGTTGTAAATGGAGTATAAGATGTAATCTGTATGTTTGTTGTCAGATGACAGAAAATCTGGTCATTCTACCTTAACTAGTGACTCGAATAAAATGTTTTTTTTTTTTACCTCTGACATGATATGGTTGATGAATCCCAGTTCTCTGATTGACAGAGCAGATGTGTAAATTCATAAATGTCAAACATTTGCGCAGTGGTGGGGCATCACTGCTTATTTGCTATGCTGATGCGATGCACTGTTTATGCTGATGCGTTGGTGATTAAATCTATCGTTTGAGTTTTAGAACGCATTGTTTGTGAAAAAAATAATATAAAGAGTTCAACAAAAATTTATAAATTTGTCCTTCAAAAGCATAGTGATCTGTTGATAAAAATGTTTATTTACTTATTTTCCTTTCACTTGCGGCATTTTTCTTACTTTTTTGCCGGCGGATCAACAGCGCATCAGGTATTTTTGTGATACTTTTTGGCGTTTAGTTTGCGCATCAGTTTGATCAACTTTGCAATAATGAACAATAATGATACGAGTGATGCGTAAAGGACTATTCACATGAGAGCGAATTGCGAACTGCGAACACGCGAATATTCGTGGTTTCTGACACTTCATTCACATGAAAACTTTTTTTGGTAGCAGATACCCGCGTATCAGTTTCATTTTTAAAGGTTAAGTTCGAACGAATTTTTCATTCGTGGGTTTGTGGATCGCGACTGTTTTGTGTGGATTGTACTAAATAATGTGTGACAGTTCGCGGCAAGAATTTTCAATTCGCGATTGCTTTAATTGTTAATTTAGCTGTTTAAATCAATTGAGAGTAATGTTTTTTTAGACTAGATGTTAGATTAATTAAATATAATGGTTTTGTGATAGAACAAATACAAATTTTCAATTCATAAATGCAGTTAAATTGATTTGTTCGCAGTTCGCTCTCATGTGAATGGTCCTTTACTGAATTTACACGATGTGTCTATCTCAGATTATCCATTCTCTTTTGGTTGACAAAATAAACACGATTCAGTGTCAGAGCCATATCAACTGTGAGGTCCACTTACTCAGTGCATACAAAACACCAGACTAACTCAGATGCAATGACAATATAGTTTTGGTCCACGTTTATCTTAACACTCTATGTACATAATTTATTTAACAACTCACAACTAACATTTAGCCCATATTCAGAAACTTTGCGAGAAAACTTTTTAATTCAAACTAAAAGTGCAAAACTGAGTTTCACCATGCTCCCATAAGTAAGTGTGTTTTTATTAACGGCGCAACGAGTAAGCCGAACAATCTCGAAACTCATAAAAACAAAGTGCGTGTAAGGACTCTTGTAAATAAAATGGGTAATGCAAAAATGTCTCTCGCATATACGACGATAGCCATTATGACTCTATACCCACACAACTAAATAGAACAAAAAAACATGTAAGCAATTTTTTGTTGTCGTTGCGTTGCTGTTGATACTTCTGCTAAGCAAGCCCATAACTTTGCACTCAATATTTGTGGAATAGAGGCGCTTTTTTTTTCTTTCTTTTAGCCGTGGCCTAGAAATTTGCCTTTATTGTTGTCCTGTCAGCAAAAGCTAACCAAGCACAGTGGAATACAGGCACACTGTGTTTTTAGAAAATAAACATAGCAAAAGCGCACAAAACAAGAAAACCAGCAGAATGTGTTGTACAAAAAAACTGAAATACCCAACACAAATGAGAACGGAAATACAAGGAAAACAAAAACAGAAAAATAGAAAAATGTAATGCAAAACACAACAGAAAGGATATTTACACTTCCCTTATTCATCTATTCCCCCGGTCGGCGGACTGATTTTTGCGCCATGGTTTATAACTTATAAGGGATTTTCTCCGCAAGGACATTACACAAGTCATTTTGCATTTGTTGAAACACACGCACATCGGGAGTGAGTAAATCCAAGCCCAGAAGAGCCATCAAACCCAAAACGAGATGATTCTCATCTGCTTTATGAATAAAGCGGCAGTAATCCTTTTTTTTTTTTTGGTGAACCCAAACTTAAACCCAAACGCAAAACCGAAACCGAAAACCTTTTGTGTGTGTCTGTCTGGTCTGGAGAAAAAGAATAAAATTTACGGAAATTGTATGTGCTTGGCTTCCATCGCATTCAAGGCGAGGGGAAATAAACTTTCTAATTGCGATTGCGATCCTTTGCCCGGAACGGAATCAAACACGAGAGGAGTGTATACATAATACAAATTCAGGAGTATGAACTTTGCCAACGAAAATGTGTTCGAAATTAAATACGGACCAGGCAGAGAGTGCGGAACAACAAGTTCCTTTGGAGATAAATTGAATCCTTGAAATGAATGCAAATATTAAGGCGGTGAGGCGCATGAAGAGATGTCGTTTCATTTAATTACATTCCTCAATTGTTATTTTTAAAAATATTTGCTTGACATTCCTTGGATTAAGCGGAATGTACCGCAGCAATCCTTTTATCCTTCAAGAGCTCCTTTTTCTAAATAATAAACAATCCATGCATTTAAATAAGGATATACATCGCACCCAAAAGCAGATGCTGTTTGGCAAGAGCTCAACTGGAGCACAACATTGCATCTTCTCTGTGTATCCTGCATCCTTATCCTTTACCTACTGTCGGGGACAGAGTCTCAAACACATTGCCGTCTGGTCCTGCCTTACATCATCATCATTGAATCGTGTCCAAACGGCGTAATCCCTGCTCCTCTATTATATGCCCTGGCCTGCAGTTTTTGCTTATCCTTTCTTGAGCCTGGATTTAGGTTTTTCAGTTGCTGGCCGGGTGCATGTGTTTTTCTTTTTCCTCCTTTGGTTTTGCCCAGTTTTTTCTTCCACTTTTGTTTTTTTGTCTTTATATCCTCGCTGTTGGCTGGCATTGTTGGACACTTGTGTTATTTAATTAAAAATTTAAGTGCAGAATTGAAATGAGGAAGCAGGATGCCTTAGTGAATATTTAGGACGAATGGGTTGAAAAAAAAAAAAACAAAAGAGAGAGAGGGTGGGAGAGGTTAAATACATTTTTTTTGCGTTAAATTTCTTGAGGGAAATGGTGTGTTGAAGGGTGTAATGGGTCAGTCTTTAAATGCGATGCTCGTACGGGTAATTGCGGCAAGGAAATGGTTGGGAACTTCAGAAGTGCTACTAAATTGTTTGAATTTTTTAAAAGTAGCTCACAGCCTGCGAACTATTTTCAAAGAATCCAATAGTTTCGAGGTCCATCTTAAGGTACCCATACCAACTTTTAAGGCCTAAGTACACCGACGCATAACAAAAAAGTGCGTGACGCTTCCTCCCACGCGTCTAAGCACTACAAAGGAAGAAAAATCCTTGTGAAACTATATCAATTCGAACTATCAATTTGCAAAAAAGGGGTTTTCCAAAAATATTTCGACCGATATTTCATTTATCGCACCCATCCAACTTGGGTATAGTAAAACTTTTTTGACGCGCGCTAGCGAACTTCGCTGAGTCGGTAAATTCGAAATAATTGCTCAATTTCTCAACCACCTGCAGTCGCCAAGTTGATACTATTCCACCCATTATTCTCTACCCACTCAAGGATGTTTTGCTGGTAACAATTGAAATTGATTTATCATTCGAGGAACTTTCCGAAAAACGGACTTGTTGTAAAAACAATGAACAAATTCAAACTAGTACAATTCCTAAAGCGTTTTGTATGCACTATATACGACGAGGACCAGCAGAGAAAAGTAAATCAAAACAGGGAATGGAAACTCCTTCGGTCCTGATTTACTCCTTTCTGCTGTGTATAGTTGCTTTTTTGTTTTTGTGATGAAAACTCGGAATGTTTTATTGTTAATTCAATTTCTTGTCATGTAACTAACTATGGATTCCCCATCGGATTGTGAAGCAACTTTCCCGCAGTATATAGTGGCAACGGCGGCGGTGGGTCCACTTCTATTGGTTTTTCTGAATAAAAGTAAACATTCATGATTTTATTGCAGTCGTTGTATTCCACTTGGAATACCAAGCAGCGACAAAGACAAAGACAGTGCGATCGTATATATAGGAGGGAGATGGCAAACTCAAAAGTTTTTAATTAAAACTGTTCGTGAGGTCGGTTAGATGGTGGTTGGTTTACTGGGTTAGCTTGGGGTGGCGGGGGCACAGCACCGCCATAGATTTCAACCACGTCCAATGCGAAACACCGCACAGATTTAAGGTCCTGTTCCCGCATTCGTCCAGTTCCTCGTTGTTATCGTTTGCTGATCGGAAAGTTAATTAAAGTTGTGGTTAAATCAATTTTGCGAGAGAGAAAGCAAGCATGCTTGTCAGCAGAATCCGCACTGAGGAATGCTATTTCCACGTATTCCCGTTGGGCCGCAGAGTTTATAAGGACTTCAACTCAGTTGCGCCTACATGAAGGTTGTAGGTATTCCTGTACATAGTCAATTTAAATATCTCTCTTTGAATGCGGGAATTTTTGTTTCATTTTGTTTTTTAAACAAAAAAAAAGAAGAAGTAAAAAACACATAGTAAGCCGATTAATTAGGAGATCGCGGTGACTCACTGTGGACCTATGGTGATGGTGTGTCCCATATTCCTCTCTTATGGAACCATGATTTGAAAAGAAGATTTCGAAAAAGCGTTTTGCTTTTCTCAACCAATTAAAAGGGTTGAATGCTTTGATGCCGTTTGGTGTGCCGGTATTGTATCACAGCCACCGCGGCGCGAGGGATAAGCGGCTCGTCCGGGACGGGTACGCCGCCAATGCTCAGGAGCTCCTCCGTTTTAGTACCGCAATTGCGAAATGGGACAAAACAGATACTCTAAAGCAGTTCACCGAATTTTGGTGGCTTGAGGAAGAGTTGACGGTGGATACGCTCTCCCGGGCCGGTGCGGTGCGCGACTTACGTAGCGTAGTAGTTTTAAGCTAGATATAAGTTAGTAGGCTTAGGCTTATAGTAGGGGGTCTTTGGTAGGGGCCGGGGCAGCCAGCATGAAAGAGTGCTTCCGAGACTTGACCGAAACTTATGGCCTCGATCAAGTCTCGGTGGCGCGGATGACAGGCAAGCATGGGCGCGACCAGGATGGTGACCAATCGATGAGATTAATGTAGGCTAAGTAGATAAGATAGTTTTAAAAGCAATAATTTTGAGGATAAGCTAAGAGCCAGTAATCTACAGTAAGATAACACCAGTTGGCGGGCTTGTACTCGTCACTCAGTTGGCGCAAGTTGTAGTCACTTGGTCAATTGGAGAAAAATCGAAATGCAAGTTCATTTCCTGACAGAGGAAAACAGAAATGTCTTCCCAAGTGAAATTATACACGGAGAATCGAGTGTCAGAATTCAAAACTATTCAAAACAATCACTTTAAAGGAGTCTCTGATGATGAATTAGTGGTGTAGTTCGAAATAGCTATCATTCCTACCAAAGTGACTGTGTCTACGAGTTGTTTCTCTCAAAACAATAATTCACAAACTGAAATTCGACATAATTTCCCAACAGAACTTGTCAGGGTAACCCCCCAAAAAACAAGCGAGAATCGTTGTTACTCCTCGCTTCCCCAGCACTCAGTTAGTTTTTAAATTAGATTTAAAATTGAATCGTTTTTGTCTAGTATTTAAGTTAAAGAAAGAATGAAAAAAAAAAAAGAATTTAAAATTAAGTGAATGCTTTGATGCCGGTAAGGGGGGAATTTAGAGCGAGAATGACCTAAATATACGTTAGGGAATTAAATTAGGGTATGCTTTTGAAGTATGACGAAGCCCAAACATTGAAATATAGCACACCTATCGAGGTCAATTGAATTGGAACATTGCTTGTAATTTGTACCGAAAAATACCAAATCTATGCTGGTGTGCATCGAAAAGAAGTTTTCGTTTAACTCAAATTGAGAAGGGTTCATTAGCTACTGGAATGGCAGCTTCAATACAAATTTCGACGAACCTAACCTCGTTGTGATCTGTCACTGATATTAAACAAATTTTACACAATAATCCAGAATCTTTTCTATTTCCATTATCATCCTCAACATCAATATAAAACCCGCACTTCTATTCTATCGTATCGTGCTCGTGCCAGATGTCACTTTGTAATAAAAATGCGGCGTTGCCGGTTGTACTTTTTTTCGATAACTTCCATTAATCAGTTGACATATTAGCATTGCCAGATATGCGAGGATTAACTCTCCGCCATGTACAAAATATGTTTATTTTTTTATAAATAATTGATGTATTAAAAATAAAACGACGTGGGTATTCTCTTTTAAGGACAATTCATATGAGAGCGAATTGCGAACTGTGAACAAGAGAATATTCGTATATTCTGACGTTTCATCCACATCAAAACTTTTCTTAGTCACAGGTACCCGCGAAACAGTTCCATATCCATTGTTGTGGAGAAGGTATTTCGAACGAATTTTTCATTCGTGGGTTTATGGATGGCGACTTTTTTATGTTACAGTTAACGGCAAGAATTTTCAATTCGCGGAGAAATTGCTGTAATTGTTAATTTAGCTATTTAAATCAATAGATTAATCTATCTATATATATATAATAATTGAGCCTTAAAATTGTGTTCGTTTGTCGCCGAATTAAGCCTTAACGCATTTACCGATTTTAACAAAACTTTCACACATCTGCGGTATTGGCCTATTTATGGGTTTTGTGAAGTTTGCTTGATATCGGAAAACGTAAGGGTGTGTTGCGCGTGCGTGAAAAATACATGAATTTCGGTAAATTTTGGGTTTTTCCAAACATTTAAAAGATTGGATATTTTTGACCCGAGAGAGGTGGCGCTGTTGTCGATCTCCGAAACTGCTCAACCGATCTCAATAGAATTTTGTAAATGGGTATGGTTGGTTCAAGTTTGAAAGACAGGATTGTTTAGGACCTATAGGTGGCGCTGTTGTCAGTCTCCGAAACCACTCAACAGATTTCAATGAAATTTTGTGGATTATATGGTTGGTTTCCGCTTGAAAAATAGGATAGTTTTGGTTATGGATCAGAACGATTTGTCATTAGATATTATTTAAGCGTCTTCAATTTCCCGTGCGTTTCGCTTTCGCTATTCCAATCTCTGGAAAGCTGTGGCATTAATCTTGAATTTCCGATTGATATTTCTATACTTTAGTTAGGTACCTATTTCTATTGTATAAGTTTTGAATTAATTGTGCATGCTTGAAATTATTACTATTTGGGCGGAACAATAATAATTTTTTGGTTAAAAAATATTAATTTTCAATTCATAAATACAATGTGAGTAGCTCTTTACAGAATATTATAGAATATTCCTAAAAAGACTAATTGAACTAAAAAGACTTGTTTTCCAACAGCCTATAATAGCGTAAAGTTCAACTGCTGCTGCATCATTCTAAGGCAAGATTCCAAATCACATGAAAAAACTGTCATTGTTGGCACACGTCAAAAACATATCCTAAACGTGCTGCACACACTCGTTGTGTCGTGTGCAAATAAACGGTGATCAGATAGCAAAGTTACTTTTCGATTTATAATGTTTTAGCATAGCTTCCAAAGCTGTCAAAATATTCAGTAAGGGTTCTTCACGCATCGTTTCATACTTTTCTAACGTGCGAAGATGGTCTCTGTTATAGAGTTATATAAATTAACTCTCTGCGGCCAGGGCTTGACTACATCGATAATACCGAACCCCAGTCCAACAACTGGGCGATACATGCTCTACGACCGACGCAATGCTCGAAGTTGTGGAGGAAAAATTTGGCACCGGCGAGCGTTTGTTAATCAATTATTTTCTCTGGAGCTACACGTCAAGTCCTTAGTCTACGGTCTACGCTAACAACACAACCACTTTGGAAGAGCATAAACCTAACATTGGAGATGCTATTGGCGGAAAAACGCCGTTCATATTGGACCGATTTTTGTCATCAAAATTTGGACCGAGCGCATAAAGCATCGCTAGCAGAAGGGAGTTGGTTATTTAAATGATGCGCTATTCCATACACACACATATTGGCACGAATGAAAGTTTCAGAATAAAACGAGAATAAATTTTATATCTCACGCGGTTGTTGTTTTATATAAATTGTTTTCCCTAACGTTCGCATCTGGTCACTCTGTACCTACTGAAATTGTAGGTATTTTATGAACTCATATCGTAGACACGTATTTCGTGTGTGGAAGCCCTAAGCCTCTCGCGACCACTTCTTGAGAGGGGGAAGTCATTCCAGTGAGAGATTTCAATGCTTACCCTTACCCAGTGTTACCTCTGAAAATTTTCAGAAAGAGTCCAAAAAAGAGTCCTGGATGAAAAAAGGAGTCCCATTCCGATTTCAATATTTTCTTTTGTTTTTTAAATAAACAAACTGTTCAATTCAAATTCAAGTAAAACAAAAGTCTTTAAAATTTAACTAAATACACTGAAAAATTTTGAATTATAGCAAAAATATCTTACATTTTTAAAAGGAGTTCGAACTCACTGATTTTCAAAAAGATGAGTCCGGAGTCCAGGCGCACAAAAAGGAGTCAAAATGACTCTAAAGCGTCACGAAAGGTAACACTGGCGTTATCTCAATAACTTTGACAATTTTTGGCTATATTGCCAATATATCATTATATTAATACGTGAACATCCGAAGTTTCCGCAACTTTTTTTTTTCAGTATTTATTATGAAATAAATAGAATGAAACTAATACCATTCGAAATAGCTAAAGATGTGCACAAACAAAAAATCATGGGTATATGACGCGATACCGCCATTAAAAATGGTAAAATTAAGTTAAGAATTCCCATACAAAATACTTATCAGTTAATTCCCATTTTGCTGACATTCAATTTGTCGCCGCCATATTGCAATAGTAACGTATTCAAATATTTGTCATCTTAGATTATAACCTATTTTCGAAGGAATGCAATTTGCTTAACCCTAAAAGTAAGCAATTATGTACCTAATTTTAATTCACGGGCATAGTTGTATGATATCTGTGACCTGTTGACGACGAAAGTTGGTTTCAATGATGTTACTATGGAAAGGAATATTTTTCGACGTAAATTATATGCTCTAAAATTTTCATAGTGACGTATTAAAATATTAATCATGACTCATGAGTGAAACTATTTTCAAAAATGATATTGAAGTCTCCACTTATGATAATTGGAAAAAGATGATAATCTCCCTGCAGAATTCTTGAAATTTCTTCTGAGTACGGTGCAAGGACGAAATGGATAAATTTTATTTCACATCAACAAAAAGCTGAAATTAATATGCCCCAGCTCATAAATGTATGCAATGATAAAAACGTATGCAATGATAAACTGTATGCAATGATAAAACACAGTGAAGCATTCCCTGTCCCCGCAAGTTAAATGTGTGGAATTAGGTACTCTACCAGATTCCAAAAAAATGTATGCAATGATAAAACACAGTGACGCATTTCCGTCCCCGCAAGTTAAATGTGTGGAATTACTCCACCAGATTCCAACAACGCGCGCTTAGATGTTTACACATCAATTAATATTTAAAAAAAAACTTCCAAAAGCTTTTTTTCAGGTTTTACTTTTTTTAAGAATGATGTACCTACCTATTAAAAAAAAAAAATGCGGAAAAGTTATTATTAGTTATAAGTTTGCAGCTGCTAAACATTTTTTGTAATATTTGTTTTTTGCACATTTCTGAAAGAGAAATTGTTATACCTACATTGGAATAAATTGAAATTGTTCAATATTCTTGGTGCTCGGGCAAATCTGACTTTAAACAAATCAAGCTTTTTGCTTGCTGTCCCGGTTTGCTTAATAAGCGATGAATTGTGAGTTGTAACCTATTCGTATCTTATAAAACACAAACAATCACAATCGGGTTACCAATGATGGTTCACAGCTTAAAATTAGTAAATTTTTTTGTTTGGCACGGAAATTAAATGGTTGATGAACTTCCGAAATAAAAGGAAAAATTTGAGATATTGGGCAAAATATCCTTTTATTAAAATTAATCTTGATGGTAGCTAGTTGCGCTGATGGTCGTTAATAGAGTGAAAAATGCTAGGAAACTCGAAGTACGCAGCGTACGCAAAAGACAAAAGTACTAGATTATGACAAAATGTACCCAATATGGCCTGAGGGCTAGTTTACATTAATGATTTGTTTTATAACAAGACTTGAGAAGCAAGTTTATTTAATTATTATTATGGCATGACTTGGGAAGCAAGTTCAGCTAAACAGTTTTAATAAGATGCCTTCATGAGTTATATATTCTCTTTGTTGGCCTCAGACATCTGAGAACTTAGATGAACATGATTCCTCAGCCTCCTTCGTTGCAATTGCGATATGTTTCCACTTTTCTTATACAAATTATGAATTGACTCCCATCAAGGATGACCCAATTCGAAGTGATTCACTATGGACAGACTTACGGATTTGCTTTATCCTGCTTTCTAATTTAAACTCTTAAATTGCAAAATAATTGAAAATTGGACGAGCTACAATTTTCCCTACTTCTCGAGTGCAATTAATTTTGCTCCACCCGCCCTGCCCCCAACCCATAACCTCCCCCAGCCAGAAGGGGCCATTTCTGCTTACTGCTTATACTTAATGCAAAACAAATACTGTGCACATTTGTGTTTAAGTGGCCATTAAAAAATCTCCTCAAATATCATTGAACCGGGGCCGACAATGCACCAGCAGCAGGGCCACACGCAAATGGAGGGTTCTTAGTCCTTTTGTAAAGTTGGCAACATGTTTGTGCCATGCACAGGGTGCTGTGTAAACATTATTATACATCTAAAGGAAGACGACGAGGATGATATATCCCATCGTGAAACGGAAGACTTTGTCCTATGCCGGCAAATGCCGAATTAAAATAGATGGGTGGCATTTGGCCACCATATCTTCTTTTTTTTATATACGCCTTCAACTTTTTCTTCGAGAGTCCTTGGGGATGCAAAGAGAAATAACAATTTATTTGCTCCGAGGAAGCAACAAAGCAGTGGTGGCTTATGTAGAAATACAATCGACTCACAGTTCGTTGCCTTGTGACACGTCCTGCTTCTGTATGTGAAGCAATCTTCGTTTATCCTTATCCGATGGCGATGTGTGCGCGATATGTGGGTTTTGCTTTCTTTTCTTTTTTTCATTTATCACCCCCGTGCCCAGGCCTTATATTCTGCAACTTGGTGGATAGTAAACTGGCTGTGAATGATATAAGAGTGCGTTTGCCCTAGAGAAATTGTGATCCTCTAGGATATTTCTTTTCTTTTCAGCATTTATGCGAAGCCAGGCGTCTTCGTTTCGCCCATTTACAGCGCTTTCGCGTCTCCGGGGAGATTCACACACCGAGATTGCAGATTTCGCTTCGGCAAATTCAGAGCACATTTCCACTTGTTGGCGGTCACACTTGCACTTTGAATTGGAATTGGTGTTTGGGATGGGGTTGGGGGGATACGTGAATTAGATTGAAGTTATTACAAATGAGGGAATTACAAAATTTCTTCCTATTTTTCCTATTACACACACACACAGATATAATAGTGTTTATTTTGTTTCTTTTTTGCAGCTAATATTAACCGGGCTGTGCATCATGAGCCTGGCGAGAAGACGTAATCGGTACAGCTACTTGGTGAGTAAGATTTCCATTTAAAAAAATGTAAACTTTGACATTAAAGCCACCGCATGCGAACATGAATATGAGTGTGGCGCTGTAGGCAAGGCTGCGCTAGTAAAATCTATTTTAAGACTTTCTGCCTATAAAAGCTGATTGGAAAATTTATAAACTCCGTATAAGTAGGTACCTACTGAAAAATGTGTGAAAATAAAATGCTCAGTATATATTTTTGGAAATGTATAAAGAGGCATATTTTGACAGCTTTGTTATCATTTGGAAGTGGTCTTTGTTTGCAATTGTGTAGTGGAGATATGAAATATGTTTTTTTTTTGCTTTCTCGCATTGTTAGCAGAAGGTATACGCATTTGAAGCAAGTTTTGTTCTCCACTGTCCAAAAACTGTCTACAACATTGACATACCCATTTTCCGATACTTGCCTAGAAGCTAAACTTTTATGGGGTGGCAAATGCTAATGCTTAGATAATACGTATAATTTTTCGTGACAAATTTTGACATGCTGACGTCAAGAAAATTCGCTCTTTCTATTGTCACTCGTGTGTCTCTCGTGAGAGTACGCTGCGACAGCCATCGTGACCAGACGCTTAACAGGCGATCACACGTAGTGACTAGTGACACATTTATGACAACTGTTTACTCCATAATGACTTCATTATCGTCGGCAAGATCCTCAACTGAATTTTGGAGGATAATGGAATCAGTCAATGGAGCCAAGCTAACTATTGGGTGCAACCCAAAAGCAGCGGATTTAAATAACTACTTTGCATCGTTACTTAACACTGATTGTTTTTCCTCCAAGTTTCAATACGCGGCGCCACGCATTGAAGATGATTTTCTGGACTCCTCTTTTTCCGAAGCAGAATTGTCTGCAGCATTATCTAAAGCTAAAATCAACAAGGCCGCTGGTACAGACAGGGTTGCCAGAATTTAGTTCGCTTTAAGCGCCCAAACCTTAAAAAAATGTAGCCCAATATCGCTGCTCAGAAAGAAGCCCAAAAATCGTTGTAAATTTTGGTATTTTTCAGACTTATTTTCAACGGTTTTTTTGTTTACTTCTTTCATCTGCAATAGGCTTTTGTGGCTTGTGTCAAACCAAAAGGCCAGCAAAATGAATTGGTGTGCGTGTAACTTGAACGACTATTCGATGTCACTTGACTGCAAGAGTGCTGCCAAGTTTTAAAAGTGCGGGTTTGTTCGAAAATATTTCTTTTTTTAGTTTTGTGAAAGAATAAAACAAACAAAATGAACACACAATTTATAAAACGATAAATAGCCCAAAATTGTGTTGGGCGCTCATGTAAGAAATTTCTATATTTTTTTTAAGTAAAAAGATAGCCCAAAATACGTCAAAGCGCCCAATCTGGCAACCGTGGGTACAGACAGAATCCCATCTGAATTCTTTAAATATGCTACTCCGGATTTTATATCGATACTTCTTCCAGTCCCGAGTTATATACTCGCTAGTTTCCTGTCCTCTGTAATTTTTCCGTTATTTAAAAAAGGTGATGCACCTGAGGCAAGTTACTACCGCGGAATTTCGTTCCTGAACGCATCTATGAAGTTATTCGCAAGTATGATATTTTATAGGTTTATAGCCTGGGGTGAACGAGAACTCAAGGCTCAGCGAATTCCAGGCTGGATTACGTTCAGGCTACTCTACGATTGACCAAGTGTTTCTTCTCACTAATATTGCGGAAGTGTACCTCAATCACGGGAGAAAAATGTATGCCTTCTTCGTGAATTTCGCATCAGCATTTGATGGTAACGATAGGGAAGCAATGTTCTATAGCATAGCTTATAATCTCGGAATTTCGTCTAAAGTAATTGGTATCTTAAGAGCTCTTTATGCAAAAGACTCGATTAGTGTTTGGGATGGAGAACATTTATCAGAGGAATTTAGTTCTACAATGGGTCTTAAACAAGGGTGTGCATTGAATACCCTCTTATATTCACCCTCTTTGTTGATGATTTAATGGATCACGTAGGAAGCGGAGTGATAAGCGGGAAAGAAATCATTCCGGGTTTATTGTATGCTGACGACATCGTTCTCAGAGACACCCCAACAACTACAAGAGACGATTGTGACATGGAACCTATTCGTCAACCTTGATAAATCAAACATAATGATCTTTAGAAAAGGACATGGGCATCAAGGTCAAGAGGTAAAAGTGGTAAGGGAATTCAAATACCTGGGCATCTTAATTTAGAGTAACCTTTGTATGCAAAAACATGTCAAACCTTAACTTCAAGAGGCCAAGGCTGCCTTATGTATAAATTGGCAAAAATGTATTACAAATAAAGTCATTCACCACCCAGCAAAATACAAACTGTTTCAATCAGTTGCAAAATCAATTGTGTTATACTCGGCCAAAGTTTGGGGCTACAATGAGTATGAGGACGTTGAAAAATCTCTCCGTTTCTTCTTAAAACGCGCGTTCGCCCTTCCCTCGACTACGCCATTTTATCTGATTCAAATTGAAATGGGACTTCCACGACCACCTATGTTTGTTAACTCTCTTAAGATCCACTTTGACTACATTCTTAAGATACTACAAATGAACCCCTCACGTTTAGTCAACAGGATCTTAAAATATCTAATTTTTAACCAACTCAACTTTGTGAAAACCTGTAAAAATCTTTTTGATTCTCCGGGTGTTTCTTCAAATCTAAATATAGATGACTTGATAAGTTTCCAAGAACAACTTTATTTGTTGGTCTCCAAATTGCACTCAAAATTTCGAAAGGACTTCATCACTCAAGCAACCCAATATAGGGAATATTTTATGTAGTAGATTGGAGTTCGATCTGGGTGGTCTTAATTATTTCAACGATAAGCATCCCACCGAACTGATAGCAACAATTCTAAGAGCCAGAGGTGACATACTTGCTTTGAATTTTATACCACACAGACCGGATCTTCCGGTAGAATGTAAAATCTGCAACACTCACGAAAGAGAAAATATCGCGCACTTCACAGGGTCATGCGCATGCCCCATTCTATAAGAGAAACTCGTCGGAACGGTGTGGTGGGCTGGGAGACAGGGATGGAAAATTCGATACAAATCAGGGATGGAAAATGCCATTTTCGATTTGTACTGAAAACTGTTGGAAGATTGTACTGAAATGGAGTCAATTGTATTGAAAACAATTTTTCGTATACAAAAAATGTGAATTCACAATATTTTATTAAAAAAAAAACATAAAAAAAAAAAAAATTACAAAATATGAATATAAATAAACATTAATGACTTCATAAAAAAAAACTATACATTCTTACAAAAATCTATGAGCTCTTCAGGCCTAATACACTCATTTTGCAAATTCATATTCAAAATATTGCCCTGAACTTGAAATTCATAACAGTTTTTCGCCCAGAAACATTGGAATTACAATAAAAACAACGTTTGATTTTTCGTTCAACATTTTGTTCAAGCCATGGGTATATTTCTTTCCGTTCAGGCTGAAAACACACCTCATATTTCTTCTTTTTTTCGTTCGTAGGTACATCGTTTGAACAGGTCTAAACACTTTTGAAAAAAGTTATGTTTTATTGATAGCACTTATAACCTACACAAACTACTTACCAAGCAGAATCTAGTCAGCGCTTTGTGCAAAACTTAAAACAAATACATAGTTCGTTAAGTGATTTGATTTTCTGTTTTTGGAAAAATACAAATTGCAAGAAAATTTTAAAGATACAGATAAATGAATCGTATCGAATTAAGGCAAATTGTACTTTTGTACTTGAGCAAACTCATTTGTATCGAATTCGATACAATTGTATCGACTTTTCCATCCCTGATACAAATGAGTTTCCTCAAGTACAAAAGTACAATTTGCCTTATTTCGATACAAATTATCTAAATCTTTCAAATTCTCTTGTAATTTGTATTTTTCCAAAAATAGAAAATCAAATCAAATAACGATCTTTTTCTTTTAAGTTTTACACAGAGCGTTGACTGGATTTTACTTTTCATTTAAAATCGTTTTGTTATGAGTTTCAAGTTCAGGCAGTGTCACCAATTTAGCATATTTTCTACTAAATTTAGTAGGATTGTTTTGTTTTTGTTAAATCATGCAAGCATTTTTTAGCATAATTTCAAGCTGTATCAGAAAAAGTTAGCAGGATTTTGGTTAAGCCAAATTATGAATTAAAATAATAAAGTAAAATCAAAGTAGACGTTAGACGACCCTTAGTGTGAACAAGCCATTCATTACGATTCCCATTTGACAGTGAACACAGCCATTTAAGAGTAGATTACTATTTATTTTTGTGAATTATATCTTATTTTAAATATGAATGGGGAATTTAAGAGTACGGCTTAATGCCTTAAGAGCTCATAGATTAATATACAAACTGTTTTTTTTTTTTTTTTTTGTAGTCGTGTGCTTACAGTTTTTTTTTATGAAGTCATTAATATTTATTTATGTAAACGTTTAGTTAATTTCTTTTTGTTTATGATTTTGAAAATGAGATATTTTGGATTCACTTTTTTATACGAAAAAATCTTTTCAATACAATTGACTTCATTTCAGTACAATCTCACAACAGTTTTCAGTACAAATGGAAAATGGCATTTTCCATCCCTGCTGGGAGAAGCTACAAGAAGACAATTCTTACAGAAAGTTTTTGAGTTAAAATTAGTTCATTTTATTTTTCTCTTTTTGTTTTTGTTTCTAATGTAAAATAGTTTGACTTACTTTTGTTATCTATCGCTATTTTTTTTCCCCCCTTTCTTGAATTAACTAGAATCATTGGGGACGTTCGGATTCATAGTTTAGTAAGTTGACAAGCTGTCTGACTAAATGTCTTTCAGTTTTGATTGGCCCAGAGTGGTCACGTGATTAGTTTTTGCAGTTGACGTTTATGGAGGGGAAGCCGACAAATCAAGTCAGGAAAATCCTGCCTGCATACTCAGTTGACATTTCGAAGAGTCAGATTTAAAATAAACAGAGTGGCCGTGGCAGAATTCTGAAGAGTCGAAAAAAGGGCCAGTGAGAGAAAAGGGTGCCATTTCTAAAGCTACTCTGCAAATTTCGAATTTTCGCACGATATTTAACAACCATCAGTTCACATAACAGTGTAATAGTGTTGTGATAGGCAACCGTGTTACATTTTAAATGTACTTATTTGAAAATATCAATTTTTGAAAAAATTATGAGGGGTCTTTTCCGAATATAAAAGGGCAAATCAAACAAAGGCAACGCTGACCGCGAGAATACAAAAACAATTCAACTTGCTCAGTCAACGCGTTCGGATTCCTAGTCACGACCAATCTAGTTGACGTTTTACATAAACTATGAATCCGAAAGTCCCCATTCTTTTTAATTATTATTCTGTTAATCGGACCGACGGTTTTTAATTCAGGACCTAAAAGACTAGTAAGTGTACATTTGTAAACTGAATTTCTTAATCCAATAAAATCTACTCTAATCTAATCTAAATCATAATGACGTTGTCAAAATTTGCCACGAAAAATGACACGTGTAATCTTAGCTAAAGCGCGTTGGTATTGTTACAAAGAAATTCGTATTGACAATTGTCACGTTAGACGTGGGTAACTTAACAAATTTCGGCTCACCCACAAACTCGCACCTTGCATATGCCTCTTCCGCTGTGGGCAAAGGTGCTGACAGCTTTCATAGAAGTTTATCCGTTAAATTTGAAATTATTCTTTAAATGTGGACAGTATTTTTTTAATAATAAGTGTGCATTTGCTTAAATTATTTATGAAAAATTATCAATGTAGAATGGTTGTAGGAAAATAAAATCATTTTGAGCATCACATTTAGATGAATTTACCAACCAAACAATCAATTTATTCGCCTTTTCGAAATATACAATAAAATAACTATAACCAATGGCATTCAGTAATGTGAAAAAGTGGTATTACCGAACTCTATCACATTTTCCCAAGATTGGCTGCGGTTGGCAACTTCTTATTTGACATAACACCGATAGGAAAACAAAATGACGGAATTTAAAAAAAAATTGAGGTGGCCAGCAGCAAGAGGATAGCGAGTTGGGGGTTTGGGATTGAAAATGACGCCAACATAGAATTCTAGAATATAATGCTAGAGGCACTACCTATTGGTTAGCAGATTTACTAAGTAAACCGGTTGAAATTCAAATTGACGCGGCATGTTTTATATTTACCTATAGTAGAGTGGGAGTGGGATAGAGATGAGATGTCCCACCGTAAATGTGGTAGTTCAAATTGTGGACGGAACCAACAAAATTTGTATAAAAAATCATTCATCATATTGCCCCATAAATTGCACAATTTCCGTTTATTGATAGAAATAACAGAATACAGAGATATATAACTTTCCAGTGGAAGGCGGCTACGTACAAGCTGTTTTCTCTGAAAAAAAATCATGAAGTCACGCACATATGCTCATTTCTTTTCTATAGTATATTTTTGAGTTCATGAATTGGAATTTAATGCAAGAATTCCTTACCTTCGCTAATGTGTATTTCACTATTTTTTTTATTTTAATCGAAACCTTACCAAAAACCAAACAAGTTTAATATGAAACAATAGGTAAACAATTGAACAGCGCGATGCTCATAAAAGTCAAAGGTTTGGTAGCCAAGGTTTCTCTCCGCCATCTTGCTAAATGTTCGCTTTATTTTGACAGCTCGAAAAGAAAAAGAAAAAAGAATCATCTAGTACATTCATTATTCATTTTGAGATTGGATGCTATTTTGTTAGTTTTTTGTACATCACTTTCCTAAGCCAGTTAATCTGTCAAAATTTATTTGTGGAGAAATGAGTTTTCCATGGGGAATTAATTTGAGCGCTTATTAGTAATTTTGACAGGTCAAGAAAGACCATATTCAAAAATACACAAATTGACAAAAAATACACATTGACTTTTGACATAAATACCTATCACCGATTTAATCGCTTCGAGTAGATGTACACTTTTTCATTCGGAAAAGCCCTTCCATTTGGACATTTTTTCCAGCCCACTTCGCACTATGGAACTCTTTTATTTTTCAAGGAAAAAAATATTAAAAAACAAAATCTAGCAAATAGTAAAATCAAATTTTACTATACAAAATATTTTAAAAGAAGCGTATATTTGTAGGTTACTATTTCATTTAATTAAATATTTTGTCGCTCTTCTCTAAAGGGGCCAAAATGGCATGCACCCCGCTGCAACCCCCTGCTTTGGGTCACTGTTTTGAGGTTAGAGTAGGTGCCAGGTTGGTTTTATGAAAAGTTTTTATATACATGTTTCGCATGTACCATCCAAAATTTGACCACAAGCAGGGGGATTGCATGCCTCCCCATATATATTCAGAAATGATGGCAAATTTTGGGAATTCGGCCATGGCCATGGCGAGTATGTTTGTTTCGGCCTACACTGTATTATCATTCCGTGGGTACCTTCATCAACCATTTCCAATCCAATGCACTAGGCTCGGTAATTTTGGCTCACTCAGAAAATTAAATTTAATTTCCCAACGCCACCCTCAGAAGCAGTTCCCTTCCTTTGTGAACTTCCAACAAGGATATCAATACTGATGCCTATATGTGCCATCTTTCCACCCGTCTGAGTTCCGCACTCCTTGTGGATGATAAATCAGTGATGCCCGACCTACTTGCAGACTTATTTCAATCTCCCATCGAGAAAACGATACCGCGTGATACCCATCAGGACATAGACGAGGGAACACCAGCAGAACGAGGAAAATTTCAAAAGTTATTTTCAAATCAATGAATCCATGATTTTCAATTTCTCGTCCCGTTGTTGTTTTCAACTTTTCATTCTCCACCGCACTCTCATCTCATACATATATCTACAGTATACACTCAAACTATGTCCTTTTCATTCTTCCATTTACAGATAAAATTGTCTGGAGCGTGTGGTTTGGTGTCGGCCCTGACATGTGCCTTGGTTACGGTGACGACGACAGTCCTCCACATGAGCCGCCTACAGGCGTTGCGGGAATGTGAGTACGCACAAAAAACCCGGACGTGTACATGCTATTCCGACATGATTGAGTCACAAGTCGAACGGGTGGATAAAGGTAAGAATCAGAATCCATCAAGTCGATCATTATATGTATACTGACGATGACGACGATGACAACGACACTAACGACAAGGACTATAAGTTTGAAACGCACATGGGTGGATGGGTGCGGGACACGATTTGTATCGAATCCCGGCCGTCATTCAGCCCCATCCTACTATATCCTGCCATCTGACGTATTTATATTTTTTGTCTCTTCCACGCCCTTGCTCTGTACCCGCTGCCGTAATGGAACCACTTATTGGAAACGAATACCTTAGAGGGTGTGAGGCTGGTCTTCGATTCACTGTCAGACTGCGGGGTGGTTCATGGCTCGCTATATTCGTGCTTGCGGGCTATATTCGGATTGTCGGTGGCCGGAGTCCTGGTGGCCGTATTTAGCTGCATGCTTGTCTATCAACTGCTGAGGTGGGTGGACGCTCCGTTTAATTGCGCGATAATAAAAATCCATTAATCGTTCCCATTTGCTCTTTCTCTCACACAGCCACGAACGTAAAAAGATGTACTGGGAGCAGCTGGAGCTGCGATGTCGGTCGCTGTACACCACAAGCCAACAGGGTGTGACGCCAAATGGACCGATGCCATCGAATGGACCGGCAGGAGTAATTAGTGGCCCACGGGCGAACATGTGCCGATGCTGTGAACAGTGCCATGCCCATCGGCAAGCGTTGCCTCCATCTGCGTACCCCTGGGATGCTGGTGCCGATGCACGTTTCTGGACTGGCCAACCGCCGGGAAATTTCTATTCACCCAATCCAGGTGGCGATGATTTAGCCGCCGGTGGAGGGAATGTCCGTGGACTTAATCAGAGCAGCCAACGTGCTCGGGTGGCGGGTTGGAGTTGGCCACGAATGCCGTGGCAGAGGAGCTCGCCCGATCCCAATTCCAGATACCGCCAGACACCTTCCAGTCCAGACTCGCAGTATGGGTTTTCGAATAACGCACCAACTAACGATGCCGCAATGACTGATGAGAGGGGTGGCTGTAGTATGGCGCAACAGAACCAGCAAGCCGCATTCAATGCGATGGCCAATGGCTTGCCCTATGGCGTGTGGGGTCCACCACCGCCCTACAGTGATCCAAATAGTCCGGCGCGCCGTGGACGCTACCAGTACATGCACCCACACTCGAATCAGTGCCAGAACATGATGATGGAGCGGCAGATGGGTGGAACGACTCAATCCTCGCACTCGCAAGTTCCCAGCATAGAGTGCCATCAGCACAGTTCATCGACAGACAGTCACTCGATGGAGCCTTTCTGTGCACAGCAATCGAACAGAAATATGATTAAGCGGCAAAGTGCCGCTGGAGGTAATGGTGCCTTCAAGACCCCAAAGGACACCTACGAGAACACTCCGTCTGACAGTGATGGGCCAAGGGATCGGTTTTCGAATACCCTACCCGTTCGGAAGACCAAAAAACGCGTCATGGAAGTGGGAGCCAAGAGTATCGGCCCGAACTCCCACTCAACTCAGAGAGTCAACGTGCAGAACGTATTCATGGAGCATGAGTACAATGAACCGAATCCGGTGGGCAGCCATCACGAGTCGTTAAATGGCAATTCCAGTGGCCAACAATCGACATGCCAGCCAAAGATAAAGAGACTGAAAACAGGCGGTGTAGAGAACTCAGGCTTCCAGAACAATGGCGAGAATCTCCCCGATTCGACAGAGGAAGGTGGAAGCGGCGTTCGCAATGGCGATCCCACGGAATCCGAGGTCTACTTTGCAGACGTGAGCAGCTGTTGCAATGTGTCCGTCAAGAATGACAACTACTATGACGATGCGAGTCAGCACCGTCCATCGAACAAAGACAAAACCACGAATCAACCAACTGACCAACCGGAGAGTAACGAGAATGAAGACTACCTTGCCCAACGATTCGGCCAGCGGGAGAATTCGGTTCGTTGTCGGTTGCCGTTCCCTCAACAATCGTCCCGGCCGGAGCATGACAAGCTCAATCTGCCGGTCCAATCGAGACAGAGTCTCATACCGAAGGACATCTCTCGCCAGAGTATGTGTTCCGTGGACTCGGGGGAAAAGACTGATTTCACCGATTTATCCCCGGCGACGCCTTGCACCAATTTTGCACATCCTTCCTCACACTTTCCAAGTGCCACCAGCACAGCTGGCTATGCCAATCAGACCAACGAGATAAATGAAGTGGCAGCCCGATCCAACTTCGTGGCCTCCTTTCCGTTCTCCTCGGAGCAGAGTCAAGAAGCGCATAGAAGATCAACTAAAAATATTCAAGAATCAGTCTTCTTAGCACCAGATGCTCAGTACGAGGTGATTAAGGAGCCAAATCAGTTCGAGAATACTCCCCTGACAATGGCCACTTATGACAATGATGTCAGCTTCAAGAATCCACCGACTAGTCACTTTCAGAAGGGGCAACACACGCCGATCAAGAGGCCCAACATAACCAGTATTATCCAGAATTTGGGCAACACCGACATGGGCCTGTTGTACCCGGACAGCAGGAGGGATGCTCCACCAGATCCGGCCCATCAAATATTATCGAAAGTGGAGCGGGTTGGTAACGTAACAGCGTCGGACAATGAATGGTCCGATAGCAGTGACAGGCGATTGTGAAAGGAAGTGTTTGTTTAGATCGTGCCTGATGATGATGGAGGAAGGTACGAATCTATAATGATATAGTAATACCGTTAACTATTAACTGTTAATAAGATCCTGTTGAATAGCTCTGAGTCGAAGAAAATGGTTTGTGTGCCTTATGCGAGGGTGGATCCTTATATGATTCTTTATTTTCAGAGTTATCCATACAACTGACAGCACTTTACCGATCGGATCGATAGATCGCTGCGATTATGTCTCTAACAAAAATATTCATCTTGACTCTAATTAAAATAATATTGATTGATAGGAAGCCTTCAGAAAATATATAGCAAAAGCCTTTACTGAAGCTGTTCGCCCTTCCACGATCATTATATTATTTTCTAAGTGTCCATCTGTCAAAAAATTAAATAGGTAGATGTTACACGAATCCCAGGGTCAGCAGCGATCGCTTCGAAAAGCATACCAGTTGACTAGTTTCATTAAGTCAGCAAGTCGTAGACTTAACATTTTGAGGTTAAAAACGGTCCGAAGATCTTGCGCACAGTGAAATCTGGTTTACTTTGGAGCATGATGTTTGTGAATTTAAGCACCCCACCCATTTTCTGTCGCTTTTCGTTTCATCAGAGTTTAGAGAAATTGTCCAGCGAAATTTTTGGTCTGCCCTAACTACCTCGCCACGCTGCTGCCCTCTTCCATTTTGTCGCGCTTTTCCTTTTCATTCTTAATCAGATTTACTAAAAAAAATCATTAACACTGTGTAGACAAAGCATCTGCATGCAAGTTTTTAATTTGTTGCGGCCATTAAAATAAATTGCTTGGCGTTTTCTATTCATCTGTCAGTTGATTGTTGTTGTTGTTGTTGGACAGAAATAAATGCGACCAATTAATGGACGAACGTATTTTTTGCAAATTTTGACAGTCCATTCACAGGAGACATTTTAATTCGCCGCAGTAAGCTGTGAATTCTATGAATATGTACAAACAAATTGCAACGACGTTTAAATTTTGAGGTTACGTTCGAACGAATTTATTATACGCTCGATTCTGGAACGTGTTTCAATATCGTAAATCAATAAACTACCAGGCATATCGCGCAGCAAAAAGTTTCGAATTCGAAATATCGTTATTTAAACTTTTTTTCTTTCGATGAATAAATTAAGTAGGTATAATACTCTTAGAATGGTAAAATGTACAGTTTTCTGTTTGAAAATGCATCAAAAGTGCACATAGTTGCTCGCGTCGGGCCACGGTGAATTGTTGTTGCAATGGACGGCTACTAACCGGCAAAACGCCATTGCCGTATGAAAATGGCCACGCCCTTTTCCAAACCATTGAAATAATGTCGTCATTCGGTTTTTTCCCTTCATGCCGATCTAAACAAGAAAGTCAATTGTCGAAATGAAGTCCGAAACCAAAATAACAAAAATTAAACTTATACTATGTAGTCGCAGTAGCTTAGTGGTTAGTGTGTTGGACTGCTATGCGGGAGTCCCAGGTTCGAATCCCGCAAAAACCCAATTCCGACTTAGGGTTTTTTTCCGCTGCGCTACCTCTCGCGAACGTCTGACAAACATCCGAGAGTATAAATGTCTTGTAAGAGCTTCTCAATTAGCCGTTTGGAGTCGGCATAAAGCTGTAGATCCCTTCCATTCGTTCCAAAAATGAAAAACTCACACAAACGAATGGTTGTGAGAAGCTAGGCCTAGGGTCTCTCCAGACCTGTTGCGCCAACTATTTATTTTATTTATTTAAACTTATACTAAACTAAACTTAAACACGACCATTGTTTGAATTTAAAAATTGCATTAATTTTGAAAAGATTCTAAGCAAGTGATAAACCTTTGTTTCAGGGGCAAAATATGCAATCTTTAATAATCTGAATTTGCAGCGAAAAAAATCTGATCTTGACAACCCGTAGAATCCTTTGCGGCACCGTATTCGCCTGACAGGTTGATAGAAAACACATCAGCTTTCTTTTCTGTCAGTTGTACTCGTTCGTTGACAATTGCTACACGCACGCACAGCATGAGAAGAAGCACTTTCATTGGTGAAAATATTGACAGAAGAGCAACTGTCATTGAAGAAACTGAGATTACGGTTCATTCAAAAAAACGAAGCGTATTGACGTATTTGAATGGAACTATTTGTTCCAACATTAATGTAACCGTCGACGCAATGAACGCAAGAGAATTCTATGGGCTAGGTCCTTCCAGACACAAAAAGTCGTGCCAGTAATTGAGTATAAATAGAAAATAAAACAGTCCCAGGCTACTTATTTAGAACTGACAAGGAAAATTCAGTTATTTTGTACGAAATCGGAGAAATTTCCTTTCAAGATATCCGTTCCGATACAAACTTTGTCGCATTGCGTGGAACCGCGTTATACCACTTACTTTTGAAAGCTACACATTTTTTCCGAAGCTCTCCGACAACTAATTGCTGCGGAATATTTTAATGTGAAATGAACGCGTTTATATGCTTCATTTATTTTCTTCCGAATCGGATACTTCGAACACAATTTGAGTTCCGATCGGATTTTACTTTCGTATCGGAATTTTTTCCCGAACGGATAGTTCAATATAATAAGCTTTTAGTTATGTATAAACAATGGGGACGTTCAGATACATAGTTCATGTAAAACGTCAACTGAATTTGTCTGGAATAGGTATACGAATGCGTTTACTAATCAACTTAAAACTGTTTTTGTATTCTCGCGTATTATTTTAAATTTTGACACTTTCAAATGCTGAGAATGCAGGCGGGATTGCTGAGGTTCAAGTATCTAGTTTAGTGGTTCTGACAGCTGTCTGACTAGATATATGTCGCTGTTTCAGTTAACGTTTATGGAGGGGTAGCCGACGAATCTAGTCAACAAATTCGTCACTGAAGAATAATTTAACATTTCGGATATGTGGCTGACGTAAAAAAAAAATACGTTCCCGATCAATCTAGTTTTTACGTTCAGGTTACATCTTATTCAGACCAATCTAAGCGACTTAAGATAACTAGATTCTTGAATGTGCCCGTGCCCGAAAAGCAAATTTTTCGACTACCCGTCCTTAAACGTCGACTGAAAAAACTATCTATCCCGGACGCTTCTTTTTGCCGAATGTCAACTAGATTTTTCTCGAAAACTTTCTTCATTTTCATTCATGACGTTGAATCAGTTTTTTTCTGCAATGTTTTCTGTTTGCTAACTAAATTACAATTTGTACGAATAGAATAGAATATTTTACGCAATGCTGCATCAGTGCTAAAGCATAACTTTGAAAACTGTATATGGTTCTACAAAGGCTTGCTTCTCGGAAGAAGCATACTCTTGACTTGTACTCGACATCAAGAGTCAACTTTTTGAACAGCCATCGATGAGAGCGTTTGAGCATTTGCATTAGCGAAAGTGATAGTCCTCATACGAACAAACGAGTCGCTGCGATGCATTTGGATTTTTTTTTTCTGAAAGTTTCTGATATTTGATACTTGAATTAATTAAATTAAAATGTGTAGAGGTGCAAAGCCTTACTATATGTATAATTTTTATTCCGCAAATCCTGAGCCGGTTGTTAATCCTCACTCATTCAAAGAGGTCTTAGAAAACATATTCGATTGGCAAATACTCCCAAATACAGGCGCACAAACCTTTTTATAAAACTAAAGCTTTAGCGTATTAAGTGACAAGCTCATATCATAACTGGGGAGATGTATTTTAAAAGACAAAAATAGAAGACTACGTCCATGTGTAAATATATGACTCACTGACCGGCAGAGTTGTAAAAGAATGCAATACTTTAGTATTGCATTCGCTGAAGTCGCAGTCATTTGATTGCTTATTGCAACTTCAGTAAAAATACTTCATAGCAGTACTATTACTTCAAATTTTAAATCGCAGTCTATTTTGAAGTCTTAAGTGAAGAAATCAGTTGATGCAGTCAAACGACTTGAAGTCAAAAGATTGCATTACTTTTTGATTGCTTGAATTCTTTGAAGTCTTTTTGAAGTCTTTTCCATTCTTTGCATTCTTTTAGTCATTTGAATGCATTCAATGTATTGCAGTCTTTTGAACGCTTGAAGTCTTTTGATTGATTTGAATTGTTTTTTCTTGTAGTTTCGTGCACCTCTACATTTTTAAACTTATATTTTATATCTGAAATGTGAATTTTAAGAACTCAAATCAATAATAGGTTATGTCAAGAAAAAATAATTCAAATCAATCAAAAGACTTCAAGCGTTCAAAAGACTGCAATACATTGAATGCATTCAAATGACTAAAAGAATGCAAAGAATGGAAAAGACTTCAAAAAGACTTCAAAGAATTCAAGCAATCAAAAAGTAATGCAATCTTTTGACTTCAAGTCGTTTGACTGCATCAACTGATTTCTTCACTTAAGACTTCAAAAAAGACTGCGATTTAAAATTTGAAGTAATAGTAGTTAATTGAAGTAAAAAGATTTCAAAATAAGTCTTTTTAATCAAATGACTGCAGTACTGTAAAGATTTCATTTTTTTACAACTCTGCTGACCGGATATCCTGTGCATCAGAAGTAACCTCAAAGTATTAACCATCCGTCCTTGGGTTCATTTTATTTTACAGAAAAAAAAAAATATTTATATATATAGGGTGCAGGCATTGTCCTCTTAATTATTATTATTATTATTATTATTTATTTTTTTTTCGCTCTTCAAATCACAGTCCATCCTCATGTGTGCTGGTTACTTTTGATGTCCTGGCTCATCTGCTACGACAGTTATATGCTAGAAAATGTATATTAAGAATGAAAGTAGAACAAAACTATATAGCATTATGTTTAAATTTAAGTAAGATAAAATTGTTAGAAACTTAGACATCATTCATGTCCTGTTACAAATAGACCCTGAAAAAGAAGGAAGAAAAACGTCGCTTGCTGTATGCGGGAAAGCAACTCGAATCAATATTTCATTAAGGGTTACATATGGAATCCTTGAAAACGCCATCGATTCAGTGTCCTTGTTCGAATTTTTGTAGTAAAAAAACA
Source organism: Cheilosia urbana (assembly GCA_946477585.1). Lineage (NCBI taxonomy): Eukaryota > Metazoa > Arthropoda > Insecta > Diptera > Syrphidae > Cheilosia > Cheilosia urbana. The sequence goes on from OX297855.1 coordinate 26,573,351, forward strand.
ACACAAGTTCTCCATTTGAATTATTAATTGAATTGGTTTGTAACACATTCATTCAAAGGTGCCATGTGCAGATATTCAATGTATTTCTTTTTTTCTCAATAGTTTACAAGTATGGGCTTCTGTGAAATGTACCTATATACAGATACACCCCTTCTGTGCATTGGTGAAGGTGTGAAGCACATACTTTTCATGTGGATTGATGGCCCAAAATACATGTAACTTTTTTAGTCAAGAGATTATGCCACATCACAAACTGTAAGAAATGAAATGCAAAACGGGTGTATCTCGTTAAAATGGAATTCTGTGACCATCGATTATTAGTAAATGAAACGGCAGATTGATACACACCAGAATGTAAGTGTTTGCGACAATAGAAAGGACTCGGGACTTTAGTCTGTAAAACTTTGTATTATTTGTTTCACTTCGCAAAGTTCAAAGTTCAATATCGGCAGTTCTTATAAACTTGTTAATTATTTCGAACTTTATTTGTTTATTGTGATTTCTTTTTCATTAGTTAAGAATTTTTATTAAGATATATGCTTGTATATTTTAGTTGAGAAATATAAAATACTATGCATAAATGAATAGAATAAAACTGCGTGTATTCTTTGGAGCACAAAAATAAAATAATATTTAGTGTACTTAAATATGGATTTATTGATGATAATTGTTAACAAGATAAGTAATAGTGCATAGAGAAAATTGTACTACCTATTAATTGTAATGGAGAAAATATAAAGTATTCTTTCAAAATATATACATAATTTAACAAAAAATAATGTTTTGTTTGGATTCTGGAGTTTTATTTTTATTTATTCAATATTGTGAAGCAGCCGCAGCGACTCAATGTGGACAGACAATTCCAGGTTGAACCTCCGAAAAAATGATGTTTATATTTATATTTATGTTGTTTTCCATTGGGCAAAAAAAAGCATCCGGTAGAGTCCGGATTTAAAAAAATCACTTCTGAAACCGTTCCATTGGCACAAAAAATACTTTTCTAGTGATTCTGAGAAGAGAATTTCTCTTCTCGATTTGAAGTCGGAATCCACTCAAGAAGCGCTCACACAAATATAATTTATGTATTTTATACAAGTCAGATGACAGCTGCCGTAGAAGCAGTTTTCTTGTTCCATTGGATTACAGAATGAGTGGATCCCCAATGGAAACCAATGGAAAACGACATTACTTTCCAGCTTACCTCAACTGTTGTTGGCTGTCAAAAGGCTGTGATCAAATAATAATAGTGCGGTAGCGGCTACTAAAAGTGGTTTCTACTTACTTACTTAGGTGGCGCTACAGTCCGGGGTGGACCTGGGCCTCAACCAATACGCCTCTCCAGTTAGCGCGATCTTTGGCTAACTGCCTCCAGTTGCGCACTCCAAGTTGGTTGAGGTCCCCTTCCTCTACTGCGTTGTCCCTCCGGGTTGGAATTGAAGACTCTCCGGGCCGGAGCGTTGGTGTCCATTCGCTCTACATGTCCTAACTATCTTAGACGACTAATGCGTACTTTTCTGACCAGGTCGATGTCGCTGTACAGCTCGTAGGTCGTAGAGTTCGCTGTTAAAAAATCTTCTCCTCCAAATCCCGTCAACGCAAACGGGACCAAAAATCACTCGAAGAATTTTGCGTTCGAAGCGACCAAGAAGCAGTGGCGTAGCAATGGGGGGGGGGCAAGGGGGGCACAGGCCCCGGGCGGCACTTTACTAGGGGCGGCAATTTGGAGCAGTTAATTTTTTTTTTTTTTTAAATGTATAGTTTATATGTATTTATTAATATAATTTTGGCAAGTTTTGGTTAGAGAGCTATGAGCGCTTACTGTACTATTTTATAAGCTCTTATAGTTTACAAGATGTTTGAGTACGAGGACAAGCGTAGTAGGAGTTTCTGTTTTTTGATCTGTTTTTTGATTGCAAGTTGTGTTCGTGATAAATCGATGTCCTTACATAATATGTACGAGTATAATATGTAAGAATTCAGAGATTTGTTTTTGAATTTGTATTAGAAATTATAAACTATATATTACGATGGACGTGTGTGAGGATGTAAGCGAAGTGGAATTTTCTGATTGTGCAACGCTCCAAGTGTTTGGAATTATTTTAAGATGCATACTAAAAAGGGTTGAAAAAAATAGGTGGGTAATTTTTGCTAAAAATAAGTTTTGCCTTGCTGCTATTGCATTTTTAATGAAAGTGCGGAGTTTTAAAAAAAAGTATATGAACACAGATCGGCTTTTGGGTAGTAATTTTTAGGAAATAATTAAAAAATTGATTCATTCGAATTTTTGAGAAAAAATAAGTAGGCAATCTTATTTAAAATATTTACCTATATTATCTGTAATATGTATTTTGATCAAAATCGTTGGAGAGCTTTTTGTAAGATTACGCAGACAAAGCCGTACCAAATTTTGCAATGTCCAGGGACATAATGTCAGTATTTGGGACAGAAATAACGTCCATGGATATTATGTCACCCCACCGTAAGCATTACTTGGTTTTTAGAGTTTTATCGAAATTAAAATTGGGGTTTTCGAGATATAAGTAGTTCTTAAGATGAGCGTTTTCGGTTATTCGAATTTTAAAATTAAGGCCACAATAATTTTGAAAACATAAATCTTACTCTAACTACTCATTTTGGTCAAAATCGTTGTCGCCTTTTCCTAAAAAACTAAAGAAAACCAAATTAAAAAAAATACAAAGGAAATATTTAACGTCTAAAGGGAATCAAATAAAAGCCGAATAAATCTTGCAAAATAATGGTAACCCTACGATAATATAGACAAAAACTGGGCCTGCTATTCAGTTAAAAATGCCCTTATTACCTTAGAAATTAATTTTTGTTTTCGAAATATTTCGAAATTGCAAAAGTACCGTTATTCGTTTCCAGAAATTTACCAAGTTTACAAATGCTTTTTTTTTTAGTGTGGGAAAAAATTACGGGGCGGCATTGATTGCGTCTGCCCCGGGCGGCTCCAACCCACGCTACGCCACTGCCAAGAAGATCCTCATCCGTTTTGCTAGGGTCCATGCTTCTGCCCCATAGAGCAGGACAGGGATGTACATGAAAAATTTTGCGTTGTGAGTTCGTAAAATCTAGAATATCCTAATAGAGTTGACTTGACAGCAACAGTTCATTATAAGTTATAACTAACTCGTGAAGTCTTTATGACACTAATAATAAACTGCCTTCAGTGTCATTCACAATCAGAGAGCGGTATCGAAATAAAAGTAAACGGCGTTTTCTTTCTAGTTCAGAGCTGAGCACTGAACTGAGCTCGAGCGTGCTCAGATCATTCTGATGTTTTTCTGTTTTTCCTGTTTTTTTTTTTTTTCTATTAAATATGACTGGAAGTGTGAATGTATATGTGTAATCAGCTTTTTACTCAGCCTGCTCAGACAATTTTTTCTGAGCTCATAGAGCGCGCTCTGACCATGCTCTGAACTAAAAAAGAAAAACGCCAAAAGTAACACAAAAAAACTATACCAGTTTATACCACTTTATCAAAAACGTCACTCTGAGCTGTTTTATTGAACATTTACTTTGCCTTCGGAGTTCATTAAACAAGGTTATAGTCAAAACATATTTTATAGCAAATGTGCACATGCAACATGCGTCGTAAGAGAACATATCCGCATTTTCGGTTTATCTTCAACTGGATAAACGTATTAATAACCATTGTATTCTAATACAACCCATATCGCAGCATCTCTCGTACACAACAATCATTAAAAATGCATTTTGTTTATACTTTTTTTTTCAAAGTTACTTAACCATCTTATTATTTTGTAAACGTCTTTCTTGCTAAAACTAAATCATTTTTACAATATTCCCCTTTCTTATACACAACAAACTCGAACAGACTTACGGATTCATAGCTAGGTTCAACAAATAAAACTTACAAACGAATACGTGACCAGAATGGTTGACAGCGCTATTGCTGCTACATTTAAAGCTCCCGAATGACTACCCTTATGGTCTTCCAGTGTGCCATGTGGAATCTCATTATGGTCAATGTGATTCCTGTCATTATCGATGGCATTTTGTTGGTCGATTTCTTCGAGAGCAAGAACGATACCCTCGTTGATGGTTCTCAGCAGTGGATAGTTTGAATTAATTCTTCGTGGTATCGCCAGTTTGATACCTTCCTTGTTGCCGTACTCTGCAAAGGTATCTGTCTCGGGTTCACATTCTCCTAGGAAATCATCCGTATCCACCGACCATACCATAGTTCCTGCTAGATTCTTTTGCATTGCAAATTGGACCTTTTTAGCTATCGACCGGGTACTGTCGTATGTCACCACTTTGGTTATGCCCTGATCGTGAAAACGGGCAATTGACTGTGCCGTTCTATCATCCCAGGTTTTCGTCCAGCCGAGTGATTTGTTGCTCAGCAGTGGACATATCTCATTGTAGCCAAGGAAGCCGTCCTCTCTTGTGTAAGGACCTTGGAAGCCAGCATCGTCAGTGTCGTCACCGAAATACCCGTCGAGCGCTGTCTTAAAGGTTCTTCCATAAAACGGAAGACCCATGACTATCTTCGAAGCTGGACAGCCCAACTGCATCATGTATTCAATGGTGAATCTCTAAAGAAATTGATTAACTTGATTATTAATGTTTTTGTAGGATATTTAGGACACTACTTACGACACTCAAGAACCCATCATCTTCCAGGGGAGCATTTGGTCCGACTTTCTTATCCCAACTGCCATGGTAATCATAGCACATTATGTGCAGGTAGTCCAAGTACTTAGCCAGCTCCTTGACGTTGTAGGCCTCGTCAATGACCGTCTTGGAAGCACCAAATGCTGAGGTCAACAGAAGGTTGTGTTTGTTAAACTCTTCGCGCAGTTCCTTGCACAGCTGAACAAATGAGTCCCGATCACGTGGGTCGCCACCTCTCTGCGTTGGGTACTCCCAGTCCAAGTCGAGTCCATCGAAGTTATGTTTGCGTATAAAACTCGAAACTTGTTGGACAAACCTCTCTCGACGAATCGGATCTGTGGCCATAATTGAATAGTTCTTTGAGCCTTCATTCCAACCGCCAATGGCCAGTGTAACCTTCAAATGTGGATGAGTTTTTTTCAGCGCGTTGATTCGCTCAAATCCACCCTTGCCGTAGTTGTCCTTCAGGTCTTGCCAGGGATCTGTGGGCAGTTTGCAAACAATTTGTTAATTAAATAAAATTAAATTGTGTTCATGTGAGTGTTAGCTCATTGGCATTTGTTTCCACTGACGGGCAATTCAAATGCGTTTGGCATTGAGATAGCCACGCCACTCGAAGCCGAAATTCTTTGAGGAAATGGTTTATTTTTCGGCACTTGACTGAAACGTGACTATCATTTGAATTTCTGTGAACTTTTCACTTGTGTGTGTGTCTAGAAAGTTTAATGGACGGACTATTAAATAACACACAACGAAAAATGCGGTGACACTGACGGTTTTTTGTTGTCTACCAGGGCTATATTTTTATTAGAGTCAGTATATGGGATAGGTAGGAAGAGCGCAATTAAGTCGTAGATGTATTGAATTCGTTCTAGGCTAGACTTAAGTGATTATCGGTCAGTAGCTTTAAACAATTTCGACCGTAAGTGGGCTTCACGGATGGCCCTATATAGCAGTTGCAACTTGCAAGTGAACATGGACACCTGAAGCCCTGAAGGGTTTTCTAAACTGACATATATGCACTGCGGCTCAACACTTCTTCCTTGAAGCTTAGAGCGCTGATCGAGCTCAGCTAAATTGTATTCTGGTCCCCAACTTTCCTCTCCAAGCATTAGCTAAAATCCTAGCTACATTTCGACATAGAGCACGCCGTGGATAAGTGTCACAGAAAACAGCTATTCTTTGAAAAAACTTACTTCAAAAATTCAACTCTCTCTGATTTCAACCATTTTCGATTCTAGGTACTCCTCGCCGAAGTAATTTATTAAAAAAAAACTCATCCTGTCTTATTTCTCCCGTTCTCCGCGATACAAAAACGTAACAGAACGCAACGATTTGTCAAAATTAAGTTTGAGAAAATGTGCCGCCCCATTCAATGGGCACGCTAAATTTTGACAGATACATGAATTACATTCTGTACCACTCGGTTAAAGGGATTTGCTTAAATTTAGCTCAACTAAATTTTGGAGAGAATTTTGGGAGCTAAAATTTAGTTCGAGCAGCATACTAAGCTTAAGCAATTAAAAGGTGTTGTATATACGGCAATTTGATTTGGTGGAAAGCAAAGCCACCAATTTCAGAGGTAGAAGCTTCGCTAAAAAGACAGACACACAACGTTCCTACACGCCAACTGTACTTTTACGAGCACGACCGATGCCGGCATGGCAGTGCGACAATAAAAAGAAAACTTACATCGCTGTCGCAAATTTTTTTGTGGACTGCGTCGCTGCGTTTTGTGGTCTTTCGTTTATGCCCACAAATCAACCCCAAAGCTGAACGGCTAGTTGAAACAGGTGGGGTTTCGTTGCAGCCATACTCCGGTAAAAAAAGTTTGTAAATTTGTAAACTAGTAACAATTGGGCCACCCTGTACAGTGATGGCTAAAATCACCCGCACCGCTAGCTTTTAACAAAACATTCAAATAGTACCACTTCCATTCTGTCACAACTATAAACGACTCCATTATGAGAAAATTGAAAGTTCCTCAGACCTAACCTAAAACAAGTGTTAAACAAATTAAAAGTATAACACATTTCGCGACTTTGTTCGATGATTACTATACCGCTGCACATTGGCCATGGGAACACATACGGCATGGACAATAACAAAGAAACACACTTTTCTCGCATTAACAGAAACATAACACCACCATGCGAAAGTTGTGTCTCATTGTTGTGGTGCAGGAAATACAAAGGAATCCTTGTTCGCAGGAAATGCAAATGAGCACAGCAGAAAACCGCAGACTTTCCGTTTTCCTTCCTTCTCATATTAATTACCTACTTTTGCAATGAAATTTAAACAAAAATGAAGCCTTACCTAAGGACTTGATGGCATCCTGAGTGATATCCAATCCGGCAAAAGCGTATACAACGTGGGTGCATAAATTTGGATCGAAATTTTCAATGGAATAGGAACCACGGCCGGGGCGATAGACGGCCCATGTGGACATGTAGCAAACAACGACTCTGTCGTGAGTGGGACCTTAAAATAAAAAAAAAAAAAAATTACAAACAGTTTTTATTTGCTATAGTACACGATGGCATTTTCACAATATTGCATGAAGACTTACCGGTTTTCGCTGATGTCAATGAGATGCATACTAGTGCCCCAACTAGAACCATCAAAGGCAATCGCACCATCGTTGCCGACAATGAAATCATCATTGCCTCTAAGGAGGAGAAAAACAAATTGAAACGTAAGAAAATACCATCCAGCAAATAAATAAAAGATTATAAAATCTGGTTCGGATTCTTAAGAATCTCTTAAATGAGTCATTCTGTTTATAGGTTGTGTTGTGTAAATACTTGCGGACTATATAGGTGTTTACACATTCTAGTTGAATAAGTTCAAGTGCATGTGGCACTCGTTTGTTATCGGTAAATCAATGTGAATCAATTTCGCATCAAAATGCAATATTTATTATAAATATATAAAAACGAGAGAGTATATGAAACTGCAACAGAGTTTGGTGGCATTTCCGTTCATTGGTTTGCTTCATTTTCGGTGAACCGAGTCATAAATCGTATTGGATCTCTGGAAGTAGGTACCCATTTTTGTTAAGTGTTACGTTCAGTTAGTAAGCCTAGCACTCCACACACGAATATAAAAAAATACCTAGAAACAATAACGTATCCGTAATAGACAACAACAACTTTTTTAGATCTGTTATTTCTTTAACAGAAAAAAGAAAAACTCAAATTCGTTAAATCTGTTCCTGAAACATGGTGTTTCCGCCTTAGGCCCTAGTGTCCCTAGTTAAAGCCATACATAAAATGTAGGGATGATACGGAGCTTCGACTCCGAACCCGATATGTCGGAACTTCCGGTTTAAATTGCATGATCCGGCTTCGGTTCCGACTTGGTGGTGGTTTTTTTGAGTACCATATCGGTGACGAGGCGACCGATGAACATCTTACAATACGACAGTCTTTTCACTCTTTTATGTATTTTACATAACTAGGCGAGATTTGTATTTAAGTTGAGAGTGCGTGCGTCAATTTCATATTTTCAAATTTTATATTATAATAATTTGTGTCTGCGTGCGACCTCCGCGCTCCGCCTCCGACTCCGATTCAACTCCGACTCCGCGGAGGTTGGTATGACGCTTCCGACTCCGACTCCGACTACGGTAAAACCACCTCCGTATCATCCCTAATAAAATGCAACCGAAAAAGTTGGAACAGTATGAAAATGAGATAGGTTAGGTTAGGTTAGGTTGGGTGGGGTTGTGAGATCGTCACAAAAGACCAGGCACCAAAGCGGGCCCATCACCATCCCCAGGGAACCATTACGGTTAAAAACCTAAACCAATTCGCCCAAACAATCAATTTCCCTACAGAATTTGGTTATGGTCCCAATATTATTTGAGGAACCAACATCCTCTAAGTTATTAAAGAAGAACCTGCCTAGGTGCTTCCTTCTACTCCGAGCAATTGCTTGACACTCGCATAGAAGGTGGGAGATGTCCTCCGTAGCTTGTAGGTCCTCACAGTACCTATACATGTATCCGTATTAGCTAAGCCTAGTCTCATGGCATGCTTCCGTAAAGGGCAGTGTCCAGAGAGTATTCCTACCGTTAATCTTAACTTTGTTTTACTGAGATTGATTAATTCTTCAGATTTCTTTCGATTTAAAGCGGGCCACAGTGCCTTTGAGACCCTGTGCCCCTCTAGTTGTGACCATGTAGCTGCTTTGTTGGTAGTTTTCTCAACGATAACCCTTCTAGCAACGGCCATAGGTGGTCTGATGCCCTCAATCATTGTATTTACTGGGAGTTCCGCTCTTTCCTTAGCCAAAACGTCGGCCCTTTCGTTGCCCTCAATATCACAATGCCCAGGTACTCAACATAATCTAACACGGTTCTGCGAACATAATGCCGTAAGCATTGCGCGGCAATGAAAACGAGATGGTCATTGCGAAAAATCTGTCAAAAAAAATGTTTCCCTACGAAAACAATTACAACAAACCAACCAGCACTGATTGGAATCCATCAGAAAAAAAAATTCTGACAGATAAACAGTAAAGAAATGAAATATTTCAGTTGAATGATTTTTTTTTTTTTTTTTTGTGGAATTGACTGAGAAGAAGTTGATCGGAAAAAGTTTTTCGTACGGAAAAATTAATAAATTATTTTTCTAGAAAATTTAAAGATCACTTGCTTTTTATTTTTTTATGAAGTAAACTTTATTCATAAGCATAAAGCAACATTTTAAGACCAAGATTGGGTTCAACCATTGGGTTTAAGTGGTCAAAAAAAAGCAAAAGAAAATTTGTACGGTTTCGTTTTACGTACGGCTATAGGTAACTGGGGTCTTAAGTAGAATTACTTTTTGTAACGACTCTGTGTAGCTGGTCTTTGAAATGTACCTACATTTCAAGTCGCAATTAAAACTTTGAATTTTAATCTATTTGGTATATGAAAAAAAACAATCTTTTTTCGATTTTAGAGCACTTTTGCTAACCTGAATTTTTTTCTCGGAGTTGCTTCAGATTCACCGATATTAACAGTCAATGGAAATTGTCGAAGACTACCTACATAATATTTTAATCGCAAGAATATCAACAAAACAAAAAAAGAGCAAGTCATGCTTTTATGTTCGATTAGACACACGAAATCTGAAATCTGACATTGAATCTGAAGAACCTCAATCGAATACAACATTAATGGGGAAATTTGAATTTCCAGTTTAGTAATTCTGACAGCTGACTGATCGGACGCGAATTTGTGATTACAGAAAGACTTAATAGAAATGAAGTGTTGGGCTTACGAAATGTGGTCCCCAAAGTAGAAAGATCACGCAAAATACAGATCGCGTTCTACGATCTTCATATCTATTATAAGCGCCGGAGGGACAGGTCGATATTGTTCTTGGCAACTTTTGACACAAGCAACCTAAAGGAAAGCATCTTTGGCTTTACACCAGTCAGAAAACACGGCTTGTACGATAACACCTACAGCAAACGGACTCAAACTCATTTACTTTGCCACGAAGTGATATGTCATCGACAGTCCATCAACCAAATCGATGATCGACACCGACATGCTTTCAGTTCCAAAGATGTCCGAACGGTGCAAGTGGTCGATATTGCGTGGGATCACTACTTTGAACTGCTGTTGATATCCAATAAACCACAAATAAAAAAAAAAGTTGTTCAAAAAACTTAACGTCGACTTCCTGTCTTGACATCTTAGCTCATTGTAAGAAATTACAATTGGAAAATTTTACTTTCATTTGTAGTTCCAGGTAGTCTATAGTGACCAGACGTCCCGCATTTTGCGGGACAGTCCCGCATTTCACATGGATGTCCCGCATCATAAAATGCCGAAAAAATGTCCCTCATTTACAGACTTGTCCCGCAAAGTCCCGCAAAATTATAAATATAGAAAATTTCAAAGTATAATACTTGAAATGTATCACATGCAAACTCTCAATTACAAGTGATTTTAAATAATACGCATGTGAACAGTGCTTTACGAAATATTATTGTCATTTTGTTTTGACGTAGCTGTCAAAGCAGTTGCTTGACACCTCCAGTTGCGCACTCCAAGTTGGTTGCCGTCCCCTTCCACTTGAGCGCGCCACTTAAGGCGAGGTCTTCCTCTACTGCGTTGTCCCTCCGGGTTGGAATCGAAGACTCTCCGGGCCGGAGCGTTGGTTTCCATTCGCTCTACATGTCCTAACCATCTTAGAGGACTAATGCGTACTTTTCTGACCAGGTCGATGTCGTTGTACAGCTTGTAGAGTTCGCTGTTAAATCTTCTCCTCCAAATCTCGCCCTTCTTTAAAATTACATAAACTAATTATAACCAAATATGATTTAATAAAATAATAAAAAATATGTTTTTACAAAAAAAAAAAAAGCTTTTAAAATGTGTCCCGCATTGTCTTTAAAAAATTATGGTCACTATAATGGTAGTCTAATCAATGAATGGTGGCCAAATAAAAACAGAGCTACATAGAGAGCTCTACGAGAGGACTACCAACTTCCCAAAAAGAATAAAGGCAATAGCTTTACGACAAGACTCACATTTGGTAGGTACTTTATATCCTTGAATTCTTGCCTATAGCTATTTCTTTCGGCTCAGCAGTCAGTTCAGAAGCAAATCATTCTCTAATTGAATCGGGAAGTGTTGTACAATAGCCTATAACCAACTTATGGCCTTGACAAGTGTCGTGCTTCAAATTTTGAATTGGAGTCCAACCTCAAGTAACTGAGTGTGTAGCAAAGTCGTAGAAAAGTCTGCGCTCAGGGAGTGACTAGTTATAATTTTTCACAGGACGAATTTAGCTGGACCTTAAATTTTGAAAAATTCACTCGTGCATAGGTCCAGCACTAGGATAGGTCTATTTTATACGTGGGCTCTAGAGGGCGGATAGGGTTTGCGTAGCTACCGCGTTTGATAGATCACTGAACTTCGTCATAACAATGCTGACCACTGTTTGAGGTGAACACTGGGTGATTAAGTTGACTACTGAGCTGCTCCTAGGTATTTGGTCAGGGCAAGAGTGAAGTGCTTCTTTTTGTTGCCAATCGTAGGAGTAATTTTTTACTTCAAGTATACAGACATTGAATCTTATCTTATCGCAAACCTTAAATCTGTATAAGAGTGACATTTCGTGTTCGACATACAACTAAATTTCTGTGTCCACTGAGCGCGCACTTTGCCTTACCGCACATCGAAATAATTTAAGCTTAATGGATTTTCAAACAACTGTTATAAAACAGAATAAAACGGACTTTCCGCAAAACGAATAAAACAAAAGTAGCAACAGCTGCGATCGATAAGTTGAATTACCCTTCAAAGGCTTTCATCATAAATGTATCGCAACAAAAAGTAATTATATACATAATTTGTGTAAATATAAACACATTAGCGAGTCGTATAACTCGATTTGTTTACTGCATTCCAGATTAAAAGAGCTTCTAAAACAGATATATACTTATATCGTACCAGCCTAACAGGTCCATATAGTTTTATTCAGAAATCACTGAAATAAAATTGGAAACAAAAGGAAGAAGCTTTCGCCTGTGACAGTCTGACAGACGGGCTGGCGAAAAACAAAACTAGTTTCCTTTAAAACCGAAATCCGATAAGCTCAAATGGTATTCGTAGATGCTAGCATGTATATATCTGTGTCTTGTTGCAACATAAATAATTATCAGCGAGTGTTAATTAGTAATACCTACTAACTGGAGTTAGTTTCATACATATATACCACATATGAATACCCATAAAAGTATTGCGAAACCGCACATTCGGGATGAGTAATAAATTCGAAATCCATAAACTCTGGGACAATTTATTGCATTTAATCCAATTCACTAGGCAGCCGAGCAACTCATTCTGTCAATTGAGTTTGTTGTAGGAAATCAAATGATAAAATTCGACATCATGGCAAATTTAACCCTGCAATGCAACACCACAAATATGCCTATATGGCGTATGCGGATGTTGAATATTTAAGTAATAATTATTTTGCACACGTTTCTACGAGAGTGACCTTATTTAAATCCAAATCGAATAATTGTTCGGCCATTGTAATTAGTTTATCCCTAAATGTTGACATTTATAACCGGTTGATGGGGAGGGGGAAGCTGTTGGCCAGCCACACCTATCAATGCTACAAAAATGTGCAGCCTATTGTGGCATTGCAATCGTAATCACGACGTAGCATATTCGACAGTACATATCTATATATTGGCGCATCTCATCGACGTGAAGGTTATTTTCCACTGCTCCAACTCTCTATATTCCAAGTTGTAAGCTCCATTCAATGCAGGCGAAGGTTAACATGTGAGATGTGATGGACGGGAGAGCTTTTAATCTTCTTAAGCGCCTTTCACTTGCGCAGAAAGTTGGACTTTAACTTATTTTCTGTTTGCTTTTGGCCATCTTCAAAAAAGTAACACACACACAAACACATTTCACTTCACCTAGTTGCCTTCAATTGGTCATCATCACATCAACCCGCGCACTTCACATTCATATTGAAAACGAAACGAAAACCTGTATCTCGAATATAGATCTCGATTTCAGTCTGCAAAACCGGAAATGTTCGTTCATTAAACTTTGTTTTGTTGGCCAAACTCACCTTTTTGAGTATTTAGTGCGCGGTCTAGTTGGCAATTTTAATACCTTAAACTAAAAAACTAAAAAGCCGTGAACAAAAAAAAAACAAAACCGAAAACTAGTCTCACAGAAGTCACAATCAATGGAAGTGGGATAAGGGAAATAAAGCTCAACACAAATCCAAGAAGACGGCAATCCGCTTACGAGCCGCAACTACAACCAAGTCGATAGGTTTTCTTTGACTAACTGAACTGAGTCGGAATGGCGAATACGGCTGACGGGCTGAGCTGAAGCCAACCGACAAACCGATGGATGGATTTCTTTATTTCTTCGTTCCACCTTTAAGCTCGCGTTTGTATCTCAATCTCACTGTATGACAATGACGACGAAGCAATACAGCAACTCCTACAAATGGTGATGGCGATGGCGATGGTGAGAGGCAAGAAATGGTTTCGAGTTGCGATTGTTATTATTGTTGTCGCGATGGTGTTACCTTTGTATGGTGTTCCCACATCTTTCCCGTGCATAGTTAGGTCAGGTGTATACAGCACAAAGAGCTGACAGTATATTTATAATGTGTATGCAGTTTCACTGTTCCATTTTGGTTAGCTCTATATTGAATTAGGGTGAAAGTCAGTATGCAGCGTTTAAACAACAACCCTTGTGGGTGTGTACTGTGTATACCTACTTATTTGCACCCCAAGTGCATCTGTCTTTTAAGAGGGAGTTTGAGTTTGATGACGTGAATAAATTAGTCAAAAATGTAGAAACCACTTTCTAGGTTAGGGTGTTTCTGTGTAGTGTATACCTTAAACTCACGTTTCGTTTTGGGTCATTAAAATGCTGGTAGTTCCAGCAATCGAGCTGAACAGAATGGCAAGTTGAAGCATTGGACATGGAAATAGAGTGGCCCATTATGCATACGCATACAGCTACAGCATATATTGTCAGATAAAAGAAGATGTGTTCTTTTCCCATTTGGTGTGTCTGTGTATCGTATTACAACTCGAAGTTTCAATTAATAGGTCGAGAGCAAATGCACACGCAGAGTGGTACCTCTCCAATGTGGGTGAAGAATGCAATGACGAATCGTCTGGAAAAGTATTAAATTTAGGTGTACCTATAACGACAACCTGAAACCGCATTGAGAGACTTTTCCACATGACACTTATGTGTTTTATATGCACGGTATATGCTCACAAGTTTGTCCTTACAACTAGTCACGGGATTTTCATATAAAAATGTCTTGAAATTTAGTAGAGTTCAAGGATCCTAAGTATTCATGGCTGTAAGGAACTCTACCAAGTTCCAAAAAGTTCTTCCCCACTATCGAAAAATAAGAGAAAGCGATAACCCTAATCTATAGGTATGCGTAGTCTTAAGCTTCAGGATTATTTAATAAAAGACATAAAGATGGCCGAGATTAACCTATACACAAATGAACTTCTTTGCAATCAAACCCTACCCCTTTCCGGGATTGAACAATATGTAGCCAATAGCCATTGACATTGCTACAGTTGCTGTTTGCCCGAATTTCGCAAAAAAAAAAAAAAAAAATCGAATACCCTTTTCACACCAAGCCGAAAAACGGGTTTTCGCGAAAACACTCGAAAACTTCATCGAAAACAGAAGTTTTCCCATACATTTTTCAGTTTTCAAAACGAGTTGTTTAGAGTCCACCAAAACACCACAAAAACGACTTCCGATCGTTGGGTTGTTAAAACAAACACACCTTATGCAACATTCAGAGCATCTGACCGAACCGAACAAATGTAAAAACTCACAACTTAAAATCATTTTCCATACTAATTGATGGGCTATACTATTTTTAAAGGTTCTGAATTAATTTGGTTTGTTAATTAATACGATCGAAGTTTGTAAACAAAATATTTTACACAGAAGTTCAGCGGCTAGTGTCTCAAAGTGAGTGAAACGTCAAACGAAAACTAGTTATTGTTCGGTGTGATTGCAATTTCGAGTTTTCGACGAAAACACGGTTTTCGCTGCGGTGTGAAAAGGGTAAAGCTGTACCTACTTTAGAGAAAGTTTACTCTCTGTAGTTCGTCTGCATCATGATGTGCTGAACGCATGATGTGTAGGTTTGTCCAATTCGTTCAACTGACGTTAACGGAGGAATTACAAAAATCGAACAATCTATTCGAAAAAATCCTGCCTGAACGCTGAGTTGGCATTTTACATTTCATCTGGGCCTCTTTTTATGTGCAGACTGCTGAAAAACAATGGAAGGCACGGGTTGGGGACATCTTTCCCTTAGATCCAAACAGGAAAGTGTTCAATTTAATTAAACTAGAGTTCGGCCAGAAGGAGAAATTCTACCATTACAGTGACCGGGCTTATATGTTAGATATTAGAAAACAAATTACACACAGTATAACATCCCTGCACAACCTTCCCAAAAAAAAATCAATCGAATATGTTGAACTCAACGCAGTGAAAGTGGTTCTTAACTATTTGCCTTCGCACATTTATATATAAAATATCAAATAAAAGCTCTAGCTGGTTCTTATGCCATCAGAGCTATCTGAGATGAAATCTATATCGATAGCCAGGCTGCAATAGGTAAATGCGCACAAAGCTTAAGGCATTATATAAACAGAACCAACTGAGACTGTGTTGGGCGCCAGAACCAAACAGGACGATATAGTAGAAAATAAGCACTATTAGGAACCGAATAATATAGGAAGTTGACAAGTATGTAGTCAAATCTTGCGGAACATTTTTAGTACATAGGTATAAGGCTTAGTGGCCACGATCCTAACGCAAAAGGTCTACGAAAATTCTCAAACAAGCAGGCAAATCTTAGGACACCGGTTGGAATCTCTTAAAGGCAATGCGTATTCTGAGAATGCGTGCGAAAGGCCTTATTTCTTGCTATAACCTGCAAGGAAACGTTATAAAAAGCTTCTGGAAGAGGTACATTTCCAACATAGAAACTATAAAGGGTTAGGTACATAAGTAGACCTACTTTGCCATGGGCACCATTAAAAATCTAGTTATCTTGAGTCCACTGGATTGGTCTAGACTAGATGTATACCTACCCTGAACGTAAAATCAGATTGGTCGGTAACGTCACTTTTCTTACGCGAACTGTGAACTCAGTACGGATTTTCTTGACTATATTCGTCGGCTTGGAGGAATAGAGACATCAATTTAAAAAAATTCGAACCAGGCCAATTAAAACTAGACACATCAAGTCAGCCAGCTGTCAGATTTGCTGTACTTGATGGGGCACATTCACGAATCAGGTTACATCTTATCCAGAGCAATCCAGTCGACTTAAGATAGACTAGATTAGTCTGGATAAGATGTAACCCGAACGAAAAAGCTAGATTGGTCGGGAGATACTTTACTAGATTCGT
This sequence comes from Cheilosia urbana, assembly GCA_946477585.1. Classification (NCBI taxonomy): domain Eukaryota; kingdom Metazoa; phylum Arthropoda; class Insecta; order Diptera; family Syrphidae; genus Cheilosia; species Cheilosia urbana. Next base: position 26,589,965 of record OX297855.1, read on the forward strand.
CGGCTAACGCTCCCTAAACGTCAACTGAAACAGCTGCTTATATGACCGATTTCAGCCAATTACAACTGAAATAAAGGGTGTCCGCGAAACAATTTTCGAATTTAAAATTAAATAATAAAAGATTCACAGGTTTTTATATAATCGTTTTTATTTTAAAATAAAACATACAAATGCGGATTTATGTTTTGAAAATAATTGAAGTTAAATGTTTACCACGGAGACGAACACACTCATTTAAACGAAACACCATATTTTTTGTGAAAACTTTTTTGCAAGTTTCTTGCGAAATTCCTCTGATTTCGTTGCGAATATTTCTTTTCAGTTGCAATAAATTTCGCGGTTTGTTAACGTAGACTTTAGATTTAAGAAATCCCCATAAAAAAAAGTCCGCAGGTGTTAAGTCTGGCGATCTGGGGGGCCATGGGATATCACCATAACGACTTATGACTTTTTCGGGGAAAATGCGCCTTACAATGTTCATTGATGCCTCCATCCTGTTGAAACCATGTCGATCCGTTTACCCATTCATTGTTTTCCAACTCAGGTTCCAAAAAGTTTTCCAACATAGACGAATAGGTTTGGGAATTTTTTTTCTTAGTGAAAGACGTGGATTTGCAATAACATCACGACGAACTGCTTCAATTGTTTCGTCAGTTCTCACAGTTCGCGATACACCTGGCCCGTGTCCCACTACAGGTCCTTGTTCACGAAAACTTCGCACCCACTTGCCAATAAGTTGCGTACTAGGACAATCCCGTATACGCCGAATATTGAAATGTCTTGCGAATAGCCACGGGAGAATCGTTATTTTTAAAATATGCCTCTACAGCAAACGCACGATGCTCCGCCGACCAACGATCCATGGCTACTAAAATCCGCACGACGCGTAAGTGTAATGAATACGCCTCCCCCCTCCGCCGATACCCCGCTCGCCGTTTATTCAAATTCAAAGTCGAAAATTCTTTGGCGGACACCCTTTACATCTAGTCCCCAATGTCTCCAATAAGAGAAACTGCTATGGTCGTTGAATAAATTAAGATAAAACCCATTCAATGCAGAAAACGTTGAAACGCTTATTTGCCAATCACAACTAATTCTGTCTGTATAAATATTCTGGACGAAATATATAAAGCAATGGGTTTAACTAATAAGAATAATTAAAAAATAAGAATTTTGAACGATTCATTTTTTAAAAGTATATAGAAATTGTACCTGCTCATGTGACCGATTTTCATCCAATCAGAACAGGGATAAATCTAGTCAGACAGCTGTCAGACTTACTAAACTATGTATATACTTGAACAGCCCCAATATCTTGTGTGAGTCTTCGAAGCTCGAAGTGTCAAGCAGAGACAATAGTGAGACCCCAAATTGGCAATCCTCGTGCTGCTGGCCCCCTCAATTTTTTTTTTTTTTTTTTTTTTTTTTTTTTTTCAAATTCGCCATTTTGTTTTCCTATCGGAATTATGTCAATTTACAATCAGTGTGACATGACTGCCAACAATGGGGACGTTCGGATTCATAGTTTATGTCAGGTTTATGTAAAACGTCAACTAGATTCGTGACTACGAATCCGAACGCGTTGACTGAGCAACTTGAATTGTTTTTGTTTTCTCGCGGTTAGCGTTGCCTTTGTTTGATTTGCCCTTTTTTATTCGGAAAAGACCCCTCATAATTTTTTCAAAAATTGATATTTTCAAATAAGTACATATAAAATGTAACACGGTTGCCTATCACAACACTATTACACTGTTATGCGAACTAATGGTTGTTAAATATCGTGCGAAAATTCGAAATTTGCAGAGTAGCTTTAGAAATGTAACCCTTTTCTCTCATTGGCCCTTTTCTTGACTCTTCAAAATCTGCCACGGCCACTCTGTTTATTTTAAATCCGACTCTTCGAAATGTCAACAGAGTATGCAGGCAGGATTTTCTTGACTAGATTTGTCGGCTTCCCTTCCATAAACGTCAACTGCAAAAACTAATCACGTGACCACTCTGGACCAATCAAAACTGAAATACATCTAGTCAGACAGCCTGTCAACTTACTAAACTATGAATCCGAACGTCCCCAATGTCTCTGCTGCCAACCGTGGGGAAATCTGCTAGAGTTCGGGAATACCACATTTTCATATTACTGACATCAGACTGCCAGTGGTTAGTTATTATTATATATTTCATCTAAATGAGATGTTTTATACGCTAGAAACATGAAAGTATTGCCTCTAGTGTCAAGTAGAGCTTAAATGTTGTAATTGCGTGCTGAAAATCCTACTTTACTTTGCTTTGCTGAGTTCGAACTTCGAAGATGAAAAAAAGCCTTTATTACTTGAAGGTTGCAGATAGGTACCAACTTCATTATACATAAATAATTTCTAAAAAGAAAATGTCTGCCAATCCACATCCGGCTCAACAAAAATAAATCGTTAATGAAAATACACCCTCAGTACCGATTCGGAACCGATTTATCAAATGTGAATTGTGACATCGCCTAACACAGTCAGGCAAATGTCAATTTTCAACACAAAAGCAAAATAGTAGTTTTCAATGATCTTTTTCGTATCGGAATATTATCATTTCTCTAGTTTTTTATCTACTAAATAAATACATCCATAGGGGACATCATACCTTGTTCAATACTGTGCGCATCTGATAAAAAGTGAAAAGTGCTGCAACACCACTTCTATCTAAAATAATTCGCAATCGAAAAAAAAAGAATTTTCTATCTCGAAGAGGGTAAGCGACGTTTATCATGCAAAACTAAAATGTCTGGCAATAAATTGATTTTCTAATTATAAGAAAATCCCCAATAGAGGTACAAAATACATTTACACACACCGAAAAAGTCGTTAAATTGATGAATCTTTTAGAAGGTGTTCTTCTTATCTAAGAACACACACCACGAAACACACTTAAAGAAAAATGGATGAATCGAGTCCGTCTAGGAGCATCAAACGACGTAAATCCGAAGAAACTGAACCAAATGACAACAATCAAGAGCCAAGGTAATAACTTTTCTTTTCTTGTAATATTTAGACGAAGTTGCTATTGCATAACATTCTTTTAGCACGTCGTCCCATTCTCAAAACAATAATGCCAACTCATCTTCCGTGGTATCAAACGAAAATATCCTCGAAACTCCAAGTAAGGACAAAGAAATTGGTGATAGCGGCATTGTAGTTGAAGAAAGAGCCGAGCAAAATATTGGTGACCATGATTATGCTGCTAATTTGACACCGCCACCACCACCAACTGATGGCGGCGGCGATGCTGATGCTAATCCTGATGCAAATTCATCTGCTGAAGCTCGTTTTCGTTCACGTTCTCGGCGGGCAACTATTAGGCGCAACTATAGAAGCCGTATGATCACGTCGTCTTCCTCTTCTTCAAGTTCTTCGGATTCGCTTGAGGGAGTCTTGCTGCGCGGAGCAATTCGTCGATCTCATTCGAGGGCAACATCAGAACAAGATGGAAATTCTAGCGATTCCAATGCTACATTCCACACAAGTGCCCCAGAATTTGATCTGGATTCATCGATTACGTCTGACTCTGAAACAAACTTTTTCGGCGAGTACGCTAGCAGCAACGATGATGAACCAGATGGTGCCGATGATGGCGATTTAAATGCATTTAATGAAATCATGAACAAGCCAAAGCCAAGTTACACCTGGAGCTCAGCTTTTGAGATCATGTACAGAGAGCATGGACTCTCTGGAGATGGGCGTCGTTCACTTCCTAATGGAATGTCAAATGGTTTAAAAACGCGCTTCTACGCATCACGGCACGTAGTGGAAAAGATGAAACTTCTACACTCAATGCACAAACACAGTGGATGCGTGAACTGCTTAAATTTCAACCGCGCAGGTAAGAATAAATTAGCAATCGGTTTCATTATCTTTTGTATAATGTGTCTGTCACCATAGGAAACCTCCTCTGCACAGGCTCGGACGACATGAAAGTTTTCGTCTGGGATTGGGCCGCTAACAAGCCGAAGTTCTCCTATAAGTCTGGTCACTCGGAGAATATCTTCCAAACGAAATTCGTCGAAATGAACGGTTGCATGGACATAGTCTCGGCCAGTCGTGATGGCCAGGTGCGTGCAGCGTCAATTCCACCGAGTGGTGGTAAAATACGGACGCGGTCACTGTACAAGCACGGCGGCGCTGTACATAAATTAGCCCTGTGTCCCCAAAATCCCTATGTGATCTTGAGTGCCGGTGAGGACAGCAAAATAGTCTGCTGTGATCTCCGCAAGTCATCGAAGAATTCCCTAAGGACTGTCAAGGAGAATAAGAGAAGAATTCCTCTCTACAGCATATCTCATCATCCATTCGACCCAGAAATAAGCGTCTGCGGTCATGACAACTACGTGAGGGTATTCGATAAGCGAAACATGAGCAAGACTGTACATAAAATGTGTCCTCAGCGATTGGTTGAGGTAAGCGTTACAGGATATTCAGAATAGATGTAGAATTTCTTTGTTTTTTCTTACAAAAGACTCCAATCCCACACATCACATGTTGCGTATACAACAGTACTGGTTCGGAGATTTTGGCTTCGTACAGCGATGACGACATCTATCTGTTCAACAACAAGAACTACACACCTGGCCAGTTTAGTCATCGTTACAGGGGTCATTTGTAAGTAGAAGATCGATTTTCGTGGTGGTTTGATGTAAACTTGCGTTTTGTTCTTGACCCCCCGTAGCAATCATAAAACTATCAAGGGAGTCAACTTTTTCGGACCGCAGTCCGAGTACGTCATAAGTGGCAGTGACTGTGGAAACATATTCTTCTGGGACAAGAACACCGAGGCAATTGTAAACTTTATGGAAGGCGATAGCTCTGGTGTGGTAAGTAAGGTTATGTTCTCAAAAGTTGATGTCTTTAGCTACATGCAGAAGATTTATAAGAGAAAAGCTCACACCCTAACCTCCAATTTAGTAAAATAATAATCCTAAGAGTTTATCAGTATATTCGATATCTGAGTTGATAATCAGTTAGCCACCATGAAACGTAAATGTAAACAAATGACTCCGTTATCGCTTTACATAAATACAGCACAAAAAATATTCGCGAACAAAGGCAGAAGGCAGTGGTGACTGATTGGAAATAGCCTGTATGCCCTTATTAGCAGGCAGCAGTGGTTTGGTGTCGATTTTGCTAAGAGCGTTTTCCACTACAAGTTTGATTTATTGTTAGCAACACTTGGGACTAATTGTATATTCATATTGATAACAATTCATTGGGCAGCAGTGTCTTTTGTATATTCCTCCCTTCCTTTTTGCTCTTAGTTTCGGACAAACAACCACCAACATGAGCATTTTGTTTTTTCTTCTCTACTTTTAGGTAAATTGCCTGGAGCCACATCCTTCGATACCGATACTCGCTACCTCAGGATTGGATTACAACGTTAAAATTTGGGCTCCGACTAGTGAAACCGTAAATCTTATCTTCATTTAATGCTCCACCTGATAATGATCGTCCGCACTCTCCTCTTTATTTTCCATTTACAGTATCCTCCACCCTTGCTTAAACTAGAAAAATGCGTTAAGAAAAACCTCAAACGATCTGTTGTCGAAGAAATGGACGGATTCGACGATCGTCAGTTTTATCATTTTGTGCGTCAATTCTTACGACATTCGCGGCCAAGTGACAACAACGATTCCAGCCTCAATGATATCGACGTGCAGGTGTCGAATACCAGCAGCAGCGGTTCCGATGAAGAGATGCAGTTTTCGAATGATCAAATTGCTCGTGCTTTACGCCCATCGTGCAATCCGCAGTAAGGCGACCCATCGCTGACCGCTAGCTAGGGCTACCAGCTACATTTTGTTATTGAATGAAGTTTGATTTGTTCTATTGTCCTGTTCACTTTAATGTGAATTGTGATTATCCAAGTGAAAATATTTGTTTTAGTGAATTTAATAATCTATTGCATTCAGTCATATAGATGTGCGCAATGTAACGACATTACATTTGCTTGTTTTTTTTTTTTTTTTCTTATTTGATTAATTTGTTCTATATTATTGAAAATATTACTCATTAATAAGTTTTTCTTCTCCTAATTATTTGATTTGAAAATATAAGAAGGCGAGTTTAATTGCAGAAATGCAAAATATCAATAAATCGATTGTGGACTATTAAAATGTACAAGATTTGTGTTTCAGTTTGTTGTGTTGCGTAATTTATTAGTGCAGAGCTTTAAGACCCGTTTGCTGATACTGCACATAGCGATTTAAGTTCTAATTAAATTCCTTATGGGCTACTTTTTCCATGTCATAAACTGTCACATAAGATTTTAAGTGGAACTTAAATCGCTATGAGTAGTATCAGCAAACGGGCCTAAGACAATTAAGGTAAATGTTACTTCCCACAGTGCGCCACGCACTGAATGTTGGCGAACGTGAGTCTAAACCGTCTTCCATCTCCAGAGAACTTTACACGGATATATAACTTTAGCGAGATATCCGTCAGAACGGAAAATTTTCCGATTTTATACAATTCGGAGGATTTTTGCTGCGAGGTATTCTTCGGAACAACTGTTGGGAGAATTCTTCCGACATTTTGTAACCCATATCGGTGAATTACTACGTTGAAGTGCGATGAAGTACATTTATTTGTTAAATTTTTGACAGCTAGGTTCCGATATCCTCGGACAGAAATATGTTGCGGAATTTGTTTGCGATTTGGAGTGCGGTGCGGTGCGCCATCGCAATTGTTTATTTCTCTTCCGCAGTCGGACACCTCGAATGCAATTTGCGCTACCAAAAGAGTATGCGTGGCGGAGAATTTTCCGTTCCGACGGATACCTCGCTAGGGCCGATTACCTCTACGATCAATTCCTACTGAATTTGCATTTCGAATGCGTGTGCATTTCGAACGCGTTTACTTTTCTAACGCGCGTCGTTATCCAAAGAAATAAATTCGACCTATTTGCTAATAGTAGGAAAGTTAAGCGAACTGCGAACACACCCAAAGTTCGAAATCCGCACAAATTGAAAATTGTTTGAAATTTATCACCGTCAATTTACTCATGAAGATGAACAAATGCCGTCTCTTACTGCTAATTGACTGAAGAGACGATTTGAGCCTCAGTGATCGTAGTGTCTCCTCCATCTTTATGATATTCGCAGGCATAATGCAAATTGACCATTAATGTGGGAACTGCTGGTTGCAGAACAATTATTTTCTAAAAATTTGAAGATGCTGTTTACTACTTTTGGAAATATTTTACATTTTACACAGATTGCAACAAAGTCAAAACAGACGGCCGTTTTCTCTCGCCTTGGCTGTCCTTTCAACGCATATACACCGAATAAAGATTTGTATCGAAAACGCGACAGAAATCATGTCCATCTAATTTTACTTATGTCGTCTTCCATGGTCCCCATCAGATATTTTGTTCAGATCTCCGACTTTACGCGGCTCATAGAACGAACAAAGATATTGATCTGCTTTGTATATAGTGCGTTATTTGGCAGCAATGTCAGCTGTTCAAATTGCATTCGATTCAGATGTTCAACAAAAATGGTGTAATAAATCAAGCTGCACTTTATTGTTCAAACGTTTAATCGAGAAAAGCTCAATCAAGAACATTTAATCTAATGTGGTTTTCCATTGGGACAAAAAATCAATCTTTTTTTTGATCTAAATCACTTTTTGCGTTCCATTGGGACGAAAAATCAATCTTTTTTTCGATTCGGATCACTTTTCGCAGATCTCGATATTTTTTCAGATTTACGCATACCAATATACTTTGTACAGCTGTTTAACGTCAGTTTAAGAAGTTTCATTTCGAGGCAAATGCGCAAAGTGTCGTGAAAACCAAAGTAACAAAATACATAAATAGCTATGGATACGATTTCGGAGGAATTATTATCTTCATTATCTCCCTCGTCATCTGAAGACTACAAACCACCAATAATAGGTTAGGTTAGGTTGAAATGGCTGTCGGCTAACTGGTTAGGTTAGTCGACACACTTAGACCATTATAAGGTCCCTTGTGATACCACGTGAATCTATAATTCATTCCTCCTACTCGTTGAACCAATCGGAGCTTCTGATGAAGCGTAGTAGATTTCGGATGTCTATGTTTTTTAGATCGTTCAGATCACTAAGGTAGAAAGCTCCAAAGTGGAGTTTTCGTCTCTGTGAGAGAGCCGGACAAGTACAGAGAAGATGGAGAACAGTCTCCTCCTCTTCCTCGTCAAAACAGCTTCTGCAAAAATCGTTAGAGAATACGCCAAGCCTTTTTGCATGCCTGCCGATAAGACAGTGTCCCGTGATGACACCTATTGTAGCACTAATATGCTTCCTATCGAGGGAGATCAGATGCCTAGAACGCTTTAGATCCAGCTTTGGCCAGATCTGCTTTGTCACTAGACAAGTCGAGCCGGTTGACCACCTAAGATTTGTTCTTTCGATAGCGTCCAGCTTTATTTTGAGTTTGCAAGTAGCGAGTGGAATACCTAAGGAATCCTTAATTGGGAGCAGAGGTATCGTAGTTCCGTGTTTGGCGAGTTCATCAGCCCTGCAGTTACCTGGAATGTCCCTATGCCCCGGCACCCAACAAAGGTGAATGTTGAACTGCTCCGCCATCTCCATGAGAGACGAACGGCAGTCTTGGGCTGTTATGGAATTCGTGGAAACTGATTCCAGGCACTTGATAGCGGCTTGGCTATCAGAGAAGATACGGATATCTTTAGCAGATATCACGTTTTCCCTTAGCCAAGATAAGACCTCTTTTATCGCCATTATTTCCGCCTGAAAAACGCTACAGTGATCAGGAAGACGGAAGGAGAGACTAAGATTAAGTCTATTAGAGAAGACACCGCCACCAACACCGTCCACAGTTTTCGAACCATCTGTGTAGAAGTGGATCGATTCATCATCCACGGATGCTTCCTCCTCCCAGAATGATCTAGTAGGAATGGAGACCTGGAAGTTTTTATCAAATTAACCACCAATAATACTTCATTTGTATCTACAAGAAGGAAAACATTTTTGAGGCGATATCCATTTGTGATTTAGCCAAAAACGAATGCCATTTGAACAGCTGGTATTGTTGTCAATTAACGCACTAATCCATTTACAAAAGCAGATCAATCTCGTTGCGCGTTCCATGAGCACAGTAAAATCTGAGATCTGAAAAAGATTTCTGGTGGTCCCAATGGAAAACCACATAAAATTCAACTTATAACGATAACGACTCCCATCTACCAATGCTACCAACTTCCCCTGCTGCGAATTACCAAAAACCATAGAAACCGTTACGAATAGACTCATGTTTGTAAACAAATGTCGTTGCTACAACAATGCTCATTTATTTTCACAAAACAAACAAAAATATTTATATCAGCAGCCTTTTGTTCTTAATTATATAGGTACGTAATATATTCGAAGAAACTCTTCAAAATGAACAACAAAATATTTACGAAAAAACTTGAACGACTCTACAAGCCACCATGCGATATAACCATGTACGACAACGAGGAGTACATGAAGAATCCGCTCCTGAAATTTCGCCTTTCCGATGTCAAAGAGCGGCGTCACTTTGCCTACCTGAAACAGAAAGCCGTCCAAGAGAAAATTAAACTAGCTCGAAGGGCGGGAATCCACCTAGAGCCAATACGGCCAGAAAACGATTCCTACTACATTGCTCAGCTGCGATCCCATGTTCGACAAATTCCAGTTCCGAAAATGCTCACGAGTATCGAGAAGAAAATCAAAAGTTTCGCACCCAGGCATCTGAAAGCAAAATACCCCAAGTTGGTAAACGATTACATGGACGAAGTTCACAAGGATTTCGATAGACTAATGAAGGTTTTCAGTATGAAAAAGATTCTTGTACATCCCGAGTTCGATGACGAAGACCCTGATGAGTTTAATCTACCTAAACCTGATTTCCGGTTCAAATTTCCCGGTCGAACACCGAGCTACGCTAATGTGTTTTTAGTGAACCGCAAGAAACTGGCCGACAAGCTGCTTATTTGCTATCCATTTGTTCGGGCAATTCTGGCACTATCTGAGACGGATTTTCCTGACGTCATCCATTACTTTGGTAGACATGAGTATTTGCATCTAAGTAAAGACTTGGAAACGATATTACTGCATTCCTATGTGAAGTCGTGCAAGGGCGACATTGAAAAGAAGACTTCGTTCATCCGCTGGAACTGGTATCCCCGGATCGTGGGAATCGTAAAGAAGCACTATCACAAGCGAACTATTCCCCTTTCTCGGTGGCCACGAGCTTTCAATTGCATTGAAGGACTTATCAACCGCCAGGTAAACAATTTGAAGATGCGCACCTTGGATCGCCTATTTGAGTTGTGTGGCAACTCTCGGCAAATCCCTCAATTCAAACTGAATGTGGACTATGATCAGATTCTTGAGTGCATCGACCTTAGTCCAAGCTATGACACAATTGAAGCAGGTTTCTGTTCTGTGGCCAGTGAAATAGCTGCTGCTTCGACTGATATGGAACCGTTGCGGCCGCAGATCAATCCGTATTTATCAGGTATTTGCGGCGAATTCCTCCCGATCGAATTGAACAAAACTTATTTAGAGGAATTTCTAAGGAAACTCCGTGGACGAATCCTAGAGACATATATTCCTATAAAAAAATATCTCAAGCGGTTTCAGTGCAAGTACTACTGCCTTTATAGCCGCGAGATTCGCGCTGATCTGGATGCGTTTCTCGAGGAACCGCGCACATTTGAAGAGTACTTCAAAAAGATCGAAACCTATTTCACCTATATCGATATGTTGCGTAGCGAACCGATGAGGGCTTTTTTTGAAGTGGCTCTGATAAACAACAGTCCAGCCATCGAGAAGCTACGACAACTCGCCGACAATTTAATACAACGGATCACCGATCATATTGTTATCGAACACATGAAAGCCGAGCAAAGGATCTGCGACGCCTTCGAAGAAATTAAATTAAAGGCGTTGCAAATACCCCGCTCTACGGAGGAACTGCTGGAGGGCGCGGAGCATATGATTTATGTGAGAAACACACAAATGATTGAACTTCGAGATCAGATTCAGTATTGCTTAAGGATCGGCACAGACCTGGTATCGCTCACAGAAATGACCCAAGATCACATCGATCTGACAGTGCGCACCATCAATTGGCTGCGCGACATCAATGAGGTGTTCGAGTTGAATGCCTCGCAGCACGAACAGTATAAATTCGTTTTCGAGGAACATCTTCAGGATGTTGTGAAGAAACTGAACGAGGACATATTGGATTTCATCCCGAAGATGACGGTGTTGGATGATATGTGTGATACGGATAAATTTCGCGAATACAACATCTTGCTGCAGAATTTCATCGACCAACTGAAGACATTCGATGATTACATCAAGTGGATTAACAAGGAAGAGAAGTTGTATAAAATTCCACAGACGCAGTATCCCACCATGGAGGTGCTGAATGAGTTTGTTTATCCCTTTGCGACTTTAATGAGGTAAATATTTTAATAATTCTTTCCAAGCTAGAAGCGTATTTTATAATTTACAAATGACCCTTGCAGGCTTTGTATTCGTTGGCTAAGGTATTATTTTGTTTGGATGGATGGACCGTTCGAGTATTTAGAGCCAAAGTTCGTTGAAGAGACTACGGATAACTTTTACAAAGACTTCTTGAAAAATCAAAAGTATTATCGGAACAAAATCAAACAGGACCTTATTGGGAATCCAGTGTGCCGCTTTCGAGTAAGTGGACTTTTTTTCTCCTTCTCATTCTGAAAAAGGACTTTATTAAAATACAGACGAATCTGTCTAAGTAGGACCTGGTTTTTTTTTTTTTTTTTTTTTTTTTTTTTTTTCGTGGGTAGGTGGAAACCTTGCATAGGCACCAAGGGTCCGACGTCCATTGGTAGTGTCAGATTCTTACTGACTAAAACCACCTCCCGAATCTTTCCGTTTATTCCCTTGCGGAACTACCGCTAGGTATTACTTCGCGAGGGACGGATTGAGCTTTTTGCTTCGTCACATGACTAAACAATAGCGAATGCCGTTCTAAACTCCTTAGATCGCACATTATTCGTACTGCTGCATCGTTCACAGCAGCCCAAAGATCTTCGGATTTCAACATATGGACAATGGTTTCTGGTGTTGGCTGTTCACCAAATGCTTCACGCAATACAGCTCTTTCGTTTGCATACCGAGCACATTCGAAAAAAACGTGTTCCACGTTCTCTACCGCGTTTACGCAGCGAGGACAGGATGGGCTCGAATCACGGTTTCGCTTGAATAGGTATTCCCGGAAACCACCGTGACCAGTCAAGAACTGTGTAAGATAATAGTTCAGTTCCCCGTGTTTTCGGTTTACCCAACTTTCAATCCTTGGGATTAGTCGGTACGTCCATCTCCCTTTTTGAGACTCGTTCCATTGTTGTTGCCACGTTTCTATGCTGCGGCTTCTTTCGAGTTTCTTCGTTTGATTTGCGCTTGGCCCGTTTTGGGCGCGATTGTCATAAACTCGCCTAGCTTCTAAAGCTAGGATATCGATTGGTACCATAGAGGATAGTACCAATATCGCGTCGTGGGATACCGTTCGATACGCACTGCTAACTCGTAGTGCACATAATCTATACACAGATTTGATTTCCTTAACGTGTGTCTTTTTATTCACGACGTCAGACCATATTTGTGCCCCGTACAGCTGTATGGAGACTACAACCCTCGCAAGCATTAATCTTTTGCCTTGCTTCGGACCGCCGATATTCGACATGAGTCTCGAAAGAGCGCCTATAGTTTTGGACGATTTCTCGCAGGTGTATGCGAGGTGATGTCGGAAATTAAGCTGCGCATCAATCATCACTCCCAGGTATTTTATAAATGGGCTGGAAATAATGTTGTGCTCTCCGACTTTGATCGTTATCGTCTGTAGCACCTTTCTACTTGTAATGAGTGGGACCTGGTTAAGTGGACTAGTAGGTACCTATGCCTAATTCTTTCGTACCCACCTTCATTTTGCGTAAAAGAAACTCGATAAGTGAAACTTTTTCCACCTTTATAAGTGCAACTTTTGTTTTATAAATTAACCTCTGTAAGTAAGACAGAGTTGCAACAAAATTAGCTACAAATTTTTGCATGTGCTTGCCCAAACACGTTTTATTTTGAAGTGTGAAAAATATCGACAAATGCCAATTGAAGTGTCAACCGCATACGAAGATTAATTTCGTTTTAACATCCGAAAGAGTCCGGAGAGTCGAAAAAATCACTCTTGAAACCATTCCATTGACACAGAAAATCCAGCCAGAATCCACTCGAGAAGCACTCAAACAAGTAGGTATACATTTTACACCTTTTATACAAGACAGCTGACAGCAGCCGTAGATTATTTTTTGGCATTTCACCAATACTTTTGTGATTTGAACCAGAAGCAGATTCCTTTTGTTAATTGGATTACATATCATGACTCACAGCTCCAATGTAATCGCTCTCTTTTCTTACACGTCAACGTCTGACACACTTTGAAATAATGGGCATATAAAAAAATCTTAATTCGGCTAGATTGGTCTAAACCAGATGTGATTGTGAACGCAAAAACTAGATTGGTTTATGACGTCACATTGTAACGTTAGCCACGTACGCGAAATGTCATCTTATGTGGTATTCGATTGGGCGCTCTCAGAGCACTTTTTTTGCTCTTAGAGCACTTTTTATGTTCGTTTGGTACAATAAAAGCAATATTATTCCGGTTTCAGAGCACTTTTGCAAATATATAATTTTTTCTCAGATATACCAATACCAATACAAGTGCGTTTGAGTTTGACAACTGGTGGAGTTTGTTTACGTTTTCGTGAATTTGTTTGTACAACAAAGAAAAGCATTGCAACGGGTGAATCTATTTTTTGTAAATTATCTATATTTCCCTTGGTCCCAGCATCACGCACAAACGGCTGGACCGATTTCGTTAATTCTTTTTTTGTTGTGTTTGTTATTGTCAGGAGAACAATGTTATAAAAGAAAAAATTAAGAAAATTGCGCGGAAAATTAGAAAATTAAAGTTTGAATGGGGAAATACACTTTGAAAAAAAAAAACTGGATAGAAATCAAGTAGTGACACTTCAAATAAAAAAAAAATATTTTGAATTTTAAAAGCAATTGTTGTTGTCAATTATTTTAATTATTTTCCAAGCAAATTGTTGTTGTCAACAATTTTGAAGTTTTTTTTTTTTTTAAATATAGGTAGATTATACCCAAAAAGTTTGTTCTAATAAATTATGTTTACTATGTTACATCAAGTAACTTTTTGAAATGAAGTAGATAGGTACTTTGATTATACAAAGATGATATTATGGCCGACGATATTTTGCATCGAATTCGCACTGTGACATCGGATAATGAACGGAAAATCCTCAACATGTGGCGTTGTATGCGTATGTCGTTTTTCAGTTCAATTAAATTTTCTTTAATAATAATCTTCTTAATTCATACCTATAATTCTTTCGGGATGAAACTCGATGATGATGATATAACTCGATAACCACTGGGTCAATTTTTATGATTCTTCTTTTGTTTTGTTCGTATTGTTGTATTTCATCCGATTTCAATGAAATTTTGTAGATTTATATTCTTCGTTCGCGCTTGAAGGAAAGGATACTTTTGGACCTGATAGGTGGCGCTGTTGCCGATCTCCGAAACAGCTCTACCAAGTTGAATGAAATTTTGTAAATGGATATGGTTGCTTCCAGTTTTAAATTGCGGATAGTTTTTGACCCTATAGGTGGTACTTTGAAAAACACAAGCGGGATATTTTCCCATTCAGTCCCATTCAAAAATAAAATCAAACGCTATTTCTAAAGTTGTATAATTAAAATTATTAATGGACACTGTCCAAATAAAGCAATTTGCGAAATGTGAGCAAGATTTAATACGAAAGGTATGGACAAAGGAAGTACATTATACTACCTTTTGTTGTGAAAATAAAACGTTATGGAGATTAGTTGAATTTTTGAATTATTTAGACGTTCCGGGCTTACCTCTACATAATGTGGATATCACGTGCGACTTCAATTTCCCGTGCGTATCGCTTTCACTATGACAAATAATTTATTACAAGGATAATGGATGGATGTTTGTGCATTTGTGGCATCAATCTTGATTTCCCATGTTTCTCATATTGTCAATTTAGTGAAAAAGCGGAAAGTTGGCCGACACGTCAAAATCATTGCGGTTTGATTGAAACAAATCAACATAGCTATTCATCATTTATTTATATTGCATTTAATATGACTTTTGAATAAAGAATTTTAATTGGCCGAATTACATAAATTAGGAAATGCATTGTGAATGCTCGGAATTATTATTTTCATTACATTAACAAATTTGGGCGGAACGAAGTTTGCCGGGTCAGCTAGTTTATGTATAAATATTTAGAAATCGAACGGGACTTCTTCAATATTTATTATTTGCTTATTTAACAGATCCAATCGTTTCTACAAACAGTTGTACACCTTTTTATCTTCAAATGGTTAATCTTCCTCATGTTTGCATTGCATATATCCAATTAAATATTTCGGTAACATATTACATTTACCATCTGTATACAGAAAGATACACTCATCTATAGGATCCTATCCATCGTGCGTACATATTTCAGGTCTAAATACAATCAAATCACCGCCAGGTTTATGTACAGCTGGGTCTACCCTGTTCCTACAATATCCAATAATTGTTTTCCTGTGAATGTTCGTATTTCATTCTTCCGCGTATGTTTTAGCGAACCACCATTCAGTCATGCATATATTTTTTTAAATGGCTCCTATTTTACACTACCCGTTATTAAATAAACACAGAAACTTTTCTGGTGAAGATGCAGGGACACATTTTTGAATTTCGGCGCAAAATCTGAGCACGCTACGTCACCGAAAATAATCACGTTTTATAAGCGTGTTTGCTTTTACTTTACTAAACTTATTGTTCTCGCAAACGCAGGGACAAACAGAAGATCCCGATCCAGAAAAGCATCCAGTGCCGCTGAAACTCTGTGCGAAAATGATCAACTGGATTAAGGACTTCCGTCTGGGAGTGTTCATGGTGAATGTCATGTGCAACCCCGCTCTCCGGAAGCGTCACTGGGCCGAAATGTCTCAAATAGCGGACTTCGATATAACACCAGATGCTGGAACTACCCTCCGAAAGCTAATCAACTACAAGCTCGATGACAAGTTGGAGAGCTTCGAAATAATCAGTATTAGCGCCAATAAAGAGCTGCAGCTGCAAAACAAC
Source organism: Cheilosia urbana (assembly GCA_946477585.1). NCBI lineage: Eukaryota > Metazoa > Arthropoda > Insecta > Diptera > Syrphidae > Cheilosia > Cheilosia urbana. The sequence continues at coordinate 26,606,209 of OX297855.1, forward strand.
CTCCATTCTATGATCAAGGAATGGGATACTATTAACTTTCCCACGGGAGCTTATAAAGAAACTGGCGTTCAGATTCTATCAAATTTGGATGACATTCAAGCCCTGCTAGATGATCACATAATAAAGACTCTGTCAATGCGAGGCTCGGCGTTTATGAAGCCCTGCGAGCAAGAGGTGCTCGCATGGTATGGAAAGCTTATCCGAGTGAATAGGACTCTCGAACAGTGGGGTAAGGTCCAAGCGAACTTTCTCTATCTTCTGCCGATCTTCTCCTCAAAGGACATAATAGCCCAGATGCCCGAAGAAGGTCGTTTGTTCACACAAGTCGAACAGACGTTCAAGCGGAACATGGCAATGGTCATTCGAAATCCGCTGGTTATGGAAACGGGTCCGGCTGTGGGGATGTTGGAGTCGCTGGAAAACGCCGTCGGTCTCCTCGAAGACATTACGAATGGCGTTAATGACTATCTGGAGAAGAAACGCTTGTATTTCCCGAGATTTTTCTTCCTGTCCAATGATGAAATGCTCGAGATTCTCTCGGAGACTAAGGATCCACTAAGGGTGCAGCCACATTTGGGCAAGTGCTTCGAGGGCATCAGCAGTCTTGAGTTTGACGCTCAAATGAATGTGCTCTCTATGACCAGTGCCGAGAAGGAGAATATCCAGTTTGTCAATATGGTGTCCACTAGCGATGCTGGAGGCAGCGTGGAAATATGGTTGGCAGGCGTCGAGAAAGAGATGCTATCCGCAGTGCGCTATCAAACCGAACTGAGCAATAACGACTACACAACAAAGAAGCTTTGCGATTGGGTTGTAGACTGGCCGCAAATGGTTGTCCTGTGTGTATCCCAAATTTACTGGGCTGCCAGTGTTCACTCCAATCTACGGTCCAAGGTACCCAACGCTATGCTGAACTTTTTCAACAATCTCAATGTTGATTTAACAGATATCGTTGCCTTGATTCGTCGCAAGGACATTTCAAATTTGGGCCGGATTACCATCAAAGCACTGATCGTGATCAATGTTCATGCTAAGGATGTGATCGATGAGCTGGTCCGGGCAAACGTGACCGACGAATCGGACTTTATGTGGTTGTCACAGCTGCGGTATTACTGGCATAACGACGACACACTGGTACGGATAATAAACGCGACGGTACCATACGCGAACGAGTATCTCGGAAATTCCGACAGGTTGGTGATAACCCCTTTGACAGATCGGTGCTACCGAACACTGATCGGAGCTTATCAGCTTCATTTGAATGGTGCTCCGGAGGGTCCCGCTGGCACGGGAAAGACTGAAACCACAAAGGACCTGGCCAAGGCGTTGGCTGTACAGTGTAAGGTGTTCAACTGTTCGGACGGTCTGGACTACAAAGCGATGGGAAAATTCTTTAAGGGCCTGGCTTCGTGCGGAGCATGGGCGTGCTTTGACGAGTTCAACCGTATAGAGCTGGAGGTTCTGTCAGTGGTAGCCCAGCAAATTCTTTGTATAATCCAAGCCGTTCGCAGTAATACCTCGAAGTTCATGTTTGAGGGAACTGAGTTGAGCCTGAACCCGGCCTGCTACGTGTGCATTACTATGAACCCTGGCTATGCGGGACGATCGGAGCTGCCGGACAACTTGAAGGTCCTCTTTCGATCGGTGGCAATGATGGTGCCTGACTATGCCATGATTGGCGAGATCTCGCTGTACTCCTTTGGGTTTGTGAATGCCAGGAATCTGGCGGTGAAGATTGTGACCACGTACAGGCTATGTTCGGAGCAGCTGTCATCTCAGAACCACTACGACTATGGCATGCGAGCTGTTAAGAGTGTGCTATCCGCCTGCGGCAACATCAAAAAGGCACTCCCCGATGAAAATGAGGACATTCTCCTACTCCGGTCGTTGTTGGATGTGAATCTGCCGAAATTCTTGTCATTCGACATACCACTGTTCGAGGGAATCATTTCGGATCTATTCCCTGGTGTGGCACTGCCCAGTCCCGACTACAATCTGATCAGCAATGCCTTCAATAGAATCTGCGGAGAAATGAATCTCCAGCCGAGGGAGAGCTTCCTAACGAAGGTCATTCAAACATATGAGATGATGATTGTGCGGCACGGATTTATGATGGTCGGAGAGCCACTGGCTGGAAAGACGAAAACCCTGCAAGTCCTCGCGAGGATTCTCTCTTCTCTGAAAGACACCGGAGCGAGTCCTTACTTCCAAGAGGTGCAAATGGGAGTGGTCAACCCAAAGGCGATCACAATGAGTCAATTGTATGGCGCATTCGATCCGGTTTCATATGAATGGACAGATGGGATCGTTGCAACGATATTCAGGAACTTTGCCATGAATACGTCTGCCGACCGCAAATGGGTGAGTAGCACTAACCTCACTTTCAGTATATTTTTTATACAGGCAGCCAATTTGTCCTTAGGTTATCTTTGATGGTCCAGTAGATGCTGTGTGGATTGAGAACATGAACACAGTGTTGGACGACAACAAGAAACTCTGTTTGACTTCGGGCGAAGTTGTAACGATGTCGAATGAAATGTCAATGATCTTTGAGGTGATGGACTTGGCTCAGGCTTCTCCGGCCACTGTGTCCCGATGTGGAATGATTTACATGGAAACGGCCACCTTGGGCTGGAAAACATTTGCCAAATCCTGGCTAAATCAGTGCGATGAACGGTGGGCCGATTCAGATGGCAAGTCCTATGTTTTGACGCTGTTTGAATGGCTTTTACCGCCGGTGAGTTTTTTTTTTTTTTTTTTTGCTTCTCATATACCAAGATTAACTTTTGCATGCCCTTTTCAAATTTCTAAAATACACTTTTCGATTATTCAAGGACTGAAAAAGAATTGAATTATTGACATTTAGATAGATGAGTCTTTTCGAATAATAATGTTACATTTGGGCTGGGATTCGAAAAGATAAAACACTATTCTGTTCAACTGTTCCAATAAAATCTCTTTATTTACACTTTTCAAATATTCACTTATTTAGTACCAAACAATAACACTTTAATCAATTCTCAAACGTTTCAATCTATTCGCTTTATTACTTTCACTTTATTACTTTACACTTATTTATCTCTCAATACAATATCACTTTATTACTTTTCTTAAACTCTCAATCCAATCGCTTTATTCTATTACTTCACACTTATCTTTCTTCGAACTCAACTATCGCGCGCTCAAAATCAACTGCCTTCTCTGTTGTCAACGCGCCCCTTTTATATCCGCGCTGCCACCTATCGACGAATGTTCCAGAAGTAGATAGATTCCAGATGTAAACTCCATATCCATAGATGGTTCTAGAATGAACTAATACAAACTGCAATACAACTCCAATTTAGATTGTACTAGAATAACTTGACATTGGAGATTCCAGTCTCCAATTGGAAGTGGAACTTTAAGAGGGAAACAGATTGTTACCAGGTGCCCGATTCACCACAATTCCTAAGTGTGCGATTCACTAAGTGCCTGTCACTAAGTGCCTGATTTACCACAATAATAATGAATTTTAAACTCTTTTTCGACGCATTTTAAGGTCTATTTTGAGGGGTTTCTCTCCGATTTTATAGACTCGCTTTTTGCGCCACAATTTGTTCGTTTTTATTTTGTAATTATTTTTTATTTTATTATAAATAACAATCACATTAGGTTTTAGTTTTTAGGGTTTTTATTTTATATGCTTTTGCTTTTTATACGCTTTTTAACGACCATATATAATTGGCCGCATTCCACTGCCCTCTAGATGACTAGTGGAATATCAAACTCCACATAAAAAATTGACATTTCACCATTTGCTCTAGACGTCTAGCACTTTTTGTGAAATATCTCTTTCAGGAAAAAAAAAACGATCTGTCAATGGAAATCGTTCTAACGATTACAAAATAAAAAAAAATGTGATAAAATTGGTAATAATATTAACAATAGTAATTCAGATATTATTTTTCAAATATTTGTACCACTTTTTTAATTGTAGTGTGGACTTTTCAGCTGCCGCCAGTGTTCTAGCGCGGGTGTTCCTTCATCCAGTATATTTTGTGCTAGACGCCTAGCGGGCTAGTTAACGCGGCCATTGACTTTAAACAAAAATATCAGATATCAAAATGAAATTATTTACATACAAATAACAAATTATTTTTCTTGACACAACTGACCGTGTAAAAACTATCATTTGAACAGATTTTGATAGTTAACTTCCATCTTTTTCGTGGTTTATGTATATTTGTGGGTGCGATATCAATGCGGGCCAAAATTACTGCATCACGTCGGCGTTGTGATTTCCAACAAGGATTTCGGCTTTTTTGCTTTGATTGAATTCATGCAAAATCCCCTAAAAAGTTAATTTTGCATCCCTGTTACGAGGGCGTATACGTACTATTTCCGTAGGCAAAAACAAAAAAAAAATTAAATCAAAGAAAAATATAATTTTGGATGGGCGGATAGAGGCAGGTAATAGTTAAAATCGAACTATTGCGGTGGGTAGGGTTACTTGGTTACTAGTGGCGCAGTAGCTTAGTGGTTAGTGTGTTGGACTACTATGCGAGGGGTCGAGGTTCGAATCCCGCAAAAACCCAAATTCCAACTTAGGGTTTTTTTCACTGCGCCACCTCACGCGAACGTCTGACAAACATCCGAGAGTATAACTGTCTTGAAAGGGCTTCTCAATTAGCTGTTTGGGGTTACTTGGGTGGTTCTTTGCCTTTGAAGGGGCTTATCCTTCGTGAAATTCCTTTCCTTATGTTCGACTCGGGTCAGATTCGTTCGCACGAATGATTTGCCCTATGTTACACAAGTAAATTTCTTCGTGCACATGAAAACGTTTGAACGTTTCGCCTTACAGAATGCCGACCCTGGCTTCCAAAATCAAATCAACATTCAGATCAGAATTAACTTACTACAATTATGATAAAAAAAAAGTCTGAGCTTTTCTGGCTTTTAATTTTAGTGAACGTTAATTATAGTCCGAACAGTTATTTTTCTTTTTGTGCTTTTGCAACCATCACTTGCACTGTTCGGTCTGCTTATGACACCAATCATTTTCGAATTTCAAACAAGTATTCAAATTAGCTTTGTTCCTTTGCGGAAAGAATGGACAATACTGTCAAAATTGTAGGTATAGGGAAAAACATAAACCTAACCTATGAAAATGAAAGATATATAATATTTCAACAAAGTGTTATGAAAAGTCTGATAAACTCGAAGAATTGGCTAATTTAATAACAATATTAATTGTTTTATCTGATGAAAGTGCTTCGGAGTTAGTCGAACTTCTTTTTGATAAATCCGAGTAGGTATGTGAAAGAATTTGCACAGACTACAAGAGAAGAGGAAAAAGCGACGACACTGCATTAAAAATTACGCACAGGGGATTGATTGTTCCTTCTTACAGCGAGGAAGAATTTCGTCGCCAATTTCGAAAAGAATCTTGAGGATAATATTCAATTTAATTTTTCAGCCTGTTGATACCATTTTAATATGCTGGAAACTCGTACTCGTGTTAAATAAATAGTCAATAGTCAGATGACTGACAGCTTTTACAATTCTTACATCAAGAAATTTGTTGGGTAAAAATTCGTAACATTTTCAGTGGAGGGGTAATATTATCATGCTCTCTCACGATGGTGTTCTCTTCTTAGAATTTTTCGAGATAAGGAACGACATTGAGTAAAAATTCGTAAACATTCGTAAAATTGAAAAGTTAATTAACAAACCTAATTATGATTATATTTGTCACTTGGTTGTCAAAACTGCATTGGAAGCGTGATCTGTCAGAAAATCTGTAACGTACCTATACTTTGGGTTTTTTGTTTTTAAAATAAAATAAATACTTTGGGTTATGGCAACACTTTGAGAAGATAGTCGTATATACAAAATGTACTAGATTGGGTCATAAGTTATTAATCATTAATTATTTTCTCTATAGAAACATCTATAAGCTCAACGATTTGCATTTGGTAAAAATCAAGAAGAAATTTTTCAGTTATTTACTCTTTTTTTAAAGCCAAGGAAGGACTATTATTCATTTCTAGTTCTGTTGCTAGTCATATTTTTCTTGTCATTTTCTGCTGTCAATTTGTGACTTTGTGCGACTACGATCGATAAATATCGACTGTAATCGATTCAAAACGAGATCGCGATTGAACCTTACCTTAAGTCTCTGACAGCTGATTGGCCATATGTTCCGACTTTTGTTTTTCAGTTGACGTATATGAAGGGACAAATCGAGTCCAGAATTTCTCGGCTACTTTATTTTTTCATTGAAGATTCGAGAGAATTGTCCCGAAATTCAGAGTTGCGCTTTTCAATAAAATGTTGGTACTTGTTTTTAGAGTAAAATAAATACGTTTTTATTAAAATTTCAATTCGAACTCATAATTGCATTTTGCATTTTCCGATCACATAGAGCAAAATTTGTTTCTTACAACACTACACACATTTCAGTCTGACATTTTGCTAGAGTGTGAGTTCAGGGCAGTTCTTTAAAAGTATTTCGAACACTTCTGGCGTCTTTCTTTCTTTTTCAATGAAGCATAGAAAATATAGAAAGAGCACTTCCAGATTTGCACTTTTGATAGAAAAATCAATTCTTTTCTTCAATCGAAAACGCCATTAGATGACATTCACCTATGTCAAACTCGATAAGTGTCACTTTCCACCATACCAGGAAATTCACAATAGGTTTGTTTGCACCTGTCAATAACCCTGCACAACCGAAAAATTCGCTTACTGTATCGTGCGCAAAATATGTTGCCCTGAAGTCTCTAAGTTTTTGACATTGAAAAATTGTATATTTGCTGGACGAAGTATGAAGAAGATAACAATTTTTTCCGTTTATTGTTAAAAATGAGTGCACTCAATTCTGATCTTGTGCTTTTCATAATGCATGTATTTGATTAAAGTGTTTGGAATATAGATGATGCATTTGAACATTTATTTAGCTCTTATTCCAGCTTTTTTTCCATTCATTTTTCCTATAATATAAAATTTCTTTCATTGCGAGAGAATTCGCTCACCGAAATGAAATATGTAGTTATAACCAAAAATAAAAAGAACCACAAATTTGAAAAACAAAAAATTGAATTTTTCTAGGGTGAAATATTCAAAAATCAGTCGAACAAAGCACAAATTTACACTTGAGACCATTGCTTTTAATGCAGAAATGAAGAAGTTCAATTCTTTTGCTTCTTACGTCCTTTTTAATGCTATACAGGCACAAAATATAAATGAAATCAAATAAAAAGTCAGTTACAAAGTAGCACTTGAACGATTTCCCAACCAATATGTCAGCAATGGGCAACTATCCCAAACAAATTGCTTGGGCCATTTGCTGCTTTTTTTATGTTGGGGAAAATGTTTTGTTCTCTCTTTTTGGCCCTCTACTGCCCAACTTTTGCGTAAGGGAACTAAGTTTGACTAAATTTGGCTAATATATTCGAATGCATTTGCATTATTGTTAAGTAACAGACGTATTAACTCGGGTCTGGTTAGGGCAGAACTAGGCTGCCTGAGGAGTCAAACACAGGTTTTCAGTAGCAAGGCACCAGTGCTCCATCGAATAGTAACAACCTCCGAAAAAAAACGTTAAATTTTCATTTCAAACTTCTCTGAAATTTCTCTGATATTCTTGGGTTCTTTCCAGGCACGAAAATGCGACATATTCTTAGTTGTTTACATTTGAGTTGTTTATACTGATTGCAGCCAACAAATTCCCATTAATGACATCTCTCTACCTCTCTTTATTTACAGTGTCAAGCTTTTATTAGGCGCTCATGCAGCCAGCTCTTAAGACCCGGCGAATTTAGTGTCCTTCGTACAACGTTCGATTTATTTGAAATGCTGATGGATGAAGCTATTGAGGAAAACCTGGAAGACTATCAGCGCTACATAACAACCTACTTCCAAGCATCTATTCTCTACTCAATTGTCTGGGGCATCGGTGGCATACTGGATACAAACTCGCGCCAGCGCTTCGACGCATTTTTAAGAAAGGTTGGAAATGAAAATTCACAAATTGCAATTCTCAAACACAAACCATTTATTATGACAGTTGTGGAGTCCCGATGAGGGCGAAAACAATGTCATGCCACAGGGAGTGGGTAGAATAGAAATAGGCTGTCCAGCAGAAGGCCTTCTAGCTGACTACGTGTACGTGTACAAACAAAAAGGCACATGGAAGTATTGGCCGGAACTAGTCAAGAAAATGGAACCGGAAGAGACTCCGTCCGGGGTGCAAATACCAACAATAGACACGGCCCGATATATGCATCTACTCGAGATGCATATCAAAGTAAGTATGCCCTTAATTTTGAGATGACCTTTCTACCATCTTTTGGGGTTTTAGCACGAGAAGAGGTTCTTGCTGGTCGGCCCGACGGGAACCGGCAAAAGTGCCTACATTCAAAATATGCTCATGAATAAGGTGTCGCCCGAGAAGTACATGTCTGCTTTTGTGACTTTTACCGTGATGATTACAGCAAATCAAATACAAGATCTTCTGATATCAAAGGTAAGTCGGATTTAGAGCACCGAATTGTGCTATTTGTAAATTTGATATTTCTTGTAGCTTTTCAAACTTAAACGGGGCAGATATGGGCCGCCGAAAGGACAGACTGCGCTCATATTTGTCGACGACATGAACATGCCGGTTAAGGAGACCTACGGAGCCCAACCGCCGCTGGAACTTCTACGGCAATACTTTGACTATGGCCACGTATACGATCTGAAGGACACTTCCAAGATTCACCTTCAGAACCTTCTGATCATCTGTGCCTGCGGATTGCCGGGTGGCAGCCGCCAGGACGTGTACGCTCGGTTTCTCTCCCATTTTAATATATTTTCCATAAACACTTTCGCTGAGGACACCATGAATCGAATTTTTGTGAATGTCCTCCTCAGTGGATTTAAAAAATCCGGGCACAGTCACGATGTACTGCTTAGTACACAGCAAATCGTCAGTGCGACACAGCAGATCTACAAATGCGTCCAAACTGAGTTGAGAGCCACGCCTGATAAGTCGCACTACATATTCAACCCGAGGGACATTTCGCGCGTCGTCACCGGCTGTACACTGCTCAGGAAGGAATCTGTGGACAATAAGAGAGTCTTCGCTAGACTCTGGTACCACGAGGCTATGAGGGTCTTCTATGATCGCCTGGTCGATGAGACCGACCAGCAGTGGATGTTCAGTAAGCTGAATGAATGCGTGAGGGACAACTTCAAGGAACGCATGGAAACACTATTCGAACAGTATGCCGAAGAAGATGGTCAGGTGACGCTGAATGGAGTGAACCGCATGATCTTTGGGGTATATTTGGACGAAGACAATGAACCGGACGAGAAGAAGTACGAGGAAGCTCCATCGATGGAGGTATTTAGCAGGCTGGCGGATCAAAATCTCGAAGAGTACAATGCGACTCGAAGGACCAAAATGGATATAGTTCTGTTCACCTATGCCCTGCAGCATTTGAACAAGATCTGCCGGATCATATCGATTCAAGGCGGCAGTGCACTACTAGTTGGTATCGGCGGCTCAGGACGGCAGTCACTAACGAAGCTAGCTGCAACAATCTGTGGGACATCCTTATTCCAGCCAGAGATCACGAAGAATTACGGAGTCAACGATTGGCACGATGACATCAAGAGCGTCCTCAAAGAGGCAGGTGGAGTTGGCAAGCACACAGTGTTCCTGATGACGGAAAATCAGATAAAAATGGAGCTCTTCCTGCAGGACATAGATTGTCTGTTGAATCAGGGTGAGGTGCCCAACATCTATGCGATCGATGAAAAGCAGGAGCTACTGGAAATGGTGCGACTCGCAGCGCAGGGAGGCAACCGCAATATGGACATCTCACCGCTGCAGGTCTTCTCGTTCTTTGTGAACCGCTGTAGGCAAAAATTGCACATAGTTCTGTGCTTCAGTCCAATTGGAGATGCTCTACGGACCCGAATCAGGCTCTATCCGTCTTTGGTGAACTGCTGCACAGTTGATTGGTTCCCGATCTGGCCAGAGGAGGCTCTGCAAATGGTAGCGAAGATTTCCATGCAGGATGTGAATGTAGAGCCCGACGTTAAGGAGTCTATAGTGGTGAGCTGTCAGTACTTCCACTCGAGTGCGAACGCTGCTATTGCCGAGTTCCGCTCTGAGACGAATCGCATTGTATACATCACCTCCGCGTCATTTCTCGAACTGATCCGGTCATTCCGCAAGCTTGTGTCCCGCAAACAGACGGAGGTGATGGAGGCCAAGATGCGTTACGTAGGCGGCCTTGAGACTCTTCAGGTAGCTGCCGACGCCATTTCCGTGATGCAGGTGCAGCTGAACGCCCTGCAGCCAAAGCTGGTCGAAATGGCAATAGCCTCTCGGCGGATGATGGAAGTGATCAACACGGAGACGATCGCCGCGAGTGCGGCTGCTGAGCAGGTGAAAAAAGACGAAATTGTGGCCGGAGCCCAGGCGAAAGCCGCACAGGCTCTAAAAGACGAATGTGAGAAGGATCTGGCGCAGGCAATCCCGGTTTTGGAGGAGGCCATCTCAGCCCTGAACACCCTCAAGCCAGCAGACATTACGCTAGTCAAGTCGATGAAGAATCCCCCGTCGGTGATAAAACTGGTAATGGCGGCTGTGTGCGTTATAAAAGGCGTCCCTGCGGACCGGATCATAGATCCGACGACAGGTAAAATGGTCAACGACTATTGGGGCCCCAGTAAGCGAATTCTGGGGGACATGAACTTCCTGCAGGCGCTAAAGGATTTCGACAAGGACAACATCAATCCGGATATTATGAAGAAAATCCGAAAGGATTTCATCCCGCACAAGGATTTCCAGCCGAAAATCGTCGCCAAGGCGTCCAGCGCTGCCGAGGGCCTGTGCAAGTGGATCATCGCCATGGACCTCTATGATAACGTGGCCAAGATTGTAGCTCCCAAGAAGGCAAAACTACAGGCAGCCGAAAAGGAGTACGCGGACACAATGCAGATACTCAACGAGAAGAGGGAAATGGCAGAGGCGCTCGAAAGAAAGGTGGCGCTCTTGCATGAAGACCTGGAAAGGGCGAACATGGAAATGCAAAGGACGCAGGATGTGGCAGATTTGTGCCAAAACAAACTCTACCGAGCTGAGGCGTTGATTGGGGGACTCGGTGGTGAAAAGGACCGATGGACTGAGGCAGCGGCGACATTGCAATCAACCTATGATCACCTGCCTGGTGATATTCTTCTCTCGTGTGGCATCATAGCTTATTTGGCCACGTTGACGGCACCATTTCGCAACCGATGTATTGAGGACTGGTTCAAGAAATGTCAATCCCTTGAGATACCCTGTTCGGAGGTGTACAGCATCATCAGCAGCCTAGGCACAGAGATAGCTGTCCAACAGTGGAACATATACGGCCTGCCAAGGGACACATTCTCATCAGAAAATGCGATCATATCGGCCAACTCTGGTCGTTACAGTTTGTTCATTGATCCCCAAGGGCAGGCGAACAAGTGGATCAAAAACATGGAGCGCAACAATCGCTTAAAGGTGGTCAAGTTCAGTCAAAAGAACTACATGAAGGTGATTGAATCTTCGCTGGAGGAAGGCAAGCCCGTGCTTATCGAGAATATCCTCGAGGACTTGGAGGTTCCACTGGATCCAATTCTCTTAAGGAACACTTTCATCCAGGGAGGACAGGAGTATGTAAGTTTGGGAGACAACATCGTGCCGATTTCAAAGAGCTTCCGTCTCTACATGACCTGCAGCCTGAGGAATCCGCACTTCCTTCCGGAGACCTACAATAAAGTGACCATCATCAACTTTGCTCTCACCCAGAGTGGCCTGGAGGATCAGCTTCTCAGTATAGTTGTTGCAAAAGAGCGCCCAGATTTACAGAAACTGCGAGAAGCTCTCACCGAGGAAGCAGCGAAAAATAAATCGGCCCTAAAAGACGCCGAGGATATGATTCTGAAGACGCTCTCATCAGCACAAGGTGATATCCTCGAGGATGAGGGCGCCATTCAAATCCTAGACGAGTCGAAGAATCTCTCCACTGATATCGTTGCCAAACAATCGGCCACAAAAGAAACCGAGGAGAAAATCGACGCGTTCCGACTTAACTACAAACCAGTGGCAGCTCACTCCGCCGTCCTCTACTACACTATCACCGACCTTTCCAACATCGATCCGATGTACCAGTTCTCCTTGAATTGGTACATCAACTTGTACACATACTCGATTGAGAATGCCAACAAGTCCAAGGATCTGGCACGACGTGTTAAGTTTCTGGTGGACGCGCTTACCCAAAACCTCTACAACAATGTGTGCCGGTCGATCTTCGAAAAGGACAAACTGCTTTACTCCTTCATTTTGACGACGAAACTCATGTTGGACACACGTCAGATTGAAATGTCCCACGTGATGCACCTACTCACCGGTGGGGGTACGCAAGAGGGGTCGGATAATGAGCCGAATCCTGATCGTTCATGGATAACTGAGGATATGTGGCAGTCGATTAGGAAGTTGGAAAATCTATCAGTTTTCAGAAGTTTTGTGCATTCATTTACGGCCAATTTGCCAGACTGGCATTCATTTTACGACCATCCCGAACCACAAACCTTACCACTGCCGTCGGTATGGGAGACCAAGTGCACACGATTTGAGAAGATTCTTATTCTGCAAGCTTTGCGCCCTGATAAGGTGTTTTTGGCAATCAATCTTTTCATCGTCGCAGAATTGGGAACGAAATTCGTATCACCTCCTCCGTTCGATATTGCCAATTCGTTTCAAGAATCTAATAGTCTAACGCCATTGATATTCATCCTATCTCCTGGTGCGGATCCAATGGGATCGTTGTTGTTGTTTGCCGAACGTATGGGATTCAATGAGACTTTCCAGAGTATATCGCTCGGCCAGGGACAGGGGCCAATCGCAATGAAACTTATTGAGGAAGCCCAGAGTGCCGGCTATTGGGTGTGCTTACAAAATTGCCACTTGGCTGCGTCGTGGATGCCTACCTTGGAGTACATGTGCGAGAACATGGATACGTTCAATACATTCCGTGAGTTTATTTTTTGTTGTTTAATTTTCTATTTTCGAGTAGAGGGTGGTTTACCCAAGCATTCTGTTCAAAAGTCAGTTTCTGAAGGCGCAAATCCCTTGTTCATCTTTGCCAGGCTTCCGCTATAGGCGTGTTTTTAGAGATTCTAAGTCAGAAAAGCAAAATAATGTAGGTTTTTAGCACACAATTACAACAATTAAGGACTATTCACATTAGCGCGAGTTGCGAACAAATCAACTTAATTGTGAATTGAAAATTTATATTTTTTCTACTAAAAAATGATTTTATTTAATTAATCTAACATATAATCTTAAAAAAAAAAACCACAGTCTTAATTTATTTAAACAGCGAAATTTACAGCAATTTTCATTCACCCACGAATGAAAAATAATTCAACCGAATAAACCTTCAAAAATCTAACTGAATCGCGGGTATATCTCGATTAAAACCAGTTTTCCTAACACGCGAGAAAACGTGACAAGTACTTTGGTCGGCCATCTTGTTTACGTGGTAGGAATTATGGAATTGAGCATGTTGATATTTTTTATAGCGATGGCTTAAGAGATTTCGCTTTCCTATAAAACAAAATGGCTTCCACCAGTGATGAACCGGCAATTATTTATTTGATAATTTGTTGGTTTAATCTACTGAAACTGTAGGCGCAGTGGCTTTGTGGTTAGTGTATTGGACTACTAATCGAGGTCCGAGGTTCGAATACCGCAAAAACCCAAATTCCAACTTAGGGTTTTTTTCCACTGCGCCACATCTCGCGAACGTCTGACAAACATCCGAGAGTATAACTAACTGTCTTGAAAGGGCTTCTCAATTAGCCGTTTGGAGTCGGCATAAAATTGTAGATCCCTTCCATTCGTTCCAAAAATTAAAAACTCACACATAGTTGTGAGAAGCTAGGCCTAGGGTCCCTCCGGACCTGTTGCGCCAACTATTAATTTTTATTTAATCTACTGAAACTAATTACCACTCTCAGTTCACATATTTTAAATCGGAAATAGAAATGTTTCCAAGTGATTGCAGGAATGTTGGAAGCCGGAACTTATGCTTATATCTGCTTTTCGTATCTATAATTATGGGTAGAACACCCTTCTTCTTCTTCTTTGTGATCTCATTCTTACGCATTAGCATTGACTGCGAACAAACGGATCTCTCTGTCCCGTCTCGTGCAAAAACGCTTAAAACGTAATTAATAGCACTCTTAAAAGGTTGATAAATGACAAAACTGCTCCGAAACTGGAACAATGGAAAACGACATTAGTTAAATTAGATCGCGTTTTAGTAGGAGGCTATCTGTTGAATTTAAAGCCAGACAAGAGTACTGAGAATGTGGAAAATAGTCTTCCCTCTCTCCTCGTCCTAGTTCATACAACAGCAATGGTGATGATACCCCTATTGAAACGCTCAGTGCATTCTATAGAACGTTTCAGTCATAACTTTGTCAAAATTGGTTTATTACTGAAAATGTTGTGGGTACTACCTGCCCACATAAGGTTTGTTATTTCAAGAGCCTTTAGCTTTTTTCTTCTTTTTTTTCTCGTATTTTTTAACATGCTACCACTGATCTGCTAAATATCCCTATAGCCATAGCCACGCAGTCGTCTCTTGGGAGTTTGCCAAAAACTATATTTTTCGCGCATTGCAGCGACACCTTTCGCCAAAATGTTGAAACGGTTATATTCCAAAACATTTGACAAAACTCTTCTTTGAGTCGAAGTATGTACTTTGAACTGAACTAGGTATTTATATAACTTTGTAAGCTGGTTCGCAGAACGTAAATACTGTTTGTCCTGTTTTGTGAAAAGCAGTCTTATGTACATATTTCCAAAAAATATCCACCTGTTTTAGCAACTTTCCGCTTGTGGTTAACAAGTTATCCAAGCGACGAATTTCCCGTTTCTCTTCTTCAAAATGGAGTGAAAATGACAAACGAACCACCAACAGGACTCCAGCAGAATCTTATTCGCTCCTACAACTCAGAACCGATGAACGATATCAAGTTTTACACTGGTAAGAAAGGCAAACTGTATCAAACCTTTAATAATCCCTGCTTCTCCCAATAGGCTGCCCCAAGCAGGATCGCGCATTCACTCGACTTCTCTATGGAATTTGTTTCTTCCACGCCGTTGTTCAGGAACGTCGAAAATTTGGCCCACTTGGCTGGAACATCCAGTATGGCTTCAATGAGTCCGACTTCCAAATTTCAGTGCAGCAACTTTATGTAGGTATACAAGGCCAGAACAAAAGACACTTAAATTCCATATCCCATCTTAGATGTTCCTCAATCAATATGACCACGTGCCATATGCCGCAATTCGTTACCTAACAGCTGAGTGCAACTACGGTGGCCGTGTAACCGATGCGTGGGATCGCCGAGCGATCGTCACCATTCTTGCAGACTATGTAAACGAGCAGGCAGCCACCGACTACAAGTTTATGTTTGCCAACGACGAGGCGTACATTTTGCCAAGGAAAACGGAGCATCGAGAAATTGTCCGTTACATTCAGGATTACATACCATCACTGCCGCCACCAGAAGTCTATGGACTTCATGGTAACGCTGGAATCACACGCGATCTACAAACGACCAACGGTTTGTTGGACTCGATGATACTCACGCTGAGTAGTTCTTCAGCTGGTGTAACCGATGAAGACAACGAATCCGCTCTGTTAGGAGTTATTCAGCAGATTCATGCCAATATGCCCGCAGACTTTGACATAGAAAGAGCAAAGGAGAAGTATCCTGTGGACTATAACGAATCAATGAATACTGTGATCGTTCAAGAAATGGAACGATTTTCGAAACTACGCACTGAAATCAGCAACACATGCGTGGAGCTGCAGAGAGCTATCAAGGGGATTTCTGTGATGACACCTGAACTTGAGTCTGCTATACAAGCGATTCAATTTAAGAAAATACCCGCCAGATGGATGTCTAAGTCGTATCCTAGCTTAAAGCCCTTAAGTTCGTATATACTGGACTTTTACAGGCGACTAAAGTGGCTCCAACATTGGTAAAACAAAAACACTTGCTTTTTCGAAAACACTTTTTTACAGCGCTGCTACTTATACTACTACTACTACTATAGGTATGATCATGACAAGCCTTCAACATTTTGGATATCGGGATTCTTTTTTACCCAAGCCTTCCTTACCGGAGCGATGCAGAATTTCGCTCGAAAATATAAGATCCCCATCGATACGCTGACATTCGATTTTGAAGTGCTACAAGTGAAGAGGTGAATATAATGTTCGTTTATTCAGTCAGTATTATAATTATAAATCCTAGCATGGAGAAGCCCCCCGAAGATGGTGTCTTTATAAATGGAATTTTTCTAGAAGGTGCCCGTTGGAATTGGGTGGACCAACATTTGGATGAGCAACTGCCAAAAATTCTAATTGCTGATGTGCCAGCAATACACTTTATGGTGAGATCGGCTTTATAAGTGATATTATCCTTGCGGAACTTTGTTCTTTTCTTTTAGCCCATACTGACGGCAACGCTGGACGAAGGAACACGCTACAAGTGCCCACTTTATAAGACTTCGGAGCGAAAAGGCATCTTATCAACTACCGGTCACTCGACGAACTATGTTATACCGATTTTACTGCAGACTTTAGTGCCAGCGACGCATTGGGTGAAGAGAAGCGCTGCTTTAATTTGTCAGACAAGCTCTTAGAAAGATCTATTTTTTTACAAGTCTACATTTACCATATTTCTACAACCATTTATAAATAGAGATGTGACATACCTACTACAAACAATTTGGTTGTATTTAAACGGTGTGAGTTCGTTTTGAATGTTTTTCAAGCGCGGCTCAATGGCCTAGTCTGTACTTTTGTGTGGACTTTAAAGTAATTACGAAACTAAAAGCTTTACAATACTGTGCATAAGTCCTGCAATTGCATAGTTCAAACACGCCAATGGAAATTATTAAGAAAACTACATATAGTTTTACGAAAAATGTAAATTAGGAGATATTCATTCACATTTTAATGTGAAATTAACGAAACGGATACTTCGAAAGAAATTTGAGTTGCGATCAGGGGTCGAATTACCGCATCCGTGAGCGAGCAATACGTCACTAAATTTTGTGAACTTTACAAACAAAACAATAACAAATTCAATCACGTAATACTCCGAACGGATGCGTCAATAGGGGCGATAATTACTACGAGGTGAAACTCGATGACGTTTTAACTCGATAACCGCTGGGCCGATTTTCATCATTCTTTTTTTTTTTTTTTGGTTTCTATTTTGCTATATAAAAGGTTTAGGCAGAAAGAAAATACCGGAAAATCTATTTACTCGGGTTGTTTGCACTTTTCGCAGTTTACGATAGGTGGCGATGGGGGTATCAACATATCTGACAGATGATTTGTATGGATCAGAGAGAGATCAATTTTCCCACAGTGTTCAATATTCCTATGAATATTGAATTTAAATTACTCGTGTGCGTCTACCTAATCGCACCGATACAGATCACAAATGTCGAAGCGAGACATTGACTGCGCACACAGTTCTACATACTTATCTGTGTATGAGCGACCGATCGTGAGCTTCTCTTCGGTCCTCTCAACAATCCATTCGATGAATAACAGCTGACGGATACAGACGTATCCTTTAAATTTACCAGTCTCTTGTCGACTTACGAGGAAGAAAGATCCTTCTTTAGCAGTGAACAAAAATAAGTGTATCAGTAAGCGAAAATAAAGTGACGTGTTTGTAAAACAGTTCTGTTTTGTTTTATTTTGGAGAAGTTAGCAGTCCACTTGCTTAAAGGCATTAAGCTAATTTAGACACACAGTCATCGCTAATAAAGGAGTAAGAATAAGGTCACAAATCGTATTCGTACGCCTAAAGTGTCATGGATGTTCTTACCATAATTATAGATGGGTACGTAAAAAGGAAATAATTAAAAAAAAAACATCTGCAACTACATGAAAACATTTATGGCCTTTTTCATTGAAGATCCAAGAGAATTGCCCCGAAATTCAGAATTGCTCTTTTCAATGAAATTCGTTGGAGCACTTTTGCAATAGTGGTAGACACCATTTATGTAATATTTGGTTTTCTGTTGCTACTTTTTGCTGTTTCATAAAATAAATATTAATCTTTTAATAAACCAAATCAATTTATTTCAATTAAGCACATAACAACACAAATTTCAATCTGACATTTTGCTAGTGTGTTTTGGTGAGTTCAGGGCAATTCTGTAAAAATATCCCGGACACTTTTTTTGTGTTAAGAATTGACCTAGAAGTGCACTTTTTTCTTTAATGAAACATTGAAAACATACAAAGAGCACTTCTAGATTTGATCTTTTTATAGAAAGGGCAATTCTTTTCTTCAATCGAATACGCCATTATATTTCTGATTTAAAACATGAGAGTTATAATAAGTATCAGTAAATTAAACCAATAACTCATTAATCAGTTGTAGAAAATAAATAAATAGCTGTCCGTTCATCACTTCCGGAAGCCATATTGTTTTATAGGAACGTGGAATTTCGTCAGCCATTGATTTAAAATTATCAACATGCGGAGCTTTCCTATAATTCCTACCAAGTAAACAAGATGGCCGACCAAAATAGGTGATTTAAGCGGCGAAAAACTGTTCAAAAAACTTTTCAGACAAATTTTCACTTATGTCCAATGTAGATCAAAATATCCCATACGCCCAGTGATAGCAGCCCGGATCGGTATTTTTGGTGAAAAATATGAAAATTGCATATTTTACAATGGCAGTATAACGAACCTATCGTACAAAGTGACTAAAATTTATCTGTAATCCAATAAGCTAACAAAGGATTTTGTTTCCTTTTCTTGTATATAATTTTGTTTCGGCTTCTAGGAAGTCATGTTCATAATTGGAAAATAAACATGAAACACAGTTGTGAATGATAATGAATGATATTCGACTTTGATCAAAATGCCAGATTGATAATATACAAAAATTATTCGTATGGATTGATTTGAAAAATATCTGACAAAAATTAACCCATGCCTTTTTTTCTCAAAATTTGCTTTACAAATGATGACGATGCGTGGGCATGTAATAAAGACATTGACGGTCACATGAGCACAACTATCGAAGGATTTCTGTAAATAATAATTTGTGGAATAGAAAAAGGGGTTTTAAATCGTCACTTTAGTGAACGAGCTATACGCTCCCAGAATTATGTTCATTTCACATAAGAATCAAAAACAATTTCAGTCACGTATTGCTCGACCCCAGAAACTTGGAAAAACCGTACCGTACTATTCAGATACCGCATCATGTTTGTTTTTAGCATCCTTTCAAACCTAACCAATGATTTGCCCTGCTCTACTCTTGGTGAAAGTATACACAGTGGGCTTATAAAAGATCACTCAAGTTTAACGACTCAATAATTCTCTGTATTTAGATAATGAAAATTTGGTAGATACAAATTATGCTTTTTCACGTTCGAAAATTAATTACAAAAATAAAACAATCCAGAATGGTAATAAATTTCTATAGAGAGATTAACCGTATGCTTTTAGTTTTTGTTTACTTGCTTGCGGTTTTAATTAACAATATGAATAAGAAAAAAAACTTAGAAATATAAACAGACAAAAATTACAGTAAAAGTATTTACAAAACTTTGATCGCTATCGCGCGAATATCTACTAAGCAAAAACCGGTGAATATCAAACATATCCTAGGGTTATCACAAAATTATACAAGTTTACAGTTGACAGCACTTTGTTTTTATATTGTTTTTAGAACGAATTAACGAAAATTAGTAATCAAATAATTTACGAAATTACATGATGTGAATCGGTGTGGCTTTTTGTTGCTTACCTAAAACTATTTAAGAAAATATTTACAAATGAAGAGAGACATGCAGCGGAAATTTTAATACTAAAAACTAACTTTGCTTAATATCATCATTTTAAGTGATTGATTCGATTGCGCGGAGAAGACACCACCAACGATGAGTCTTAGCGTAGGACTAGCATATAGCATGCGTGGTTTATGCACACAGCTCTTTCTACAGTCCCAACTCGTAGCGGTACTTGTGTTGTGTACTATGTGTCAAAGTGAAGAACGTATTCCTTCAGCGGACCCGGTAGATTAAGGCGGTTAATGTTTTGTGCGAGTTTCTTGTTGAGCGCCTCGTATATCGCCACTCGGCAGAGTTGCTTCAAGCTTCGTGGCTTACGGTAGAGCATCGATATTAGAGAGATAAGTTGTTCGGTCTTTTTACTAGGTACTTGAGCTACGTAAAAGTTGTGCAGTGATTTGAGACAATTGTACAGCGGTTCATGCTGCATGGTCAGAAAGAAGAGGTGAATGATGCGCGTAAACGTCAGCTGAGGATCGTTGAGAATGAACTCCTTCTTCGTGATGAGAATGATGTAGTAGAAAAGTATAAATCTGGAATTTGTACGAAAGGAATTGCGAAAGTGATCGCCAAGATGTTGGCGGGATGGACCGGCCGCTGGTCCACCTGCTACGACCCCGTTGGCTGCGTTCACTGGTACATCGTCGGGTGAGGGATTCGCATGGCACAGACCTTCGCCAAAGTTGGCAATTTCATTGGAGAAGATCGTGCTGCCGGGTGTTGATTTTCCGCTTAGCACAATATTTGGATCTGCACCATACTGGATAAGCGTGAGTGTGAGCTCATAAATGCATTGCATGTCAGGACACGTGCGGACATTTTGCACCATATCCATTACCGCTTGCAGAATGTGTGGATATGTTTGATTGCAGTCCAGACCATGTTGCAGCAGTAGAAGTAGAATATTCTTGATGAAGTCGAAGTTTGTTCGTTTTTGTGCATCACAGTTGAGGGTGAAATTTTCGCTAACGGTAAAGACTAATACGTGCAACGGTGTAAGGTTTGAACGATACGAACAGTTGGGATTCGCTCCATGCTGCAGCAGGATTCTCATGCAATTCAAGTAGCAGACCTACAAATAAGCAGAAGGGTTATTTTTACATAAAGAAAGATGCAATTTTTGTTGTTGTTGTTGTTGTTGTTCAAACCTTCATTGAATGCGTAAAGTGGTGCAGTTGATCTTTGTTGATGAGTGGAACCAAACAGACCATAATTGGTACAGAACCATCACGTCCTACAATATTGGGGTCACCTAGCATGGCAAGAAATTAGATGAAAAGTTACACATTTGGAAAATCGTGTAGAACTTACCATCTTCTTTGATTAGCATGCTAAGAAGTTCGAAGCAGACCTCCCAGTCGCGTACATGGCGAAATACACATGCCAACGCGCTGTTCCCGGCCTGGTTAATAGAACTCTTTGCCCCGTTTTGCAAGAGAAATCGCACCAAATGTAGCACATCCCACTTACTCCACTTATCGTAGCCGTATCTAAGGGGAGGACAGTTTTTAATTGATGCTTTTTACTACAGGCAGTTTTGACAATACCTCGCTTCTTCTAGCGCATAACGGACAATAAGCGCATGCAGTGGTGTATTGCCTAATGAGTCTGGTTCATTGATGAGCTCTTTGCAGCCGCGTTCCAACAGAATTCGCAGGGTACTCAGGGTGTCTTCGGCAGACTTGCGAGCCGCAAAAATGACTATCGTAAGAGCAATATCAATTAGATGGAACATCAGCTCAAAAATCTAAAGCATAAATGTACTTACCGACATGTAAAAGCGTCATTTGCTGGGTGCACGTCCGTACAGTCGTCACAGCGCCGTGTTGAATCAAAAGCTCTAGAAATCGACCCTCGTGGAGAACCGCCTGGTGAATTGGATAGTATTCATCTTTGATCAAGTTTATCTCCTCAGTTCTGGTAATGACCAGCTGCTGAACACAATTCCATGCACCCCGTTCGCAAGCTAAATGCAAAAGAGGTTTCTTCACCCGAAATGGGATCTACAATGAAATTAGATTAGCGAAATTCATTGATAGACCTCGTGCAACACCCACCCATGGATCCTCCATTTTCTGTGAAAGTATGTTGAGAACGTTGATCTGATCCCCATCGATCGCATAACACACAGAGTTCTGCAACTTCGTACTAAAGCGATCACATACTACAACTTCTTCCTGGTTGCCCTGATACTTGCCACTTTCTTCACAATTGTGCGAATGTGTGCCGGGGAAGCAAAGCCTCGCATCTGTATCAATCCTTGCACCATGTTTAAGTAACAGCTCCACACACTCCTCGTAACCCTTTAGACAAGCGATGTGCAACGGAAGTGAACACGGCGAACGATTCACATCCGGTCGATGTCGATGCAACAACCACTTGGTGAGATCGATATGATTTAAACCGACACTACGCTGCAGAATGTTGTAACCGCATTCGTCGTGAATGACCAAGATGTTCTCATTCTTAAACAAGACGTAAAAGTGATACGGAGTTCGGAGTGCAATGGAACTTTACTCACCTTAGGTATTTGCAGGAGTAGACTTTCAAGAGTATGAATTGAGATTTTCGGATTGGCCCGAAGTATTTCGAATATCGTTTGAATCTTCTCCTCTGTGGCTTTGGAAACTTTATGACCGTCACGATGTGACAACAGTGCACTTCCAGATCTAAACACTTGACTCACAGAGCCACCCATTTTATATAGAAATATATTTCATAATCTTCCCTGAGGGAACTCTAGTGACGATAAAGCAAAAGAGCGACAAAAAAAAAGAAAATAAATCTTTCATTTTGCAGTGCGTCACGATTCAACTAACCTTGGGCTATGCGCTTGGGATGGGGATTTTCATATGCACTACAGTTGACTTTAATTCATATTGGAACTGATAAATTAATGCAGAATCCTTGCTTCTTGAAGAGAAAATGTATTTATACAAAAAAAAATCAATAACACATTTCTTGTAGTTTGTTTACAATCAGCTGAGTTAATTGGACGATTCCAGTTCATGGGACAGCATAGTCGCACATACAGTGAGGTCAATTTATTAGTATGTTTATCACGATGATGAGTTATAACTACGTCAATCGGTTTATTGTTATTTCTTTTTGTTTTTCTTTTTAATAAATTATTCTGAATTAATTCTTTCTTTTTTCTTTTGCTACATCGTACTGGCTGCGGATGACAGTTTGCAAATTTACGTCAATCGAATAGCCATTTGAAGTAGGTATTGAACCAAACGAGCGCTAATTTGAAAGCTGTGGTGAGTTGGTACGTTCCGGTTAGGCCCCAGTTATGCGAGAAACAGATTAACACAGCAACAGCAACAGCAACTTTGACAACTTTTTAGAACCAATCTAATGTCGTTTTCCATTGGGCCGGAAAAGCAGAGTCAGAGCAGTTTTTCTGGTCTCGAAATCAGCTGGCTGTCAGATTTCATGTTCCATTGGGCGCAAAAGAAGCGAGAGTCAGAGCAATTTTGCGAATCTCGATATCCGAGCGAGATTCACACCTATTTGCACTAACACCAAAACATTTGTCGTTTGTCAAACTTTAAAGTGTGTTTACTTACGTTTTTAGACAAGAAGTCTGTGAAAAATAGAAAAAAAAAATTGGCCGCTGCAAAAGTTATTAAAATAAATTGAATGGATTTTTATAAGCACAAATTAAGAGCAGTTGACTTTTAAAACACGCACTACCACAGATGCAAAGGAAGAAAAATCTCGTTTTATGTTCCATTGGGCACGAAAATTCTGAAATCTCAAAGCAAAGCAAAATCTGAAAATCCCAATGGAAAACGACATAATTTAATCAGGTACTTTGAACACATTAGCACAGCAACATCGACAGCAATAAAAACAAACAAAAATGGAACAATCTTCAGAATTTGATATTTCTGTCGGTGTAGCGGTTGGAATCTTTATTTTTGCATGAACCGAAGTGGAAAAAACCGTGGCGTCTAATAAAAATAAAAAAAAATAAAAAAAAGGTCCTCATTAACGTAAGTTTTATTTTCCAGGAAAATTGTGAAAACCCTGGCGAATCGGGCCTTATTGAATATGATAATAATTTATGAAAAATAATATATGAACCATACCACCACCATTTCTGAACACATTTTGATAACCAGATATTCCTAAACTGCACATAAATAGTGTAAATTTGACTTGGCATCACTTTTGTACACGAAACGCTCTTTTTTGACAGTCGCCTTTGCATATGCGAATCAGTGAATTCTACAATTATTTATAAATTCGCAAATAAAACGTTTAAAAAATGGTGAGAAGCTTTTAAATTTCACATAGAATCTTGCATTTATTACTCACGTCGGAATACCATCTAAATAACAGCAGTATCTTGTGCAAATTAAATTTAAAATATATTCTAACCTAAAACAAGTGTGTGACGTTTTGTTTCTATACAAATTCCCATTTTATTTTCAGAGACCTTTAATGCTCCAGGGACATGAGCGTTCCATAACGCAAATTAAATACAATCGCGAAGGTGATCTGTTGTTCTCATGCTCCAAGGATCAAAAGCCCAATGTTTGGTGGTCATTGAATGGTGAACGATTGGGTACTTACAATGGTCATCAGGGCGCTGTCTGGTGTCTGGATGTCGATTGGACTTCATCGAAACTTATTTCGGGTGCCGGTGACATGTCTACAAAGATCTGGGATGTTGAATATGGCTCTGTAATTGCATCGATTCCGGCAAAATCGTCTGTGAGAACTACTCACTTCAGTTATTCTGGCAACCAAGCTGCCTACTCTACGGATAAAGCTATGGGACAGAACTCTGAATTGTTCATTATTGATGTCCGGAATGCTGATTCTAGTATTTCCGAACAGGATGCCATTTTAAGGATTCCAATGTTGCAGTCCAAGATTACCTCTATGTTGTGGGGTTCTCTCGATGAGACCATAATTACTGGTGAGTGCTGCATGCGATGAGAGTCGGGTGGCAGTGTATGTTATATTTCAAAGCGTTTCGTTAGCCATCTTCTATACTGGTAACGTCGCGTCGGTTTCAAGGGTCTGTGGTCGAATTACCGCATTCGTGAGCGAGCCATACGTCACTGACTTTTGTGGATTTTATAAGCGAAACAATAACAAATTCAGTCACGTATTACTCGATCACGGATGCGTGCGGTAAATCAACCCCTGCTATTAATTACTCAAATTGTTAAAGCGCTAAAATAGCTGTTGTTATGAGACTACAATCAGTTCATATGCCGTATATCTTTTTGCTGTTTGACTGTTCTTTATGGTCTATTATTGCTATAAACAAGTACTCGCCTAGGTGCATGAATTGTTGATTCTTTGATTTCTCCTTTTTTTACATCATCAACACCTAACTTTAACTGATTCACTTACAATTTTTTTTTTTTTTTTTGCATTTCCCAGGTCATGAGAACGGTCAAATCTCACTGTGGGACATTAGGAAAGGCAAGGAGATCAACTCTATCAACGACCATACAGCCGGCATCAATGACATGCAAATGAACAAAGACGGTACCATGTTTGTGACCGCCTCAAAGGACACATCCGCCAAGCTGTTCGATTCTGAAACGCTCATGTGCTTGAAGTCATACAAAACCGAGAGGCCCGTAAATTCCGCCTCAATCAGCCCCATCATGGATCACGTTGTACTCGGAGGTGGTCAAGACGCCATGGAGGTGACAACAACCTCAACGAAAGCTGGTAAATTCGATTCGCGATTCTTCCACTTGATATACGAGGAAGAGTTCGCACGTCTCAAGGGCCATTTCGGTCCAATCAACAGTTTGGCCTTCCATCCTGATGGTAAGAGTTATGCGTCTGGTGGTGAAGATGGTTTTGTTCGCGTTCAAACATTTGACAGCTCGTATTTTGAAAATATCTTCGAGTAGTCTTAAGTAAAATAAAAACCGTTTCTATTAACAGTTTACTTCTTTTCAAAGTCTTTGAAGATTAATACACACCCGCGGAGTCTTTTCTGAATGTATTCCATGTACACTAAAACTAGGAGAAATATATTCATGATAACAACAACAATTGGTTTTGTCTATTCATATTTTATTTTAAATTTTATTCATATTTCTTCAACAACAATACGTAAATTGGAGCAACAAGTTTGGCTAACAGTTGCTGTCAATGTGAGAAATTGGATTATTTGTGCTGAGATACCCATGCAACATGTTTGCGAGTGGTCTAGAAAAAGGAATTCTTTTTCTTTTTCAGTATTACCTGCAAAAAGAATGGAGAATATACAGGCAAATCAGTTATTTGAGCAAGCAAGGTGCTTATGAACTAACAAAATACGGCAGATGAGAGTACTAAACTATTTCCACAAAAGAAGACTATCGTTGCAACCAGAAAGGCTGGTTACATTCGCAGTGGACCGAGGACACAACATGAGCTGACGCTCAAAGTGAATGGACCAGTGATGCTATGATTTATTAGAAAACTGCACAACATTTCGTAATTTCCATTCAATTTGTAGGAGGAAGAATAGGAATATTCTTATGAGTGCTGGGAAAACTGAGGTAGCAGAACTACAGAAACGGAATATGCAGACATGCGAATAAAATAAGCACAAATCGTCGCTCTTCCCACCACACATTTTATAGATGGAAACCCAGAAGAGAGGAATGAATTTGCATCAGAATAAAATTTGCAGTGTAATAGAAACTCAACCGTACGTTACTCAATAATAACTTACAGGTTGTCCCTGCATTGCAGCAATCTGTTCCGGTGTTGGCGCACATCCTGGTGGTGGAGGAGGTATGCTTATAGAGCCGGCTCCCTTTCCTTTGAAACGTGCTCCAGAATCGAAGGTCACCGTCTGCAGAGAAAGAATGCATATACACTAATTTAGATTTTCGAACATTTTAAAAGCATATTTACCGATGCGGATACCATGGCGCTTGTATTCTGTTGCGGCGAGAGTACCGTTCCTGGCATCATATGCGGTTGGGTATTATAGTTAAAGGCATATTGAGGATGATTTGGAGCATAGCCCACTATTCCCTGTTGCTGGCCATACTGCATTGGTGGCTGCTGGTGTAAGCCCACGTACGGCGGCGGATTACCACTCAAAGCTGGATAGAAATTGCCTCCTTGTGGTGCGTACATAGGCTGTGGATTCCACCGCTGGCTCTCTTCGTACGATGGTGGTGGTGGTCTCTATTACGATTGCGAAACGCAATATTAATGCGTGAAAACATAAGGTGGTTCTACGAAATGAACTTACGTGGAAAAGATTTGGGTCCGGTTGGAAGTTCTGTTGTTCCGCATTGGGAGCACTAGGCATTTGGGAATAATTTTCACCTATATAAACAAAGCGTAGTAAACATGTTGCTTAAAATATTATCAAATCCAAATGAGTACCTTTTTTCTCTGCCATTATTAGTAATACAAACAACTAAAACACCTTGAAGACGAAAACGAATCGATAATTTTCTGTGAACTGACGTTTGATATTTGTTTGCTTTTCCCCCTAGATCCATATTAGCTGGTAAATGTGCTGCAGAAAGCTCGTTAAATGGGACGATGCTTTATACAGTCTGTGACAAAAGGCCGATACACATTATAAAATTTCTGTCTGTGGTTTTTTTGATTGGGCTTTTGCAGATTCTTCTCCCAGAGATCAGATTTCGTCTTTTCTCCCTTTTTTATTGATTTTGTGCGATTGGAACATGTATAGTTTTCAACACTATTTATCTACGTGTTTTTCATTCACTGTTTATGTTTGTTTAATTAATTGATTTCTTAGTATTTTCTACATAAAGTAGGTTGTTAAGGAAAATAAGTCTACCCGATGAAATTTGTTTCTTTTCAGTTTAAAAATTGAATGGAAACGTAAGCAAACTGTACTAGTCGAATTCAAACTAAATTTTATTGGTAAATCGGAAGCATCTCTGATAAAAATCCAGATTCTTAAAAATTCTAAAATAAAAAGTGGATAACCTAGAGAAAAAATGAGTTCTGTTCTTTTGAATAAGTTAAGTCCGTATGATACTTAATTTTTTGTTACTTTTAAAATGAAACAAGAGCAGTACGAAAAATTAGAACTCCCGATTTGAGTGAGTGCGTACACACCAACCTTATTAATGTATAGATGTCATAAAAAATGCATTAAGAATGTATGGAATTTATATTTTTCAGCTGCTGGCAGCTTTTTTTACATTTCAAGATTATTTTAAAATAAATTCGTTTGAAAATTTGTGGCTACTTTGCAAACAATTGCTACCTCTTTCTTAATACACTTTTAGTCTCTTTTACTCGCAGCTGATTGTCCAAATTCCAACATGTTTTAAATGAGGAAAAAATGAGTGAAAAAATGGACTGTCAGTCGTGTCAGTTTCATATGGGATTTAGGTAGGGATCTACGTACCTACGATACAGCCTACCAACCTACCACGCGTAAAGTTATTCGATTTAATGTGGTATTGGATTGGGCATTGGGATGCAATGCCTTTCTTTGCTGTAGAAAAAATTCACGAAAACCTAAACCTCAACCAGATGTCAAACTCAAATCTGAGGAAATATCTAGATTCGCAAAAGTGCTCTGAATTCTAAGATCTGAAAAAGATTGTTTTTTTTTTTTTTTTTTTTTTTTTTGTACCAAACGAACATAAAAAGTGTTCTGAGAGCGCCCAATCGTTTCTACTACTCTACACTCGATCAAACGGCAATAAATTCCGAAATATCTGACTTTTGACAGCCAACTTGACAGTTAAGATTTACGAACTTTTTAATATGTTTTTAATCGAAGGTGCACTATCTTTTTCTTCCCGTATTTCACAACAAATGTTAACACCATGGATGGAAAAACAAAGCAAATACAGCGCACTAAAAACAACTCTACGGTAGAGAAAAACATCTTATATTAAAGAAAAAAAATTATAATTTTTCCTTTACAGCCCTCAAATAGTGAAAAAAGTGCAGAACTGTTGGGTGCCTCCGTACCTTCATTTGTCGGTTTTTCAGCACACTCGGATCTGGGAGTGATACCATTCGCTCCTGGATTTTCCACAGGCGAAAACCTCCCAGAGAAATTTGACTCTAACGTTGGTACGCAATTCCAATTGGTTTTGCAAAAAATATCAGAAAAAGATCCAAACACCACGGTGAAAGCGCTGCAAGAATTCACTGATCTCCTCACAGAATCCGATGTCGATGTAGTCAAGGGTATATTACCATTGTGGCCAAAATTCTATCATAATTTAGCAAATGACGTCGATCACAGAGTACGTGAGAGTGCACAAAATGTCCAGAACTTAATCGTATCAAAGTGCAAGAAAGCTGTCGCACCGTATCTCAAGCAATTGACACCAGTTTGGCTGGGAAGTCAGTTTGATAACTATCCACCAGCAGCAAGTGTGGCAGCCTCAAGTTTTCAATCGGTATTTCCGGCCAAAAAGATGCAAGAAGTTTGTTTGTTCTGTCAACAAGAGATCCTGGACTATATAATGCGTAACCTCACGTTCCATACAGCATCAACGTTGACCAGTGCAAAATCATGCACGCCGGAGGAGGCGGAAAATAAGTATCAACGAGTTGTTGTTTGTAGCTTAAAGATGATGTCCTTTTTCCTGGAGAAAACCGCTGGCAGTGACATATCAACGAGCACTGAGAAAATCCATACTTTACTGTCCAATCAGAAATTCTGGAGCTTTGCCAAGCATAAGACAGCTCATATTAAGTACGAAAGTCAATCTAATGAATAAGGACTGTGTTAATTTGGTTATTTTTTCAGGTCTGCATGGTTTGAGCTTTTCTACAATGTGTTGCAGTACACTCCGGAACTAACAAAGGAAATCAAAGGACAGTTGATAACGGTTTGCTTCCAACACATAGACGATAGCGATCCACTAATTGTTCCCCATGTATGGGGATGTATTCTGCTGCTACAAAGCACTTACGAGGACTGGTATGTTGTCCATAATATTTTCTATTTAAAATATTCATCTGTCAATATTTATTCTTTCAGGTACAAGGCGATTAACTTCAAAAAGAATGTCCAAGCTAAACTCTTCACATTCTTGCAAAACGAATGCAATGGCAACTTGGAAACTGTTTGCCCAAATTTATTGCCATTCCTATCCAAACTGTCACAGGAGGCCCTCCAAGACGTCTGCTTGGAAGATTTTTATAAAGATTTCTTCAATGCAATGAAGGAAACAATAACGACGCCCAAGGCGATTTCCAAGTCTGATGTTTCATCACTAACTGCAGCATTCTACGAATGCATTCGTTTCATAGTTCAACGATTCAATACGAATGTGGTTTCGGGCGTCGACACGAGTCAACTGCCACAATACGTTCTGGACGAGTTCATCATTTACCCAATTAAATGGTCGTGTCGCAGCTCAGGAGTTGCTACGAAATACATCTTTCGTCATACATCCGCTTTGATAGCATATTGGGCGGGTCAGTCTGAGTCAAAATTGTATACCCAATTGTTGACAGGCTTCTGGGCGGCAATCACGGAAGATATCGAGAGAGATCCATTGAACGATACAGTTGTGGACAACATAACTGATCTGATTGGCTGTCTATATTGGGCAAATCCAAGCCTACAAAGTCCGAAGGTTAAGTTTTTAACTAACGATGAAACATATGGCTATCGTCGCCAGAAATCAAAGCCAACACCGTCATATGTTCAAGCTGAACTGAGAAAATTCACTAATTTGTTTGTGCGGCTTTGTTTGGGCTGTGTTTCGAAGGACAAGACGCTGCATTATGAGACGCAAATACGTAGCTTAACAAAGTTGTTCCAGGATGCAGAATTTTACGCTGAAATCTCGGGAAAGAATGACATTGAAGTAACGTTGAATTTACTGGCCGATATTTTGTGTGGTTCGCCCGTAGAACCGTCTGATATTGTGGTGGAAATTGTGTTTGAAATACTCAGTTACATGGAGAAGGATAAGAAGTTTCTATTCATTAATAAACTCCTCGCGGTAAGTTTTAGTTAATTGATTGTATTGTGTATTATAATGCGCCACTGAGGCACTATTTTCATTCGCTGCTCTTATGAAAGTGTAAGCTATGGCCAAGATTGAGTTCCATGTCATTCATGACAAATTGTGCAAAAGTTGTATCAATTAGATTGACATGAATATCCTCCTCAAAAATTACATTTTTTCTGAAATGCTGGTCTAAACGTACAAATTACGTGACGAGTTTACTTTCTTTGACAGTCCGAGATGTAAATAGCGGTGGTGTGCACTAAAATTAGGGAGTACAAAGCGCAACTAGATATACATTTTTAACTTTTTGTGTTGTCTCTTTTTACAGACGAAAAAGCCAGCACTCCAGCAGTGCATACTGCGGCGGCTCCTCTTTTATCCCATGTGCCGTGAACCAGAGGTCTGGGGGATGCTTTCCCAGGATCACGTCATCGAGATTATTCTACAAACAGCCTTTGAATTTATAACTGATAACTCTGAAGATAAATTAAACCTTCTGTATAGTTGCTTCTTCCAAACAGACTCTGGCGAAATACTGATCAACCAGAAGACGGTCGACGGCATTCTTAACATAATATCGCAGCCACTCACTAATCCCGAGAAATTCGCCGCAACGATGGATCCATGCGGTCGTTTTATATCAAAAATAATGCCTGTGGTCTGTCCGAATAACTCCACAGAGCAGGCACAAAAGGAGATTTTTCTCAAACTCTTTGAATTCACCATCGTTGAAACGGAAAGTGATGACGTGTCGGAGGATACTCTCTGGAATATGGCCTCGTGTTGGCAAAAGGCCCTCTTAACTGAGGATATTGTGATGGATGATGCGTTGCTTCACAAATGTTCGGAAATAGTTTCGGCAAGTTTGTCCAAAGAAACCCCCACTGTGGACATCAACAAAACAGCAGATAGTCTTTCCAAATTGATTCTGTGCTCCACGGAGAACATCGAAGATGAAACAAAACGCTACGATGTGATCGACTCGTATGTGCAGCTTCTGCTTAAACCAGTCAATGAGAGTTTTAGCCAACGCTATGCACAAGTGGCCCAACTGTGCATATTCCTCGAGGTTTTAAAAGATAAAGTGTCTGTCACTGAAATGCCGGACAACGCTGGCATAGACATTGATCTGGATGTCTTCCTTAGGAGAAGTTTTCTCAACTTGGATACTCTGTCGAAAATGGTTGAGAGAGACTCTACAGAAGTGTTGGACGCTTCGGATAATGAAGACGATTTGGACCTGAACCTCTTAACAAAGTTGACAGACAAGATGTACGACTTCACGCTGGAACTGATAAAAGTTGCTGCGATTGCTGAATCGCTTGCGACTAACTGCATCACAGTAAGTACATTTGCATGTGTTTGATGTTTCCATATTAATCGGTTTCTTACAGGCAACCAAGGATCAACAGTACGTCATGCTGGAAATATCCGAGATGGCCAAATGCTTACTTCGAACCGTCAACGAAGAGCAAGCAATGCAAATCAAAGACCGCCTACTCAAAGATGCTGCATTTAATGATGTAGCCGCCACGAGGGCGATTCCACTTTTAGTGGCAATACCTCAGTACGCGCAATTCCAGGAGAGCGCCTTGATTCTACTCCAAGAAGACTTAACCGAGTTCTTTATCACAAGGGAAGCAATCGCATCCTACGTTAACCTTCTGCAGGTATGGTGTGGCGGTGGTCACTTGTGGGTTGCGATTTTTAATCTGATTTTACTTGCAGTTCACTACACCATACCTTACAGCGAAAGCGATTAATTCGGACAACCCCATCTTAGGAAGGGACGCCGATATCTGGCAGAAGTGTGTAGTTTTTCGTTGCTTGATAGACAACAACTTCAACGTGGAGAGCAACTACATCGCCGACAAGAAGATCATAGCCATCACACTGAACTATATAACAGAGGTTTCTGAAAAACAAAAGCAAACCGACAAGGAAACACTGCTCTATAATACGTAAGGGAAGGAGGTCAAATTTGAAACTAAACTCAATGGGTACAATTCATTTCAGAGATGTGACAAAGCAAGACTTTCTCACTTTAACAAGGGTTGTGGAATATGTGAAGCTTTTGCAAGTTGTCCTCCAAAGGTTTCCCTATGAATTGACAATCAAACATTGGGATGCCATAAGAATAGGACTGAGCTCTTGGGTTCTAAGTGTCTCCAAAAGTGTGAATAACTACACCAATGCGAAGGTAGGGCGAGCTCCTGTTGTGAAGTTTGGTTTTTCACCCTTTTCATTGTAGGTTTCCGTGTTTGTGAATGCGATTTTTAATTTGTATGCGCGGTTGGCCATCTTTATTCGAGAGGAAAAGTCCAAAAGCTCAACAGAGCCTCTCACAAACATGATAGACGAGTGGGAGAATTTGTTTTCGCCTGATGTCTGTCTGGTGCTATTCAAGAGCTTTTACGATTATGTTTCACTAAATGGTTAGTTTTTTTTGTGATTTTTTGTGGGTTGAGCAAGGCCAAGTGAGGGAGTAGGAG
Source organism: Cheilosia urbana (assembly GCA_946477585.1). Lineage (NCBI taxonomy): Eukaryota > Metazoa > Arthropoda > Insecta > Diptera > Syrphidae > Cheilosia > Cheilosia urbana. Next base: position 26,639,574 of record OX297855.1, read on the forward strand.
CAACCCATTTGGAGAATCGAAACAAGGACTGTAGTTAGACAATAAATACAAAACACCCAAAAATATTATTACTCTTCCCACTCCTGCTCAACCCCCGAACAGAAACCATAAATAACATGTTCTTTTCAGAAGCGAAACAGTCGCCATATGCAACGTCTTTTGCAACAATGATGCAGGAGATGGCACTGTGCGTTCAGCAACTGGATTATTCGGTCATCTACAATGTAAATGAAGATCATAGCTTAACTTATAACTAGTCTAATTCTTGTCATTCTCTTAGTCTTGTAAAAAGGGTAAAAATATCACTTTGGACGACGTAACGTCTTTTCTTTTGGGTAACATTGCATCGCCTCTAAACAATCTGCGGAAAGTGTCCGCAATTGCACTTGTTAAATTGGCACAGTTCTTCATCACCAGCGATAAAGAAACGTTTGAAACAACAACCGATATTGTCGATACAAAGGCCATTTCCATTCCCAATTGGCACTACGTCAGCAAATTTAAGGAACATCTAGCAAAGTATGAAGCTGCTATACTCAAGTACTTGAATGAGTTTAGGTGAGTTGCGTGCTAAATCAATTAAGGGTGGTATGGATATTTTGTTTTATTTTAGTTTTAAAATGACCGAACTGCCGGAGATGCAACCAATCGATAGATTCGAAGCTCAATCTTATATGTTGCTATGGGACGTTATTATGCGTATATGTGCAATGGCGCCAGTCGAACTGAGGTCTGTGTACACTTCATGGTTGACGGAGAATAAGTTCGATGAGGTCAGATGGAATGTACCGAATCGTTTTATGATTTGGACTAAATTTCTTTTTATTGCAGAACTTTCTTAATTTTCTATTCCGGTCAATGCCTGTAGAGATACTGAAGAATCACGACTCAAAACTTATGGGCAACGAATTGTTTAATGTGTTAAATTGGATGGAATGGGAGCACAAACGTAAGTACTTCTTAAATTGATGTTTTCTTACGGTGAAATGATGAAACATCTTTACCGGGGGAACTCCTCCGGGGTCTCTCCCATGGGTCACAGTGATCAGTAAGACTAAAGTGACAAAGTGGTAGCATACGGGGACAATATGTGCTTTTTAAACATGTAAGAAAACTTTGGTAAACGCTGGGCTTTACACGGCACACGAGAAACACTCTTCGCTTTTAATGTACTAGTTCAAAGGAGTTTAGAAATGAATAGAAAAGTCTTTGCGTGCTTTGTAGATTATGAAAAGGCTTTTGACAAAGTACAACACACAAAGATAATCGAAATCCCAAGAAGTAAAACAGAGATATAAACGATCGAAGAATAATCGAAAGTTTATATTGGGGGCAAAAGGCAAAAATAACCATTGAAGGTGAAAAATCTGATGAAATAGTGATTCGAAGCAACGTACGACAAGGTTGCATCTTATCGCCTTTGCTTTTTAATATGTAGGTACGCAGTAAAAATCTTTAAAAAAGCAATATCAGAGGACGACGGTGGGATGAAAGTTAATGGAGAGCAAATAAACAATATCAGGTATGTGGATGACTCCGTGATAATAGCCAGTGATATTAGCGAATTAAATATTATGATCAACAAGCTTAACTCCATAAGCAACGATTTTGGTCTAAAAATTAATGCCAATAAAACGAAATTCATTGTTTTCGACAAAGTCGGCGGGAGTTGACGGTGTCCCAAACGTCGTGTTAAGACGACTGCCACTAGAAGCGATAGATATCTTCACCACGCTATTTAACAATGCGCTGAATAATGCATATTATCCGGCGCAGTGGAAAATAGCGGATCCCGAAAAAGGATAAAGATAGGACAAACCCTGCTAATCTGCGGTCAATTAGTTTGCTCCCGAATGTAAGCAAGGTATTCGAGAAAGTCGTCAATAGATCTCTTTTAAGATGGGTTGAAGAAAATAAGATTATTCCGGACAACCAGTTTGGCGAAACTGCTCTCCGACATTCAGTGGAATAAAAGTAAGAAGCAATGCACGGGTGCCTGCCTGGTTGACTTTGAGAAGGCCTTCGATATCGTATGGTTGGAGGGGCTCTTTTATAAGCTGACCAGAATGGACACTCAAAAACCTTTGCTGTATATTATGATTTATGATATGCTTATGGGAAAGAAGTTCGTTGTCAAAGCTGGGAACATGACTTCGAGCAGGTTTTTCGAAACTAAAAACGGCTTACAACAGGGAGCAGTGAATTCTCCGGTCCTGTTTAATATTTACACAAGTGATCTGGTGGGTTCCCTCAGACACGCTATAGCTTACGCAGACGATTTAATGGCGTACAGGTCAGGACCAAAAGTCGAGGTCGTCAACATCCTTCTGCAGCGTGACTTCCAGCAAATTAAGAGGTATTGCGATGATTGGAAGTTGAAAATCAATTTCCAAAAATCGGAAATAATCCTGTTCAGGACTCCATTGGCTGGGGCCTCTAGGGATACCAGAAAAAACTGGAGAAAATTAAAAATTATTGGACAGCAGGGACGACCATTGGTGGTGAAAAACGTGGTCAGGTATCTCGGCATCCGGCTCGACCAGTATCTGTATTTTGACAAACATATAGATTCTTGTCTTGCTGGGGCTAAGAGGGCCTACGCTCTGACAAGAAGACTGTTTCGCAGCAGTCAACTTGACTCCAGGGTGAAGGTCATTTGCTACGTGGCCCTTATAAGGCCTATCATCGCTTATGGCTGTCCCATGTGGTTGAATATAGCGCCGCCCTTTATGGAAAAGATTCGGGTGTTTGAGAGGCAATGCCTCAGGGCCTGTCTAGGGTTGTTTAGAATTCCTGAATCTCAGTACATAAAATACTATCCCAACCGGACCTATACAATGGGGCTAGACTGAATAGGATCGACAATTTCCTTATTAAGGTGATTCGGAGGCACGTTGCTAGGGCGATGGCCAGTGATAATAACCTGATATCAGAGGCTTACTACCCCAATGTAATGTACCACGAGGGTACGCTTCGGTCTGGCTTAATCCCGCCTGGGGCATTTCTTCATGTAGACATGAAAGGCTTAGTCCAGAAAAAAGATGGTGTGCCGGTATTGTACCACAGCCACCGCGGCGCGAGGGATAAGCGGCTCATCCACGACGGGTACGCCGCCAATGCTCAGGAGCTCCTCTGTTTTAGCACAGCAATTGCGTAACGGGACAAGGTCGATCCTGTAAAGCAGTTCACCGAACTTTGATGGCTTGAGGAAGATGTGAGGGTGGATACGCTCTCCCGGGCCGGTGCGCTACTTACGTAGCACCCTCCTTAGTTTTAAGCAAGATTTAAGTTGGTAGGTTCAGGGTTAGAGTAGGGGGTCTTTGGGAGTAGCCGGGCTAGCCAACATGAAAGAGTGCTTCCGAGACTTGACCGACGCTTATGGCCTCGGTCGAGTCTCGGCGGTGCGGAACCAACCCCTGTTGGCGGCTGACAGGCAACCAAGGACGCGATCAGGATAGTGACCAATCGATAAGATTGCTCACCACCCTGATTATAGGTAATGTAGGTTAAGTAGCTTAGGTAGATTTAAATATGTAGTTTTAATAAAACAAATAATAAAGAATCCAAGTTTTCTAAAGGTTCTTGGAAATTAAAAAAAAACAAAACAAATCATAGATATGGATAGATTTAAGGCCGAAAGGCAATAATTTTAAGGATATTGTTAAGTTCAGATCGCTCGCTATGAGTTAGTAAGCTAGAATAAGATAAATATTAGTTTTTAATTAGATTTAATCCTTTTTGTCTAGTATATAAGTTAAAGAAAGATCCAAATAAAAATGAAAACGAACGGCAAAAAGCACCGCTTGCTAAAAGAAGACCCCGGTTCAAATCCCGGCCAGAACGTTGAAATATTTTTTTTATTTTTTTTTATTTTTGATATTGGTGTTTGTAATTGGATTGTTTAAATTTTTAAAGTAATATTCTGTACGAAGTCAAGAAAGGGAAGTAATTTCAGTTTATTGTTGAAAGAAATTTGAGGGGTACCTTAAATACACAGGTATATATATATATATATAATAATAATTCAAAAAGAAAGTGATACAGGTACCTACAACGAAAAGAAAATGATACCAGCGCAACCCGGATGCTGTGGCCACGTCATCGCCAGTTGTAGAATATTCTCGGTGAGTCCTTTTAGACAATTATTTTAAATTATTATATTTAAATATATATAAATTAAACGAAAGTGAGGGCAGGGGACTACTGTGAAAGAGGTACAGGGAATAAACTTGGATGGGGAGTTGTTTTCTAAGAATCTAATATTAATAAATTTAGAATACTTTCCTTTTAAGATCAAAGCAAATTAAAAAATATTGTTCTAAAATTTAAGTAAATCCAATAATGAATAAAATTAATTATGTCTGAATGTGCAAAAACAAGCATAATGGGTTTTAATTAAAAAGGGTTGAGAGGATGAGGGGACTGGAAGAAGAAATAAAGTTGCAGGTGTAAGGAAAGAGACGATGCCAATTAAGGGGCTGTTAAGGCGAGTACGACAGCCAAGGTAGGGTGGGTAATGAAACAATTTCTCGCAGGCATAACAACATCCGACGCGAAGACTGGCATGAGATGGTTTTTGTGACGTGCCAGGGTCAAGCTCCCACGCCCTCCGGCGAGCTTAGAGAGCGGGTGCAAGCATGCCAGCAAGGACCCTAAACAAGGCAAGCAGCACGTTAAAAAATCAAAAAATAAGACTTATCAAATCATATGTGTGGTCTGTGCTCTTATATATGGAGTAAAAACATGGACTCTACACAAGAGAGAAATAAGATGACTGCAAGCTTTCGAAATGTGGATCTACAGAAGAATACTTTGTATCTCTTGGATCGACAGAGTAAAAAACGAGGAAGTATTGAGGCGCGTTAATCTAAACCAAGATATTTATATTAACTACAATATCTTGGACAGGTCTTAAGAAACGAAAAGTACAACTTGCTCCAAGTCATCCTACACGCCAAAATAGAAGGAAGAAGAGGCATTGGAAGACAAATGTTGACCTATATATCAAACCAACGAGAATGGCTCAATCTTTCGATAGCAGAAATCTACAGAAGAGTACAAAACAATGAAACACTTAACATGATGATTGCCAACCCCCGTAACGGAGAGGAACTCTGAAGACGAAGGGCCGTACAAAGTCGATATCTCTGCCTTTAGTGTAGAGCCTTAGGAATCAATTCCGCAAACTGTAAAGATATAGAAAAACCTGGAACTATAAAGCACATGCCATCTGAATTTTCTAACCTCCAAACAAGTCCCCCCTTTACTTCTCAACTTATTTTATTATTATTATTATAATTCTATTAATTAGAAAGTAAATTACAGAACTAATAAGTGAGATAGCACTAGCTGCCAGGGATTACGGCCAACTTCACAACTTATTTAACATGATGAGATATCCTACGAAAAGGTGAAAACCAGCAGCACTTATCTGTGTAGAGGACATGCCACTACTTAGAATTTTGACTCACTGAAAAAATAAATATTTAAAGACCCTTCTTCTTCTACTGTGATGCGCCCTTTCAACCCATTTAAGCAGATGAGGAACGAACCTTACTTTGCGTTTATGTATGTATACAAAAGAAGCTAGGAATAAGGTCAAACATTTATTACTGTCACAGACGCAGTACAAATTATACACTACTTCGTTCCATTGATATTCAAATGCGAGGTAGCATTCCCCCTCAGTGAAAGCTTCTTGTAAATCTGACACCGAAGGACTGCGGTATGGAATGAAATCATCAACAGGCAACACAAGCTCCTCCTCTGTAGTCGGTTTACAGGGTCCATCAATGCGCTTCGGTTCTTTTTCAACTCGAGCATTGTTGAAGCCACAATTTGAAGTGAATTTCTCTATCCAAATAGCGAGATTCTGGGCGACAGTTCGTGTTAGCTGCTGTACATGGCTAGTTGATACATTGTCGAAGCCTGTAAACAGTCAAATACTGGGTTAAGGTTTTTTCAAAAATCCTACACATTCAGATATATCTGTCAATATAAACACGGAATCAAATACAGTCGATACAAATTCAAACGTTCCTCTTCTCATACAAACTTACCGCAAAATTCCACAATCCTACTCTCAAGCACTTGGTACAAGCTACTCAACTCGGTGGAGTCCGTCACAAACTGATCATTCATCAGAAAATCCTTCATCACCTCGTACAGAGCAAATACTATTTTAGTCATGTTCCGGCGTTCTACCTTTAAAAGTTTTCGTTTGATTTGATTGCGTCGCTTGAGCCTCGCATTTTTCATTTCGCTCCTGAGACGCCTTTCCTCATGAATGTAAGTAATCGCATTCGCTATCGTGGTGTACTCAATGGGTGGCCGCTGGAGGGTTGTTCTTAAATTTTCCGCCTGCCGAACTGACAATAGATGGCTGTAGTCGTGCCAATTGTGTTTGACACGAGTCGCCTTTGGGTGAGCCAAAGCATCGATCCGTGTCGTGCAATTGGGTAGAAATCTTCTCTGGTACACACACCGTGGTGGGCGAATAAAGCGGCCGCAGTTTCGTTTAGGCTGAGCGAGATAGCTGATATGTTCATCTTTGCTTAGAATATCACGGTCAATGATGATCTGTCCGATATGCCGACAGGGAGCGTAGTTTTTAGATGGTACAGGGTAGATACAGCGGAATTTGTAAACCGGATACTTGGCAACAAGATCTCTTCTTTTCATATGGTCGTAATAGAGGGGCTTAATGTCGCTGGTCTTCTTCCTCTTTAAAGCCTGTCTTTGGTGGTATAGTTTGCGACATCTATCGATCTCGTTCAATATCGAAGGGTATTCATTTGCTTCCGCATCTTGGACGGTAGTGGGCATACAATCCAAAGTCAATTCTTGGTTATTGTTTGCCATCGAAGAAAAACAATGCTTACAATTTAGAACGTTTAATTTCGGTTATGCAAATTCCTGTAGCCTGACAAGTGTTTCTTTTATTTTTAGATGAAATGTCAGTTGACAAGTATGCTTGCTATTTGTACACGACAGCACTGAGTAAACTACCTGCAATTGTGCGCAAGTGGTGGAATAGTTCACATTCCCGCCAGAAGGTGTTTGTCGACAAGCTAACAACGAATTTTGTTTCCGGACTTATATGCCATGATGAGTTGGAGACCATAGCGAAGATCAATATGAAGGAAAAACACAATAACATGCAGGTAAGTGATCCGAGGTTTGGTAGTTTTATTAAAACCATTAGACATCCTCCCTTTCTAAGTATTGGTGGCTCATAGTTATAGAATTAGAGGCACACAGAAATTGTTGAGTGTCGAACATTTCAATACCAACAAACAGACGCGTATTTGTGTTACGAAGTGGCTATTCGCACGTCGTTAGGGACACGGCTTAGGTCGACAGCTTATGTATTTTCCTTAAAAATATTTTTTTAAGAAATAAGTTGTGCCTTAACCGAAGTCATCGGGCATCCGGGAACTGTACTTCATTTAAACCAGTTTTGAAATAAGGCCGTAGTCGGTACGACAAAAAAAAAATAGCCAGTTTCTTTTTGCCATCGTTTTTTGGACAACTTGCAAAACCAAATCGCTCACACCGTGTTTACCTTATTAAGACTCACCCTCGTAGATGGACCTATATACTTCCGTATTACATTTTAGGTGACAGTCCATACATCAACACGTGAGGTAAATGCCGTCTATTTCATTGATGAAGCTCGCATGGAACTCATTATAACACTGGCGCCAAACTATCCACTGGGTGGTGTTAAAGTAGAGAGTGGAAAACAAATTGGTGGTCGATCGTCGTCGCGTAATATTGCAATGCAACTTACTATATTCCTGATGCATCAGGTTGGTTTCCTTTTCGTTTCGCCTCGGAAGAATATTCTCCGAAACTTGTTTATTTTATTTTTAGAATGGATCAATTTTCGATGGACTCTCGTTGTGGAAGAAGAATTTGGACAAGAAGTTCGAAGGTGTCGAAGAGTGCTATGTTTGCTATACAGTCATCCATCAAGACACGTGTCAATTGCCAAAGTTGACGTGCAAAACATGTCGAAAGAAATTCCACAGTCCGTGTTTGGTAAGTTTCAAAAACCAACTGATAAAAAGTTCTCCAACTAACATGTGTGCGTGTGTGCGTATTCTTTTCAGTATAAATGGTTTACGACGAGCAGCAAGTCAACGTGTCCCATTTGCAGAAATATATTTTAAATGGTTAAATTTAATTGTATTATTTAAATAAACTGTAGCTATTGTGTATAAACTATCTGTGTTTGTTAAGCAATTAATCTCAAAAATGTATGTCTGTTCAGTTTTGAACGTTGGTCACTTTTTAAACGATGGCGCCCGAGCAAAAACATAAGTAATGTCATTTTTCATTGGGACCAAAAATCACTCTTTTTTTTATCTTAATCACTTTTCGCGTTCCATTGGGCAGAAAAATCAATTTTTTACCCGTTCACGGAATTAAGTTGTTTTTAGATGTGAAACAAAAACAAATTCCGTCACGAAATGCTCGATCACGGAGGACGCGATTCAACCCCAGTTTTACAACAAATATCAATAAGTTGTAGTGGCAAAAACTCTAGCGCTCAATGAATATTGAGTATTTATAATATTAAATTTTTTTTTTTTTCGAAGCTAGGTACTTTCATTTTTCCAGGGACTTTTTTTTATAATGGATCCCAATTGGAATCAGAAAGCGGCCATTTGCTTGCTATTTGAATTTCTTTACATACATTTTAGGAATTTTTTTTTTTTTTTTTCTACGTTTACACTTATTAAAGGACTATTCACATGAGAGCGAACTGTGAATAGGCGATATACGAACAAATCAATTTAACTGTATTTATGAATTGAAAATTGCTATTTGTTCTATCACAAAACCATTATATTTAATTAATCTAATCTAAAAAAAAACATGACCCTCAATTGATTTAAACAGCTAAATTAACATTTAAAGCAATTTTGCCGTGAATTGAAAATTCTTGCCGTGAACTGTCACACTTTATTCACAATCCACACAAATCAGTCGCGATCCACAAAGGCACAAACCCACGAATGAAAAATTCGTTCGAACTTAACCTTTAAAAATGAAACTGATACGCGGGTATCTGCGACCAAAAAAAGTTTCCATGTGAATGAAGTGTCAGAAACTACGAATAGCGCGTGTTCGCTGTTCGCAACTCGCGAATTTGATGTGGTTTTCCATTGGGACCACCAGAAATCGTTTTCAGATCTCAGATTTTAGGGTGCTCATGGAACGCGCAACGAAATTGATCTGCTTTTGTAAATGGATTAGTGCGTTAATTGACAACAATACCAGCTGTTCAAATTGCATTCGTTTCTGGAAAAATCGCAAATGGATATCGATTTATTTATTTATCGGATTTATGCATTTTGCTATTTTGGTTTTCGAGAAACTTTGCGCATTTCTCTCGAAAGCAAACTTCTTAGGACTGACGTTAAACAGCTGTGCAAATTATATTGGTGAGTGTGGATCTGAAAAAAATATCGAGATCTGCAAAAAGTGATCCGAATCGAAAAAAAGATTGATTTTTCGTCCCAATGGAACGCGAAAAGTGATTTAGATCAAAAAAAAGGCCCGACTGCCTGTAAATAACAGTCCCGAAATATGTGTAAACACCATGCGTGCGGTATGTGTGTGGCTTGATAACTCCAACCCCAACTCCAACTTTAACTCCAACTCCAACCCAACTCTTAACGCCAACTCCAACTCTCAACGCCAACTCCAACTCCAACTCCAACTCCAACTCCAACTCCAACTCCAACTCCAACCCCAACTCCAACTCCAACTTTAACTCCAACTCCAACCCAACTCTTAACGCCAACTCCAACTCTCAACGCCAACTCCAACTCCAACTCCAACTCTAACTCCAACACCAACTGCAACTCCAACTCCAACTCCAACACCAACTCCAACTCCAACTCCAACTCCAACTCCATCTCCAACTCCAACTCCAACTCCAACCCCTACACCAACTCCAACTCCAAATCCAACTCCAACTCCAACTCCGACTCCGACTCCAACTCCAACTCCAACTCCAACTCCAACTCCAACTCCAACTCCGACTCCAACTCCAACTCCAACTCCAACTCCAATTCCAACTCCAACTCCCTACTCCAACTCCAACTCCCAACTCCAACTCCCAACTCCAACTCCAACTCCAACTCCAACTCCAACTCCCAACTCCAACTCCCAACTCCAACTCCAATTCCAATTCCAACTCCAACTCCAACTCCCTACTCCAACTCCAACTCCCAACTCCAACTCCAACTCCAACTCTATTTCCAAATCCAATTCCAACTCCAACTCCCAACTCCAACTCCAACTCCAACTCTAACTCCAACTCCAATCCAACTCCCAACTCCAACTCCAACTCCAACTCCAACTCCAAGTCCATTAGAAGAAAATACACATAAAACAAAAACTGTCGCATTTTTCGTTGCATTAAGTATTTTCGTTGCATCAAGTGTGGAATTACTATACCAGATTCCAATAACGCGCGCATAGCTCCAACTCCAACTCCAACTCCAACTCCCAACTCCAACTCCAACTCCAACTCCAACTCCAACTCCAACTCCCAACTCCCAACTCCCAACTCCAACTCCAACTCCAACTCTAACTCTAACTCCAACTCCAATTTCAACTCCAAGTCCATTAGAAGAAAATACACATAAAACAAAAACTGTCGCATTTTTCGTTGCATTATGTATTTGCGTTGCATCATGTGTGGAATTCCTATACCAGATTCCAATAACGCGCGCATAACTCCAACTCCAGCTCCAACTCCAACTCCAACTCCCAACTCCAACTCCAACTCCAAGTCCATTAGACGAAAATACACATCAAAAAACTGTCGCATTTTTCGTTGCCATTTCCTTTGCCTTAAGCATTTCCGTTGCATAATGTGTGGAATTACTATACCAGATTCCAATATACCAGATTCCAATAACGCGCGCATAAATGTTTACACATCAAAAAGATTGATTTTTGGTCCCAATGGAAAACCACATTAAATTTAGCTCAGTTAAATTTTCGAGAGAATTTTGTATGGCAGCGAACATTTAGCTCGAGCAGTGTACTAAGTTTAAATATTTATACATAAATCATTACAATAATAGATTCACCCGATGCAATGACGGCAATGACTTTCTTTGCTGTAGAAAAAATTGACGGAAACGTAAACGCCCTCCACCAGTTGTCAAACTCAAACGCACTTGTATTGGTAAATCTGAGAAATCTAGATTTGCAAAAGTGCTCTAAAATCTGAAAAAGATTGCTTTTTGGTACCTACCAAACGAACATAAAAGGCACTCTGAGAGCGCCGAATCGAATACCACATTATTCGATTCTCAAACTCATCCATTTACGATTCCGAGCCTCGCGGCAATAAATTCCGAAATGACTTCTGTTCTGACAGCCAACGAATGCCAGTGCCAGATTGCCAGCCAACTTGACAGTTAAGATTTACGAAGTTATTAATCGGAGGTGTACTATTTTTCTTCCCAATTTTGTAATTCACAAAAAATATTAACATCATGGGTGGAAAAACAAAGCAAACACAGCGCACTAAAAACAACGCTAAGGTAGACAAAAACATGTTATTACCGAAAGAAATTAATCAGTGTTCCGTTACAGCCCTCAAATAGTGGGAGAAGTGCAGAACTCTTTGGTGCCTCCGTACCTTCATTTGTCGGGTTTTCAGCACACTCGGATCTGGGAATGATACCATTCGCTCCTGGATTCTCCACAGGCGAAAACCTCCCAGAAAAATTTGACTCCAACGTTGGTACACAATTCCAATTGGTTTTGCGAAAGATATCAAAAAAAGATCCCACCACCAAGGTGAAAGCGCTGCAAGAATTCACTGATCTCCTCGCAGAATCCGATGTCGATGTAGTTAAGGGTATATTACCATTGTGGCCAAAATTCTATCATAATTTAGCAAATGACGTCGATCACAGAGTACGTGAGAGTGCACAAAATGTCCAGAACTTAATCGTATCAAAGTGCAAGAAAGCTGTCGCACCGTATCTCAAGCAATTGACACCAGTTTGGCTGGGAAGTCAGTTTGATAACTATCCACCAGCAGCAAGTGTGGCAGCCTCAAGTTTTCAATCGGTATTTCCGGCCAACAAGATACAAGAAGTTTGTTTGTTCTGTCAACAAGAGATCCTGGACTATATAATGCGTAACCTCACGTTCCATACAGCATCAACGTTGACCAGTGCAAAATCATGCACGCCGGAGGAGGCGGAAAATAAGTATCAACGAGTTGTTGTTTGTAGCTTAAAGATGATGTCCTTTTTCCTGGAGAAAACCGCTGGCAGTGACATATCAACGAGCACTGAGAAAATCCATACTTTACTGTCCAATCAGAAATTCTGGAGCTTTGCCAAGCATAAGACAGCTCATATTAAGTACGAAAGTCAATCTAATGAGTAAGGACTGTGCTAATTTGGTTATTTTTTCAGGTCTGCATGGTTTGAGCTTTTCTACAATGTGTTGCAGTACACTCCGGAACTAACAAAGGAAATCAAAGGACAGTTGATAACGGTATGCTTCCAACACATAGACGATAGCGATCCACTAATTGTTCCCCATGTATGGGGATGTATTCTGCTGCTACAAAACACTTACGAGGACTGGTATGTTGTCCATAACATTTTCTATTTAAAATATTCATCTGTCAATATTTACTCTTTCAGGTACAAGGCGATTAACTTCAAAAAGAATGTCCAAGCTAAACTCTTCACATTCTTGCAAAACGAATGCAATGGCAACTTGGAAACTGTTTGCCCAAATTTATTGCCATTCCTATCCAAACTGTCACAGGAGGCCCTCCAAGACGTCTGCTTGGAAGATTTTTATAAAGATTTCTTCAATGCAATGAAGGAAACAATAACGACGCCCAAGGCGATTTCCAAGTCTGATGTTTCATCACTAACTGCAGCATTCTACGAATGCATTCGTTTTATAGTTCAACGATTCAATACGAATGTGGTTTCGGGCGTCGACACGAGTCAACTGCCACAATACGTTCTGGACGAGTTCATCATTTACCCAATTAAATGGTCGTGTCGCAGCTCAGGAGTTGCTACGAAATACATTTTTCGTCATACATCCGCTTTGATAGCATATTGGGCGGGTCAGTCTGAGTCAAAATTGTATACCCAATTGTTGACAGGCTTCTGGGCGGCAATCACGGAAGATATCGAGAGAGATCCATTGAACGATACAGTTGTGGACAACATAACTGATCTGATTGGCTGTCTATATTGGGCAAATCCAAACCTACAAGGTCCGAAGGTTAAGTTTTTAACTAACGATGAAACATATGGCTATCGTCGCCAGAAATCAAAGCCAACACCGTCATATGTTCAAGCTGAACTGAGAAAATTCACCAATTTGTTTGTGCGGCTTTGTTTGGGCTGTGTTTCGATGGACAAGACGCTGCAGTATGAGACGCAAATACGTAGCTTAACAAAGTTGTTCCAGGATGCAGAATTTTACGCTGAAATCTCGGGAAAGAATGATATTGAAGTGACGTTGAATTTACTGGCCGATATTTTGTGTGGTTCGCCCGTGGAACCGTCTGATATTGTGGTGGAAATTGTGTTTGAAATACTCAGTTACATGGAGAAGGATAAGAAGTTTCTATTCATTAATAAACTCCTCGCGGTAAGTTTTAGTTAATTGATTGTGTTGTGTATTATAATGCGCCACTGAGGCACTATTTTTTTGTGTTGTCTCTTTTTTCAGACGAAAAAGCCAGCTCTCCAGCAGTGCATACTGCAGCGGCTCCTCTCATATCCCATGTGCGTTGAACCAGAGGTCAGGGTGATGCTTTCCCAGGATCACGTCATCGAGATTATTCTACAAACGGCCTTTGAAGTTATAATTGATAACTCTAAAGATAAATTCAACCTTCTGCATAAATGCTTCTTCCAAACAGACTCTGGCGAAATACTGATCAACCAGAAGACGGTCGACGGCATTCTCAACATCATATCGCAGCCACTCACTAATCCCGAGAAATTCGCCGCAATAATGGATCCATGCGGTCGTTTTATATCACAAATCATGCCTGTGGTCTGTTCGAATAACTCTACAGAGCAGGCACAAAAGGCGACTTTCCTCAGACTCTTTGAATTCACCATCATTCAAAAGGAAAGTGGTGACTTGTCGCAGGATACTCTCTGGGAAATAGCCTCGTGTTGGCAAGATGCCCTGTCAAGTAAGGATATTGTCATGGACGATGCGTTGGTGCACAAATGTTCGGAAATAGTTTCGGCAAGTTTGTCCAAAGACACCCTCACTGTGGACATTAGCAAAACAGCCGATAGTCTTTCCAAATTGATTCTGTGCTCCACGGAGAACATCGAAGATGAAACAAAACGCTACGATGTGATCGATTCGTATGTGCAGCTTCTGCTTAAACCAGTCAATGAGAGTTTTAGCCAACGCTATGCACAAGTGGCCCAACTGTGCATATTCCTCGAGGTTTTACAAGATAAAGTGTCTGTCACCGAAATGCCGGACAACGCTGGCATAGACATTGATCTGGATATTTTCCTTAGGAGAAGTTTTCTCAACTTGGATACTCTGTCCAAAATGGTTGTCAGTTTGAGAGACTCTACAGAAGTGTTGGACGCTTCGGAGAATGAAGACTATTTGGACATGAACGAGACACTCTTAACAAAGTTGACAGACAAGATGTACGACTTTACGCTGGAGCTGATAAAAGTTGCTGCGATTGCTGAATCGCTTGCGACTAACTGCATCACAGTAAGTACATTTGCATGTGTTTGATGTTTCCATATTAATCGGTTTCTTACAGGCAACCAAGGATCAACAGTACGTCATGCTGGAAATATCCGAGATGGCCAAATGCTTACTTCGAACCGTCAACGAAGAGCAAGCAATGCAAATCAAAGACCGCCTACTCAAAGATGCTGCATTTAATGATGTAGCCGCCACGAGGGCGATTCCACTTTTAGTGGCAATACCTCAGTACGCGCAATTCCAGGAGAGCGCCTTGATTCTACTCCAAGAAGACTTAACCGAGTTCTTTATCACAAGGGAAGCAATCGCATCCTACGTTAACCTTCTGCAGGTATGGTGTGGCGGTGGTCACTTGTGGGTTGCGATTTTTAATCTGATTTTACTTGCAGTTCACTACACCATACCTTACAGCGAAAGCGATTAATTCGGACAACCCCATCTTAGGAAGGGACGCCGATATCTGGCAGAAGTGTGTAGTTTTTCGTTGCTTGATAGACAACAACTTCAACGTGGAGAGCAACTACATCGCCGACAAGAAGATCATAGCCATCACACTGAACTATATAACAGAGGTTTCTGAAAAACAAAAGCAAACCGACAAGGAAACACTGCTCTATAATACGTAAGGGAAGGAGGTCAAATTTGAAACTAAACTCAATGGGTACAATTCATTTCAGAGATGTGACAAAGCAAGACTTTCTCACTTTAACAAGGGTTGTGGAATATGTGAAGCTTTTGCAAGTTGTCCTCCAAAGGTTTCCCTATGAATTGACAATCAAACATTGGGATGCCATAAGAATAGGACTGAGCTCTTGGGTTCTAAGTGTCTCCAAAAGTGTGAATAACTACACCAATGCGAAGGTAGGGCGAGCTCCTGTTGTGAAGTTTGGTTTTTCACCCTTTTCATTGTAGGTTTCCGTGTTTGTGAATGCGATTTTTAATTTGTATGCGCGGTTGGCCATCTTTATTCGAGAGGAAAAGTCCAAAAGCTCAACAGAGCCTCTCACAAACATGATAGACGAGTGGGAGAATTTGTTTTCGCCTGATGTCTGTCTGGTGCTATTCAAGAGCTTTTACGATTATGTTTCACTAAATGGTTAGTTTTTTTTGTGATTTTTTGTGGGTTGAGCAAGGCCAAGTGAGGGAGTAGGAGCAACCCATTTGGAGAATCGAAACAAGGACTGTAGTTAGACAATAAATACAAAACACCCAAAAATATTATTACTCTTCCCACTCCTGCTCAACCCCCGAACAGAAACCATAAATAACATGTTCTTTTCAGAAGCGAAACAGTCGCCATATGCAACGTCTTTTGCAACAATGATGCAGGAGATGGCACTGTGCGTTCAGCAACTGGATTATTCGGTCATCTACAATGTAAATGAAGATCATAGCTTAACTTATAACTAGTCTAATTCTTGTCATTCTCTTAGTCTTGTAAAAAGGGTAAAAATATCACTTTGGACGACGTAACGTCTTTTCTTTTGGGTAACATTGCATCGCCTCTAAACAATCTGCGGAAAGTGTCCGCAATTGCACTTGTTAAATTGGCACAGTTCTTCATCACCAGCGATAAAGAAACGTTTGAAACAACAACCGATATTGTCGATACAAAGGCCATTTCCATTCCCAATTGGCACTACGTCAGCAAATTTAAGGAACATCTAGCAAAGTATGAAGCTGCTATACTCAAGTACTTGAATGAGTTTAGGTGAGTTGCGTGCTAAATCAATTAAGGGTGGTATGGATATTTTGTTTTATTTTAGTTTTAAAATGACCGAACTGCCGGAGATGCAACCAATCGATAGATTCGAAGCTCAATCTTATATGTTGCTATGGGACGTTATTATGCGTATATGTGCAATGGCGCCAGTCGAACTGAGGTCTGTGTACACTTCATGGTTGACGGAGAATAAGTTCGATGAGGTCAGATGGAATGTACCGAATCGTTTTATGATTTGGACTAAATTTCTTTTTATTGCAGAACTTTCTTAATTTTCTATTCCGGTCAATGCCTGTAGAGATACTGAAGAATCACGACTCAAAACTTATGGGCAACGAATTGTTTAATGTGTTAAATTGGATGGAATGGGAGCACAAACGTAAGTACTTCTTAAATTGATGTTTTCTTACGGTGAAATGATGAAAAATCTTTACCGGGGGAACTCCTCCGGGGTCTCTCCCATTGTCTCTCTCAATATGTGCTTCTTATAGATACATGGAATAAAACTTTCATAAAGGCTAAGTCTTACAAAATCGATATAATATATTTGTTGTAGAGCCGTAGGTACCAACTCCGCAGACTAAAGATATAGAAAAACCTGGAACTATAAAGCACATGTCATCTGAATTTTCTAACCTCCAAACAAGTCCCCCCTTTACTTCTCAACTAATTTTATTATTATTATTATAATTCTATTAATTAGAAAGTAAATTACAGAACTAATAAGTGAGATAGCACTAGCTGCCAGGGATTACGGCCAACTTCACAACTTATTTAACATGATGAGATATCCTACGAAAAGGTGAAAACCAGCAGCACTTATCTGTGTAGAGGACATGCCACTACTTAGAATTTTGACTCACTGAAAAAATAAATATTTAAAGACCCTTCTTCTTCTACTGTGATGCGCCCTTTCAACCCATTTAAGCAGATGAGGAACGAACCTTACTTTGCGTTTATGTATGTATACAAAAGAAGCTAGGAATAAGGTCAAACATTTATTACTGTCACAGACGCAGTACAAATTATACACTACTTCGTTCCATTGATATTCAAATGCGAGGTAGCATTCCCCCTCAGTGAAAGCTTCTTGTAAATCTGACACCGAAGGACTGCGGTATGGAATGAAATCATCAACAGGCAACACAAGCTCCTCCTCTGTAGTCGGTTTACAGGGTCCATCAATGCGCTTCGGTTCTTTTTCAACTCGAGCATTGTTGAAGCCACAATTTGAAGTGAATTTCTCTATCCAAATAGCGAGATTCTGGGCGACAGTTCGTGTTAGCTGCTGTACATGGCTAGTTGATACATTGTCGAAGCCTGTAAACAGTCAAATACTGGGTTAAGGTTTTTTCAAAAATCCTACACATTCAGATATATCTGTCAATATAAACACGGAATCAAATACAGTCGATACAAATTCAAACGTTCCTCTTCTCATACAAACTTACCGCAAAATTCCACAATCCTACTCTCAAGCACTTGGTACAAGCTACTCAACTCGGTGGAGTCCGTCACAAACTGATCATTCATCAGAAAATCCTTCATCACCTCGTACAGAGCAAATACTATTTTAGTCATGTTCCGGCGTTCTACCTTTAAAAGTTTTCGTTTGATTTGATTGCGTCGCTTGAGCCTCGCATTTTTCATTTCGCTCCTGAGACGCCTTTCCTCATGAATGTAAGTAATCGCATTCGCTATCGTGGTGTACTCAATGGGTGGCCGCTGGAGGGTTGTTCTTAAATTTTCCGCCTGCCGAACTGACAATAGATGGCTGTAGTCGTGCCAATTGTGTTTGACACGAGTCGCCTTTGGGTGAGCCAAAGCATCGATCCGTGTCGTGCAATTGGGTAGAAATCTTCTCTGGTACACACACCGTGGTGGGCGAATAAAGCGGCCGCAGTTTCGTTTAGGCTGAGCGAGATAGCTGATATGTTCATCTTTGCTTAGAATATCACGGTCAATGATGATCTGTCCGATATGCCGACAGGGAGCGTAGTTTTTAGATGGTACAGGGTAGATACAGCGGAATTTGTAAACCGGATACTTGGCAACAAGATCTCTTCTTTTCATATGGTCGTAATAGAGGGGCTTAATGTCGCTGGTCTTCTTCCTCTTTAAAGCCTGTCTTTGGTGGTATAGTTTGCGACATCTATCGATCTCGTTCAATATCGAAGGGTATTCATTTGCTTCCGCATCTTGGACGGTAGTGGGCATACAATCCAAAGTCAATTCTTGGTTATTGTTTGCCATCGAAGAAAAACAATGCTTACAATTTAGAACGTTTAATTTCGGTTATGCAAATTCCTGTAGCCTGACAAGTGTTTCTTTTATTTTTAGATGAAATGTCAGTTGACAAGTATGCTTGCTATTTGTACACGACAGCACTGAGTAAACTACCTGCAATTGTGCGCAAGTGGTGGAATAGTTCACATTCCCGCCAGAAGGTGTTTGTCGACAAGCTAACAACGAATTTTGTTTCCGGACTTATATGCCATGATGAGTTGGAGACCATAGCGAAGATCAATATGAAGGAAAAACACAATAACATGCAGGTAAGTGATCCGAGGTTTGGTAGTTTTATTAAAACCATTAGACATCCTCCCTTTCTAAGTATTGGTGGCTCATAGTTATAGAATTAGAGGCACACAGAAATTGTTGAGTGTCGAACATTTCAATACCAACAAACAGACGCGTATTTGTGTTACGAAGTGGCTATTCGCACGTCGTTAGGGACACGGCTTAGGTCGACAGCTTATGTATTTTCCTTAAAAATATTTTTTTAGAGATAAGTTGTGCCTTAACACGTATACATTCTCGTGCCCGTAAATGTACTACTGGAGTTTAGAGTCCTTTTTTCGAGCGAAGCGAGCCCTTATACCACTGTTTTACCTAGCCGTCGACCTAAGCCGTATCCCTAACGACGTGCGAATAGCATCAGCCTTTGTATTAAGAGTTTTTTCTCTCAACACTTGCTTGACAAGAAAGTCACTCCAATTACGACATAAGCGGATGACTTCGGTGGTTGAATCCATAAAAGTTTGAGACAAAACCGGGCATACGGGAACTGTACTTCATTTAAACCAGTTTTGAAATAAGGCCGTAGTCGGTACGACAAAAAAAAAAATAGCCAGTTTCTTTTTGCCATCGTTTTTTGGACAACTTGCAAAACCAAATCGCTCACACCGTGTTTACCTTATTAAGACTCACCCTCGTAGATGAACCTATATACTTCCGTATTACATTTTAGGTGACAGTCCATACATCAACACGTGAGGTAAATGCCGTCTATTTCATTGATGAAGCTCGCATGGAACTCATTATAACACTGGCGCCAAACTATCCACTGGGTGGTGTTAAAGTAGAGAGTGGAAAACAAATTGGTGGTCGATCGTCGTCGCGTAATATTGCAATGCAACTTACTATATTCCTGATGCATCAGGTTGGTTTCCTTTTCGTTTCGCCTCGGAAGAATATTCTCCGAAACTTGTTTATTTTATTTTTAGAATGGATCAATTTTCGATGGACTCTCGTTGTGGAAGAAGAATTTGGACAAGAAGTTCGAAGGTGTCGAAGAGTGCTATGTTTGCTATACAGTCATCCATCAAGACACGTGTCAATTGCCAAAGTTGACGTGCAAAACATGTCGAAAGAAATTCCACAGTCCGTGTTTGGTAAGTTTCAAAAACCAACTGAAAAAAAGTTCTCCAACTAACATGTGTGCGTGTGTGCGTATTCTTTTCAGTATAAATGGTTTACGACGAGCAGCAAGTCAACGTGTCCCATTTGCAGAAATATATTTTAAATGGTTAAATTTAATTTTAATATTTAAATAAACCGTAGCTATTGTGTATAAACTATTCTTGCATTTGTGTTTGTTAAGCAAATTTACCTCAAAAATTTCTGTCTGTTCGGTTTCGAACGGTGGTCACTATTTAAATGTTGGCGCTCGTGCAAAAACATAAGTAAAAGAACATAATAATATCACTGAAGAAGTGGCGATTAAGATTCTATATTTTCCACACTTAATTGATGGGTTAATGGAATTTTTAAATGCTCTGAATTCATTTTATTTAATCGAAATTTGTAGCCAAAATAGTTTAGACAGAAGTTTCACTACTATACTCTGTCCAAGAAAAATTGTCAGTACAGGCCTTATGGGAAGCTCTTTTTTCTACCAGTGGTGCCACAAGGCCGCGGGCAGAATGAGATCGTCTTGCGTTCGCTTGGTATTATCATCAACCAAAATAAGCAGTGTGAGTGACTGAAGCACATATTTACATTTACATTTTACATTGGACTTGGAAAATATCTTTTACATCGGACTTGGAGTCCATTTGTAGCAACATCAGAGAAGTGTTACCATATGTTAATGTTAATTAAGGGTTTTTCTTTGAATATTGTCAAAGAACTTTCGGTTTTGGTGCTTTTTGGAGCTTTTGAGAGCGGCATATTATGTGGGGTGCTGCCATTCGGTTTTAATTTGTTTGTATTTCTGAAAGATCCAATAATATTCAGTTAAAACATATTTTTGAATGTTGTCTTTTACAAATAAGGTTTATTCGTGAGGTGTTTTAATACATACATTTCATTAACGCAACAAGTGATCATAATGTACGTTGTAGAGATATTGCGATAAATTAATAGAGATTTGTAGGGCAACTCAACCGGATTCATGCAAAAGCATGGTATTTTTTGGGATAAAATTCGATTAAATATTTTAATATAGAAAACTAAGTACAAATTTTCAGCCTTATTCGTTAGGGCATATTTCTGCATGTTTTGGTAGGTATAAATTTATATTCCACTTTGTAGAGCATATTTTTCACACTGAAATATCAAAATGATGAAGCAGGTAGACCTATAGGTACTGCTTATTTTCGGTCGTTGGGTTTTACCACATCCGGTCACTCCTCTCCAGTAAAGCAAATGCCTTGAAAGGATTTTATGATCCTTTTTTTTTTTTGCTACTGTTTCCGCGAAGTTCTGCATTGACGGGTAATAATTTTTTTAATAAATATGTAATCTAGGTATATATGTTTATATTAAAAAATGTAGGTAGAGCATCTGTTTAGGTATATGATATTGCGTCGTGGTTATATAATTTTGTATTCTAATTGCCTGTTTGTGTACCTACCTATATTTTTTTCATTTTGATTTACGAAATTTGTATTTTTTGTTAGAGAACAAACTAAAGCGATTAGGCCGACTGGTGATACCCTTTAAAAGAAGCAAATATTAGAAAAGGAAAACTCAAAAGATAAACGGAATTTATTTCGTTCAGCAATATTTTTATTTTAAATAGGAAGATGGTAGCCCTAACAGTATTGCTCTCTGAGTTATGGCGAATTATCATACACACTACGGCAACCCTGTGAGAGCTTTAAAAAGGGACCAATTTATGTAAGTCATTGCAACCAGACTGAGAGACAAACATCCTATCTTCCCTGTACTGACATTTTTTCTTGGACAGAGTATAGTGATTGAAACACGGTTTTCGGTGCGGTGTGAACAGGCTATAATGCAAGCCGCGATGTCCTTACAGTAGTTGTCATTCGATTTGTCTGCATGCTGTTAACATTCGAAGACATAACTTAAGGACAACAGGAGATCCGTTTCCATTTGGGAAAAGCGCTTTCCAATTATTGCACGTATTTTCTTTGAACCATTTTTAATGCTGCCGTTGTTGTTGTCTTCGTCGCCTTCAATTTAATTTACTTTCGAAATAATTATGCGCCCCAAAATGAATTTGCGCACACAACAAATCAAATCAATTTCCAAGTAGGGACAAAGAACAAAAAATAAATGTACCTAATTTTTTGTGAAATTTGTCATTGCCCAGGTTTAAAACGGGTTGAAACCATTTACACCTGTTTTTATCAACACAACTAATGTGGTTTTCCATTGGGACAAAAAATCAATCTTTTTTTTGATCTAAATCACTTTTCGCGTTCCATTGGGACGAAAAATCAATCTTTTTTTCGATTCGGAGCACTTTTTGCAGATCTCGATATTTTTTCAGATCTACACATACCAATATAATTTGCACAGCTGTTTTACGTCATTCTGCGAAGTTTGCTTTCGAGGCAAATGCGCAAAGTTTCGTGAAAACCAAAATAACAAAATATATAAATAGCTATGGATATTATTTCGGAGGAATTATTATCTTCATTGTCTTCCTCGTCATCTGAAGACTACAAATCACCAATAATACTTCATTTGTATCTACAAGAAGGAAAACATTTTTGAGGGCGAAATCCATTTGTGATTTAGCCAAAAACGAATGCCATTTGAACAGCTGATATTGTTGTCAATTAACGCACTAATCCATTTACAAAAGCAGATCAATCTCGTTGCGCGTTCCATGAGCACAGTAAAATCTGAGATCTGAAAAAGATTTCTGGTGGTCCCAATGGAAAACCACATAAATCATCATCATACTCATTTATTTGTGTAAGACGAATGGAAGTTACTCCAGCTAAATTTTAGGGACCAGTTTGCAATGTCGTTTCCCATTGAGATTTTCAGATTTTGCTCTCATATTTCAGATTTTTCGTGCCCATGAAGATAAAACGAGATTGTTGCGTGTTTTATAAGTCAGATGTTCCTAACTGTAAATGTTTTTATAAAAAATCCATTGAATTTATATAAATATATATATGATATCCATTCGTATCCATTTCAGCTGTCAAATGAAAATTGTTCTCTAAATGATTAAAAGAGGCGGATATCTGTCGTAAGTCTATCCCGTATCCCGTACGTGTTTGGTTTTTGTAGAGGCTTTGATTAAGCCGAAACAAATAGTGAAGTACATATGAGAGAATACCGAATTCTTGCATTAAAGTCAAATTCAAGAGCTCACATATACTTAAAAGAAATGAGCAAATAAAAGTGCGAAACTTCATGAATTTTTGTTGGGATAACAGCTTGTGCAGCCGCCTTTCCACTGGAAAATTATCTATTTCTGGGGCTCTACTCTGTATTTCGTTCCGAAAGGCAATCCTATTCAAAAGTGATTTTCGTTCCGCTTTTGATTTTGAACTCTGTGCCTTGATTTTGTGCGGTTTTTGTCGCAATTGCGCTAGGGAACGTTCCGAATCGGATTTGAATGTGTGAGTGCACCGCGCGCTGGACCAGCGTGACCGTTGTGCAAAAATTTGACACTTTTTTCGAGGACTCTAATACAATTTGTTGGTACTTTTTCCCTTTTTTTAATTGAAAAAGGAACTTAGCAAATTCTTTAAACAACTGTGATTTCCAAATAAATATGTTTAAAATGTAACGCGGTTGAGTATCACAATACTATTTTAACGTTTGGCGAGCTAATACTTGTGAAAATATTGTGCGAAAATTGCAAAGTTTGGAGAGAAGCTTTAGGTCAGTTATAGCCACACGTAACACGGAACCGCACAAATTTTCTTTTGATTTTTTTTGACCACTTAAACTTGGTGGGTGACCTCAATCTTGGTTTTAAAATGTTGCTTATGAATTATAAAGTTGGTTTATCAAAAAAAAAGCAAATTATCTTTCAATTTTATAGAAAAACGTTTTTCGTACGGAAAGATTTATAAATTCTTATTTTAGGAAAAAGAATATGATAAACTAAATTTATAATTCATAATCAAAATTTCATTTTAAGATCAAGATCGAGGTCCACCATCAAGTTTAAGTGGTCAAAAAAAGCAAAAGAAAATTGGTATGGTTTCGTTTTACGTATGACATTTGGACCTTAGTAATATTACCCTTTATTGTTTAACCGCCCTGAGTGTAAGAGAAAGGTTATAAATTACAGTTTTTGTTTTACACTCTTAATATATGTATACAGACGGTAAATTGATCTTCATGTGAAAAAAAAAATAAACACGCATTAGAGATGTCCTTAAGATAGTTAAAAAAATAGATGCAATTCGTTTTCGAATGACAAATTTTAAAATGAAAACCTTAAAGCCTTGATTTTGAATTATAAATATATCAACTCATATTTATATCCACATTTTAAGATCTCGTCCAATTTAGTTTTAAAAAGTTGCACAGAAAAAAAAATGCATTAAAAATGCCTTTTCTGAAGCTCTTTTGCAAGCTTAGAATTGTCTTACAATATTTAGCAAGTTAGTTTTGCCTCGTTTTAAACGAAAATAGTGTTGTGATAGGGGACAGCGTTATATTTTAAGCACATTTATTTTGAAATCACAGATTTTGAAAACTCCCCGAAGTGTCTTTTCCAACTAACAAAAAGGAACGAATTAGTAACAAATTGTATCAGGGTCATCGGAAAAAGTACCAAATTGTCGCACAACGGTCACGCTGTTGTCAGTTGTTCTCATCCGACATCCTTCTCGCAACCTAAATAGGTTGCGTATGGGAAAGTGCGCCTGGAATTTTGAGGAACAATGCTACAGTAGAACAGGAAATATTGGAAGCTGTCAGTTCTCGACATCACGCACACATTCATAGAATCCGCCTATACGTGAACCCTTTCCGCAACCGCAATTGCGACAAAAACCGCACAAAATCAAGGCTCTGTTAAATATACGAAACGGAACAAAAATAGTACTTAATACTTTTCTCTTTTACGGAATTGTGTTTTCAAGTCTCGAATTATTTCTAATTAGATTTGTCAAGTCTCGAACTATTTCTCATGAGATCTGTCGAATCAAAAAACCAAAACAAATAACAAACAAGCCGGATAATAACAAATTACGATTTTTAAAGACAAATAAACCAAAAGAATATGGATTCGGTTGCACTTTGGATGAAACAAAGTAGTATACGGGTCAAATTAAACATTATGGAAATGTGTGATAAAAACGAAATGTTATTGGTGGGAAAAATTCAGTTCACTATTTAACTATTGTTTATTATTTAAATTTTGTACAGAACTTTCGCCTTTCGATGAACGTTTTTTTGTATGTTTTAAATGCCATACAAGATGAACTCTCTGCTCCTTTAAGATCAACTGCGATTCCAGCCATCTTATACCTAATTGTTACCTTAAAGTTTTTAGGGCAAGGAGGCTATAATGACTAGATATTCCCTTGGCATGGCATAATAAAAAACATCAAGTTGTACTGCAAAGGTAGATAGAAAAAATATTGCATCCAAAACATATCAATTTTCTAAAAAAAAAACTTAACATTTTACAACATTCGTAGTAACTTCCGTGATCACATTTGTCGTAGAAACAAATTTTCCGTTTTTGAATGCTTTTGACATTCGAAAACGAGTTGCCAGGTACGAAAATTCCACTATTGGAATTGTCTATCCGAAAGTAGTAGATTTCAATCCGTTTTTGAAATAGAGAGTACAAAATATTCCTTTTCGGAGATTTTCACTATCGGAACGAAATACATGGTAGGGCCCCAGCAAGGAACAACCGAATTGCATTACATAAACAATACGATTGTGTTTAGATCGAAGAAAAATTCATCAGAGCAAATAGTTGCATAAATACCTTCACTTCTCTGGTGTAATCATAAACAAAAACCAATTGATTTAAAAAAAAACCTACAAAACGTAGTAAAAGTAAATAGAATGATCACTTATTTAACCATCCGCAGTTATGGCGAATTTCGACTGAGATGTTCCTTTTAAATCATGTGTGTTGGAATTAAAACTGTGATTAAAAAAAAAAAACAATCCTTCGTTTAAGACTTACATGTTCTCCTTTATTGAATGGATTCAATACAACTGCTAACTGATAACTAATAACAATAGTAATAATTAATCATAGGTAATCAATTAATCATAATAAATTTAAAATATATATAATATGAAATTACAAAAAAGAAAACATTCTCTTTCAATTTTTCTTTAATACAAGCAATACTGATAACCGAATAAAATCACTTCGTGTTCCCAGTTAAAACAAAAGGTAAAGAAGACAAACAAAATAATAACTTTATAACAATAAATAATATACATATGTGCATATTTGCATATTAAATATTTGTATATCAAATAATATCAAAGTAGTTACAATTAATTTAATTACAAGCAATAAATTATTTAAGTGGTAGGCAATTTGTTTTTCTTCTCGGTACTGTTAAAAGAAATTTAAATGATTTGTTTGCATAAATGTTTTTAGCAGGTTGCAGATATTTCTCTGAATTTTTATTGCGAAGCTGAGCAAAGTACAATTGCGTTGTATCAGTTTGGAAAGACGAGCGAGAATGCGGCTGTGGTATACATTTCAAACAAAATGATAATCAAAATTAACTGAATTGAATTTGTTTCTTGATTTGATTGAATTCGTATCGTATATAGTAAATTTACATTTAGTTTAATGTTAACATTTAAAGCGATTGCGGTTTATCACGAAGTAAGTGTTTAATGTTATACGTTTATATTGCGGTTTTGTTTTGGAAATGGCATCTTTGAAATAATGGTACGAATTTTGAATAATTTGTTTATATGTGCGAATGTGTGAGTTTGTGTGTTTGGGTGGCGTTAATCTCTTATGATATTGTACATAGTTTCTTTAGATCATTATCGTTATCATCGATTTCAACAGCGTTCCCATTTGGTATGGTTTTCCCTTCGATATTTGGTAAATATGGTTCGTAATCTAAGCCACGACGCTCGTAGAATAATAAATACGCTGAACTTGGATCGATATTTGGTTGTTTGGGTATCTCTCGACATGAACTGTCATTGTAGCAATACCACGAGCCATTCGGATTTGAGGCATACGAAATGTAATGTCCGCCATTAAGCATTCCGGAATGTGACTGCAAAATAACGAAACCGATTTACTCAAAGAAATGCATTATTTTATATGAAAAAATCTTTGTGAATGTGTGTATGAAGGTAGGCTTAATGAATTCTTATAAAATACTGTATAAATAATGAAGATTGAATTCGTAAAAAAAATGATTGTCCACTCGAATGATCACCTTATAGCTATACCAAAATATTAGAGCTGCGTCAAAGCACGATGCGAATGCCTTCGTAAACGCAATGAGATTTTTGATGTTTGTGTTATTGCGGAACAGCGCCCAGTTAATAATCCAGACCAACTTGAAATTAAAAAAAAAAAAAAAAACCGAACTGGCGCCCAACGTGAGGATTTTGAGTAAATAAGGTTCGCTAGGATAGTAGTTCGTTACAAAGTAGCATCATTAGCACAGTGTTGCCTGCAGGAGCAGCACTGTGATCGCCAATTTTATGTCAAAAAACTTGGGCCGAATGGTTGCATCCGTGAAAGTTACCGGCATCATGTCGAAGTTACATACAAAATAAATTCCTGATGTAATGATGGTAAGCGGGTAACACAAGTCAGAAATTAACGATTAAAATACCGAATAACAATGGCCAATAGGGGCCGCAGCATCTGGAGTATTTCTTGCACTATGGAAAATAAAAATCTCCCAACTGGCGCCCAACGGGAGGATTTAGTCTAGGTTCGCTAGACTTCCAATTAAAGCTCCATAAATGAATAAAGCATATGATTACTCGTGGTTATTGGAGCGCATAAGCAAGTACTGCGTATTGAGAAGACAAATTTTGTACGTAATTGTCAGTGATTACGGAACACTGTTGATAAATTCACTTCTGGTGAAGTTTGGCGAATGAGGAACGGTATTGTATATCAAATCAAAGTTTGACGTGTTTTTTTTTTCTCCACTTCTGTTTATGCACCAATTTTATATCCAAGCAGATACTCACCACAACGGCGTACAATTTGTACTTCAAGTCGAACGGATCGACACCTTCTTTCAGCTTGTGATGATGGAAATCTTCAAATTCCCCATCTATAACCGGAGTCTTGGTCAGGCTGGATGATATCAAACGTCGCCGCCTCTCAATTCTGGCGTTTGCTAATTTTGTCGGCGTCGCTATCGAGTTATCTAAATTACTTCTAGTATTTCTTAAGACTACATCTTCGGGTATCACATCATTGACGTATTCTACTGCCGCAGAACGATGGCCATTCTTCCCGTCAACCAGCTGAACGCATTTTTCCATATCTACCTCGTGATCGACATCATTACTTGATTCGCTACTGCCTTGTCGACTAGATGCTGATTCTTCCTCCTCGAGGTCATCATCAGCAAATGCGTATTGATCGAGAGCAACGTTTTTTAAATCAAGTAATTCTTTGTGCCGCAGAATGGTTTCCTGCGGCACAGACGCCAGATAGGGCGTCGGATCAAAATCATCGAACGGGAAGTGAACGACTTTCTGAGATTTCACCCATTTACCGTGGACACAATTGAAACGTTTCAGATGAACGATCTGAAGCAGGATTTTTATTAAATAAAAAAATACATCCTGATAAAAACAATTGAACTTACGAGAATTGGTGGCAGCTTCCATATTTGTAGCTTCTTTGTTGCTGGCTTCTTCCCTTTGCAATGACTGCAGTGATACCATTGTTCCAGTTTCTCTTCAGAGGTAAACGCTCGCAGACAGTGGTTCAAATCGACTGGCTCTGTTCTTTCTTTACGGCAGATTGCAAGAGACTCGTGATCCGTCCATAACTGTTGGATGTTTGGTTATTCTATAGACAAGTAATATAGACAATCATTCCTTACCCGTTCTCTCGTACTCTGATACCTCAAATGTAGTGCAGTGGGATCCCAATCGATTGCGATATTTACTTGATCTAGTTTCAATTCCCCATTCGAAATGTCCACCGATTTCTTTGGTTCCAAGTTTGGCATAGATGAAAACTTTGTCAACAATTTTGGCGTAGAGGCGTTACCTATACAGACAGGAAGCACCATTGAAACATTAAACATATCTCTTCTTAACTAAGCTTACTTGTTGTAGTACTTGATGGTATTAATGTTCCGCGAAGCAGCAAGTCATCGTTGCAAGGTATTTCACAGCCCCTACAAAAGCTTGTCCATGGACAGAGTGCACATGTGAGTCCATCGCTAGTCACAGCTCTTAGAGTAAAGGGGAAATCATAGCCGAGGCTATCATCACTGAAAAGAAAGAGAAGACAAAACAAACCGTGTCAATGCCAAAATATGTTGAAGTGTATTTATATTGATGACGTTCGGATACCTAGTTCTTGTAAAACGCCAACTACATTCATCTAAACGCGTTGAAAAGTCAATACGCCGTACTGATAACAAATTGCTCGAGCTTAAATTTGCGGAAGCTCACAATTGCGAAATTTGTATGGAAAATCTTATCACTGTGAGCTATTAAAATTTAGGTTCGAAACTAAAAATGTTTATTGGTAAGGCCCAATGTTTTAGTATCCTCGCTGTTTATTTTGAATTTTGACACTTTGAAATGTCAACTGAGTATGAAGGCAGGTTTTTCTTCTGAACGTCCCCATTCCTTATTCATCATGTGTCGAAGCGATGATTTTATTCATTTAAACAATCTAAATATATTGATATAAAACAAAGTTGCGTAAGAACGCCCATTACTCGAAAACGGATCGTCCAATTTGAGCCATCTTTTCTTTGTTGTATCTGTCTCAGCCTGAGAAAGGTTTATACGTCGAGAAAATTGGAAGATTTTAAAATGAAATTGAAAAAATTCAGATCGTGTTTGTCAAAAATTCTACATGAATTTATATGATGTGAAACATCTATAGGCGCAGGCGCAAATTGGGAGTAAAATAGACTCGACCGAAACGGAAATTACGTGGCGACGGCGGAGATTGGCCTGTCGGGATAGGTAGCGCTGTTGTCGATCTCCGAAACTACTCAACTGATTTCAATGAAATTTTGTGGTTGTATATGGTTGCTTGCAACTTGGAAGATAGGGTAGGTTTGGAACCGATAGGTGTTGCTGATGTCGATCTTCTAAACCACTCAACCGATTTCAATGAGATTTTGTAGGTGTGTATGGATGGTTGCATCTTGGAAGATAGAATAGTTTCGGAGCCGACAGATGGCGCTGTTAAAGTGAAGACTTATGCCAGTGTGCCTGGCCCTGGGGAGTGAACTGATAAAGCTTGGTCTTACAAAGACTCTAGACTACTGAATCAATTGTATCACGGGCGGGAACAGCTAGTTTCAGATATATATGACTACACCTGCTTTGACTCTTTTTTTTGTGTTGCATTCGCTTGTTTTCGCTAAGTACATAGTTTATTTAGGTGTTGCATAAGCTACTGCGTGATACTTATATCCATAATATGTAATATCCCGGCTAGATTTTACGAATCTGAGAATTTTTTCAAGCGGTGCGGTGTGAACAGGGTATAAGGCCCAATGTCTTTCTTCTGATCAGGTTGGTTTAAGTGGCTGTATTCCTCACATTCTGACGAGAGAAAACACAAATAACGCATTGAGCGCCGTTTTGAGACCAGGACTAACGAAACCCGAAGATATGGAATGCTATTACTACCAGATATCTTAGGGTCTATTTTCTGAACCCAGAAGTGTTTTTCATCATATACCTAAGTCAAGATTTATATGCTGCGTGCTTGGTACGACACTTCTTAATTCCCTTTTAGGCACGCAATGCGCATGTATAATTTCCGATTTTTGTCTGTCCGAGCGTTGATTGCAAAACAAAGCAAACACAGAAAAACGAAAGAGATTACAAGAATTGGATGGGAATTCGGGGACGATCCATCTTTGGCAACCCACCGCACGTTTCATCCCCCTTACCAACAAGTTCACGACACTTACAACAAAAATCGGTTCGTGTAAATCCTGGCTAAAGGCACCAAGTGGCAAAGAGCAGAATCAGAGCCCCAATTCTCAAATTCCGCATAGGAGAGTGCGTATACGAGCAAATCCGCTTTATGTACGTTTTTTTTTTCCTCCAGCTGTGCGAAAATTATATTCACCTCTCGAATGAGGTAGAATTTTACGCACGTCAAGTGAACCATTTTGAACCATGTTCCATATATTTAAATTCATTGAGAATTGTTGTTTTCAATTCGTTCTGCACGAAATTCTGGGTCTGTTTTCGTTGCTCGCTCAGCTACACAAAACTGAAACAGAAATAGATTCGTAAAAACATGGCTGCCGCCTATTCTGTCAAATTGTGTTTCATTTGATTACGATTCGATTTTTATTTCGCTGTCGCGAAATAGTCTGTTATACTCTCCTCTTCGTCTACTAAATACGTTTTTTTTTCCATTTTTCGTTTGTTATTCATACGTGGTCGGTCATCACAATATACAATAGTACGATGCGAAACAAACAACCAGACGACAGATGCCGAAAAATTGCTGGCAGCAACAGAAACAATGGACACAATCAAGAATATAGTTATCTTAAGTCGACTAGATTGGTCTGGATAAGATGTAACCTGAATGCAAAACCTAGGTTGGTCAGGAATGTCACTTTTTCTACGTCAGCCACGTATCCGAACTGTCAAATTAGTACTCAGTCACGAATTTCTTGACTAGATTCTTCAGCTACCCCTCCACAAACGTCAACTGCAACAGCAGCTCTTATGACTGATTTCAGCCAATCAAAACCGAGATACATCTAGTCAGACAGCTGTCACATTTATTAAACTGGATATTTGAACGTCCCCAATCAATACAGACTCGTTTACGTTCTGTCTTCAAACAGCCATTTTTCTGTCGCTAAATTCGGTTGCTGAAAAAAATATTTTCTGTTCCTAGTTCTGTTTCTGTTGCAAATGTATGGGATTCTGTTTCTGTTCTTTGTCAATTGGTGCCTTAGGTATAATTTTGTTGGGGCGAATGCCAAGCTTAAGAAACATTATTGTATGTAATAATTTTCATATAATAATTACCAATCAGCTGCATGGTTTGACTGATCCGGTGCTGGCGGCAAGGGACTGAGTAATCGATTAACTTGCACCCACACAGCACAATACAAGTCCTTATTCGTTCCACTCTCACAGCAGGGTATAAGCAAGGGTACTCCAAACAGACTAGGTCGAGTCTTATGGTATGACAAAAAGTACGTATCTTGTCGAGTGATTTTCCTATGAACGGCTATCAAAAACTTTCCAACTTTATAATGCTGCGACGGTACTCTCGAGAACAGTCCCGGTTTGGTTGAGTTCACATCATAGTTCAAAGAATTACTATCCTCTTCGTCGCAACTATCACTGTTCGACGCCCGGCATGGACAGTCACTCTTTGTCGCCTGACTAATATCGATATCGGTTATGTCCGCAGGAGACTTCCCTATACTGCTGGCTTCATCCGAACTATTGTTATACGAGGAGGTGTTCTCGGTCAGCAGTTTCGCTGCCGATATCCGTTTACGATGAATGTTGTTAGGAACGAAAGTATTCTCAGGGCTGGTGCCTAGCTCCGGCGAGTGCTGAAATATATTTGCAATTTTTGTTTCTTTCATTTTGAATGTTCGAATGTAAATTGTTGGTGTAAGGTGTTAATTTATAAAATGATGTGAATGAGTGGGAAAGTAAACACGTTTACGCAATAAAAAAAAAAAACTACTTCTAGGGTAAAACAAAATTATATCAATTACACACTACACACAGTAACTGTGCAAAATCTACATAAATACAGCACCAAACAAAGCAAATTGTTTAATTTAAAAAAATACAAACAAATTTAATTTTATTTTCTAATCAAACCAAATAGAGTAGTTTAGTTCAAAAACTCGCTGTGGTATAAACGCATTTCAAAAGCTATATTAACAAATTAATATTATTTAGGTTGCTCCCAATCCAAATAACTACGTACTAGTATATTGCTTAAATTTTGTGATTTCATCTAATTTGTTGAATAGATTAGGGAAACAAATTGTATTATTGATTTTAAAAAAAAAAAAAAAATGTATATACCTACCAAATTATATTATTAAAACCAAAACCAATGGCATCATACTTTTAACAAAGCTGTATTTAATATTTAGACTGTACAACGTTTTATTGCTTTTTGTTTATTTTGTTCTTACGATTCCGGTTGTTCCTGATATCGACAATTAGTTAGAGTAATAAAGATCATGTCAAAATGAACGTTTTTGTTTGATTGTCCCACAGTTATATTAGCCGATTTCATGCAAGGAGTCTGGCCTATCTATCTAATGTATATTTTCACTCGAGTTTTTTTGTTTGTACCTACATACTTTTAAGACAATACCGTCATGCGCAACTGACTATTCTTTGATAATAACATGGTACAGTCGAACTTCCATAACTCGAATTTCTCCACAACTGAAAGTTTTATGGATAACTTTGATAACTTTTTTTTGAAGACTTCGTTACTTAAAAAAAAACGTTTTCTCTCTTTGAAATATGTATCCTTAAAATAATAAAAAAAAAAAAATAAAGTTTTTGTTTTTATTTCTCTTAGTCGAATTTTATACCTATATCTAACTCGAATTTTTTTTTCTTACATTTTGAGGGTTTGACTTTTTGGAAGTTCCACTGCATTAAGACCAGGGAAGTCGTCTCAGGTAATATCCTCTTTGAGTTTTACAACTGTCAGATGTTTTCATCGATTTTGCGGTTGGTATTCTTAAAAACAGAAAAGTTCCAAGTAGTGACACCGCATGTGGCACCGTCTTGATGAAACCACATGTCAACCAAGTTCAACTCAGCCAACTGGGGCAAAAAAAAAGTCGCGCGCGTATCATGGCTCGATATCGTTCGCCGTTGACAGTAGTGTTTCTTTCACAGTCGCCTTTGGTGCACATTTTTCACAGAACTGGAATTTTTATAATAAATTTCAATAATTTGCAATCGTTGCTCGTTTGTAAGTCTTTCCATGATTAAATGGCAGAGTATACTGAAAACTTTTCACTTTGACAGATGACGTTTGGACGCCATTACTAACCAGTGCTGCCAACCTGAAAAACTTAAACTCGAGCTCTTAAAAAATCACCCTTTATAAGAATCAAAAATCGACGATTTATTACAAAAGGGGTGTGAGGCTCCGCACTCTGTGGCGGGTAGTCTTTGTAGAGGCTCTGGGACACACAAGGCGGGAAACAGGGGCCGTATCGCAAGGTCAAGCCAGAAGCCACATTTTTGTCTCTCTCTATGATGGAAAACAAGAAGAATCTTGTTCACATAAGTGAAAACTCTGATGATGGACACGTTTTGCATTCATGAACACATTTTTTTTCGATTTCCGGTGTAAGAAGTTTTTTTCCAAGCATATAATTTCAGCTGCCATAAGTTTGATAAACATTTTCACGCTGAAGCAATGTTCTGACCAGGGACACTACTGAGACCCCCAAGATCGGCCGATTTTTCGTTACTTGCCTACAAGCTATGTTTTTGTGGGGTGGCAAATGCTAAGTACGTTACTATTGTTACATAGAAATTCGTAATGACAAATACCACGTAACTTCAAAAGGCCTAGGGGCCCTCCGGACCTGTTGCGCCAACTATTTATTTTATTTATTATAACACCAGTGGTATGCACAATGGGCCGATCAACGGCCTAAGTGTTTCTCTCATCGAGAGCCACTTTAACATAACATAACATATTTATTATATAAAACATCTCATTTGGATAGTTTTATTAACCAAACAAATCTATTTAGTTATTATTTAATTTAAAAATTAAACTTACTAATAACTAACCAGTAATGTTTTAATGTGGTATTCCCGAACTATACCACATTTCCCTACGGTTGGCAGCATTTATTTTATATTTATTTGTATGTTTTTGCATGTCACACGGATTCTAAATTGACTAAACACCGATAGGAAAACAAAATGGCGAGTTTGAAAAAAAAAAAAGAGGGGGCCAGCGGCAAGAGGATTGCGAGTTGGGGCTTGGGGGTCTCAGTGTTGTCACTCCTCTAAAGATATAAATCGTTCCTGCACACGAAAACGTTTCCACCAGCCCTATTCTGATATTCAGAGACCAATTTTCAACACTAATTTCCGCAATGAATATCCATACCCGTTTGTTTATAATTGTTGTTTTATGTATTTAAAATAATTAAGCAAAATAATTTATCCAACTTTCCCAAGAATTTCATAAATAGAGTTCAAATTGAATACATTAATTTCAATTTCCAAAATTGGATTTCGGATACCTAGTTTATGTAAAACGTTAACTAGATTTGTCTTGACTAGGTATCCGAACGCTTTGACTAGGCAACTTGAATTGGCTTTGTATTCTCGCGGTCAGCGTTACCTTTGCTGGATTTGCCCTTTTTTATTTAGAAAAGCCCCTTTTTTTTAAAAAATGTTATGCGAACTACAATCGTGCGACAATTCCAAAGTAGCTTTAGAAATGACATCTTTTTCTGTCTCTGGCCCTTTTTTGACTCTTCAAAATTCTGCTGCGGCCACTCTGTTTATTTAAAATTTGACTCTTCGAAATGTCAACTGAGTATGCAGGCAGGATTTTCTTGACTAGATTTGTCGCCTTTCCCTTCATAAGCTTTAACTGCAAAAACTATACACGTCATTTACATACTCTGGACCAATGAAAACTGATTGATATACATCTAATCAGTCAGACTTATTCAGCTAGGAATCCGAACGTCCCCAATAATTTTTTGGGGTTTTCACATGGATAATGTTCACAGGATAATGTAGTTCACCCGATGGAAAGCAGAATGAAAAGGCAGAGTCAAAGGGAATCAAATGGGTGAATCGGATCTACGATTCACTTGAATAGCAGAATAGGGCCCATTTAATTGCGGTTCATAATAGAATAGGTTGCCAGTGGCCGGATGGTGGCAAACGTATAAATAAGCGAATACAAAGAAAGCACTGGTAGGTAGTGTCTGATATTCGCATGGCTCATTGTTATGCATATGAACAAGGTACAGAGTGATGGAACACACATCAACCAGATTGTCTCGTAATAACTTTGACATATGATACCTAAATTAATTTGAATCTACTGAAAAATGACACTTGATATTTTACATTAAAATCATTTCCAATCTATCCATTACAGGGTAGCTGGCGTATAATGCTTAGGTCGCAATAACATAAGGGGAACCCAATATGTTTATATGAGCGGTTTTACTTCCATTAGGGCCTATCTAAAATACGCTTGTCCGGATTCCATTAAACGTCTTGAGACCCAAAGTGGGAACATGCGATGAAAGTGAACAAGACACCTTCGTGCGGGGAAGTAGTTGGTCGATATCGATGAACTTCCATATGCTGGTGTTCATTACCTAAAAATCCCTAAAAGTATTACCTCGTAAAAATTAAAAAAAAAACAAACTCAGTCATAAAGAACTTTCCGATAGCGGTTAACCAAAAAAATCTGACAAATCTATACTCCACAGGTTTAATTTGTACATTCCATCATAGATTTCGATGCTGCAAGCTGTTCTTTTTTTCATTTATTACTATCGTATCCTTTTCTACCTATACCGCCCAAAATAAATGAAGTGGGACAATCTTTCTCTGTCGTTTCAATGGCAAAATTTCGTGAGTTATCTATATATTAAATACATTAATGTTATTAGCCATACCTTGAAGCACAACAGATTCTGGGGCATGCACATGGTGTTTCCAAAGCACCGCCTTACCTTCGATGATCGTCTATTGTCAGCTGTGTTTGAAGTGCTGTCTACATCATCGATTTGCATCTCCTCCTCTAATGAGGGTTGCCTAATGTGATTATGGCTGCCAATGTGATTTAGTTGAGTTGCAAAAGCCGCTGATGTCGGTGGTGTAGTTTGGGGTTGAGTTTGCTGTACTTGTGACTGTGTGGGCTGTGGCTGTTGTTGCGAATGGTGTTGATAGTTGCCTATGGTGGTGACCTCAGGTCCAACTAGTAGAGCTTTTTAGTTTTTTTCGAAATTCACAAAGAAAAATATAAAATTTCAGTTAGTTCTAATCGTTCTGTCAATAAATTACCAACCAGAGAAAAATATCGTTTAAAACAAACCATGTGAGCAAAGAAAAAGAACGAAAAGAAGAAACCAAAAAAGAAAAAGAAAAAAAAACTTTGATGTATGCATGCTTGGCAATATACCTGAGCTCCGTTGTATGTCCTTGAGGCCTTTTTCTATGTTCACGCCGAGTGTTGAGCTGGTCCTGGATCGTGTCTCATTGCAATCCTCTGGCAATTGATACACGTACAGTTCGGTGGCACTTGATGATTTTATTTTTTGCTCGTCGTAGAGTATCTGACGGATTTGCGAGTTTGAGAGTTCACAAACGAGCATGAAGTACGGGCTAAGGTGGCACAATGTTGATAGTTTCTTTTTTAGATCTATGTATTTGGAATCGGGATTCAGTCGGAGTCCGTATTTCATCGGAATGGCACCATCGAGTGGGATAACTAGATCGGGAAGTCGATATAAGGTCACATGGATTTATAGTCGTACAACGTCTGATCTTACCTAAAATCTCAAAGTACAAATAGTTTTCCACTGGGAGTGGTAAGCTTAGCAGACTGAAGGGATCAAAACGAACCGATTCACGGCCACAGCAGAGGCAGCTTACTTTTGACTTCAGCTGACCGTAGAATAAGTCAATCACAATACTTTGATTTCGGGAGTGGTGTTGCGACCATGCCTCGAAGGCAACCACCTTATCGGGGCGTCCGTCTGAGTCTTTTAGCTCACTGTACGGCTTCTCTGTTACCCTGTTCAAATCTTCGTGTAACGCATCCAGCATCCATTCAAGTAGTTCCTGGGAGTCGTGTTGGCCACCACCCGCGAATTGAGGAGCGTGTTTCGTGACGCAAAATCGTAGTTTCAATGGCGCTACAGATCGAGTTGTGGCAGTCCAAATCTGAAAATTTGAATGCCATTGAAAATAAAGCAGATATTGTCACCTGTAAAAAATGCGTGCGTGCTGAAGAATGGAGCGTTTGGTTGCGCGTTCACTTGTATCCAAAACACCACATAGTTCCGTGTATGCGCAAGAAGAATAGGCATTTCACTGGTACCATCTGTCAGCTCTAGTGCCCTCTCCACTACTACTTGGTAGAGCAGGCAGCTTCCATTTTTTTTTTTTTTGACTTCAGCCTTCTCTAATAATTTTGAGCGACACCTTTAAGGTCATGAACAACAGCCCACTAAGAGGCACATAGCAGACTCCAATATTTTTGCAATGTAAATATAATGAAATTCTCTTCTGATTCTGGTCTGTTTCACTTCATTCCTTTTGGTCTTAGAGGCTACTGTTCTTGATACAAAAGCTGCATGATGCGCAGTATAGATGAAGACTGCGACGAGGGGACCACTTTAACCTCTCAAAAGTGTCGATTGAGTGGTCAAATTTGTTACTGCCTCCCAACTGAACTGGCAAACATGTAGCAAAAGCAAAACTCACCTCTTTAAGGAGCTCTCCGTAACGCGTTGCCAGCTGGCCTTTTGTGCCCAACTTATTTAAAATGTTCATTTCGAAAAGATGCATATTCCTCTTGAAGTATTGCGTCAACGGTTGCGTATTGAAGAGCACTTGTAGGGCCGCATTCATGAAGCATGTGTTGCCCAAATTATGAAGGCCAGTTGCCCCCGGAGCATGCACTGAGTAGATGGAGGCACGCGTAAGACGTCTATCCTGCTGGGAACAACCTTGACCGGACAACGATAGTGAACCCAATTCTTCGGGCCAAGTCAGGTCCTTATTGCGAACTTCCAGTAGTATTTGGTCATTGTCTCGAATCAGCAACTCCTTTAACGTCATATTCTCCTCTTCCAGCAAAATTGGATTACTATCCGATGATGTAGCAGAAATGTGCCACAAGCGAATGTCTTCGGACTTCCATCGAAGAT
Source organism: Cheilosia urbana (assembly GCA_946477585.1). NCBI lineage: Eukaryota > Metazoa > Arthropoda > Insecta > Diptera > Syrphidae > Cheilosia > Cheilosia urbana. Next base: position 26,678,652 of record OX297855.1, read on the forward strand.
GTTCGCAAAGAAATTCACCAATTTGCCTGATTGTGGCCAAACGACTAAAGGCAGCCGTGTACGCCAAGTACTTTTTTGGTGGTTGAAGTACACTCGGCGTTGCAGAGAGTGCGGCATATCCTCCACCTGACGCCACAACTCCATAGCCACCTTATACAAATATAAACAAAACACACCAGTCAACATAGGTATTGTAAATTAAAAATCTCATACACCTACCGGATACTGCACCCCAGTTGGAGACAGTCGGCGAATTCAGTGGCATTTGCTGATGCATCAATATTCGCAAATTGAGAGGATACAATTCTAATTCGACTTCGGGGGAATTGGGCGATTGAATAACTTGCCGCGGCAACGGAAGAATCTCTCCATACCAACGCGTTAGTGCTTTCCACAGCGACTTGGGTACTAACTCGAAATCGTGATTCTGAACCAACGGTGTATCGCGCTTCAAGTGGCCACCCTCGCCAGTTAGCGTGCGCACACTTTTGTACGGATTTACGGTGATTAAATTAGTGTTGTCAATTGGACCCGGTCTTAGACTCGAATGTCTGCCATCAGATATGCCACTACTTCTTGAGCCTAAAACCAAACGACAAATTTTGTCCATGTTTTTAATGTTTGCACTGATGCTTACCCAAACTAGACGAGTCACCTGCGGCGATAACATCGCCAACAGACTCCGATGAATGTGAGTTGAAACTCTCGTCGCATACCATAGCTTCGTCCACACCGGTAAGAGCTTGTCTCTGATTGGCACAGTTGGTTATGGACTTCTTACAATAGTAGCAGGGAGTGGCAGAGAAATTCTGCGTGTAGTGAGTCCACGAGACCCACCATTCTTTCGAAATTAAATACCAAAACTGCCCAACGCTGTAGCCACGCTTTTCCTCACGTGTGAGCCATCCCTTCACTGAAATACAACCAAGCGTGATATTAGCCTTGCTGTCTGGGTAAAAGAACATGTGACGGCAGTACCAATGTCATATTCCATGTGCTTGCATTGTGGCGACAGGCCAAACACGATGTGACAAACTTCGAATGTCAAATCGAGGAATGGCTGAACGAGATTTAAGCTGCTTTCGACTGTCCACATCATAAAATCTTCTTGAGTTAGACTGATTGATTTTTGCACAGCTGATTGGTCGCTAGCCATGGAAGTAACCTGAGTAAGAAAGGAAACATATATGTAAATAGAAGGTTTTGCAATCAAGTAACTGTAAACTACAATCAACGTGCCGAAAAACCACACAAACTGTCACATTCAATGAGCAAAAAAAAAAAAAAAAAAATGCTCCATTTATTGCACTCTCCAGTTGATGCTGTCTCTAAAGTTCCAGTTAGGTCGACGTCCTCGGTGGACACCTATAACTAACTTTATAATTCATAAGCAACATTTTAAGACCAAGATTGAGTTCAACCATCAAGTGTGGACAAAAAAAGCAAAAGAAAATGTTCACGGTTTCGTTTTACGTATGGCTATAACTGGGCCATGAGAGAAACTCTGTTCAACACATATTTTTGGAAAGAAATTTAGGAAATATGCGTGAACAAACACATTTTCACGGTCCCTTTTAAAAATATTAAAGGGAACATAGGAAAACGATGTGTAACAAAGATTTTTGCTGGATTCATTTTGAACTTACATCAAGTTTCTGTTTCGGTGGCACATGGGAAACGTTTTTCCGGGCGAATGTGAGTAAATCGCTTATCACATCCTTTCTGTTGATGCCCTTGTAGGTGGTGTTATTGTGATTCTCTTTGGCTACGAATATCAAAATATCAATCATCTGGATCGTTTCCTCGTAATTAAGTATCCCGTCTCGATCGATGTCGAATATTTTGAAGCAAACTGAAAATCAAACTCATAAATCTCGAAAAACGAACCGAATTAATGTACCACACTTACATTTGCAACGTTCGACATTTGGGCCACGACATGCAGCGCTGACTCCGCAACAGAGTTCCTTGAAATCAATATGTCCGTCGCGGTTCTCGTCGAACGCACTAAACAGCCCAGCCAACGCAGTTTTTGGTATAGGAGGACTGATCAAAGGTCCGAGCATTTGCAAATCCAACTGTCCAGTTAGCGATGTGCTCTTTAGCCGCCAAAATTCTTTCTCGAGATCCCCAATGTCCTGGAATTGTATTTGTTTTTATAAAACCTCTCTTTACAGCAGCAACACAAACCTTCTCCTCCAGATGTGTTACACCAGCCAAACTCTGATAGAATGTCGGAGTTTCCAACTCCGATGTAAGATTGATACATGTGTCCGACAGCAACCATTTTGACAGCACATTCGTGTTGCGATGACTCAAAATCCACTCACGAAACTGATCAAAATTTACGCGATCCGATTTGGCGAACAGAGTTGACGCTTCGTTGCCTTGGAAATTTATGGATTTACCGTATTCAGCTTTAAGGATATATGTTCCCGAATCATTGCAGTAGAGGTTCCAAAGGAATCTGGAAAAAAAGAAAATTCACTTTCACAGATGAGCGCGCCACTCTTTTCAATCACGTACCGTATTTTTTCCTCTTCTGTGCCCCGTGTTAGTAGCACCAGGCCGCAGAAGACATCTTTGAATGAGATCCCCTTTTGTGTGCCACCACAAGCCACAAACAGCAGCTCGGCTACGTTTTGAGGTATCCCCTCACAGAGGACGTCTTGCTGGAATGCATTTTGACTGAGAAATGCACTGCCGGGGCCAGCGGATTTCTTGAAAGCCTCCTTAATACGTCGGAACTCAGAGTCAGTAACTGAAAGGGTAACAAATTAAGGTTACTCATGTGTCAGACGAGTTTATTTATTAAATATCACTTTAAACATCTACATGACCTATAAGAAAATAAGCAAATTTGTACATAATGTGGATAAACGCCGAAAGAATTTTTATGACTCATGTATAAGTAAATGTATAGAGAATTTTTATCGCTAATGACTGATTCGTTTGTAATTTCAATTAGTACATTTCATAAAGACATAATTGATTTTTTAATGGACAATTTGACACACGCCTAATAATCCTGGATGTTGCTACCAAATAATGCGAGTCGTATATGTACAATTGGCGGGGCAACGTCTTTGCAGTAATTTGACTGATATTATGCGACAGTATGATTTTGCTGTGGATTTTTTTTGTTTTTTTTTTGACGATATGGAAGTCAGTGCCAATTAGAAAATAAAGAGGTGCGAAATATGAGCACTCTCAAATAGTTTAAAATCAAAAAGACGTTTGTTTATAGTAAATAAATGTTTTAAATTTTGAAATTGATTTTTGTTCAATCGCCAAGTACCAGAAACAGGTCTTCCTAGCATCATATATGTTCAAAAAGGCATTAACGGGGTTCGTATCTATGAAAGGGTTACTTATTTACTGTTCTCTGGAGTCAAAAGGCTTTTCTACCACCTTGGTTGTCTGGCCCTTGCACAGAATATCCCCAAACCACTAAATTCATACAATTGAAGATGTTCGCGCGCTCAATATGGACGGATTACGGATTGACAGACAACTTCTTACCGGGAAGCCATATAGTTGCTAGATATTGAAGGCTAGTTTACTTAACTTGGGGATTTAATCAACATGGCTGCCCTACACGAAAGGACATGATCCATAAGTAACAGCCGAGTTGGTTAAGATCGCTATTTTCACATTACATCAAATGTGATAACCTCTTCTTCGCAGTTCCTCCAGGTGATATTGAAGGATATTTCAGCCTGGGGCACTGAGGTTCATCCGCCCCACGTCGCCTATCCACAGTAGACATTGGATGTGGATCTTTTTAGGCAGCTCGATGTCGCTATTCAGCGAGTTAAATCCTCGATTGAATATTCTCCTAGATATATATCGTAAACGCACGACCATAGATCCCAACAAGGGCTTTTGATCGAAGACACCGAGAAGTCTACCAAACAAATTTAATATTTGAACTCATATCTTCAAACCATTCAATAAATTTATCACAGAACCATCGTTTTGAGTGAATCACTTTGGTCCTATTTATGGTTACTTCTACTAAAAGACACAATTAAAGGCAAAACAAAGTTGCCCAACGTGGCGTATCTACCAATACGTTGTCTTTGCGTTTCTCTGTTGAGAGCATATATTTTGTTCAGACCCATCCCAGCCCCCAATTCGATTCGATTGTTGTAAAAGTGCCAGTGACTGTTAGCTTTGTCCATGATGATGATGCACTGTCCGCGTAGCCAATAATTTCGCATATAATAACCGAATATCCTTTAAACGTTTACCAAAACTGGCCAGGGCGCGGCTTTTCTTACAGTATTTTAAGGCGACCGACGCCACAGTTGGGTATCACAAAACACAACACGTCTCGACAGCTTTTCAGTGATAATTGGTTGTGGTTAGGAGAAATCTTCTGCACACATACATTTTCCATAAAACTAGCAATCTCATCCACATCCTCTTGCTGTATCACACGAAGTAATTTAGAGAATTGAAACCCTGCTGTTGTTTTCGATGGCCCAATACTGTGCATCGATTATTACACAAAAGCGACGCCTTTACTGTAAGTGTAGGCCAGCGCATTACACAAAAATAACAGGAAACACAAGTCCAACGCTTTACCGAGGAAAAGAAAACAAACGAAATCTATAAGAGAATAAATATATCACCATTCAATTCAATTCAATGGACTAAGGCGCTGGGTATGGGTATGTCTCTGGTAGTAGGTATCGTTAAAGCATACATTTTGCAAACAAATGGAATTACATGTTATTTCGATGTGACTGTTACCAAGATTCTCACACGAAACAAAAAATAACAAAAAATGCAAATTTATCTATGAAAAGCCACTGCAATTTGTTTAAAACTCATAAATAAACAAAACTACGTGACTCTGATTGCCATTATATTTCCATTATGTGCCTAATTGCTACATAAGTGAGAATTCAATTTTGGGTCCACGATGAAAATGGAAAACAAAAAACAGCAAAGTTCCCTCTACAGATCCATTCAATAGTTTGTTCAGATTTTTTTTTTTCTAAATTATCTAACTTCTTATCAAATTGAAGCCAAGTTCCGAATGAATTTCCCTGTAAGTTTTTTAATCCGAGCTATATAATACGATGACACGGGGGATAAGGAGGGGCGACGAAGACCCACCGCTAACAGGTTCCCATTATTTGTTTAATAATCACAAACTTCTATTCGTCGTCGTCGTCGTTGTTATAGTCGTTACTGGTTGCTACTACTGCTGCTGTTTATTGTTAGGGAAAACTGTGACTAAACGGAAATAAGAAAGGAAAAAGAAGAAGAAAACAACTACTTAAGATACTTTGTCAACAAATCACAACCTGTTCAAAAATTCCCAGCGTCAAGTGCAGGGTAACACATAAACTTTTACGCAGGGGCTTAATCAATATACATACCAACTTTGATTGACTTGGCACCTAACATCATTGCAATATAGCTAACAGCCCTCCTATTGAGTGTGATAAGAACGATTAAAAGCTGATTTATCGGTGAAAAAGTACCAACAAAAGCCTAAGTCTTATGTGGTATTCGTTTGGGCGCTCTCAGATCACTTTTTTTGCTCTCAGATCACTTTTTATGTTCGTTTGGTACAAAAAAAATCAATCTTTTTCAGATTTCAGATCACTTTTGCGAATCTAGATATTTTCTCAGATTTACCAACACAAGTGCGTTTGAGTTTGACAACTCGTGGAGGGCGTTTAGGTTTTCGTGAATTTGTTCTACTGCAAAGAAAGGCATTGCATGGGGTGAATCTATTTTTGTTAATTGGTTATGTATAGGAATATTTAAAAATCAATCGAGACGCAAATTTCTAATGTTTTAATTTAAAATTTAACCAGTGAATGGAAAACTGTTTGAAAAGTGTTGAAGGCTACACATATTCGAATCGCACGAATATTATCACAAAAAAGAGCAAGTGACGTTTTTATGTTCGATTAGCCACACGAAATCTGAAATCTGAGAGTAAATCTGAAGAAGCCCAAACGAATACCACATTAGAAGATTATTATTAAAAAGCTGACACATTAGTTGGCTTCGATTTCGATGCAGTGTGGCAAATTATTTTCACTTTTACACCTATCCCATAGGAAAATCGAAAAAAAAAAAAAAAAAAAAAAAAAAAAAACAATAGTGATCCAGTTTCCAGGCAGCTCTGGGAAGAAAGCAACAGAAACTAGAAACTACATTCTATCTAATTGGAAAAAACAACACACTAATCTCTTTCGTTGGGCTATGTCGCAGTTATCATTTATTGGCCATGTATTCACTGTGGAATTTTGAACAAATTACAGTAGAATATCATTTGAAAAGTAATTCAATTATATTTCCATTGTTTCTTTATATACTATTTACTTTGTTTTTATTCTGTTTCTTGTTTCTCCTTTTTTGTTCTTTTATCAAAATTTCGAAAAGAAAAGTTCCCTCTTACCTCTTTTGATAGCATCTTCATAGTTAATACATGATGGTTTGGATTCTTTTGCACCCATTTTTGGTTACTGCAATTTATTGCTTAACTTTTTAATGACATAATTAAATACGTTTAAGTTCGTGAATAATTTTTTTTCTAAATTTTCATCGCGAAAAAAACAATAAAAATAACCTTTTTCAAAACATTAGTCCTATGACTTCTCCCTAATCGCGAATTTACCATAGTTCGTTTGACACATAAGTCAAAAAGGTGCTGATAGAGGAATATAATGGGAACGAAACTATCGGTCGACAGGGTGCTTAGTCCGAAGAGGAAAGCATCTAAAACATCTTATGATCAGAAGGCGTGGTGAAAAATTATGGCAAACATTATAAGATATGTCAAGATCAAGAGAAATTAAAAACGAATGGTTGTGAGACGCTAGGCCTAGAATTTGTTACAAACCTGTTGTCAACTATTTATTAAAATATTTCTTATGAACCTAAAGTGGTTTTGTTTTATTATTCAAATCCAGAAGTAGCCTTCAAGTAGGAAACACTGTAGAAAGTTAGCTAAAGACCGAGCTAACTGGAAGGTCATATTACTTGTAGGTATAGGAGAAGTATATCGCACCATTCACCTCTTATTACCCAAGATCTAAAGTGCCTACTTAAGCTACGATTACACGTGTCGTTTTTCGTAGCAAATTTTGACATGCTGATGTCACAAATATTCGGCCATTTGGTAGCCATTCGTGTGTCTTTCGTGAGAGTAAAATCTTTTACGTCATAATGACTTCGGAATGTCAAAATTTAACAAGACTTTTTATAATCATATGTTATTTGAAAACAAAGGCAGACACCCTGTAGACAAAGCCAATGCTTCATGAAGTTAGCTCCCATTCATAATTATCATCTGTTTATAAAACCTCTATACATCTCCTTTTCGCCTTCATACACAAAGCAGTACCTAACAGAGAAGAACTACGTGTTCGTATTCGCCGTTCAAAGTTATCGAAAAACATTTGTGTCATCAAATTTTTATAGAAGATAGAACTTCCCCCGATTTTGTGAATTTATTTCCGTCTTTTATTTAAATTTTGCGACAAAAACACAAGCAAATCCCTGAAAAGTGTTTTCCATTCCTCCACACAACAAAACACCTTTCTATTTTGCACATTCGACATAGATGCGTGATAAAAAAAAATAAAAAAAAAAGTGAAATCGTAAATTAGGGTAATAAAGAGAAAAATCATAACACCCTAGCCTAGGACTTAGTGTAATCGCCTGATTAATTTAGTAATCTCATCAAAGCAATGGCCAAGACGTACGATTATTTGTTTAAACTTTTACTCATTGGTGACTCGGGGGTGGGCAAAACCTGCATATTATTTCGATTCTCTGAGGATGCCTTCAACACAACTTTTATCTCGACAATTGGTAAGTTTTGATGTCATTCTTTTGTTTTGAGCATGACACCGTACAGCCTCCTCCTCTGCAATGCCTGGGTTTGTGTGTTATTTAATCAGACGGTCATGGTTTGTATGCTACTCCTGTATGATAAGGAAAAATTAAACAAAAAGAACACACCCTGCTCTGGCGATTATAATAGGATCTCAGTTGGGAGCACCCAGCTTTATAACAGCAAATATTTTATCGATTACGTATTAACGCCATCAACCAGCCATCAACATTTCCATAATGTACTGCTCCTGAGCCTGGCATTTAACTAATTGAAACCAGCCGCAAACCACTTGTGAGTGCGAGAAGAGTGTGCGTCTCTGCCTGAATGATTCATCAAAGCGCGTTTGGATGATATTTTTGTTCGTTGTTTGGCGCGTCTCCTCATTTTTAATTAATGAACATCACCATACACTCCTAATGTAATTACGGAAAGGAATTTCATTTGGAGAAGAAATGCATATTATGATCTACCGCAGCTCTCTCATAAATAAGTATGACACGGACACCGCTCGCACATGATGTGTTAATCGCATGTGTGCGGCTTTCCCAATTCAATTTAAATCATCTCATGCTTAGCATAGCTGTAGCGGTGGTTGCTTCGTACTTTGTCTTAGGAATTCATTTAAAATGTGCGCAGTTAGACTGCAGCCGCCAGTTCGACAGAGAGAGAGCGTTTCCATTCATCATTGTTGCTCCAACATGCTCATGTCAATTCGACTTTCGCTGAAATGTGGGTAAATATAGAACAAAGATTCTATTCTCTAATAGTCTAGATAGTTTGTGTCTGCCCGCCCAGGAATTGTTGTTGTTATGATGCTTACGATAAACTAAAATTATAATTTTGCCTTGAATCCAAGAGATCACCTGCTTGCTTGTTTGTTTACATACTGCTGTTCCCCTGTCTCTTTGTAGGAATTGACTTCAAAATACGAACTATAGAGCTTGATGGAAAGAAAATTAAACTGCAAATATGGTAAATACTCGCAGTGGTGTACCTACATTGTTGTCTAAAAGGCATATACTATATTTGTTTTGCATTTCTAGGGACACTGCAGGCCAAGAACGCTTCAGGACAATTACAACCGCATACTACAGGGGGGCAATGGGTATTATGCTCGTGTACGATATAACACAAGAGAAATCATTCGAAAATATAAAGAACTGGATAAGGAATATCGAAGAGAATGCCTCGGCTGATGTGGAGAAAATGCTACTCGGCAATAAGTGTGAGCTCAATGAAAAGCGACAGGTAAGAGAGTTCTCGACACGTCGTACTAAACATTTGTGCAGTAGATGCACAGGTTGTTAACGTCATTCATGACCTTATACTCGCACGTTCGCCACGAGTAATTATTCGTACTATTTACCGTCGATATGTATTTTTCATTTGGCTGTTAGTTCGTTAGCACGCAGTTGTTTTTCAATGGATGGCAAGTCTTCCTTAAAACGAGGATAGTCTAAGGATAGTTTGTACGACTGACTCTACACTGGTATCTGCTTGGTATTCTTGTACTGTCACGTCGCACGCTATGGTATACTCTTTGGTTAGCAACTCTAGCTCTAACTCTTTTAAGAGCAAGCTTTTAGCTTTTTTAAATTTTATCGAACAAATTTCATATTCATCGGCAGATGTAAAAATATATTTTGATGTTCTTAAAGTAGCTGTGAGCAGTCTCGCGACATTCCCAGTCGACACACTCATCTCTGCGAAGTCAAGGAAACTACTTTCCAAACGGCCATCGAACAATTTTAGATTTTTTCACCTTTCTCTGCAAGACAGGCAATACAACTATACGCTAGAGAATATTGGACAAATTATATCGTTGGGAATACGAACGTATGGGAGGACCGTATTAAACCGTATACCGGAACGTATCTCTGAACCAAACTTCCTACTCTTGTGTCTTGCTTCTCGAACATAAAAGATAATTAAATAATTGACGCCATGAGTTTTTCGGGACGAATGAAAGGGATCTTCAATTTTGATGCCGAGTCCAAACGGCTAGTTGAGACAGTTATACTCTCGGATGTTTGTCAGACGATGGCGAGAGGTGGCGCTGTCTGTCTCTAAATACTAAATCACTTACGTGCGAACGAATTTCTATTAAACTCCTCCATTGAATATTGCGAGAAACAATTATTTTTCAAGGTCAAATATTTTATATTTTTCAAGGTCTCAAGGGAACGCGGGGAACAATTGGCTGTGGAGTATGGTATTAAATTTATGGAAACGTCCGCGAAGAACAGTACAAATGTTGAGGAGGCATTCCTTACCCTTGCCAGTGACATCAAAGCGAAAATGGAAAAGCGAATGGTAAGTGTCTGTTTATTCGTTGCCATATCACTGACTTTAAACCACACTTGAAACAGGAGGCGAATAACCCACCAAAAGGCGGCCATCAGTTGAAGTTTCCCGAGCCAACAAGGAAAACAGACAGTTGGTTGTCCAGGTGCAGTTTACTTTGACGTGGTTGTAGTAGTTACACTTCTTGTTAGAAAAATTCAACAACATTTCTAACAAGATTTATCGAAAACAAAAGATGATAATTTAACATAAAAACCATACAATAATAATAATAATAAAAAAAAAAAAAAAAAACAAAAAAAAAAGAAAAACACATTAGCGCCATTGAATGGCTGGCAAATTTTCAACCATTATTTTTGTACATCTTTAGGTTTCTCTCCCTCTCGTTTAGGTATTTGGTACGTTTATACATTCGTGTTCTGTCTTTAGTTTTCCATTATATTCTTCCTATTACCCTGTGTATGAGTATAACGAATAGAAGAACCGATGCAATTACCTACCCGATAGTTTCATTAACCTTTACAAGTGTCTATTACCACGCAATTAATATTCTCAACAAATGTGTAATTATTCTCATTAAAAATAAAGTAAAAAAAAGAAACTTCTGTTAAAAACCTCTCTTAATGTTACCTAAAATTAAACTATGCGAAATTGCTATCTAAGCAATCAATTTGTAACTTGCACAGTTTTATATATAAAAAGGAAATACTTTGTACTTTAACATAGTGACGAACTAGAAAATATTCAAAAAATAATAATAAAAACAACTTACACGAATAAAGGCATTGTTTTGAAGAATGTGTAGTCGAGCGTTATTTATTAAAGTCAAGTTTTTGGTTAGTTTTTTTTTTTTTTTTTGTACTACTCACACACCAAACTGCCCTCTCATTGTAACTCTCTTATTATACGCACAATTACAAGTTCTGCCTCTATGCCTCTTGAACGCGCCCTTCTCTCTTCCTTTCACATGTTGATGTCTATTTATTCTGTCATTGAAAACTCACTATACATAATAATGTTAAACAATTCATATTAGTATTTGCTGAAACGCATTTCTTGCTGTTTTTTTTTTTATAATGTAATATTCTTTTTTTCGTAAACAAATTTGGTTGTAAACAAAATATACTGATTAGGTGCTTACATACAAGAAACAAAAATCACACTTAGACATACTACTTATAAACACTTGATTTGCAAGTAAAGAATAAAATTAAAACAAAATAAAGTTTGCTATTAAAAGAGATAGAATTTAGAGAAAGGATATATACAATCTAACGAAATAAAAAGAAGAAATGATAACAAGTCGTGCATTTCTGTGTGTTTTTTTAGTGGTAGTTGTCTTAAGGAGTAGAAGGTATGTAATGTAAGACGTGAACAATAAACTATTAAAAATAAAAATTATATACATTACACTCCCATTTAACATGAAAAGAATGCCAATTTTTATAAGTAATCGACTCATTTATTTTTGTTTTGTTCTTCTAATTTATATCGAATATTATAAAAATAAATACATTTTTACAAAATACTACAAAGAGAAATTTTGTTGTGTTGTGTTCGTTTTTTATTGTAATTTTTGTTTGCTCATCTGTTGCACTTGAAGATTTTATAGACTTTGTAAATACCTCTCAGTGAATGATGCAGTATTCGTCATCAACGGTACGGTTTACGTACGCGTGGAACGTCAAAATCTAGTACCAGCGATATTAAAACAATGGTAGCTCTCTGCACTAGGGACCAACCAACATAATAAACTACCAAAGGCTGCCAAGGTAAGTCACACCAATGCAAAAGACTTCAGACCAAGTACGGATTGAAGGAGATTTAAACAATCACCCTTATCGAGGTATCCGTTCGGAACGGAATTTTCTCCGATCTGTACGAAATCGGAGAAATTCCATTCGAGATATCCGTTTCGATACAACTTTCGGAAAAATTCTCCGATGGCACATAGCGCACCTTGTCGCATTGCGTGGAACCGCGTTATACCACTTATTTTTGACAGCCATACCATAATTTTTTCCGAAGCTCTCCGACAACGAATTGCTGCGGAATATTTTCATGTGAAATAAACGCGTTTATATGCTTCATTTATTTTGTTCCGAAACGGATACTTCGAAAGCAAATTGAGTTCCGATCGGATTTCACTTTCGTTTCGGAATTTTCTCCGATACCTCGATAGGGGTGAATGTCAATACTGATGCCGTACGTAGAACGCTAAGCAAGCTAAACACTCGACATCTGGGCCAGGAAATGCGGCCTAGCGGTAAATCCTCAGAAAACCGAACTGGTTATTTTCACAAACAAAAGAAAAATCCCACAGGATGTCACACCTTCTGTTTGCGGCAGTTTGCGGCACACCCCTCAGAATCTTTGACAGCGCGAAATACCTGAGACTTCTACTAGATAAAAAACTAAATTGGAAAATGTGTTATGCATAACTATGAGTCGTCATCGATTTTTATTGTCTCATACTTTGTTGCTGAGTATGTTTGAGTGTCACATCCACCGAAGGCTAATAAGATACCTAAATAAACAACCTCTACGAAAGTCGCGAATTATGCTGACTTGGAAAGTAAGCATGGGACTCTTCATGTGCATAGCAGCGATCTTCGATGATCAGTTTTAATCGAGAACTCAAACAATAAAGACAAAATTCAAACACTGAAAATTTTGGTTTATAACAAATGAACACACATGAAAGAATAAAAAAAAGAAAGAATACACAGTAGACCCAGTAAACCTGGGGACCATCTCCTAAAACTAAGCTGTGGATGTACACGGCTATAGTAAGAACCATACTGACCTATGGCAGTCTCGTATGGGGGCCGGCAAACTACAAAGCTACCTACCTAAAGGCCATTATGAAAGTACAAAGGCTAGCGTGTATCAGCACCACCAGTGCAATGAGGACAGCCCCAACCGCAGGTCTTGAGGCTATTCTTAATTTGCTTCTGCTATAATCAGGCGTCATTATGGATAAGCCAATCAGGAAACTGGGAACTGAACGAAATGGGTCACTCGTCGATCCTACAGAAATACTTTGGCTATGTACCGATCACGGATTACATTACGTCATACTTAGGGTTCACAAGACCTGTCTCGAGCGCCTATCTCACCAGAGAAGAATGGAGAGATGATCTCGTACCCAACACGCAATTCATAGACGTTTTTACGAACGGATCTAAAATGTAAACCGGGACGGGGTCAGGCGTCTTCTCCGAAAAGTTGGGTACAACAAAATCGATACGCCTCCCCAGCAGTGTCTTCCAAGCAGAGGTCCTGGCAGTGACAACAGCAACCCGTGAGTCTGGCGGTAAGGGAAATACCACCTGAAGGTATTACCTTCTATATCGACAGCCAGGTAGCAATAAAAGCCTTAACTGCAACAGAAATAAAATCGAAGCTTGTGAAATGCTGCCCCGAAGACAGCAATGTTTCTTGGTACTCAGCACAAGATATTGATCTGCTGGGTTTCGGGACATGAAGGCATTCAAATCTCAGGAAATGAGAAAGCGGACGAATGGGCTAGACAAGGTTCGGCAATAGTAACAGAACAAGCTGATCCCTAAGTGAACATCCCGCCTTGCTCACTCAAACTTGAAGCAGGGAGAAAGAGAGGCGAATGCTCGATGGGCTGCATTAGAAACGTGCCGTACCACAAGAATGCTATGGCCAACATAGGATAGAAAATCTCTTTCACTCTTCGTAGGAATCCTAGCGGACATCCTGACACAACACGCTGCGGAATCACATGAAGAAATAACGCTTGACGGAAGAAGAACTTTGTAGAGGCTGCGGTGATGAGGAAGCTCTTGAGGACACAACCCACTTCCTATGACACTGCCAAGGTCTCCAACGAAAACGGTACAGATTCCTAGAGACACTTCTTCCACGATCTAGATGAGCTTTCCAGCACACCAGTAGACAAGATAATGCGCTTTATCAAATCCACAGGATGGTTTGTGTACAACAGCACAGTGAGTAATTAATTGCTATTATTTATGGAAAGGGTTTTATGGGCAAGGGACAACCTTTCCCCTATGGGCATCACAATGGGTCAATATCGCCCTGAGTGTGGCACGGAGTACTCCACGGCAGCCCACATACCTAACCTAACCTAACATAATAAACTCAATGGCATCGGTCAGGACTTGCTTTATATCTGCTATCAATCATTCAAATGTATAGGTATCCTGCAAAGAAAAATACGTTGCGACTTGTTGTTAATATTATGCCATATAAAAACATGGAAGATACCGTCATTCAGTTTTTACTGAAAACTGGAAATTCAACATTTGTTTTTTTGCGAATGGGATATTTTTAGCCGAACGTTCGGTCGGACTCAATTTTTGTGTTTTGTGCAGCAGTTTGCTCCATCAACAGATTTTTCCGTTCTTCTATTTTATATATTCGGATTTCCATGTTCAGCTTCCATTTTTAACTTTTTTTTTTTAATGTTCCTCCGCTGGTACCCGAGCTTGGATGTCAACTCCATCTTCAACGGTATTTGTGCTGACATCATGATAAACGTCTTCTCACCCGAATTTTCGTATAGGGGGATTTATACAGGCGTTTGAATGACAACTTTCTACATATCTAACGCTTTTTGCAGTCAATTATATGGCGTAATGTAACTTACTATATTCATGCGTTGATTTCTTTGAATATCTCAAAACAAAGCCGAAATGGCTTCGTCAAATTTCCTCAAAGGACAAATACAAAACAACAATTACAGAAGGAAATATATAAATGCAAAACGAAGACGATTTAGATGAATTGCTCGGTGGTTAATTTGCTATCTTTTTCATTTCATAAAATGCGTACCTACTGCGCAAAACACTGTTTTTATTTTTTTTAATCGATTTACTGCCTTTTTTTTATTTTTTATTTTTTTTTTGTGAAATATTCTGTTTCAGTAAAATACATAAAATGACACTTTTCAGAATCACCAGAAGAGTATTTTTTGTGCCAAAAGAACGGTTTCAGAAGTAATTTTTTCGATTCCGGACTCACCCATATGCTTCTTTTTGTCATAAAATGGAAGACGATATTAGCCCCTGTGAATCTTCGATAACCGATAACAAATAGCTGTGAAACTAGCACTTCCTTATTTTCAGCAATAGGTAATTGGTTTCCCTAGTCGTGTGCATGGCATTTGCTGCGCCGGCACGTTCTCTGTACTACTTGGTAATACTTTTATTCATTAATCCTTTACAAAAACCTATAAAATTCCCTGATCGCTTCTAAAAATCATTCTCTTGTTTGCTTCACTACCTAATGTGGTATTCGATTGGGCGCCAGTCCTACACAGCTACCAAGAGGGATTTCCCTGCTAAATTAAAGCTGTACATGCTTTTCAGGGTAAAAAAAACGAACGCAATTTTTAAAATAAAATATTTTTATTTTTTTTGTATAATACTCTCAATAATGAACAAAATAAATGTAAGCACTTATTCACATATAACTTTCAAGCATAACAGATATATAAAATAATGGTAAATTGTAAATTACATCGCACCGCAATAAATAATTGCACAGGTTTATGGAATATCATTGGAAAATGTTTCGTTTGCACAGTAATGATAGAAAGAGAACATAAATGCCCATTTAAACCATTTAGAGGTTAAGTAAAAATAACAAACATATTTATAAAATTAAATAAGTAAAATTAAGAGCGTCACATACAATAACAAGCTTTTATACATCGGTTTCGTTTTGTTTTTCTTTTCATTTCAATACAAAATGTCACGCTAGCTATTTTGTTTTTGTTTTCAGAGTTTTTCAAATTGCTGCCTTTCGAAAATTGTTTGGAATAAAATTATTGCTTTATTGTAGATTGATAATATTCAGCAAGAATTTTCCATGCTTTTGGCTCCATAAAACCGTCAGGTGGCAGCTCACCGGTTCTGGCGAGTGTACGCATTTTTGTTCCTGATATGAATTCG
This sequence comes from Cheilosia urbana, assembly GCA_946477585.1. Classification (NCBI taxonomy): domain Eukaryota; kingdom Metazoa; phylum Arthropoda; class Insecta; order Diptera; family Syrphidae; genus Cheilosia; species Cheilosia urbana. Next base: position 26,694,774 of record OX297855.1, read on the forward strand.
AATTCGTCCCTTCGACTTGGCTCAAAGAATGCCATTTTCGATGCAGTCTTGTCGTAAGCTGCCACGCGGAATGGTAAGATCTACAAGAGGTGAAATTGATATATAAGGGACATATTGAGATAAGAATGGAGCGCGAATAATTGATTTCTACACTTAAGTTCTCAAAAAAAAAGTTCTACGTTACACTTACTTCTAAGCTGTCAAGGCCTTGGGCCATTTTAAGTACTCTCGCCCCATGGGTGCCATCAAACAGATTCCCATCGGCATACATGTCCTTGTCTGGATGTGGCATTCCAGCTGGGTCCCGCCCGACAATATAAAAGTTCGCACCCGCATTCATACCTACAGAGAGTAAACGAAACAAAAATCAGGATCCAAATCGGTCACGGTTTACTTTTCGATATGCGTACGTGCTTTCGCGTGCCACTGCACTTCCGTTGGCCCAGCGTACATCATTGGTGAGGGAAATATGGCCAAAATGGTGTCCTCACGTTTCAGAGCCCCCGAATCAAGCACAGCTTGATGTTGGGCCATCCGCACATCCAAGGGAACATCGTCGTCTTTTGTCCAGCCACCAAGCGGATGAAGCAGCAAGACGGGCCTCTTGAAGCCTCTCTCCAGCAGTTGCCTTTTGGTGTCCTGCATCAGCAACGCATGGCCGTTGTGAATAGGGTTACGGAGCTGCAAAACTTCAAAAACTCAAACCGATTCCAAATGCATTTCGAAATTCCTACCTGGAAGGCGAAGATAGCATCGGCGTTGAGCTCCTTAAATTTCTGTCTCAGATCATTGGGAGTCAGGCGGTACTGATCCAAGCCGTCATTCCATGTAATTCGTTCGTATACTTCCAAATCGCCGCCGACCAAGTAGTCACCGGATTCGTACACCATCTGCGAGGGAAAACCTTTCAAACTCTAGAGCTACAAGATCTCCGCGCTCACTTACTTTGCTATAAGGATGGAGGTGATTACTTGTGCCAAATTGCCTGCAAAGCCGTTCCTCCTTACGCTGGAAATAGAATTCCGGCTTTCTGAGAATCGCGACTGGCTTCTCATTGTACGTCAATGCGATCGCACTGACACTTTCCAGCTTTGCTTTCGCCTCAGAGCTGACAGACAAGACAATAGGTACCGACTGATTGTCCCGAAACGCGCCATCTTCGGTCAAAATTGTATTGAAATGCAATGTCTGGAGGTACTCGTCTTCCCGCATAAAACCCCTCAACGGGAAGGCCCACCCTTCTGATAATACTTGAACCCACTGCAGCTCCACTGTGGTAATGGGGATCGCTGGAAGTGATTTCACTTCATGCAAGAAAGTCTGTTTCAAACTTGAATCCACGAACAATTCTGGAATCTGTGAAATAGTGTTAAAAATGTTGCCTATATTTAGCCTTTTCATAAGCGTACATACCTCTTGGATCTCCCTCAGTGCCTTGGGTATAATGCCTTCCTCCTCCAGCAGTCTGATGACCCTTTTCGTCGACTCTTGTATGGTGAAACCATCGGTATTGACTACCAAATCCGGTTGGTCTGGCCGTTCGTACTCTTGGGTGACGCCGGTGAAACCTTTGATTACTCCCTCTCGTGCTTTCTTGTAGAGTCCCTTAACATCGCGTGACTCACATATCGACAGTGGAGTGTCAACAAATATCTCATAAAACCTTACAAATGGATGAATGAATTGTCAGTAAGGTACACGTGTGCAGAAATACAGCCGCTATCTTACTTCAAATCGGAATCTTTGTGAATTTTTCTAGCCATGGCCCGATCATCACTGAATGGCGAAACGAAACTGCAAATCGCTACCACTCCACTGTCGGCGAAAAGTTTCGCCACTTCGCCAACACGGCGAATATTCTCCTCTCGATCGGACGGAGTGAAGCCGAGATTTTTGTTAAGACCCGTTCGAATGTTGTCGCCATCTAGACCGTAGGCAGGAATACCACGTGAAACTAGGTATGCTTCCAATTCGAAGGCAATAGATGTTTTTCCAGCTCCACTCAGACCTGTCAACCACACAGTACATCCACGGAAGCCGCGACAGAAGCCCAAGTGTTTACCGCGAATTTCCCTGGTCACCTGGTGTTTCTGTTCGGTGACATTTGTGGCCACTTGCATGCACTATAAACAAACAAAAGAATATTCGAGGTCAGTCACTGGATCTCAGTGTTTCCAATTGATAGGGGTAGTAAACAAAACACTCATGTAATACTCATAGCTTTCATGGCGTTGGAAACGGAATTTCGCTCCTTAGTAGACCTTTGTGATTCTTCATGGAATCTGCTACCGATTGGATCTTGAAATGGGAAATATAATTCAGGTAGTTGGACAGAGCCCCATGAGCATATATACGTATTTGGATCTCCGATTTCCTTTGGTAAGACACCTTGTTTTTATTTTCCTAAAAGATCCAGTCGGTGCTGAAATTGAAGTCATTGCGGACGGATTGTAGGCGCTATATGTTAGGTTTTGGAAAAGTTCAAAGATGGTAAGATGGTACCCCTACCAGTCGATGGGTTTTTTTCTTTGCAATTTTATACAGCATAATTTTGCAAGGCTTTTCGTCTCATCCGCGCCATCGATTTACTCAAAGAATAGCTGGCTGGCAAGCGCTGTAACCAGAGGTCAATCTTAGTTCTTTACCTTTTAAAAGTACTTGCAAATAACGAGCTAATATGTGCCTTATGTAACAATGACAAAATTGGACCTTTTATCTGCAACACCGCGTCAGGCTTTTTCTGTTCCCCCTATCTACTAATAAGTTCTTGATGTACCTAATATGCTTCAAAAAGTGAGCTTATCTTTATTGAAAAACATTTAGGTCAGTTCAGGTATTGGCAATATATCAGAATTATCAGAATAGAGCAGCCGAATTCTCGAAGTAGGCTGAAGATAAATGGACTCCATGCCAGGCGTCCTAATACCTAGGGCCAGGATGTGAGTTCTAAAATAAGTCCGAAATCTGGGGATTGACTTAAATTTAGATCTAGATCTAGAGTTATGAAGGGTCCACTTAAGCATCCCTCAACCGCGATTTTTATAGTGAATAGCTGGGAAAAGCAAGAATGGGTACGTTCGGATTCGTTGCTTAGTAAGTCTGACGCAGCTTTCAGTTTTAATTGACGTGATTAGTTTTTCCAGTTGGCGTTTATGGATGGGAAGCCGACAAATCTAGTCAAGAAAATCCTGCCTGCATTCACAGTTGACATTTCGTAGAGTCAAAATTTAAAATAAACAGAGTTGATGCTGCAGAATATTGAGATGTCGATAAAAGGGCCGGCGAGAGAAAAAGGTGTTATTTCTATACCTAACTACTCTGCAAATTTAGAATTTTTGCACGATATTTTGTGATGGGCAACCGTGTTACATTTTCAATGTACTTAATTGAAAATATTTTTTTTTTTTTTAAATCTACAAACGGCCTTTTCCAAATAAAATAGGTCAAAATCAAACAAAGGTAACGCTGACCGCGAGAATACAAAAACAATTCAAGTTGCCTGGTCAAAGCGTTCGGATACCTAGTCAAGACGAATCTAGTTGACGTTTTACCAAAACTAGGTATCCGAACGTCCCCATTATCAGCAATGCATCTGTCACATGCACACCTCAAGGTCAGCAGTAAGAAATATAATTTAATTCTCAAAAAGTTTTCAGTTGAGTGAGTGTTAAGGATCAACGACCAATGACAAAATGCATCCTTCGAGTCAAAACAGTTGTGTATTAAGCAACTATAGATGCGCAATTATATTAAGACCTTGAAAATATTGAAACAGCTTTTCGTTGAACAAACATTACTTTATAGAAAAACAACTAAACCTATATAGTTACCCTTCTAAAACCGTTGTTTAACATGCCAGATCTCAATTCGTTGACACAAATTTGATAAAACTTTACTTTGACTTGAATTCAACGCTGCGCTGGTTTCAAAAAGACTGACTTGTGGAGGATGATTGCGGATCAGAAATACATTATCATCAGAGAAAAGTCGGATGCAGCTGATAGATGATAGACACTTTCATTTCAATACAACTGCACTATGAAGGTACCAGAAAAGATCAACAAATTGCGTTAGTACCCACACGTCCAGCTGTGAAAGACAAAGCCACTGTGTCATATAACAATACTCACACTGGAAACGTGTAGGCATAGACACAGCACATCGAGTTCATAGATCTTTGCGACCCAGTTGCATACGTATCTGACTTCAGAGTGGTATAACTAGGTGCACTGATGCGCTTGCAGAATATAGAACAATACTTGTGATTAGCTTTGCGCAGTTGGCTTTAGCAAATATAAATATCAATTCTACATTGTGTTCGCATGTAATAGATATACCTGATAAGGCGGATGTACAGCAAGCGATATATTCGTTTTAGTCGGCGACAATCGGAATCACTTGTAATTACTGTGCGTAGTTGTCGTCCAGATAAGGTTATTCAACATTTTGTTGTTATCGACGTTTTGCAGAGTAAAAAAAGCGTGGCTAAGTATCTTCGGGTCCAGCATCTAAAATTGAGATGGCAAACAAGTGCTGAACCAAATTAAGACATTGTGAAAGATGCACTCAGAAGAGGTTTGATGATTAGAAAATCCTTTGAGTAATATTTATTAAAACAAAAGTGGTTTAACACAATTGCCATGACGATAAATGGGTTAATGCATTCAGCAGAACACACCTTTAGATACAGGGGCTGAATTATCGCATCTGTAAACGAGCCATACGTCACTGAATTTTGTGGATTTTACAAGCAAAACAATAACAAATTCAGTCACGTATTGCTGGATCATGGATGCGGTAATTCAACCCCAGTTCAGCAACTATTTCCGTAACATAATATGGACCTTCTCATATGTCTAGAATATTAGAACGCACAGAAATGAATGATTGTGAAACGATAGACCTAAAGTCGAGACTTAAATTTGTCATTAGTACGGCGCATTGTTTTCGTATAAAATGTCGAACTCTAGATGTTAATCAATTCTGATATTACGACGATAGAGGAACTCAAAAAAGTGGGTCGTAGAATTTTGTCCATCTGTGCCGAGGCCTACAGCCTCGTTTAAACTTCGAATTTGGGAGCTTACAATTCGAGTCGTTTTTAATTAATTCTGACATTACGATGATACACTAACTCAAAAAAGTGGGTCGCACAATTCTTTCCGTCTGTCTGTCTGTCTGTCCGTCCTTCCACAGACCTACAGCCTAAACGGCTGCCCGGATTTCGTTCAAACTTCGGATTTGGAATTTGTGGACTTACAGTTCGGGGCCGTTTTTTATTTTGCAAGGTAACCTCAATATGAATGGTACATACTTCCCATACAAAATGTTCGTTCTAGTTTGATTTGCTCGAAAACGGCTCTAACGATTTCAACCAACATTGATATTTAAGCTTAAATGGGTGAGGTTACCATGACTAAATACCCAGTTTTTGGCTAAAAATTCGAGTAACGGTACTTTTGAATTTTGGACATATCTCGAAAACGGTCCATACAATTGTAACAAAAATTAATTTCTAAGGTAATATGGTCATTTCCAACTTAATTGAGAACTCAGTTTTTCCCGGTATCATCGTAAAATGGATTTTTGAAAAAAGTCATTTTTTTTTTTAATTTAATTTTCCTTAGTTTACCAGAAAACGACATTAACGATTTTTCCCAAAATGCGTACTTAGAGTAAAATTGATGATTTCAAAATTATTGCGTCTCTAATTTTCAATTCGAATCACCGAAAACACTGATTTCAAAAACTGCTCATATCTCGAAAACTCCAATTTTGATTTGGATAAATCTTTAAAAACCAACTTACATCCCGAACAATATAATTAGTGTAAATAGTGTAATAGCAATAGTGTTTTTCAAACTAAACATTGCGATACTTGTTACTGTTTTGTCTGCCAAATTGTACAAAAACCGCTGTAACGAATTTGGTCATAATACATACATATTAAAGATAAAATCAGTATTCTAAATAAGATCCAGTATACTTAGTTTTTCTCAAAAAGTTCGAAGAAATAAGTTTTTTAATTATTTTTCAAAAGTAATAGTAATGTGACAGATGAAGGACGCTCAGGTCAAAAAAACTGACCACATTCTCTTGACATCTAGATGGCTAGCAAGCAGAACGGCACATCCATCTAGCGGGCATTTCTCTTTCTAGGACGTTATACTGCAAGTATAGATTCAATATCAAACAAAAGACGTTTCACTCGATAATAGGTCTTTTTTTTTATCTTAAAATCCTACGAATTTTTACTAATTCTTTCGAATTTTTACTCAATGCCGTTCCTTAACTCCAATAATTCGTAAATGAGAGCGTCTCCACTGAGCATCTTGCCAATTTTTACTCAACAAATTTCTTGGTGTAAGAATTGGAAAAGCTGTCGGTTACCTTACAACCTACAGCTGATTTAAAATTTGTTGTCCTATTTGACATATGCGTGCATTTGTTTTGATTTCTTGCGTATTAAAATGGTATCAAAAGGCGGAAAAATCAAATTGAACGTCCTCTTTAAGATTCGTTTTGAAAGTGGCGGCGAAATTCTTCGTCGCTGTAAAAAGGGACAATCAACAATCTCCTTCACGTAATTTTTAATGCAGGGTCCAGGGTCGCTTTTTCCTCTTATGGAATGCTTGTAGTTCAATCAGTACTAACTCTTCCACATACTCGGATTCATCAAAAAGTCGTTCTATTACTTCCGAATCACTTTCATCGCTAGATGAATCAACAAACATGCCAACTCTTCTGTAACTCTTTTCGTACCACTCTTTTGAATTTTTGAATTGTGTATCTGCCATTATTCATATATTTAGGTACTACAAAAGCGAGCGTTCCCTAACTGTTTCGTAAGTGTCTCTCCATTTTGACAGTCTTTTCCATTCTTACTACAAAAATAAAGGAACAAACTGGGAGCGTATAGGAATCCCGCTTTTTGAAATCCCGCTTTTCAAAAATCCCGAAAAAAAAGTTTTAAAATCCCGTCTGCTAAAATACTGTTTTTTTAAAATCCCGTCTTCTAAAATCACGCTTGTTCAAAATCCCGATCTATTATAATCCTGCTTTTTAAAATCCCGCCTATTCCCGCTAATCCCGTTTTTGTTTTACAAAATATTGCTATCAAAAAAAAAACAGATGTTGGTATATGCGCTTTTTTATTCTATTATTATATATTTAAAAATATTAAAAATACTCGACCAAAAAGAAAATGCATCCGAATGTTTTTAGTTTTTACTGTGTAAGTACATATTTGTTTTTTCTTACATATATTAAACATTGTTTTTACGCATTGCGAAAATTGTATATAAATAAATAAATTGCGCAACAGGTCCGAAGGGGCCCTAGGCCTAGCTTCTCACAACCATTCGTTTTGTGTGAGTTTTCATTTTTGGAACGAATGGAAGGGATCTACAGTTTCTGTAGAATTGAGAAGCTCTTTCAAGACAGTCATACTCTCGGATGTTTGTCAGACGTTCGCGAGAGGTGGCGCAGTGAAAAAAAACCCTAAGTTGGAATACCTATGGCTTTTTGCGGGATTCGAACCTCGACCCCTAGCGTAGTAGTCCAACACACTAACCACTTAGCCACTGCGCCTACAAAAGAAAATAGTATATAATGCACATAAAAACCTTCCTCTTGCTAACGGTTTTACCCTTATCATTTACTGCTGTAATAATAATTGGAGTTTACGCCAATTTAACATTATTTTTTTTTTTTTAATTATTGAAGATTGTCATATTTATTACTTAAAAATGTATTTTGATATTATTTATTTCTTATTTTGTTACTTCCTCTTAAAATGATAAATAATGTTAAAATAAACTGCATTTCAAAAAAACACTCATTGCTTAATTTATTTTAATGTTCTTGTAGTTGTTTATAAAACAACTACTTTTGATTGTAAAAGCGGGATAATAAGAAACGGGATTATAAAAAACGGGATTATAAGAGGCGGGATTTTAAAAAGCGGGATTTTAAAAAAGCGGGATTATAAAAAGCGGGATTATAAAAAGCGGGATTTTAATATCGGGATTTTAAGAATCGGCATTATAAAAAGCGGGATATCGAACCCAACCCGAACAAACTTAATGACATAAAGCAAGTTTCAACAAAACTAGTGAGAAATAGGTAAAAACACAGTTATGCTGTGTATAAGTCCGTTGGAATGCGATTAACTCGAAGAAAAAAAATTCTCCCTGAGATATTGTGCAATACCCTTATCATTCCCGGTTCTTCTGTACTGTTCTGTGCGTCCATAAATAACACTTTAAAGGAAAGATTCTTCAGGTGATATTTTGTACAGTTTGTATTGATGGATTACGATTTTCACGGACTTCATAGCGAGACAACCAAAAAGCTTAAAATACAATTATTAAGGTATGGCTATGTCACGTGGAGCGTATGAACAATAATTCGCCAGCCCGACAATTCTATGAGTCCACCCCTCTAGCGGCAAAAAAACAAAAGAAGATCCCGCCGACTTTGAATGCATTTGCAAATAGAAAATCAAATGCGAGAAATTATTAAAAAATGTAATCCCAAAAGACAATACAACAAAGTTTCAAAGTGTATACCTACATAATATTAAGAAAGATCCCATATAACCTCCAAATTGGAACTGAACATCATGGAACATGGAGCATTGCATAGCATTACATTATATAGGCATGACCGAAACCGAGACCCCCAGCTCGCAACCGTCTTTATCGCTGACCTGAACTTCTATTTTTTTTTTTTTTTTTCTTTATAAATTCTATATTTTTACGGAGTGGCCACGATTTGGTGGACTAGTTTTATTTGACAAATTTCACGTAACTTCAAAAATTCCGGCTCACCACTCGGGAAAAATGGGGACGTTCGGATACCTATTTTATGTCAAACGTCAACTAGATTTGTCGGGACCAGGGGCATGTAACAGAACGCGACAAATAGTTGTAGGACAAGTGAATTTCGATAACTTGTCAAAGATTGTGTAAAACAAAACGACAAGTTCGCGAGCACTGCGACAATTGTCGCGATGAAAGATGACAAGTGGGAAATTATATAATTTCCCTCTTTCTGTAACAGAACACGACAAGTGTCAAGACACACTTGTCGAACTGTGGTTCAATGGGGACAGGTGATTTGAATATTGTCAAAAGCTGACAAGTGCATTTTTAATCTATAATACGTTTGGAAAAGCAGAATACAAATCCAGAAATAAAATAGTACATATACACTCCTTTTCACTTGAATAGCACATTTCATATATTTGTTGTTATTTGCTTATCAATAAATATTCTTCTTCCTCGTTGTTATTGTTTTTGTTTGTTTTGTCTTCATCTTCATTTCAACTTTCATAAAAAAAAATATGGTGCACTGGAAATGTACCGTTATATGCTTTCTGCTGTTTTCTTTTAGTGTTGTGTATAATTGAAGCGAATTTTTTGTTTCACTTGAATAGCACATCGTGGTTGAAAGTTCATTTACTCAGTGCAAGTTTTCAATTATTGATCAAAGCTAAATTTAATTATTATTTGTATAACATTGTGTTTAATTTAAAATTATAATGGGCCGCGGAAAAGCTTTAACGGGCGAGGAACAAGGCAAAATAAAAGCCTATAGAGATTGTGGCCTTTCTGTGAGTGATATAGCGGAAAAAATCGGAAGAAGCAGAAAAGTAATTTGCAATTTTATTCAAAATGAACTCAAGTACGGGAAAAATATGAAAGGTCATACGCAGAGTGTACTTTCTGCTGCAGATAAGCGGGCAATTCTGCGCAACGCTTCGAATTCGCATGATTCCTTGGCCAAAATTAAAGAAAAATCAGGAGTCCAAGCAAGTAAAACAACTGTTTGGCGGGTCATTTCTAAAGCACAACACATCAAACATCTTAAACTAAAAAAAAAACACCACTTACCCCTCAACGTAAAGAAATGCGATTAACATTTTGCCGATCGAACATGTCATGGAACAAAGAATGGCACCGAGTTGTTTTTTCAGATGAGAAAAAATTCAATTTGGAGGGTCCTGATGGCTTCCATTATTATTTTCACGATTTGAGGAAGGAAACTCATCAGTTAGATCGCTTACACAGTCGAGAGGGTGGTGTTAGGGTTTGGGGGGCCATATCATATTATGGAGTCTGTGAGCTTCAAATATTAACAACAAACATGAACGCTAGAACTTATATAAATGTTCTAGAGAAGTCTTTTCTGACATTGGACGATCTCTTTGGGCCTCTATCGTGGACTTTTCAAGACGATAATGCTCCTATACACACTGCCCGTGTGGTAAAATCGTGGATCGAGTCCAAAAATGTCACGCTTTTGAACTGGCCGCCATACTCGCCGGACCTTAACATTATAGAAAATGTTTGGGGATGGCTGGTCCGGAAAGTTTATGAGTCGGGAAAGCAGTTTTCAACAAAAACTGAGCTAATCGAAGCAATTCAACGAGCCTGGACTTTAATTTCCCTTGAATATATAAAAAGTTTGTATGATTCAATACCAAACAGGATCTATGAGACAATATTAAACAAGGGAGGCTCCACCCATTATTAAATATTTTTAATTTTTTTTTTAAATTCATATTAATATGTATATAGGTATTTGTTCATACTTAAAATATTATTAAGTGTACATAATAATATAATATATTGAAGTGTGCTATTCATGTGAAATAAGAAACAAGTCCTATTTTTTCAGTATTTTTCTTTTCTAGCTTGGTTTTGAGAACGTGTTGGGCATTTGAAAGAAATGTTACTTTTTTCTATAAGATTAACTTTTATACTTGCAGCTAAAAAATAAAAACAAATCTTGGCTTTATTATTAAAGATAATATAAAAAGAATAATGGCAGTTTGCATGGTGTGCTATTCAAGTGAAACGGAGTGTATGTAATTAAAAATGTACTTTTTTGATTCCGACTTTGATAGTGAGAACGGTGAGAACAGTGAACCTCGGGCACAGATTGAAAGTTTTTAAGCGAAAATTTAATTTTGATGTCAGTGATCATCTGTATATTGAAAAATATATAGGTAGATACTATATATATATATTTATATATTTCTCTCTTGTTTTAGTTAAAATAACATTTTTTTCCGAAGAATGCCGACAAGTCAAGGGAATTTAATTCTTTTGACAAGTGCAACGGTTTACTTTCTGTTACAGAATTAATTTTTACTTGTCGGACAAGCATAAGTGGACAAGTGAATTTAGACTTGTCGACTTGTCGCGTTGTGTTACAGGCCCCTGGTATCCGAACGCGTTGATTAGGCTTGAATTGTTTTTTGTATTTTCGGGGTCAGTGTTACCTTTGTTTGATTTTGCCCTTTTTTATTTGGAGAAGGTCCTTCGCAATGAACTAATGCTTGTTAAATATCGTGCGAAAATTCTAAATTTGCAGAGTAGCTTTAGAAATGACACCTTTTTCTCTAACTAGCCCTTTTTTGGACTCTTCAGCGGCCACTCTGTTTATTTGAAATTTGACTCTTCGAAATGTCAACTGAGTATGCAGGCAGGATATTCTTGACTACATTTGTCGGCTCCCTCTATAAACGTCAACTGCAAAAACTATAACGTTACCATCCTGGGCCAGTAAAAACTGTCAGACTTACTAAACTAGGAATCGTCCCAAATACTGAGACCCCCAACTCGCAATCTTCGAACCGCTGGGCCAGTGTTACCTCTGAAAATTGTAAATAAATGTATATACATACTTATTTGAAAATAACAATTTTCCAAATAAAAAATGGGCAAAATCAAACAAATTTGACGCTGACCGCGAGAATACAACAACAATTCGAGTTGTCTAGTCAACGCGTTCGGATACCTAGTCCCGAAAAATCTAGTTGACATTTTACATGCACTATGTATCCGAACGTCCACATTGTCTCTGTTTGTCAGTACGAATTTATATGTACAATACTAGCACAGCAAATCGTAGTAACTTCCTAATTGCAAGTAATTGCTGTATTAAAAACTTTCCACTAAATAATAATGCCATGGACTGAACGTTTGGTATTTATTGAACTGGGATAGATTATATGTCATCGTATCAAACGTTTTGTGACAGAAACGATAAAATAGCAAAACAATACGCTACCATCATCGCAAATATTGGGATCCCTGGGGCTTCTGTTCGTCTCTTATGGCGAACAGATTGAAGAACTATATATCTATGCTTTATTGAAAAAAAAAGAGTGAACTTTCACCCAATTGCCCTGGACGCAGCAATGTGTTTTGTGTTGTTAGAAATAAAATTGGCACTATGTCAAACTAAAGTCAAACAATTATTGGTCTGTTTGTTCATTTATGATCAAAATTACTATTGGGTGCGTTCATAGTATAGTATAGGCCTAAGTGCATTCATAAGGCTATATGAAAGATTGAATGCTTTATTGACAGACAGATATGCACGAGCATGCAACAACTGTGTGTGGACAAGTGCAAAGATACTCAGGAAAACCCGTAAGTTTTCTACTACGTTTTTGCTTTTTCTCGCTACCTGCGTGTTATACTTTTCAAATTCCACATTGCTCAACAAATTGTACAGTCATTGGATTTGTCGAAATCTTTGTTTAATCATTGGACCGCAGTACAACCGTAAAAATATTTCTGTGAAGCGGATCACTCTTAAAAAAGATGCATTACTCACGTACATGTTTGGTTAAAGAAAGTTGTTGGTCATCTATTACATCTGATGATGTATTTGCTTTCATTATAATTACACACAATTGTACGTTTGAAAAATACAAGCAGTACCAAATAAAAAAAGCTTCACTTAGATCATAAAGAGAAAACAAATCCACTGTCCATTTCTGTTGCATAAAATATTTATATAGCAGTTGTATCAGAGTGTCGGTCAGTTTATCAATGGGACGATTTAACAAGCAATAATGTTTGTCTTTACCATGCAGTGGGATTGACAACCAGGGGAAAAGTGTATTACAATGTGGCGCAAAAGTAATGACCGTATACGAATTGTGTATTACTTTCTGTCACTGTGACAATTTTGTGCGTTCATTATAGCTAATATATTGCATCGTATTTATAATGTTTAAATGGCCAAGGTGTTAAAATATAAAGCACATACTAAATGCCGAGACATACACGAAAAATGTGTACCAGTTTAGACGGCTAAATGCTATTAAATTCCTTTTGACCAGTGTTGCCGCTGAAAATTTTCTAAATAAGGGCCCGAGTCGAAAAAGGGGCCTCCACATAAAATACTAATATAGCAATAAAAACAGAGCACCAAAGACATTCATTTTTTAAGAAAAACCTTTTTTTTCATTACGAAACACTTCTTTTCATATGTTTGCAGTCTTTTTCGTTCAATAAAAAAATAAAATCGTTAACTGAAAAAGGGGTCATTTTGATCATTTTTCAAAGAGTGGGGTCCAAGGGTCCTCATCTTGAGGCTCAAAAGAGGACCAAACGGCAACACTGTTTCAGACTGATTCGAAAAAAGTACCTCTTGATAGTTTTATGCGGATTTGTCTACCTTTCTATGTTTAGATAGATGTCCAATAAAACTGGAAAATATTTCAGTTCTAAAGTAACAGCAGAACCCTTCAAGAATTTTGAAAATAATAGTTTTTAATCTAATCGAATTTATCATCACTTTTGCGCCACAATGTAATGCGATGGTTGGCTCCAGGAAATAACCCCAACGAAATAACTTCACAAATGAAAACTGGAATAACTTCCCAAAATTTGTACGAAGGTGGGGATTTATTTCATATGGAATAAACCCCCAATATTTTGGGACTTATTTCATGGGTTTTTGGCGACTTATTTCATACTTCAAATTGGGCGAACGCGAATTACTATCATTGTAAAGGGTTTTTCATTAAGAAGTGTTATTGTGAATGACCCGCTATCCTGTATGCGTGCTCGTGGTGGCCATTTGGCTGATGTTGTTTTTCATTAAACGGCATACATTCCTCTTTATTATGAAATAAACATCCGATCATTTATCTCAAAAAATGACTTTTTTTTTTAATACTTGTATTTCTTGTTTAGTTTTCAAAGTGTTAATTTGTTGGATTTAAATATAACGAACTATGTTTAAGGGGTTATTTCATAGCATTTTGGGGACTTATTTCACCTTCGATTTTGGGAATAATTTCACAGTGCAATAATAACACAATTTTGGGGGGCTATTTCATTTTCCATTTGGGGGCTTATTTCGTTGATGGGTTATTTCCTGGAGCCGCGATAGCTCAATGTTTAATGTGTATCGAAATTCGTGCGATTCGAATATGTGTAGTCTTCGATACTTTTCTACGAGTTTTCCATTCACTGGTTAAATTTTATATTAAAACATTCGAAACTTGCATCCCGATTGATTTCTAATTTCTTTCTTGATTTCTTTATACATAAATAAATTTACCAAAAAAAGATTCACCTTCCTTTGCAGTAGAAATATTCGCAAAAGTGCTCTGAAATCTGAAAAAGATTGCTCTGAGAGTGATCAATCGAATAACACATAAGTTTAAATGGCTGTAGATGTTCAAAGCTCAAAGTTTATTGACACTTTTTAGTTGTTACAGCAATACAAAAGTGTCCGGATTATTTTAAAAGAATTGCCATGAACTCACCAACAACACCTAGCAAAATGCCTTTTTAGCTGTTACAGCAATGCAAAAGTGTCCGGAATATTTTTAAAGAATTGCCATGAACTCACCAATAAAAACTAGCAAAATGCCAGATTGAAATGTTTGCTGTGTATGTGTTGTTGGAAACAAATTTTGCGCTATGTAATCCGAAAATATGCAATTAACTAAAAAAATTAATTGATTCGGCTGAAAATATTATTTATTTTAGAAAGCAACAAAATAGTAGCAGTAAAAAGTGGAAAGATGGTGTCTACCACTTTTGCAGAAGTGCTCAACGAATTTCATTAAAAAGAGCAATTCCGAATTTGGGGGCAATTCTCTCGGATCTTCAATGAAAAACACCATAAATTAACTGTTCGCTTAATGTGGTTGACGTAGAAAAAGTGATGCTACGACCAATTTAACCGTGCCCATTCGTGCAAAACTCAAAGTTGTGTGAATGTGTGTTTTCGATAACCACCAGGGTGACTTTTCTGAGACAGACGGATTTAAAATGTCACTAAACATATAGAAAAAGCGATAGAATGGTAACAAAAAAATACAAATTAATCTAAATATCGTTTAAAAAATGTCAAAACATATAAAATGTTGGTGAATAACAACAAACCTTGGCCCAAGGACCAAGGTATCACAGGCGCTACTTCGTTGATTCAAAATAGTTCTTAAAATAAAACAAAAGCCTGAACCACAGAAACCAAGTAAGTATTGTTTACTTTTTGGGTTTGCAAACGGTTGATTGTGTTTTGGTTTATCTTCTACAAGGTGGGCCAAAAGAAGTCATCCGATGTTGTTTGGCTCTCATTTTTTTTCTAAATCTGAAAACTTCGATTCTGTTTTTTGAGTTTGTTTATTGGAACCTTTAGAATTTTATTGGTCAAGTCGAGAAGATGATATCGGCCGTCACAATAGATTGCCATACGGGCTCATTTTATGGCATTTTTCATCACTTCGGCGAGAATTGCGGGCGACAGATTCTCGCACTCGTGTCGAATGTTGTCCTTGAGGGCTTCTAGAGTCTCGGGCTTGTTCACGTAAACATGGGACTTCAAAAAACTCTGGAATGGTTAAATCGGGCACTCTTGCGGGCCACTGCAAATCGCCAAAACGAGAGATGAGGCGACCCGGGAACGCCTCCTTCAGAATATCGGTTGTGGTTCGCACAGTGTGTGCCGTAGCTCCGTCCTGTTGGAACCACATGTCCTCCAGTCCTAATTCGCCCTATAGCGCGCACCGTTCACTATTGTCATTTAACCAGCGGCGTTCTCGAAAAATAAATGGCCCGATGACTCATGCAGTAACTTTGAGCGGGTGTAATGGCTCCACGTGCAATACTCGTGGATTTTCGGTGCCCCAGAAGCGATAGTTTTGCTTGTTCACGTACCCGCTGAGGAAATGAGCCTCATCGCTCATTATGATTTTGTTCGAAAAATCGAAAATTCTAAATTATTCCGCGTTCTTGGGGAGTGTATCGCTCCATGGCTTGTTCACTTGTATTCTACATCTGTCTAGTCCACAAATGTCAAAACAGATTTGACATTGGCGGCCGTTTGCATCTTCCAATAGGGTGATCTCTTTTGGCCCACCTTGTATAAGAGCGTTTTCACATTGTACCTAAACCGAGTGAATAATACGGTCGATATTTTTTTCATCTCTAACTTGACTTATTCCCTATTGCTACATTCCTTCATTTTGAACTTATGTAAATAAAAACAATCATTAAATATCCTTTATTGTGGTTCTTTGATCCGGTCCGACTTTGTATGCTTTGCTTCGCGAAAAGTTTTGCATGCAGACATTTTTAATAGTCATCAATCTTTATCCTTTTCATGTCAATTTTATAAAGGTTCCCAGAAGAGCTTCAAAACTCGTAATCCTCAAAAACCAAAGTGGATATTTTCTGGCGTACTACATCTATCAGTCTATCGGCAAAAGTAAAAGGTTATGCACCCAGCACTCAAGTCAGTTGCACATTTTATCGACATCACCACTTGTTCAATGTGTCAAGCGTTAGAACTTCGCATTTTGCAAAAATTTTAAAAATAACTTGCGTGTGGTTTATCAAATAACCCGTATAGGTTAAACAAAAATACGACGTCTATGTGGGTCAGACGGCAAATCTCACCCGCTTTACAGTTACTAATTTCAAGGTTGAATTAATTTTCAATTTGAGTAGGGGAAACTGTGTCAAACACTTGATTGATTGAATTTTTGTTTGTACTTCTAATAAACATATACCTATGTTTATTTGAACAGTTAGTATAAAATACATACACAAAAAAAAAAAAAATAATAATAATAATAATAATAAAACCACTCACTCTTCGCTTTGCGGGATAGAAAAGAAGATCTGGGTGATTTGGCATTTTGTGTATATACTTTCTGCTGGGCCGAGTTTCTTTTTTATTTTCTTTGATTTGCAAATTAAATTCACCGAACTACTATGGATTTTAAAATTATTGCCGCACGGACTACGATCGACTGAGCTGGCTATGCACGAAGCGGTTCTATTTGAAGGCACGGCTATCCGTATCCGTTCCGTATCTGCAAGTCGGTGAAATGGCTTTGACCTGTGGAAGTTCACTGTTGTTGTATAGTTTGGCGCTGAATTAGCATAAACAAAAAGATGCCTCAAGCTGATTACACTTGAATGTTATTTAATTCGATTGAGTAATCTGCGTGTACCATACAAACGAAAAAATATTAAAGACTAATGCGAGAAACAGATTAACACGGCAACAGCAACTTTGACAACTTTTTAGAACCACTGTATTTTAGTTACTTTGAACACATTAGCACAGCGACATCGACAGCGACATCAACGTTAGAGCTAATCCTAAATTCGCTGTTGCTGTTGCTGTCAAAGTCGCTGTGTTAATCTGTTTCTTGCAAAAGTGTTCTAACTTTTGTAATTTGCCAATTCAAATTACACGAGGCTTGTTACGGATTACAATTTACAAGTATTGCAATATTACATTGCCAAGTGATTAAGTGATTTTTTTTTATTCAAGCACGTCACAGAAAAACTCTGTTGCTGTGAGTCATTGGTAAAACATTTAAGAATGTGTGAGTTCTTATGCCTTATGACTGCCATGGAGATAGTGCGAATGAGCGTTATCACAAAAAATATGCTCGTTGCTTTGTGTACAAGGCCGTAGCCAGACAAATATATATGGATATGATCTTTAAAAAATAACTTTTCATTTTAAAGGTTGGAAGCGATTGAGGGAAATAAAACAATCTTAAATTTCAATTTTTGGAAATGGAAGCGACACCTACTTTATGTACCTAGTGATTGACTGTTTTTTTTTTTTTTTTTTTGTAAATAAAGGGTTTTAAGGGCCGATGTTGAATGTGAACCACACCTAAACGTCAATTTCTTTTCTGACATTTGACATTTCTCAATTTCAGACTAACTCAATTTGAATCAAGCAACGCGTTAAAGTTATTCAAGCTTATTATGAAAATGGGCGTTCAAATAAAAATGCATGTCGTGCACTTTATGATATTTTCGGTCAATTTAATCGTCCAAATGTGCGTACAATCGGGAAAATCGTGCAAACATTTGAGCAAATCGGGTCTGTAGGAGATGTGAAAACACCAGTGCATGCTCGTACAGCTCGTACTGCAGAAAATATTGCTGCTGTTCGCGATAGTGTGGCTGAAGAGCCGTCCACCTCAACTCGTCGTCGTGCCCAACAATTGCACCTCTCACGCTCGTCGTTGATGAACATTATATGCATAAAGACTTGCATTTACGCGCTTACAAGGTGCAATTGACTCAAGAACTAAAGCCTCTTGACCATTTCAAGCGTCGTCAATGGTCAGGGCACTCATTCCGTAACTTTTCAGACGATTATCGTCGAAACGATAGAACCCAAAACTAGCAACTGAGTGCTAAAATTACAAGTTCGAGAGGTTAATCCAGTTCATTTCCCACAAATGTAGTGAAAGCTGACGATATTCAAAAAAATTCGAGCAGATTATAACTTTTAATGGTGATTAAAGTTTCCAAAACGATATCGTTCAGACGATCATTGATATACGGAATCTGCCCCCAGAATGGTGGCAAGAAATGGCAACAGGTGGATGATCAATTTTTTGAAGAAAATCATCTTCAGTGATGAGGCACATTTTCACCTCAGTGGATTCGTCAATAAGCAGAGTTGCCGCATTTGGGCGAATGATAATCCAAGAGTGATTGTCGAAAAACCAAAGCACCCACAAAGAGTGACTGTTTGGTGCGGTTTATGAACTGGCGGCATCATCGGGCCGTATTTTTCCCAAAATGAGGCCGGTCAGGCAGTTACTGTGAATGGTGTTCGCTATCGTGTGATGATAACGAACTTTTTATGACCCGAATTGGAAGATATGGATGTGGACGATATGTGGTTTCAACAGGACGGTGCCAATTGCCACACAGCTAACGAAACAATGGCTCTTTTGGTGGTGGTGGCGATGTCATGTGATTTGACACCGTTGGACTTCTTTCTTTGGGATTATTTGAAAGAAAAGGTGTACGTCGATAAGCCAGCAACGGATGAGATAATTCGGCACATTAACGGCATAGAACCTCAAATATGCCTCAGCGTCATCAAAAATTTGGACCGTCGGATGGAGGTGTGCCGCCGAGGTCGAAGTCAACATCGGCCCTTAAAACTTAACCACCCTTCATATACCCGTTTGTTTTAAATCAAGAAATAAGCAATTTTTGTACGAATGAATTATTTCTTTTTTAAATTCATTTTTCAAACTCAAGTTAAATGGTATATCAACTGCATTTGCAGACGATATAGCGTTTACTTATGAGTTCAAAACTGTATTTGATTGTGTCACAAGGATCGAGGAAGATCTTGAAATATTAAGGTTGTGGTTTACTGCACACAAATTGATAATAAGTGAGAAAACAAAGTTGATGTCTTTCATGACAAATGGTAATAATCTATATGATTATAACCTCTAAACTGTTTTCATTACCTGTTCATAAGTGTGGTAGAAGTAACTTTGTAACTGATATGCAATGCTCAAAAAATTGTTTCAAAATTGAATCGGTACAACATTTTAAGTACTTAGGAGTTACAATTGATACCAATCTAAATTGGAAAACTCATATTCAAGCGATAAAATCGTATTTGTTGTTGGTCACACGTAAGATGTATCTGTTAAAACCTTTTTGTTCCAAGAAAGTGTTAACCACTATTTACTATGGTCTTGCGCACTCAAAGTTACAATACGGCATCACTAGCTGGGGTGGTTCGTATGCTAATACCTTTAAGCCTTTATTAATAGCCCAGAAACATCTAGTTAGAATTATACTAAACAAAAATCGATTTACTGAGAGTTGGCCTTTATTTAAAACGTTGCAAATTCTACCAATCAGACACTTATATGTTTTTAAAGTTTTAAGAGAGTTCTTTAAACAAAGTGGTAATATACCGAGCAGAAATTCCCAAATGTATAACCTACGTATAAACAATATGAGCTTAGTCATTGCACCTTTTGCAAACAGAACACTTTTTTCTCGTTTTTATACTTATACAGCTGCAAAGTTCTTTAATAAATTGCCCTTTTATATCAGAGACACTTTTTTAGATTCTTTTTTTTTTCTTGCTTTTTCATTAGCACATAAATTATAAATATTGTAATTTCCTTAGTGTATCTTATCTCTATTTTGTTACGTTTATATAGTTTTTGCGTTATATTATTTTTTTCAAATGTGTAAATATTTTTCTTGCCTCTGAGATTTACAAAATTATTTATATTTAACCATTACACTGATTGTCACCCCACATCAGTTATCATTTGAATTTTTAAATCTTTGATGTGTCATTCACCACTAACTTTTTAGTTAAAGAATGATTACTATTATTCTATTCCATTCTTTAATGAATATTGTTATTAGTTTAAGTATGAAATGAATAAAATCAATTATCTATCTATCTATCTATCTATCTATAAATTATAATTACTCCAAAACCAGTCGATGTATCGCTGCCATTGGTATTTGTCGTTTAACTAGAGGTTATATCGGATGTTTTGTGCAAATTTCAGCCTTCTACGACAATTAGTTTCTGCGATAGACGTAGGAACAAAATTGGTCTATTGATCGGACAGACGGACAGACATCGTAGCGAAACTAATAAAGTTCCGTTTTTGTTTCCCCTTTGCGTATGGAATCTATATATTCTATATCGTTCTATTAGTTGTCAATGTTGCTGTTGATGTCGCTGTGTTATTTCGTTTTCCATTGGGCGTCCGGGAGAGTCCGGAATCGAAAAATTCGCTTCTGAAACTGTTCCATTGGCACAAAAAATACTCCTCTGCTGATTCTGAGAAGAGAATTTCGCTTCTCGATTTGAAGTCAGAATTCACTCGAGAAGCACTCACACAAGTGCAAATTATGTATTTTATACAAGTCAGATGACAGCTGCATTTGCAGTTTTCTTGTTCCATTGGATTACAGATAGAGTCGATCCCAGAGTGAAACCAATGGAAAACGACATTAATCTGTTTCTTGCATATCAATAGCTTGCGAAATTTCTTTTTACTCCAAAAGAAAATGGCTTCCGCAAGTTATGAACCTGATTGTCGGTTCATTTTATTTTAGTCGGTTGTATTTATTTCGTATCTAAAATTGATTAATGAATTGTTGGTTAAATTTACTGAAACTAATTACCACTTTCATTTGACATGGGAACTTGGAACGGAACTTGTGGTTATATCCGCTCTATATACATATATGATATGGGATGCTCATGACACTTAGGCGTCTGATTTGTGAAATAATGTTCCTGACTTTTTTAAGATGGATAGCGGACAGAAGGATCTCTCTGTCCCATATGGTGTAAAATGTTGTAAATGTTATATATTAGAGAAATCATTAGGCGATCATCGTTTGTGCCAGTTAAGAGGGTCACCTCTCTCTCGGTGGTTTTGTGAATGAGCAAAATTGCGGCTTTGTTGGAAAATCCAAAGATAATCAATCAACCAACAAGCTACCTAAACTGCGTCGTGTTTTTTCAAAAGTAAAGAAATTCCAAAATCTTAGTTCAGAGCAGAGCGTAAACGGTCAAAACTGTTTGCCTAAGGGAACAACCCATAGAATTGCTTCCTTTACGGCAATGGCAACGTTTATTCAACTGACAGGTTGATGGAATACACGCCACCTTATGGAAGGTGACTCATGTCATAGACTTGTAATCACAAAACATCCATTCGCTATAGTAATTCTACAAAAAAAAAAAAAAAAATGTTTGTGCTACGTGGGATTTTAGAAAACTATTCCTTAACATTGACATACCTGTTGACGCAACGCATGCGATAGGTTCTATAAATTAGGGTCCTCAGACGCATGAGAGGATCTGAAGCTGTTTCCGTTTTCATTCAGAGCAATAATCACTAATCAGAGAGCATTTTATGAGCTCAGATAAAACTTACTATACTCTGTTCAATTTATATTTTCAGTACAGGCCTTATGGGAAGCTCTTTTTTCTACCAGTGGTGCCTGTAGCTACTCTCACGGCACTCAACACAAGATTTGCCACTGAAATAAAAGCGAAACCACTGGTGATTCCAAAGAATTTGTTGTTGTAATTTACGAAAAACCCAACCAATTTTCCTCAAAGGCGCATACATCCCACCATGACCAGTCTGCCGCAAAGTCGCGAGCAGAGAGTATCCAAACTAGAGAGCCAACTCCCGTGCACCTACCCGATTTTCCCCGCAAATTTTGAATGACAGCCCTCTCTCGCGCACTCTTATTTTTCCTGTCGGTGAATACGTGTAATTAATGGCCGCCCGGTGGTACTTTTTCATTTAAAAATAATTTGTAAATGCATTTATAACAATAAATGTAGCACGAATAAATGTTGAGTATGGTTTTTTATATAGCTTCACTTGTTTCCTATCCATATTCGGTTCCAAAAAATGTTCATCCATTCACATTTCAGATTTTTTTATTTTGTTTATATGAATTACATATTTGACAGCAGAATTCATGCAGCTGAACCTTGGGGGTTGTTCCATAAATAGGTTAACAACATGCAAGTTAAGCCCAAGGTTCCACTAGGGCAAAAGTAAACTTTATGTGGTATTCGATTGGGCACTCTCAGAGCATATATGTATCCAATTTTCTCAGATTTACCAACACAAGTGCGCTTGAGTTTGACAACTGGTGGAGGGCGTTTAGGTTTTCGTAAATTTGTTCTAAAGCAAAGAAAGGCATTGCATCGGGTGAATATATTTTTGTAAATTATTTATGTATAAATATTTAAAAATCAGTCGGGACTCAAATTTCGAATGTTTTAATTTAAAATTTAAGCAGTCAATGAAAAACGCTTTGAAAAGTGTTGAAGGCTATACATATTCGAATCCCACGAATATTATCACAAAAAAGAGCAAATGACGTTTTTATGTTCGATTAGCCACACGAAATCTGAAATCTGAGAGCGAATCTGAAGAAGCCCAAACGAATAGGTAGTTGTTGGAACTGCGTGCTGAAAATCCTACTTTACTTTGGTTTGCTGAGATCGAAGCAAAAAAACACGCCTAATATGTGGTATCTAATTGGATTTTGCGATATAATTTCCGATTTCGGATTTGGCGTATTCAATCTTGAGAATTCAAATAATTTTGTTTATTGTAGGTATTCCCATGTTCTATTTCGTTTTTTGTAGATATAGCGCATTACTTTTAACAAATTTCAGTCTCAATATTAAATAATATTAAATTTATGGTAGCTCATTATTGCAAATTTTTTTTTGGAATATAGAGTTTATTTTGAATTACATTTACCATTGGAATTTTCAGAATTTGCTCTCAGACTTCAGATTTTTTGTGCCCAATGGAACATAAAACGAGATTTTTCTTTCTTTGCATTTATTGTGGTGCGTGTTTTAAAAGTCAGCTGTTTTTAAATTGTAGTTTCTGTTTACAAAAATCTATTAAATTTATGTTACTACCCTTTGCACTGACCAAATGTAAATTGTTCTCTATTTTTCACAGACTTGTCGTCTGTAAAAAGGAAAATAACACACTTTCAGTTTGACAAATGACAAATGTTTGGTGTTAGTGTTCGTAGGTGTGAATTTCGCTCAGAAATGAAGATTCGCAAATTTATCCAGACTCTGAAAAAAATGTAAGCTAAATTTGAGAGCAATAGTACCTATAAACGGAACAAAAATAATTAATTAATTTTTTTTTGAATTTAAAAAATTCATGCTTGCACATATTTATATTGTGTAAGTATGCATTTTAAGCATCAATTACAGATTGTAAAATATTCTGAAACTGAAATATGTTTTTCCCATGGCATACAAATTTTTTCCCCTACATTGTATTTAAATATTGAAGTTAAGAGATTAAAATCAACAAAAAAAAAGCAAAAGTGCAAGAAAACCGTGTTAGTTCATTTTTCTCTGATTAATAACATGAGATGGATTTCTGATATTGACAAATGATTATTAAAAGGTATTTGACATTGTGATGAAATTATATTAGGTATGTTTTTTCCGAAATTCGATTTTTCAACAATTTCATAAACTTTAAAAATGTTTAAATTGAAGTGCGATGTGAACGCCGTGTAACTAATCGGCACCAAGAATGACGAACACAGTCGCCCCCACTTAAAATTCCACCAATAATGGCCGCCCGATTGACATAAAGTCTCTGCACAGGAATATACTAAGTGTGCGTGCGGCAGCAATGGCGCTCCTTTGATTTGTACATACACGAATACTAAGAATATTCCTGTGCAGTACAAGGTCATAGGAAGCTTGTAGGCAAATGTACCGTTTCTGCTCTCAGTTGGCTCTCTAGTTTGGATCCTCTCTGGTCGCGAGCAGAATGAGGATGGCGACGAGGGTGATATTGTCGTGTGCGGTTGCTATTTTATCGCAGAAAATAAACATGTGTGTGTCAGAAGAGTGTTACCATAATCTATTTGCAAAAATATCTTTACGGGTTTTTCTATGGATATTTTCAAAGAACTTTCGGTTTTGGTGCTTTTTAAAGCTTTTGAGAGCGAATAAATGAATTTGATTATGTGGCATGTTGCCATACAGTTTTTAGGTACTCCTTTAATTATTTTGTATATCTGAAGGATCTGTTAACATGCAGTTAAACCATTTTTTCTTAATAAAGGGTTGGTATTTGGTAGCCCTACCGATATTTGTGAGAGAATTATGCCAATTTATAGTGCTCACTATGGCAACCATGTGAGAGCTTTAAAATGGAGACAGCTTATTAAAATCTCTAATAGTAAGGGTGAAAGGCAAATAGCCTATCTTCCCTGTACTGAAAATATAAATTGAACAGAGTATAACCAGTCTTATGGTGTTTTCGATTGAAGAAAAGAATTGCATTCTATCAAACGAATTAATCTACAAAGTGTTCGAGTTTTCAGATTTTCGATTTCATGTGTCTACTCGAACGTCAATTGCTCTTTTTTTTTTGTTGATATTCGTGCGATTGGAATATTTGTAGCTGACGACACTTTTCTAAGCGTTTCCCGCATTCGCTACTTAAATTTTATATTAAAAACCTCGAAATTTGCGTTCAGATTGATTTCTAAATACCTACTTATACATAAATAGGTTATACATAAATAAATCACAAAAATAGATTCACCCGATGCAATGGCTTTCGTTGCTGTAGAAAAAAATCACGAAGTACTTAAACAAAACTCAATCAGCTGTCAAACTTAAACGCACTTGTTTTGGTAAATCTGAAGCAAATCTGAGAAAAAATCTAGATTCGCACAACTGTTCTGAAATTGGAAAATGATTGCTTTTATGTTCGTACTAAACGACCTAGGGCAAAAAAATTGATCTAAAAATTTGAAAATAAACCGTAATTGAAATGCTCCATAAAAACCTTTACCCATACTGCAGAAAACAAATAAAATGTGCATGGCGTTTACTAGATACGGACATAACCGACTCTGTTTATGTTGTAGCACATTGGGCCTAATTTAATTACCACCTAACCTAACCGAACTATGGACCACAGAAATGGCAATATACATATCAAACAAATAACAAAATAATGCACCGATTTCTTTCACCCACCAAACCATACGCATAGGGCTAATACAAACAAAAAAGGCTCAATACTCGTGAAACAATAAAATGATGGCTCACCAATTCCATACCATTGCCGTTGCAATTCACCTTTCTGCGCGATTCGCTACTATCAGCGATGCTGTTATTGTTAATTGAAATGATTCTCCTTCTGACGAACATCTTGCACAATACGCGATTTGATTTGTTTACGTGTTTTCTAAAGAATTTATATGGAATTTATAAACTTTTATGTTATGTTAGCAAATAAAATGCTAAAACTTTCTTTCGGACAGTAACTCGTTTTTTTGGCAACAAAAAAATAAAAACAACGAGACAGAGAAAAGAGAAGAGTTCGTAAAAAGAAAGTACTTTCCCGCAAGAGACTCACAATGCAACTGGTAAGTCATGACAAGATGGTTAGCTGAAGCTCGTTGTTAGCGGATGGTTCTGGTTATGTGGGGCAGGGCTTTGAAAGGTGAAATTATAAAAATGCGTAATTTAGTTTAATTTATATTTATAAAAAAAAAAATGAATCATTTGTTTCCTGGCTTCTTGAGGTTAATGTTTACATGTTTGGGTCCAAGTGTCATGGCTTTAGGCGCAAGTGAGAAGTGAGTGTGGGATGAACAAAAAGCCAGCTGGCAGCGCCTGGGCATTAACCTGTAGAGAGTCTGGCTATGTCAGTATAAGTGATAGAAAAGAAAACACCGATAGAAATGAAATAAAAGAGAGAACAACTGGTTTCATCACATCATCACAGATTAATTTATTTTCCATCATTAAGCGCCAATGGCTTAGGGATATGTGCAAATTAATTATTATATCCAGTGATCAATCATGTTGTTAGGTAAATTTTGTGAGTTTTGGGGTAAAAAAGATGTAGCTTGCCTGGGGGCTAGAAGCCCATTCAAAAGGGCATTCACACTCATTGATATATGCCGAAGTATTTCGGTGCTGAGTGGGCTAAGACAGATTTATGTTTTTAAATTTTGTTGTATAATGTAGGGATGGGGTGGGTGTGAATGCTCTCAGGTTTGGTAAGGGAGCGGTTTCAGGCAGTGGCGGAATAGGCACGTAGCAAGAGTAGTAAATGCTACGAGCCTCATACACTAATACTTTCAGACCGTACAAAATCACCTCACTTTAATGAATATTAAATACGATTTACTTAGAGAAGTCTATGAACAGTATTATTTATGAATGGGCCCAAATTAAATCCAGAACATTTTTTTTTTTAACAGTTTTGTTTTATTTAATACCATAAACTTGACAAGCAAGAGGGCCCGACTGTCAAAATGGCAGTGGTGGGGATAAATTCTCTCACAGAGAGAGACGCTTACGAAAAAGTTAAGGAACGCTTTTGTAGTAATTTATGAAAAATGACAGATACATAAATCAAATATTCAAAATATTGTACGAAAAGTCGTTAAAATGTCTGATAAATTCGAGGAATTTGTTAGTTTACTAAGAAAATTAGTTCTATCATTTATTTTTAACTTTATTTTAATGAATCTGAGCATGTGCAAGAGTTTGTACTGATTGAACTACAAGCATTCGAGAAGAGGAAAAAGCGACACTGCATTAAGAATTAAATGGAAGTGATTTTACCTTGTTATAGTAACGAAGAATTTCGAGGCCAGTATCGAAAAGAATCTTAAAGAGAACATTCAATTTTATTTTGCCGCCTGTTGATACCATTCTAATAAGCAAAAAGTCAACAAATAATCAACGCATATTTCAAATGGGACAACAAATTTCAAATCAGCTGTTAGTTGTAAGGTGACTGACAGCTTTTTCACTTCTTACACCAAGAAATTTGTTGAGTAAAAATTCGTAAGATTCTCAGTGGAGGCTGGAGGGGTAATATCATGCTCTCTCGATGACGCTCTCTTTTACCAATTTTTTGGGTTAAGGAAAGACAGTGAGTAAAAATTCGTAAGAATTCGTAAAAATTCGTAAGATTTAAAAGTAAAGGAACAGACCTAATATATAAAAATAATTTCGTGTCACGTTGTTCCTCCGCGATGGAATCCTAAACTACTGACCCGATTTTAATTAAAAGTGCACACTGTGTGCAGTTTGATCTAACTGAGAGATAGGATAATAGTTTATAACTCAATTTATAGGTAGTCGTTTTCATTCAACTCATTCTGTAATCCAATTGAACAAGGAAACTACTTCTGATTGAATCCACGAAAGGATTGGTGAAAAGCCCAAAAAATTAATCTACGGCTGCTGTCAGCTGACTTGTGTAAGATACATGAATTACACTTGTATGAGTGCATCTCGAGTGGAGTCTGACTATAAATCCAGAAACGAAATTTTATTGTTAGAATCACCAGAAGAGGTTTCAGAAGTGATTTTTTTTTTTCGATCAGAGCAAGCTATGAGTTATAAAAAAGTTAGGCAGGCTATGCATTCCTGAGCGAAATCGAAAGTAGGTAGGTATATCTACTGATAATAGGCCCGAAATGCGTTTATCAGTAGTCGTGCTGCGTTATCTCTTTAAAATCAATGAAGAATATAGACAGACACAGCTGTAGTAAATTAGCGAGTCAAGCCCATACCACAGGAAGTGTTCGAAGCATGTTTTCTCCAAATATATATATTTTTTTAAAGAAACACGTTGGGCCCTAATTGGGAAGCCTTCGCCGCAGTCAAAGCGAAACATCAACCACAAATTGACGTATAAGACTTCTGCATTTAATTAGAAGCTATATCTCGAGCGACTGGCGAATAGAAGCAACCAAAAGTTTTATAATAGCATAATAGCATGAAATTATTGTCATTTTTAGGATTGATCTGTAATCGGCGTATCTAACACGTGTATGGCGAATGACCACGAACTAATCTCGTCTTTTCATAATTTCCCGGGCTAATAAATCCATGATAACATAAGGTATAATTTGTTCAAGTTCCGCGCTGAACATCGAGCAAACATATCAATATGTATTAACTAGGTACTGAAGGTATTGAACTCTCAATATGGTTGCGTATTTACAGAAAAAGTTAATACATATTGCAATCAGGGTCACGATTATGGCTTATGTTGGTAATCGACCATGAAAAGCTAACTCTGTATTTTTGTACATAATATTTTCAATTATAATACATAGGTAAGCACTTGAAATAGCTTACCGTCTTCAATTTCTTCGTACTGGTTCCTTCGCCGCTCATGGTTTTGCAGGGCCTTCGGCTTCGAACCGTGACGTGCAATTAGTTTTGATGAATGAAACAAGAATTTTTTGTAATTGTAATGTATCGTGCAAGAACACTTTGGAGCTATATAGTTTCACAACTTGGGAATTTATTAAACAAAATTATTAACTAAGAGGATATTGACGCGAAAATGGGAAATAATTTTTGTAACTCCCCAGAAATAACAAAATCGTACGCGAAGACGTCAAAAAACTACCACTTCACCCTCTCTCTACATGACATTTCTTACCTCTTTCTTGCCTTTGAAATTCAAAAATCGATATTGACAATTGACATTTGTGTTGCTTAAGGCGCTGCCAGCACGAAGGTTTTCGGTACCTAGTCAATGAAGGTGAAAGTATGTGCCTACTTTAGGGCTCCATTCCAAATCTTTAACTAGAGATGCATTTTATTTTTATTTGATTCTTTTGAGGGATTGTAGCATGTGGGGACGTTTTTTTTATTGCCATAGTTGAATTTCACTTATATATTATATAGCTAATGGACACGTGCTAAAGATGTTATGACAACTATAATAATGTACCTGGTGCGAAATAGAATAGGAGATAGCAGGACGTTTGTTTTTATTGCATAATATAGATGTTGGAAACATAATCATTCTAGCTCAGCAAAGTAAAATAGACAAATAGACAAATACTTGATCTCACAGCACAGTAGGCTGCAATTTCAACTGATTTTCGCACATTTATAATAACGCATTTCGAAATAATTTAATGTAAGATCCCAAGTAGAAATTGATGGTTATAGTGGAGTCGCTGATCCTACATTTCGGAATGTTTCCGTAACAGTAACAGTGTGTATAGGCTCTCAAAGTGCGTACTGTGTCCAGTGTAGGATGGAACGCTGACCAAAGTGGGGAATCAGTTTTACCTCTTTAAGTTACTATTTCGGGAAACACACATAATGGTATTTCGGCTATGCTTTGTAACCAAAGTGTGACCGAATCTTAGTGAGCTGTCAAATTTGTTTTCATGTGTTTGTATGTTGCTTCAAATGAAAAAGAAAATGTGAAATAGAAATACTGCGATAGCAATATAAAACGTGCACACATAACATAACCTATCCTCTTTAATGGGGATGCTAAAATACCTAAACGAGCATATATGAAAATGGTAAAGCAGGTAATGAGAATTTGATAATTGCATTTCTTCGTACCAGAATGCAAAATATTCAAACGAAAATCAGTTTCACCACAAATATCAATAAGTTGTAGTGGCAAAAACTCACGCGCTCAAGAAATATTGAGTGTTTAAGAAATTAATTTTATTTCGAAGCTAGGTACTTTCATTTTTCCATGGACTATTTTTTTTTTTGACAATGAATCCCAATTAGAATCAGAAAGCGACCACTTGCCTGCCATTTGCATTTCTTTAGGAGGGAGCACAGGGTGCATGCACATACATTGAGGAAACTTTTTTTTTTTTTTTGCGTCTATTATTATTAAATCGTAATATTTAAATGATTCATTCTTTTGAATTCTACCTTTTAGAGTATATGAGAACATGCACAAAAGTTTGGGGGGAATAATTAGAAACGGATTTGCAAATTTTAAAATATTTTCGCTTCTAATTTTTGTACTGCTATTCTGGTTTGCTAAGACCGACATAATAAAATAAACATGTTTACCTACATGTAGGAAATACAATTTAATGTACCTATACAACGTTTGTTGTCCATATATGGGAATATTTTCTTACAATACGCATTCACTTGGCTGGTTTAAAATTATTGTACTAAATCGTGCAGAAGGTTATGATATTTCTACCATTATTTCATTTTATATACGTATAACATGCAATTTATTCAAAAATATTGGTACCATTTGATATAATGTGAATGATAGAAGTTAGAATATTGTTTTTTTTTTTGTTTTTTTTTTTTTAACTTTTTCTTAAAGTCAAATATAATTATTTCGCACTTCATTAATTGTTTCCAATTCAATCTGCTGGAGTTAATGTGTAGTAAAATCAGAAAGCATTCTCATTTTTCTCCTACAATACTATTGAAACGTCGGAAAGCAGCGCAGCGCACAAACTAAAAGTACAATGAAAAGTTTATTCGATGTTGCACTACAACGGCAAACAATTTTCAATACACCTTTTAAAATGAAAAATAATTCCTTAGGAGGAAAACTCATGAAAAGATATACGTATTCCAAAATAATGAAGTCTCTAAATTACATATTTCCATTCTTTTTAGATAGATTCATTGTTCATCATAAAACCATTCACGGTGTTTTTTTTTCCATGCCACCCTATATT
Source organism: Cheilosia urbana (assembly GCA_946477585.1). Taxonomy (NCBI): domain Eukaryota; kingdom Metazoa; phylum Arthropoda; class Insecta; order Diptera; family Syrphidae; genus Cheilosia; species Cheilosia urbana. The sequence continues at coordinate 26,725,910 of OX297855.1, forward strand.
CCCTTTTACACGCTTGATGCGTCATAGTTATAGAATTATCCGTGCACGCCTGGTTGGTAACAATCAGTGGTCACAATTTCGACTGTGCGCAGTCGATTTGCGTAGCTAAAAAGTGGTTACCAGGTGGTAACATTAAATAGTAACCTCACAGTTTTTGTGTGTTTGAAATGTTACAGTAAAGGACATTTGTATCTTTGAGACACGTAATGGTCACAAAAATGTCAAATCGTTACCATCTTTCGAAATGGAGTTAAGCGACACAAAACCGAGTCGAATATACCGTTTGGTGACTATAGTTTAAAGTAAATGTGGATAAGAGTCACAAATTTCTACTTGGGATCTCGCACCCATACGCATTCCCTCAGATAAAAAAAAGGATTGATATTTTTTTTTCAAATCGAACATGAAAATCAATCTCGATCAAAAAAAAAAAAAAAAAAAGTGATCTTTTTGCCAGATCGAAAACGAAATTTAGTATGTCGTGCTTTGAATTAAATATAAAGCTCAATAATAACATTTAGAGGAACAATAATAAATCTAATTAAAGAGCAGATGAGCCATGAGGAGCAGTATTGGCAAGAATGGACTATTTAACGTAATTTTTTACCATTTTTATTAAGAAACGAACGAATTTAAAAACAAAACTTTTATCTGCGAATGGTTCTACACTGAATCGGGACACGACAGCTTTATCACTAGCAGTCAATTTATTTTTATTTTTTTCGGTAAATCAGCAATAAGTGTGTGGAATTCAATCTTTGAAATAAATTTTGTGATTGTATTCGGGCGAAGACCAGACCGTCCATATATTAAGAAGGCGAGCATTCTTTACAAATTTTATTCAAACAAATTTACTATTTAACGGTATTTACCTAATTTATTACTTTTCTAATAAATTTTGTGAGAACGATAGCACTTCTTGCGAAATGTAGACACTCCTTTAAGTAAACACACCAGTACTTACCACGATGTATGAGGGAATGTGCAATCAGCTGATGTAAACAAACCAAATTTCACCAGCCGCCACAGCCATCTATCTCTTTTTGCCCAATGTGTCTCCAGGCCGCAAACGAGGCATTTCGGTTTTTCCCTTCCCACCTTCGCAAACCGCTGGTGGTGGGTTCGTTTGCTACTGACATGACCATGAAATCGTCACAGCTTTTCGTATTCTTCAATAATGGCTGACAGTGGCCGAATTTCTTTTTTGTGTTTTCATAAATGTTCATAAACTAGTTTTAGTACAAGTAATTTAATATATATCCATCTGAATATAATCTAAGCTAAAATGTTATCGCTTTTGCAAGAGAAAAGGCCACTCAAACGGCCTCGATTGGGTCCTCCCGATGTCTATCCTCAAGAAGCCAAACAAAGAGAAGACGAACTAACTCCCAACAATGTTAAACATGGATTCTCCACCATTCCACAGCTTAATTCTGAAGAATTCGGCACAGCCCATAACAGCAATGTGAATGCAAGTAAAGTTGGAGCATTTTTTAATTCAATCCTAGCCAAGAAAGAAGAGCTTATGACACTACCCGATAGTGGTCGAAAAAAACAGCAGGTCAACTGCAAAGACAATTTTTGGCCGGTGTCGCCACGCACGAAGGGTGCACTTGATGCTTGGTTTAAGGATCTTGCTGGAAATAAACCTCTTCTAGCGTTGGCCAAGAAAGCTCCTTCATTTAACAAGAAGGAGGAAATCTTTTTCAATATGTGCGATAATCAAGTCAGTATGCAAAGGGCTACGTGGTTTATCAAACTCAGCGCCGCATATACGGTTGCATTTACCGAGTCGAAAAACAAGAAACGCAGCATTTATGATCCTGCCGTCGAATGGACTGGTAATTTGATAAAATTCATGAAGGAGCTGTTACCCAAGTTACAGGAGCACTTTCATCAAGGTGAGTTCACAGATTATTTTTATTTACTATCTACAATCAGTAGTATCATGATCATGATCACTTCAGGCTGCTGAGACAGTCTTTCGAAGAAGGGTATGTTTGAATAATTGACTGAATGGAATCTAATGATAAATTGGCGGTGTAGTTCGGAATGGCTATAATTCAAAGCGAACCCATTCAATTGCCGTCACTGCAATAAACGAATGCTTTCTTTAAATCCGTTTTTTCCTAGGTGGCCTGGATAAAAACTCTGTACAACATGGATCTGGAATGGGGCACACACCCAATTCGATTCCCATACCATCGATGACGAGCCCGGTACCGATGTTGAGTCCCGCAAACAACAGCACATCCGGTATACCAGCACCACAGGACGAGGGCAAGAACGCTCTAAAATACTGGAACTACTGCACTCAGCTGAGCAAGTACATGCACGAAGAATCACTGCTTGATAGACAAGAGTTTCTCAACTGGATTCTAGACTTGTTGGACAAAATGCGTTCACAAAACTCGGACGACGGCCTGAAGAAACTCATTTTAACCTTTGCCCTACAATACATGCAGGACTTTGTGCAAGCTGAGCGCCTCTGCCGAAAGCTGGCCTACATTGTGGCGAAAAAACTAACAAATCTGCTCAACTGTGTCGTGGATAGCCAACCCGCTGCCAACGCAACATCCGAAAAGACACAAATGAAACTGTCCCTGGCGGACGCACTTATGGACATGGACAAGAATAAGAAGCCCATTATCGATCCTTACGAGAGTGCCATCAATGACTACATGACGTGTGCCCACCATCGGGACATAATTCTGTATCTCAGCTCCATTCTGCAGGTTATCACCATTGAATGTCCAACAGCTATGGTATGGTGTGGCATTGGAGACAATCGCACGCCATCGGCGCTCCACGGCAGCCCACTGGATAATTTACCCATTGCACCATCGATGCTGCCGATGCCGAGTAAGTGCGAATTCACCAACAACGAGATTCGCAAACAGCTGAGGGATGCCGAAAGCGAGATTATTCTGCGATCGAAACACGCCGAGAACCGTTGGTGTGCGGAAAAGTGGCAAAACGCAAATAAAAACTCATACTCGAAGGTACTGACGATTCTGGACCACTTGGACTCGCATTGCTTCGATAAAATGGATCCCACCAATTCAACCGAGTCCCTGTACGGGAAGATTTTTACTCCGTTCAGCATGATTAAAACAGAGATGGGCCCAAATGGCGAGACAAAGGAAATCAAAGTCGAGTACGATCCCAAGCAGGGTGCCGACACGGTAAAGATTCTCTGTGAGTGGGCTGTGTCCTGTCAAAGGTGGGGTGAACACCGCGCGATGGTCGTTGCGATTCTCTTAGATCGGCGTCAAATGGAAGTGACCACACCCCCTGACAACGACTACGCCAACGGCAATAACAATAATGACGACAAGGACTCCATCGCCTCGGGCGTGGGCTTGATCGGCGGCTTGCCAGTTTTTCAATCGGTTTTAATGGACTTCCTAGATCACGATGCACCGGTGCTGGATGAAAACGGCTCGCAGCAGAATCGCACTCAGTTCACCAATCTTGTCCATCTGTTTAGTGAGCTGTTTCGTCACGATGTCTTCTCGTATGACGCCTATCTGTGCACGCTGATATCGCGTGGCGATCTCCTGATGGAGAGTGCCATATCGAAAGCATCAAATTCGATAACGGGAACGGGACCAGTCTCGAATAAACCATCATCGCCGAATCAAGGGTTCGATGACTTCGAAGAATTCGATGACTCCAATGTGGACGATGACTTGGACAAGCTGCTGCAGACGATCAAAGAGAAAGATCAGCAGAGCGCATTGGAAGCTCCAGACAGCCCCAAAGATCCAGAACACGTGGCGCACGGGATCGGTTCAAACGATCCACCCATCTCGCGGCATTTCATTTACACCAAACACTTCCCGATCCACCAAGACGACCACTGCGTTTCGTATAGCAGTGAGTCGAATCAGAGGTATATCCTGCTATTCGGCGTGGGCAAGGAGCGTGACGAAAAGAAACACGCTGTCAAGAAGATGTCCAAGGAGATCTGTAAACTGTTTTCCAAGAAGTTCAGCATTGACGTGGCCGAGGGCGGTAAAGTGAAAAAACACTCGCGTAGCGAATTCAATTTTGAAGCGACGACAAGCAAGTGCCAGAACATGGCCTATTTCGATCAGCATGTGGTGACGTATCAGTGTGCGGCGACGGTGTTGGAGCAGTTGAATAGCTTTGCTTCGGGTAGCAACAACTATCTGCCAGTGCAGGAGCATGTAGCTTTCCTCTTCGACTTAATGGAAATGGCGTTGAACATTTTCAGCCTGCTTGACCTGTGCAATCAGATTTTGAAGGAACTTCCAGAGGTCGAGAGCCAGCTACTCGCTAAGAAGTCCACACTGGCGAAGAGTTACACCACCTCACTGGGACTGTACATCGTGGGCATTCTAAGGCGTTATCACAGCTGTTTGCTGCTCTCTCCGGAGCAGACATTCTCCGTATTCGATGGACTTTGCAAGATCATCAAGCACGTCAATACGCCGAGCGAGTGCAGCTCCGCTGAGCGATGCATCCTCGCCTATCTATCCGACTTGTACTCGTCGTGTGCGATGCTAAAGGGAAAGACCCAGTCTGCTGAACACTTCCATAGCGCTTATGCCAAGTTTAAGCAGATTTCCAATTCGCCCGTACAGTCAGCTATAACGTCGTCGTCGTACAACGCTCAGTTCCTGAACGATTTGTTCACGGCGCCGAAGAGGGGTGGCAAGATCGAGCCGCTGTGGGCCCGTCAGTTAAACGAATCTCCGCTAAACATATACAGCTTTGTGTGCAATGCTATAATTGCGATTTGCCGTGAAATGGATAACGATCGCTTGAACGATATAGCCATTTCCTGTGCGGAATTGACGGCCAGCTGCAACGCACTTTCCCAAGAGTGGGTTGCCGCACTGGGTGCTCTGTGCAACTCGAACGGTGATCCACGCTATCAAGACTTATTCAGTCAGATAGATATTCAGAGCGTGAACATTCACAATTCGCTGGCGGTGTTTACCTGCATTCTTATTGCCCGACACTGCTTCTCGCTGGCGGATTTCGTGATGAAGATCGCACTGCCCGCGCTGGCAAATGCGTGCAATGGCGGTGGCGATATAACGTCAGATGCAGAGGCTGGGGCCAGATTGACATGCCACCTCGTGCTGAAGCTTTTCAAAACAATTGAGATCCCACAGCCGGGATTGTATTCGGTTAGCACATCGCCGAATCCCATTAACGTAGCCGGTCCGACCTGCAACATCAAATTGAGCTGCGATCGACACCTGCTTGTGGGAGCACACAAGAACATCCCCATCGAAGCTGTGCTGGCAGTTCTGAAAGCAATTCTCCTGGTCGTTGATACCACAGCGCAAAAGACTCCGGCGACTGTATTTAACAGCGGCAAACGAAGCGGACTGAACACACCAGTGCATCCGGGCAGTACGCCAAAGAACTCGGACCACCCGGTCAACTTGAGTACGATTCTAGGCACAAGCGACTTTAGTGGCTTGGGAGAACCAGACGACGCCATGCATGGTTCATCGACGAGTGATCAGATTTCGCTATCGGACTTTGCCCAGCATGTACTCAAACAGATATGCTCGCAGGAGTACGTGCTCGAGCGGTGCTTGGAGAATTCAGAAACGCTCTGCGATATGATTATAGACGACATGCTAACATCGAAACAGGTGCAGCGCCTGCTACACATGATCTGCTATCCGGAAAGCGAATACAATCTGATCACAGAGATGGACCAGAAGGCGATTATCGTTCGCATATTGGAGAATCTGGAACAGTGGACACTGCGTATTTCTTGGTTGGATCTGCAGTTGATGTACCGCCAGACATCACCCAACAACACTGAGTTTACCAACTGGCTGGACACCGTGGCCAGAGCAGCCATTGATGTATTTCAAATAGACGAGAGCTCGGCTAAGGATCAGAAGACTAAGCCGTCTACGTGGTTGGTGGCGCCTCTGGTCTCCAAGTTGACCAGCCAAGTGCAGGGCCGTATACTTAAAGTCGCCGGACAGGTGTTGGAGAGCATGAACTACTTTTCTAAATTGAAGGACTGTGAGGAGCGCGAGAAGATGTCTGGCATGAATAAAAAGAAGCTGCCGATGAATAATCAACCGTTCTTGGGGCTAGTTTTAACTTGTTTAAAAGGTCAGGATGAGCAGAAAGAGGGTCTGCTTGCATCGCTGCAATCGCAGCTATTGCAGTTCCTGCAGTCCATATCGGAGGTGAGTCTTTTTTAGCATGTTTCAAAGCGATCGAATGTGTGACGTGGCTTTCATTGCAGTTTGAGGACATTGGCGGCATCGAGGATCCCCAGGGAAGAGAAGAAATACTTGATGCCCTGCAACTGCGATTCTCGTTGGTCGGGGGAATGTTTGAAGCGATCCAAAAGAATGGAACTTCAACGACGGATTGGGCAATTCTTTTGGCACAGCTCGTGTGTCAGGGCGTCATTGATTTGACCACAAATAGGTAAGCTGGAAAAATGAATGCGTTTTTTTTTTTTTTGTTCGCCCTCTATCTTCTGTGTTACATCCTAATGGCTTCCACCACTGCATGCATGCATGCTGTAGCTGTGGTACTAGGTTTTCTTTCGGACTTGGTCAGTTGACCAAATCGCATTCAGTCGACGGACGTGCTTACTTTTCGCGCACCATTATCTGAGTTGTAACAAAGGTTGAGCTCCTTCTGCAAGTTTTCATTCTGTGTGTGTCTATTGCTGTAGAAAGTATTTGTTGCTCACGGGCTAATACATAAACCCTTCCCTTTGGCAGTGAACTATTTACAACCGTGGTAGATATGCTGGCAACTTTGGTCCATTCCACTCTAGCTTCGGACAGTCAGTCCGAGCGCGACGAAAACAAAAAGATCTACTTGAATTTAATGAAAAAGCTTAAAAAGGAAATCGGCGAAAAGAACAACGCCTCCATAAAAGTCATCCGCCAGTTGTTGCCGCTGTACAAGCAGACCACAGAGGTAATCGCCTGTGAACCCGTCGGCATTGATACAAAGGACAAAAAGCTTGTAAGTTCACACGAAAAATGTTGAAATGCGTGCCACTAACCGTTTTCCATTTAATTCAGCTTCGAGTATCTGACAAGCAACGAATCAGCGTCTGGGACATACTGGAAGGTCACAAAAATCCCGCTCCCCTATCCTGGGCATGGTTCGGTGCTGTCAAAGTGGAGCGAAAAACAATGGCTTACGAGGAAGCACATCGTCATCTCAAATATCACACGCATAGTTTGGTTAAGCCGAGCAGTTATTATTATGAGCCACTGCCTCTGCCCCCAGAGGACATTGAGCCTATCCCAGAGAAAATCGTGGTAAGTATCATGGACTGTGCTTACATGATACAATGGTAGTCAATTTCGATTTCATGACTTGCAGAAAGACGAAATGAAAGCTGATACACCATCGTCGGTGGATCAGTCACCGAGTGCTCCGGTGACTGGTCGCGGTAGAGGTAAGGGCAATCGTAAGCCAAGGAAACCGAAAAATGCTAAGACCCCCCCAGTGAATACGCAAAATCCAGCGCAACTGCCCCAGGCGCAACAGCAGCAACAACAACAGCAACAGCAGCAGCAACAGCAACAACAATTGAATCCAAACCAGATGAATCCCATGCAAATGAATATGCAGGTGAGTATACCGAGAATTTGAACCTTTACCCATGTACTGTTTTTCGAAACAGAAACTTAGTTTTCATGTTTCACTCACTGGCAGGAGAATTTGATATTTTAGTTTAAAATTCAACAGTTCGCTCCAAATCAAATGATGGCCACCAATCAGACGCAGATGATGCAACAGCAGCAGTTGGCTGTGCCTGGTAACCTGCACCAACAGCTGGGCGCCGGAAATCCGCAACAAAATTCCCAGATGGGCTTTGTACCCGGTGCACCTGGCATGGCCCAGGGACAACAACAGCCACAGCAACAACAGTGGCCAGGTTCGAACTATCATACAATGCAACAGCAACAACAACAGCAGCAACAGCAACAGTTCTACAATCAACAGGGAATGCCGAGTAAGCAAGTCAGTTGTCTGTATATATTTTCCTTTTAAATCCGAAATTTCAGTGAATCGCTTCGAGAGGCCTCAGATGAACAACTCGTCAAAGGCAGCCCTGGAGAAGATGCTGCGACAACGTCAACCACCGTTTATGGGCGCCAACCAAAACAGTGGAGCCAACTTCACTATGCAGCAGCAACAGCAGCAACAGCAACGTCAGCCTCAGGGAGTTATGCAGCAGCAACCCCAGCCGCAGCAGGTGCAGCAACAGCAACAACAGCAACAGTTTATGCGTGGTACCTTGCGCGGAATCGCACCCAATCAAATGGCTGCCACTAATCAAATGGGCACACCAATGAATCAGGCAATGGGTCAAATGGGTCAGCCAAACATGGGACAGAATATCAATCCGAACTCCATCATGACGCAACAAAGTCAAATCCAGCCGACTGGCATCAACCAGAACCCTCAGAGCCAGCAGGCCATGGCAATGGCTCAAGGTGCCAACATGATTGGCAGCAACAGTGCGGCCGGCATGATCAGCCAACAGAACTCGGGCATGGTGAACCCGGGCATGAACCAGACCGGAGGCATCATGCAACAGCAAAATGTGGGAATTGTCAACCAGGGACCACAGTTCCAGAATTTCACAAACTACAATAGTCAGGGCATGAGTCAACAAGGCAGTCAACAGAGCATGATGGGTAGCTTCAATCAGATGGGTGCTCAGCGTAATACTCCAACTGAATATTTGGCGCAACAACGAGCGATGCCAGCCAATCGTGGCCAGTACATGAATCAGGCACCGAATGTAACGATGAACAGTATGATGGCACAGGGACCGGCACCACCATACTCCAGGCAAATGCCGACTGGCGGAAAACCGGCTGCAGCACAACAATTCCAACAGCAACAGCAACAGCATCGAATGCACCACCAGATGATGATGCAGGGTGAGTATATGCTTTCGAATTGTGTTGAATGAGTGTTGGTCGAATGTTGATTTTAGGAATGGGCCAGCAAAATGCAGGTCCCGGCATGGGACAGCCGCAAGCTCAAAGCATGGGCCAGCAGCAGACGCCGAATCTAGTTGCTCAACTTCAAAGACAAATGCCCAACCAACAGGGCATGATGGGTCAACAGTTCCAACACCAGCCGCCACCGTATTAATTATTTTATTTTGTTTCTTTTTTAATTTAAATAAAAAATCTTTGTCGTGTATGACACTACGTTCGTATTTATTTTGTAAGGACTTTTATTTCTGCTTACCTGGTGATTTGTTGTCAATTTGCGATTCCACAGATAAACAGTTGCAAGTGACGTTAGTAAATATCTTCGTGATCGGCCCGCTTGGAAATATTTTATCAAGTTAGGTAGATACTACCTTGTGTAGACAGTACAGCAGTAGTAACCAACGAAACGAAACGATTAGTTTTTTCTTTTTAATCGCATTTGAAAAGTAACGACCAATAAGCGCATAAAAGACATGCCGTAACGACGAATGTTGAATGCGTTTCAAAATGTCAGAGAGTGTAACTTTAACGTAAAATAAGCGCCCGGGAGAGTGTGGAATCGAAAAAAAAAATACTTATCAAACCGTTCCATTGGCAAAAAAGTACTCTTCTGATGAGTTCGCTTCTCGATTCGGAGTCAGAATTCATTCGAAAAGCATTTACGCAAGTATACATTTTATACAAGTCAGCTGACAGCAGCCGGAGATTATTCTGTTGGCTTCTTACCAATACTTTTGTGGATTCAATCAGAAGCAGCACGACATAACATAAGAAAGTGATACAATTTTCCTGCTATAATAATGCGTATTCTTCCGGAACGGAAACGAATTATATTGGCAGACCTTGCTCAAGTCACAAAAGCGGACAAATTCGCTCAGCATTTGCCTTAGAAAGCGCACACAAATGGAATGAAACCATGGATAAGTTGGAGCTCAGCTCACTTTTCTTTGTAGACCTTTACTTACCTTTTACGATGACCGTTTCAGCTTAATCATTGGCCTGATTAAATCGGGTCACCCCACTTGGCATCAGAAGAAAAATGTCCTACAAACACTTATATCCTTCGTTCAGATGCTCAAAGAGGCTAAACTTCCATCAGCAACTGAAACATAAGAACAGAAAAAGGCAGACCCATTTCAGAAAGTCGTTTATTAATTTATTTTTGATGGTACAAATGCAGTGTCATGTGCAGTTCCTTAATTTTAACCTTTTCGTCGATTATCTTCTCGCCCTTGCACTCGGTCGTTGCTCTTGCTGCGAATGGTTCTAACTTGGACTGCGTCGGACTAAAGATAAAGTCGCCATACTTTGAAATAATGTCGCGAAGGATCTCCTCTTCCGTCTCATAGAATACAAGTACTTTGTCGGTGTGGTATAGCTTGGCTTTCTTCTTCAGCTTTTGAATACGATTGATGATTTCTCGTGCCGTGCCTTCTTCATGAAGGTCCACATCCATATTGAGATCCATAATGACAAGAACGTCGTTATTGCTCGTCACCGCTCGACTGCCGTCGAGTTTACTGTCGAATGCGAAGGAGATCTGAATCTCAGCCAGTGGAAAGTTGTGGCCTTGCACATGGAAAAAGCCACTTTTTAAGCTTGTTTCGATTTCACTATCTGTCAAGTCCTTGATTTCTCGCATGACTGTTTTAAATTCATTTTTATATCGTTGCCCCAATACCTGATATTGTGGCTCTGCTTTGAATGACGCACCAAACTCCTGCCGATCGCCGGTAAATCGAACTTTACGGATATTCAGCTCTTTAAGGATGATCTCTTTCACGCTGTCCAGGCCGTTTAGGTATTCCTCGTCAAGGTGAACCACCACCATTTCGGCAATGGGGTACTTCACTGGCACAGTATGGCGTTCGCGGAGCACTCGCCCAAGATCGATGACTGTTTGCATTCGTGAGACAATCAGTTCCTCATTCGGCTGGATGAAGCATAGGTTAGCGCAGGGAATAAGCAGCTCGTGGATGGAGAACTTGGTGTCGTTGTCGAAGTTATAGTAGAAGCGAAGCCGCTGGAAGACGTATTCGGAGAAAAATGGTGCGAATGGCGCCATCACAATGGATAGTTTTGCGACAACATAAGTCAGCGCGTTCAGGGATTCTTTTTGGTGTTGTTGACCGTCCTCGCCTTTGATGCGAGACCGGTTCAGCCGTATGTACCAGTTTGTTAGTTGATCGATGAATTTTATCAACCTGGGCAGGACTGTGTAGAGACGGTAAGCTTTCATCTCGGTATCAACAAATTGCATCAACGATTCGGTGTAGGATATTATCCATCGGTCCATGATGTGCGTCAGACTCGTATCGGGCGGCGCTATGGCAGAGAACAACATTTGTCGCTCTTTGGGAATGTTTAGGATGAAAAATCGAAAAGCATTGTACCACGGCAGGAGGACGGTCTTGACAATATTCTTTACACCGTCTTCTTTGAAGCAAAGATTACCGCCCTTCACCAAGGGCGAGTTGATGAGATAAAGCCGCAGTGCATCGGCGCCGTACTTGTCCATAATGGCACTCGGATCCACATAGTTCTTTTTCCGCTTTGAAATCTTGGAGCCATCTGCAGCAAGAACCAATCCATTGACTATTACGTTCTTGAACGGTGGCATTTGAAAGAGTGCCGTTGAAATGACCAGCAAAGTGTAGAACCATCCCCGTGTCTGATCAATGCCCTCGGCAATAAAGTCAGCGGGAAATACCTGCTCGAAGACGTTTTTATTTTCAAATGGATAATGTTGCTGGGCGTAGGGCATGGCACCTGACTCAAACCAACAGTCAAACACCTCAGAAACCCGACGAAGGGGTGGATTTCCGGGTGTCGTCGAAGGGATTTCCAAGTCATCAATGAATTCCCGGTGAAGATCGCTTATGTTGAAGTTCGCCGTTAATTGTTGAAGCTCTTCGATGCTTCCAACGCATCGGACCTCATCGCCAGACGGTGAGGACCAAATTGGTATCGGAGTTCCCCAGTAGCGGTTCCTGCTAACGGCCCAATCACGTGCATTCCTCAGCCAGTTGGCGAAACGCTTTTCCTTCACGACTTCTGGAACCCACTGTGTTTGGCTACTGTTCTCGAGGAGTTCATGAGTCAGCGACTCAACGCGTATAAACCATGAAGGAACTGCTTTATAAATGAGAGGCGTATCTGAACGCCAACACATTGGATAGCTGTGCTTTATTTGACCAGTTTGCAGGACGTGTCCCCGTTCCTTTAGCTGAGCAATGATGACAGCGTCTGCATTCTTAATGTACATTCCAGCGAAGTCTGCGACTTCTTCGGTAAATCTTCCACAATCATCAATTGGACAAGCGATCTCACTGGACTTGGTTATAATGCCATTTGATAGACAAACACGATGATCGTCCTCACCAAAGTACGGAGCTTGATGCACAATTCCTGTTCCGATATCATCGGTCACATAGTCGTCCAGTAGGACACGGAATGCACCAGCCCGCTTTCCATATTCGGAGAAATATTCAAATAGCGGTTCATAATGAACATCCTTCAGCGAGGCACCCAAAAACTCTTCAAGAACGATGTAGTCTTTGGGATTTTTGAAAACAAATGGTAAGCGATTGATAGACAATATTAATACTTTATCATCTATGGCGTTTGCTGGCTTAACTCTGACATAAGTTGTATTGGGATTCACACATACAGCTAGATTCGAAGGGAGAGTCCACGGAGTGGTAGTCCAAATAAGAAGCTTATCATTAGATCCTACCACATTTAGTGCTATCGTTACACACACATCTGTGACATCTTTGTAGTTTTGGGTAGATTCGAAATTAGACAGAGGTGTGCAGCACGCAGTTGAAAACGGCATCACTTTTGTACCTTTATACACCAATCCCTTGTCGAAGAGTTGCTTAAATACCCACCACACACTCTCCATATATGTCGGATACATGGTTTTGTAGTCGTTGTCGAAGTCAATCCAACGCCCACTCCTGTGAACAGTCTTCTTCCATTCAGACGAATATCGCTGAACGATTCGTCTGCACTCTGAATTGTAGGCAGCAATACCCATCTTATGAACATCTTCAGGTCCTTTGATATCTAGTTTCTTATCGATCTCATGTTCTACGGGCAGACCATGACAATCCCAGCCAAACCTACGTTCTACTAGTAAATTCATTTGTGTAGCATACCTGCAGACTATGTCTTTGATGGTCCCAGCGAGAATGTGTCCATAGTGTGGCAGGCCAGTGGCAAAGGGTGGACCATCGTAAAATGAGAAACGCCCACGGCTCGATTTCCGGCGTTTTTGCTGGATTTCTTCAAAAATTTCATTTTTTTGCCAATAATTTAAAATTTCCTCTTCACTCGATGGAAAGTCGATGTAGTCGGGAAGCGTAAATTCATTTTGGTTGTTGAACATTTTGTGCGAAACTCCAAATAAAATTATATTTCAAATTTTTTGATGACGAAATTTTGTATGAAATTTCAGTTGTAATCTACCGGTGGTCTTGTGAAATGTTTCTTGTCAGCAATACGTTTGCAGCGCCATCTCTTGCAAAAGGTACATAAGCACATAATTCAAAAAAGTTAACGGAAAAAATGTAACGTCAACCTTTGCTAAAAAATGAATGATCGATAATCTTGAAAGCATGATTAACTGAAAGAAATGACAATTTGTTAAAAAACCTGTGTCATTTGTAAGAAATCGCCTGTAGATTGAAAAAGTACATAAATTATGATGCGAAAGTGTGTACTTGGTGTCAAGAACAAGGAAGTGAGGGCGTTCAAGTATCTAGTTTAGTAAGTCTGGCAGCTGTCTGACTAGATCTATCTCGGTTGTGGTTGGTTGAAATCGGTCACGTGGGCACCTGTGACATTTGACGTTTATGGAGGGGTAGCCGACGAATCTAGTCAAGAAGTGACTGAGTACTAAGTTGACAGTTCGGGTATGTGGCTGACGTAGAAAAAAAGACTTTCCCGACCAATCTAGTTTTTGCGTTCAGGTAACATCGTATCCAGACCAATCTAGTCGACTAAGATAACTAGATTCTTGAATGCGGCCAGTTACTTTTAATTTTACTACTTTTTTCGACTTTTTTAAACGTCAAATGAAATAGCTGCTCATATTATGACCGATTTTCGACAATTAAAGCCGATATACATCTAGTCAGACAAGACAGCTGCTGTCAGACTTATGGCGTTTTCGATTAAAGAAAATAATTGCCCTTTCTATCAAAAGATCAAACCCAGAAGTGCTCTCTACGTTTTCTGCCCCTAGTTTCATTGAAGAAAAACCGGCAATTCCAGGTCGATTCTTAACACGACAGAAGTGTCCGGGATATTTTTAAAGAATTGCCCTGAACTTAACAACGCACACTTGCAAAATGTCAAATTGAAATGTTTGTTGTGTTGCTCGAAACAAAATTTGCGCTATGTGATCTTAAAATTTGCAATTATGCGTGCAAATTGTAAATTTAAATTAAAATATATTGAGTTGGCCTATTAAGTCATTCATATTTGCTGTAGAAAACATAAAACAACAACTGAAAATAAATGGCCGCATTCAAGAATCTAGTTATCTAAGTCGACTAGATTGGTCTGGATAAGATGTAACCTGAACGCAAAAACTAGATTGGTCGGGAACGTCACTTTTTCTACGTCAGCCACATACCCGAACTGTCAACTTAGTACTCAGTCACGAATTTCTTGACTAGATTCGTCGGCTACCCCTCCATAAACGTCAAATGTCACAGGTGCCCACGTGACCGATTTAAACCAATCACAACCGAGATAGATCTAGTCAGACAGCTGTCAGACTTACTAAACTAGATACTTGAACGCCCTCAATGATCGATAATCTTGAAGCATGATTAATTGAAAGGAATGACAATTTGTTAAAACACCTGAGTCATTTGTAAGAAATCGTCTGTAGATTGAAAAAGTACATAAATTATGATGCAAAAGTATGTATACTTGGTGTCAAGAACAAGGAAATTACTTTTAATTTTACTACTTTTTTCCACTGCTACTCCTCCATAAACGTCAACTAAAATAGCTGCTCATATGACCGATTTTCGACAATTAAAGCCGATATACATCTAAGGTCTGTTCCTTTACTTTTGTAGTAAGAATGGAAAAGACTGTCAAAATGGCAGTGGTGGGGATAAATTCTCTCACAGAGGGAGACGCTTACGAAAAAGTTAAGGAACGCTTTTGTAGTAATTTATGAAAAATGACAGATACATAAATCAAATATTCAAAAAATTGTACGAAAAGTCGTTAAAATGTCTGATAAACTCGAGGAATTTGTTAATTTACTAAGAAAACTAGTTCTGTCATTTATTTTTTAACTTTATTTTGATGAATCTGAGTACGTGGAAGAGTTTGTACTGATTGAACCAGAGACAATACTGAGACCCCCAACTTCGACCGATTAACAGTTATTTGCCTACAAGCTAAATTTTACGCTCCCAAAAAGCTTAGGTGCGCTACAATTGTTGCATAGAAATTCGTATTGACAAATGTCAAAAATCCTCTCAACCAACACATTCGCACCTAATCTTTTTACATTTCACTGTGGGCAAAGCAAAACGGATAGGAATTGGCGTACACGGATAGGACAACAAAATGGTGGATTCCTGGCAAAAATTGAGGGGGCCAGCGGCAAGAGGATTGTGAGTTGGGGGTCTCAGTATGATTTGTTTATGGATTGAACTACAAGCATTCGAGAAGAGGAAAAACGAAAAAGCGACACTGCATTAAGAATTACATGGAAGAGATTGTACCTTGTTACAGTAAGGAAGAATTTCGTCGCCAATATCGAAAAGAATCTTAACCCTCTAGCAGGACAATTTTTGTTTTCTATGAATTAATTGTACTTAAAGAGAACATTCAATTTTATGTTGCCGCCTATTGATACCATTTTAATAAGCAAGAAGTCGAAACATAATCAACGCATATGCCAAATGGGACAAAAAATTTCAAATCAGCTGTTAGTTGTAAGATGACTGACAGCTTTTTCCCTTCTACACCAAGAAATTTGTTGAGTAAAAATTCGTAAGATTCTCAGTGGAGGGGTAATATTTTGTTCTCTTTTTTGAGTTAGAAACGGCATTGAGTAAAAATTCGTAAGAATTCGTAAGAATTAGTAAAAATTCGTAAGATTTAAAAGTAAAGGAACATACCTCTAGTCAGACAGCTGCTGTCAGACTTATGGCGTTTTCGATTAAAGAAAAGAATTGCCTTTTCTATCAAAAGATCAAACCCAGAAGTGCTCTCTACGTTTTCTGCCCCTAGTTTCATTGAAGAAAAACCGGCAATTCCAGGTCAATTCTTAAGCTGCGATTACACGGCCATTTTTGTGTGTCATTTAAATGGCGCTCTGACGTCAGGAAAAAATGTCGCATTAGAGAGACATTTAAGCTACGATTCGTCATTTGTCATTTGCAAAAAAATGGCGATCACACGAAATGACTATCACCGTCATTTTTGTCCCAAAATCAAATGACGGACACTGCGCGTCAATTAAAATTTTCATTTGGGATGCCATTAAATGTCGAGCGAAAAAATGGCGATCACACGGTAATGACATGCCTCATCAAAATGGCAAATGTCACCTTTCCTATTATTTCAATTTCGCGTCATTTATCTGCTTTTGCGATCAGACGGCAATGACCAATGACAAAAATAAAGCTACTGCCATTTGGTGTTTTTCTCTCGGCGAAGACGCGTATGTGTGCTACGACTTTATTAAATAAAATAGCAGGGAAAAAAAAAAATATATATATACCTATATATAATAAATACAAAATGTCGAAAAGGAATTTTACGATGATGGTGGAAATTGCGGAGACGGCGTATTTGGCAGCGTGTATACTGGAAAGCAGTGACGACGATCTTGATTACGGGCCAACGCGACGAAAGCAGAGTATTTGGCAAAAGAGGTAGTTGAGCCGTCGCGAGAAGAGTGAATTTTGTGCTGAATTACTGCTCGAATTACGCGAAGAAGAACCTGAACTTGTATATCGCAATGTCCTTCGTATGTCAGCCAATCAATTCGATTATTTGTTGAGGTTGGTGAAGCCACACATCGAAAAACAGAACACAAATATACGAGAGGGTGAGTGTTTCAGCGGAAGCACGACTGGTGATCACACTGCGCTACCTGGCCACTGGTGAAAGTTTTCGATCGCTGCGATTCCTTTTCCGCGTATCGCAGTCAACGATAACGTGCATCATTCTGGAAGTTCTCAACGCTATTTACAAATATGATTCGACTCTAATCTAGAGATAATCATATTTATTCGAATAAAATTTTAATTTTTAATTTTTTCGACTTTGTTGTAGATTGTGTTTTCAAACTCAGAAGTTGACGGAGTAGTCCAAATTGTCGGCACTTTAAGGCGACGCGACGGTTCGTATTCCATTTCTCTCAATAGGTACCGAACAACACAACCACAACAAAACAAATAAAAAACAGTTTATTAATTATTTAATCGTCCTTTCGCCATGAGAAAAACACCAAATGAAAGCACAGATATCGTATTAAATGCTGCGTCATTTGTCATTTGCATAGAAAAATGGCAGGGCATGAATTTCGTGCCTAGTCATTTTTTGGAGGCTGACATTTAAATGGCACATCATCCGAAAAGTTTTGTCATTTGTCCTAAGTGCCATTTAAGAGTGATCACACGGCCATTTTTTTCTGCCATTTAAATGACACAAAATTCATGCCATTTGCTCCGCCATTTTCCTAGTCATTTAAATGACACCAAAAATGTCGTCCCAAAAATGGCGATCACACGGAACGACATTTAAATGACGGCTTTGTGACGCGATTTTTACGTCAGAGCGCCATTTAAATGACACACAAAAATGGCCGTGTAATCGCAGCTTTAACACGACAGAAGTGTCCGGGATATTTTTAAAGAAATGCCCTGAACTCACCAACGCACACTTGCAAAATGTCAAATTGAAATGTTTGTTGTGTATTGTGTTGCTCGAAACAAAATTTGCGCTATGTGATCTGAAAATTTGCAATTATGTGTGCAAATTGTAAATTTAAATTGGAATATATTGAGTTGGCCTATTAAACCATTCATATTTGCTGTAGAAAAAAAAACAACAACTGAAAAAATAATACACCAAAACTCCTATCAGACTGATGGTGAGAGGTGACTTCTGCTTATTTTTAAAAGTAGATAGGTATAGTTGGGTAGATACCTACCTACCTTCCTAAAGCGTAGTATCCAGCTCGCGCGGAATTCAATTTTCCATACAAAAATTCCGCTAAGATAAATTACGCAAAGAAATTTCGCTAGCCGGTATCCAGTTCACGCGCTTAATTTGTTCAAACGAAATGTGTTGTCACCTTCAAAGTCTCCAAAAATTCCGCGCAGAATTTATTGCTCGACGCATTTATTTCCGGCTGAAAATTGACAGAAGCAAATTAAATTCGCATTTGGCAAGTAGGTACTCAAAGTCAAAGGTACAATGGACTATTTCGAAGAATACCTGGAAGAATATTTAGAAGAAAAAGAAAATTTGATGCCAAAAAAAAAAAAAGAAAAAAACAAATTTTTAACTTTAACTTTCCCATGTTCCTAAATTTGGACAAACTCCTACAAAGACTTCCAAAAAACAAAGTGGCAGAATTAAATATAAAATACCAGCAAATGGCTTTAGAAGAAATTATAAAACATGAAGACAGTTTAAAATAAATAAAATATGAATCCATTTGTGTTTATTTCTTTAGTTCGCATAAATATAACTATCAGGAAGTTATCACTTTCAGACTTCCGATTGCTGATTCTATATTGGATTTATTATATTATAGAAACGCTGCTGTGTTTTGCCATGGAATGGACCCAATTGGAGAATTCACAAACTCTTTTAATTTATCTCGTAAGTACTTCCCATCATCACTTTGCCTCCCTACCGTTGATTGCAACGTGGAGTGAAGTAAGGCGTCTTGTGAGACATACTTTCTCCATTCCCCATTAACCAAGCATCCACTGTCATCATAGAAGTCTGAATATTTTGGGGGGCAGTACGTAAGCTTCGATGTTCGTATGAGGTAGTTGTGTAAATAACAACAAGCACCGATGATTTTTTGTGCCTTGTCTGGACTGCAAAACATAGTTCTTCCTAGACAAATCCACTTGGAGCATAAAATTCCAAAAGAATTTTCAACGCAACGTCTAGCTCTACTGATTCTATAATTTGCGATGCGCTCTTTATCCGAAAGTTTCTTAGGCTTCCTTGGTGCATATGGCTTAATTAACCTTTTTCTAAGCGGGAATGCATCATCGCCAACGAAAAAGTATGGAAGCTTTTCGTTTCCAACTTGCATGTTTTGTGGAAACTGCAAACTATCTTGAAGAATGCCTCTCCCAAGCTCTGTTGACGAAAACACACTTGCATCTCCTTCACTGCCATATGCACCAATATCAAGATACACAAACTTGTAGTTTGCGTCAGATATAGCCATAAGAACTATACTGTGGAATCCCTTTAAGATAAAACCAGAAATGACAACATATAAAAACGTATATACGGAGCTAAATTCACTATTAATGTACCTTATAGTTATAAAACAATGATCCTGCACTTGGTGGACACTTTATAGCAACGTGTTTCCCATCAATTGCTCCTAAGCAGTTCGGTAAATTCCATTGAGCATTAAACTCATTTGAAATTCTGACGAATTCTGCTTCGTTTAGTGCTGGAATTTCGTCGCACAAAGTATTACATATCGCAGAGCAAACTTCGTTAATAATCCTCCCAAAATGCTGTTTACTGATTCTATACACAGACGCAACATGCCTTTGAATAGAACCACTTGCTAGGTACCTAAAAATAAGAATAAACTTGTATGATTATTGAAATAAGTTGCATTGTTTATAAAACCATACTCTATTACGATCGCGAATTTCTCCAAAGGACTTTTTTTGTCGTACGGCCTTGTATTTCCCTTGGGTGTTAATAATGGCTCGACTCGTTTAAATAGTGCCTGAAATGTTGGTAAGCACATGTGGAAATTTTCCCTAAACACACTGGGATTTTTAACCATATCCATAAACTATAAATTTAAAATGTTATATGCATGTTAATACACAAATTTAATTTCAAAAACCATACATCTGTTGCGAAACGTCCTTTTACTTTTCGATGCTGCAAATATGGCGTTACCCTCGTCTTCGGTGAATTTCTTTTCGCTGAATTTGCAGCAATGATTCCTATTAATCCGGTTATAATAACCAGCTCTTCCTCATCATGTGTAGTACTCATTTTTCTGTATTTATTTAAAAGGAAGGTATTTTGAAAAAGCAAAAGAAACACAAACAAACGCTAAAAGTTGTCAGCTGTTATGCGTCAATTTTTGTCTACACCACTGTCTACACTGTCAAAATTCCGCGAACTCGCGGAGAGATAAATTTAGTTGTGCGCTCCGCGTGAACTGGATACTACGCTTAACGTTGGATTTGATATCGCTTTATAACTACAAGGGCGTCATCTGGTGGAATATGAACACAACCAATGTAATTTTTCGCACTACATACTTGGCAGATGTCACAGCTACATACTACGCGATTTTTGTTGTTAAATTATGAGGTTAGAATTTTGACACAATGGCTGTGGACGGTGTTTCTCCTGCCCTTGCAAGTAAATAAAATATTTAATAGTGTTTCAATATTTCCAATAGTTTTAATTATGCTTACGGGCTTATAAATATGTTTCCCCATTTGGATAAATATTATGTACCACCCTCAACCCCATCACTGTCTGAATTTGTGAAACAAAATAAGCAACGCATATATGCGCTAGGGCAGAACACGTATTTAACCCTGGACAGAAAAAAAAAAAAAAAACTATAAATCGTAACTTTCTCCTAAATCATTTGTACTTACAATTTAATTTCTTTGCAGTTCGCTCTAGCGTTGGAATTGAACTTTGGAGTTCGACGGGATTTAAGGCCCCATTCGAACCAAAAGCACATCTTCCACGAGAGGAGACGAAAAACTCTCGGTCAATAACATTCAGCCCAGACGGTCGGTATTTCGCCTACACCAATGGTGCTGAAATAAAAATTCTCACCACTTCCGACTGGCAACCGAAATGCTCATTGCAACGGCCAAAAGCATTTTATCTAAAATTCTCGCCACGTGGCAACTATGTATCGACTTGGGAAAGCTATGCCATTACCAAAGATAAACCCGAAGGAGCACCCAATCTCTACGTGTACGAAGTGGAGACGGGCAACGAAGTATTCTCAGTGGTTCAGAAGAAACAAACCGATTGGGAACCGTCGTGGTCATCGGATGAGTCGCTCTTTGCGTTAGTTGTTGGTGGAGAGGCACTATTCTATGACCTGAGTAGCGAAGGTGCAGGGTTCAAGTCAACTTCTAAGAAGATTGGCGGTGGTCGCGGTGGTGTTCTGTCCTTAGGTCCCGGAAATAGTCCACCATTTCTGGCATTTTACACACCCGGTGCAAAGGGCTCGCCGTCAATGTGCAAATTGTACAAATACCCGGCGGTCCAGCAGGCCCAAACGCTTGCCTGTAAAAGTTTCTTTCAGGTATGTAGGTACCTACTTACAATAAAGAAAAAAAAAGTTTTTGGTTCGGTGCGCTATTGCATTTAACTTTGTTTGTGCTAACAGGCGGATCGAGTTGAAATGCTGTGGAATAAACGCGGCACCGGGTTACTGCTGCTGACCAGCACTGAAGTTGATAAGAGTGGTGCATCTTACTACGGAAATCAAGCCGTGCATTTTATGTCAACCAAGGGAGACACCTGCTCCGTTCCTCTGTGTAAGTATTTGTTATCATTATTTTTTGCCAACCCATTTTTAGCATTAAGGTTATTGTATAGCATTTAGTGCAGGTATTGTGTTGTCGGTTATACTGTGAACGATTGGGTAATCTAGCTGCCCTTTGTTGTAATAGCATGAGCATTTTACTCACGACCTGCGTGTAGACTCCGACTGCAATCTTTTTATTATAGTTTGTTGGTAGTCGCGATGTAAATATGGCTATGGTTACAACTTAAGCCAAATGCCTTCTAAACGAAATACACATTTTCTTTTACATGAGCTTCCGGAATGCATTTGTTTGACCTAGATGCATCAATCGGATTCACAATGGTCTTCTTTTTTTGCAAACAATGTTTTCATTTTTTTTTTTCAGCTTAACAAAAAGTGACAGCATTTTCTTAAATTGTCGCATTAGTTGCTCCTTAACTACGTTTCAACAAAACTTTATAAAAATACTATTCTTTGAATTAATAAAATCTTATTTTTGCAGCCAAAGAGGGTCCGGTGCATACCGTTAAATGGAGTCCAAAAGCTACTGAATTCGTGGTTGTTTATGGTTATATGCCATCAAAGGCGTCGCTCTTTAATCTCAAATGCGATGTTATTTTCAGCTTTGGTGAAGCACCTAGGAATTGCGCATATTTCAACGACTTTGGGAATCATATCCTTTTCACAACTCAAAGCAATATTTTTCTTTTGTAAACAAATCTTTTCAGGCAAGCTACTGATGAGGAAGAGTTCGGAGGTGAAATCATATGCTTTTTGTTTTTTTTTTTACTTATTTATTTCAATTTCAATGTTAGACCAGTGAAGTTTTGATTTCACATACATTCGCCGCAAACTACTTGTTTGCTCGTTAGTTAACATTTGAGCTTCATGTAGCCCTATCGCGGCAATACCCTTCAGTAGAAAAACAATTATTTTCCTTAACTCTCCGAAATACTTCTCATATTAGCTGGCTTCGGGAATCTACGCGGCTACATCGAAATGTGGGACGTAGCCAAAAAGAAGAAGGTTTGCGATATGCAAGCACCTGACTCAACCCAACTGGAATGGAATCCCGATGGCGAAACCTTTGTGACAGCCACCACAGCCCCTAGGCTACGCATTGGAAATGGGTAAGCAATAACTTGTCTCCTCCACACATCTTGATCACCGCGTTCTCTTTAGTTTCAAAGTATGGCATTATTCCGGGGCACTTTTGCATGAAACCCTTTGGCCACAGGGTCAGGAATTGCTCGGAGTCGAGTGGCAACGCTTCGCTGAAGGGTTATTCACTGAGAAAGCCATCTCCAATGTCAAGATCGAGGGCATCAAATCTAGTCAACCGGAAGCTAGTAAACAAGTTTACCAACCTCCGAACATCCGTCTTCTGAAAGAAGGAAAGGACCCGGATAAGCTAGTGCCACAACCATCAGTAATTATTCCGGATCAGTCATCAGGTAAACGTTGGAACAATTACCGTTATAAGCCCTATTACAAACGGCGGACCTACTAGATTTGCATTCAATAAAGCATGTGCGCTTCTCATATCAAACTAACACAGTCTTTTTCTTTTTCAAGGAAACAAAAAAGGAACACCAAACTCCAACAATCGTCCAAAGAAGCAACAACAGACTCCAAGGACGAAGAAGGAGCCATCTGTCAATGGTCAAAATACCAATGGCGCTGGCACTGCCATTACCTCTGAAAATGATGCCAACAATACCGCCAATTCCGCCGCTAATGCCAAGAATAAACGTTTCTCATCGGGCGTTATTCGCCGTGCAGAGAAAGTGAACATTGACGGCGACTCTGGCGCCACCACCAATGCGGTTGTTGCTGGCGAAGATAACAAGCAAAACGAAAAGCGTGTCGTCAACACTGAAAAGGAGAAGAAAATTCGTCATGTGGCAAAGAAGTTGGCCGACATCAAGAAGCTTAAAGTGCGACAAGATCAGGGCAACATTTTGGAATTGAATCAGCTAAAAAAAATTTCTATGGAGTCCAAGTTTCTCGAAGAGCTTAAGGCGCTAAAACTCTCCAATTAATAGATCTTGATACATCACTTGTTAATCAACCGATTGTCTCTGTCTCGTTCCAAAGTGTTTTGTTACCTTGGTTGTTTTTTTTTTTTTTTTTTTTTAAAACATCGTTAAATTTTTTTTACAAAAATGAAATGTGATCTATAAATTGATTAATCTTTTTTTCTATTCATTACCAATTTTTTTTTTAAACGTTAGATATTTTCTTTGCCACTTTCCATTTATATACGTACGCGCAACGCAATTAAGAGAAACAAAAAAAATACGTCAGAAAACTATGTACACATTTTTAATTACCAAATTAACCAGCCAACGTACAGTAAAGAAGAAAAAAACATTTTCGGCATTCACGAGATTTGGAAAAATACATTTTATACTGAACAATATCGAAGTTTTGTATTTTTGCATTTTTGTCAGTCACTTAAGTATCCCATTTAGATTTCTTTTTCAGGAAAACTTCTTTGCCATCGTTTTGAACAGCAGCGTAGTAGCCCGCTGATTCATATTTGGATCTCATGTACGCAATGTAACCGATGACGCCAGTAAAGCAGACGATTCCAAGTCCCATAACTACAACGTTCTGCAGGGGAGATGTATTTTACTTGATATTATGTAAATTTTGTTTGAATAATGAACTTACAGGCTTTGTGTATAGTTCGAAATTAACAAGCCGGAATATACTTGTGGTTCTAATTGATCGTACCCCATCACCTGGCTGTGCTTTGGGAGTTGATTTGTCGGCGACAGAGGGATTGTCGTTTGATGACATCTTTCAAAAGCTGTGACGGTTGTCCTAGAGTTTGGGTCTGTGATGGTTTCAATTTCATTCATGTAGAAAAATAAACTTAACAAAATATATTAATTATTACACAATGAACAAATTCATGTGTTTACCTTGGATTCTGAATTAAAGACTGAACCTGTCAAATTTTGAAATAAACAGCGTTCAGCTCTATTCAAATTGTTGTTCAATGCACGAACACGAAATGGGAACGTTCAGTACTTTTAAGCGAAGCCAACATTTTTATCAATAAGTGCCCGATTCGCTAGGGCTTTTCACCACTTGCGTTAATCCGGAGTTTTTTTCTTTATTGGATGCCCCGGTTTTTTCTATTTCGGTTCATGCATTCTAACCGCTACACCAACAGAAATATCAAATTCTGAATATTGGTTTATTTAGTTTGTTTTTGTTGTAGGACTTAAAACAAACATCCTATACTAGCAAAAGTAAAATACAAGAACTAGTGTCACCTCCTCCAAGTCAGTCTGACATTATGCAAGCGTTTAATAACTAGTTAGATATCTCTGTTTTGCTTTTTTTTTATCTCAATTTGGGGAGAAATCTCGTGAATCGTGTCCTTAGGGCTCGATTCTGTGTCAAATTATTCGGGTTACTGGTCGTTAACTATGTAACCAAAAGTGAACTAGGTACCTGTGATCGACAAAATTGGGTCGGGCATCAAAAAAATGTTGAGACTCATTCTGCCTCATTTTGCTGTTTGTTACACAAAAATATTACTAACGAGAATAGTTTTTGAGACTGCGAAAAACGTAACGGCTGCCCGGATTTCGTTCAAACTTCGGATTTGGAGTTTGTGGGCTTACGTTTCGCAATACCAGTATCAATTTTAATTGATACATTTTGTCAATCGTCAACAGATTGATAGTTGATATTCGCAATAAGGGTGAATATCATTGCGAAATTGCGAAAGTGCACTTTTTTTTTCATGAGGCAAGAATGTTTTATTAGATAGGTAGTAGGTACATACTTAATGTAGTTTTCGATTTGGCTTTTCAGATCTTGATCTGAGATTTCACATTTCTGCTGCCAAATTGAACATGAAATCTGAATTTTATTATATCTTGTATGTATTGAGTTGGCCAAAACAAAAAAGAAAACCTTATGGTCCGATGCAACTGGTCTTGTGTATATCATTGCGCAAGTGCAACTTTTTTCGCACTACAAAAATCAAGATTTCTCAAAAGGGATTTGGCAAATCGAAGATAAAAAGTAATCCAAATTAACAAAAAAAAAAAAAAAAAAAAAATAATAATAATATTTTTTTCTCAAAAAATATATCTTTTTGCCAAATCGAAAACAATATAGGTCGTACTTAAAAAATAATCCTTTAATAAATATACTATAGGTATACTGTATACACAATGCAATATGGCTACAATTTGAGAATTTTGATTGTTTGACATTGTAATTGATTTGAATTACCTACATAAACACTTACTCGCTCTGCAATGAAACAACCTTAAGACATCAGATTTTAAACTGTTATAAATATCCTGTCCTGTATTGATATTTAACAAAAAATTGAAAGGTACCTAAAAATCCTTTACTTTGGAACAATTTTTTATTTATATGTACAAATTCTTGAAGTTTAAAGAAGAATGATGGAAAAAAAGTATTTTTCAATAACTGAAACTTGTGCTGAAAAATTTGGTTAATTTAGTAAAGTACCCTCTTTTTTAGATGTCGTCGTGTTTGAATTTAAAGACAATCGATCTATTTGTGTAAATGAAAAGAAATGCAACATGTCTGTATTTCTAAGGCAAATTAAATTGAATTAAATAAAATGGGCTAGGCAAGTCCCGAAATTCTGCTGCTTACACATGCTAGCAAAAGAAAGAAGGAAATTATTCGTTATGTATTTTTATTTACACATTAAAAGTAACCTATGTAAATGCTAGTAAATTGCTTCCAGTGTCATTAAGTTTCAGCAAACGGGATTCAGGAGAACGTTGAATGTTGAATCACACTAAAATTCGAGACATACAACAAAATATACCAGCTTACAACACGTTGGGCACATTCAAAAACCTAGTTCCCTATCTTAAATCACCGCGGTCTGGACCGAAATATACATTCCTTGAACGCAAAAACTATGCGAATACGATTTACAAACTATCCACTTTGTACAGCCACGAAGTTCTTTGCGTCGGCTACCCATACACGTCAACTGAAAACTATGTTCATGTGATCAACCTTGGATCGAAACTGAGCCAAATCAAGTCAGCCAGCTCTCAGACTTAGACTTATTAAACTAGAGACTTGAATATTCGTCTTATCTCAAATGTGACTGGAGATGTTTTCTTGCGTATTCGTCTATTTTACTTTGCTTTTCCTCACTTTCTTATATTCTCCTTTTGTAAGCATGGATAAACCACTCCCATAGAGTTAGCACAATCTTTCTCTATGCATTCGCACATTCTCTATAATCTATATTCTAAAGTCTATACGATCGCAAAGCGATTAATTCGTCAACTTTTTCACATATAAACCACATTTGAGTTGAACTCACTGGCGAGAACATCTTCTTTGCTGTTTTTTCTTCTATGTTCTACAACGGTAAGTTACAGCCATCCAAAATTAAAAAATAGTTGAGGCAACATGTCTGTGCGTATAGGGGTCCCTATTTCCTATTTTTTGCAAAAAAAAAAAAAAATGTTTTCTCATATAATTTGAATCAATCAGTCTCATGTCTCATCGTCAAATTAGTGGTGAAAATATCTTCAAACATATCATAATATTTTCCGCTAACTCTGCCATGTTTGAAGTTCGTTTTTTCGTTTTTAGCTTCAGCACATGCTTCCCGGTGGAAATACATTTCCTGTATTGATGATGGGAAATGTATCAACAAACTGCTGCGGCTGTTTCGTCATCACCTCATAGAATAAGCTCTTCATGCACACACCATACGACACGTATTTTTAGTAAACTTATTTTTAGACCTAGTTTCGTCAAATCTTTAACCGCTGGCAGTAATTCCGTAGACATACCGCGGTTTGGTATCATTTGCGATTATCTTCAGAAAATTAACAAAATATTAAATTAAATAAGAAAAATAAATAAATAAATATACCAATGGAATACGATACTACCTATCAGCAAATTTGCAGTGCGCGTACAGTACAATCCGATAAAAAGGGATTTTTCAACGAGTTCTATTTGGAAGTTCGACAATCTTGCGGTGAAAAATGGCTAACCAACTATTTTGGAAAGCTGAAATCGGATCAAGCAAAGATTCTTTCAATATTCAGTGATCGTGAAATTTGTGATCCAGTTTTGGGTGTACTAGAAAACGTTCGGCCAGTCTATAAGGAAAAAGATGCACTTTTCTCGGCACAGCGGAGGGCTCAAGCAGAAAAATTCAATCTTCTTGGAGATCCGAAGCAAGCACTCGCCCATGCAAATTTGGCAGTTGTCAGGGCGCCAAGAAGAGGTGAGTGAGAGAGAAAGTGATTTCATGAAAATCTAACGAATCTGTTGTATGCCTTACTCATATCTGACGTAATGTTTACATTTTTAATTTTGATTGCGGCCGGTATCTGACAGATGTTTACTTTTTCTTAATTTTTGCACAGACATTCGTTGTGACTTTTCACTGATATTTCCGGATCCTGACATGCAAATAGTCAAGTTCGGTTTGTTTTTTGGCCCTACCATTTTCCTGTATATTTACAGGAAGGATATTGTGGGCGCCATTTTTCGCTATCCACTGATTGGCTAAAAGTCGATATCAATGACAAAAGCTTTAGATGGCTATGTGAAGTGTTAAGCCGGAAAAAATTAATAAAGTTTTTTTTTTTAGATAATCGGATTCCTTGTACAAGGTGTAGGGATCTATCAATAGCTATCTTAGTTAAGAATAGCTAATTTGAAGCTTGGTTAGGCACATTAGGAAAACAAGTAAAATAATTTCGTTTTCCATTGGGATTTTCAGATTTTTGAATTTGTGGTGTTCTTAAGTTGTAATTTTTGTTTATAAAAATCCATCGCACTGGCCAAATGTGAATTTGTTTCTATTTTTCATAGACGTAAAATAACACACTTTAAAGTTTAAAGTTTGACAAATGACAAATGTTTTGGCGTTAGTGTATGCAGGTGTGAATCTCGCTATCGAGAATAGAGTTTCGCAAAATTGCTCTGACTCTGGAACATGAAATCTGCATGAAACAGCTAGCCGAAAGCGAAAATTGTAGTTAAGAAAATGACCGGGTACCATTGACCGTTAGATTCAAAGCGGCATTTTAAATTGAGGCCAACTGTTTATATATATATAGTTTATATCTAACAACTTGTTCTAGATGTCGCTGCCTTCTTATATAACATAACAACTTATTATTTGTTTCAACGGAAAGATGAAGAGATTAGTTTCCGTTTATCCCCGCGATAAGCCACGATATCACCAGTGGATCTGTTATCACGAAAACCATTAAGAAGTTTCATTCAATAAACATGTTTCACAAGCTGCAGTGCGTTAAAGCTCTGCTAAGGGATGCCACATGCCTCTATTGAGCTTGTAGCAAGATTCCCAATTAAACGCTTACAAGTTCAACTTTCATTAATAATCATGTAACTATAGAAATACAGCTGCGTGCTTTGTTACAGAACAGGAAGACAACGAAAAGATAGACTACTGTCAAAAGAATTAACAATGGGCCCAAATTTGAACGGATGACAGATGGTTTTTAACGCGGGTGACTGCGTTCACTCAATCAATCAACAACTGTCATTATTGAATGTTATACATACAAAGATTTTACTTTAATTTTAGCATAGGATAATCGATGAACTAAATAATTGCACCTTAACTTCACCTGCAGATGTTGATGCTCAAATCGACGAAGGTCTAACTCTAGCCTTAGCATTTTGGACAAGAGCTCTCATTCTCCTTGACATGGGCGATGGAGAAGGAGCCCTGAGTGACCTCAAATTGGCTGCAAACTATGGCGTGGAATCCAAGTCGAGCATTGACTATTATCTCAAAATGGCCAAGGCCTACGCATGTAAGTCAAGCGATTTTATTTTCAAATTTTCAATCAAGGATAATTCCGTCCTCTTGTATAGGTATGGGTGAACCAGCTCGAGCAGAAATTTCTTTAAAGATCGCCGAAAAGCTTGCACCAGGAGGATCGAGTAAAATTGATGTTTGTCGTCAGGAAATTGCAAATGTCAAAGCGACTCCAAGAAAAAAATCTCCAGTTATTCCTACGCCAGTTGGAGGTGAAAATTTGAATTTGAATGGTGCCTCCAATTTAGTGAAATTAGTTGAGAGTCAGGATAGAGGAAAGTTTATTGTTGCCAACGATGGACTAAAGACTGGTGATGTGGTTCTTTCTGAAGAACCCGTAGCTGCATGTTTGCTTCCAAATTTTTTTGGAAGTCATTGTCACAATTGTTTCGCGCGTTTGGTAACCCCTGTTCCATGTTTGAACTGTTCGGGAATCGCCTTTTGCTCGGCTCAGTGCATGGGAGAAGCGTGCTCCACCTACCACCGATTCGAGTGCGCATTCATGGACTTGTTTATAGGTAAGTAAGTGCGTGATATTTCTAATGGATTTTTGTTTTAAATAAAAGCCTTGTAGGATCTGGTATGTCGATTCTATGTTACATTGCATTGCGAATCTTCACTCAGGCTAACGGTGTAGATCACGGTTTGCGCGTTGCCAAGGGATTAATAGAAAGCCTCTGCACCCATGCCGAGTCGCGAACAGCAGATGATTTCTTGCAGCGGAGTCTCATGGCGGGGTTTCTGATGAGATGCTTACAGAAGGGAAACTATTTTGGTCGGCGCACAACGGAAGGTGTCAATCCCACCGCTTTGGAACTAAAGGTAGCAACAGCTTTATTGGGGCTTCTGCAAGCCCTGCAATTCAATGCACATGAAATCTTTGAAACAATGGTTTCCGACAAGCATCGTTTTGACGGTTCGAAACATGTCTACGTCGGTGCTGGTCTGTACGGTACGGGCTCATATTTCAATCACGAATGTTGGCCAACTGTGGCTAGGTATTTTGTAGGCAAACGCATAGTTTTGGCTGCGACACGACCTCATAACCCAAACCAAATTGTCGCAGAGAATTATGGGCCGGTTTTTACAAGAATGAACCTTAAGGAACGTCAGCGAGCCCTTCGTGGACGGTACCTATTCGATTGTAGCTGTGACTGCTGTCGAGAAAATTGGCCGACTCTGCAGAAACTTGATAAGCAGGTAAGGTTTTGGTGCCCAAACGCAAATTGTGGATCACTGCTGCGGTTTCCGAAAGACCTTGCCAAGGATGTACGATGTGCGAGGTGTCGCAAAAATGTTTCATTGAAAGAGAGCATTGTGAAGTTGATCAAATGCGAAGAGATGTACAGGGAAGCAGCACAGGCTATGAAGGTAAGTGCCTCGAATTTTGGCTATTCTCCTAAGAGCTCTGCGAATGTTATTTATTATTTCAGAATCAAAATACAGAAAATGCAACAGAGCTGCTCAAGGAGGCTATCGATCAGTTTTACTTAATCGCCGCTCTGCCTCATAAGGACACATTGATTGCTCAGGAGTCTCTACGTGCTTGCTTCGCAGACACGGGGACCACCTTCACAAAGCCGAATTGATAACTTAAATATTTGTTTGTTTGTGTTGTGTATAGTATCTTATGGCAATGCTAAAATAGAGGATCCTTATTATTTTTAAAATTTTTTACCTTTTTCTTGGTTACATTCAATTTTCGGATACTTCAGGTTTCATTAAACAGTGCGGGGCCAGTACTCAGTACTATATCGAACGCACTAGGGCTTACCCAGTACGTACCAGTCCACTTCAAAGACACCTAGTTGCATCCATTTTTTTTTTTTTTTTTTTTGAAAACACCAACAAATGTGGTGCAGAAAAAAAAAATAAAGAAAAATCATGCCCAAATGACAAATAAAGAATTCATTGCCTTTTTGGCAGAGTTTATCAATTCAATTTTTTGCATCGCCTGAAGAAATTGTAAAAAAAGATCAATTGCGATTACTCTAAAACTAAACACTCGGTCGTATACGTAACATTTTCTATTATTTTTATACAGGGTGTCTGCCGGGAAGGTATACTACTTTGTTTGTTTATAATTTTTGATTAAATGAAAGAAAATGGATCTTAAATTGGTAAATGCTTTTTTTAATGTCGGCAATTATGTATGGAATACAATATCCGGTAAATGTCCGCCGCTGTTAGTCTCACAAATGCAAGTCCTTTTTCATTACATTTTTCATTACATTCTCACACATTTCACGCGGTATTTAATTAATTTCATCACGAATATTTTGTTTGAGTTGATCAAGCGTTTCTGGTTTGTTTGCATAAACCTTGCTTTTCAGATATCCCCACAAAAAGAAGTCCGGAGCAGTCAAATCAGGCGACCGTGAAGCCCAATCAATATCACCATTTCTTGAAATAACTTGTTGTGGAAAAATATCTCGCAGTAATTCCATTGTAATCCTAGCTGTATGCAATGTGGCACCGTCTTGTTGATACCACATGTTAATCAGGCCTAAAGCATGAAGTTGTGGCGTTAAAAACTTTTCAATCATATCACGATGACCAAATTGCACACCAGACTGTAACTTTTAATGGATGCAAAGGTGACAGATGAATAATTTGAGGGTTTTCCATTGCCCAGAATCGACTATTCTGTTTATTCACATATCCATTCAAATGAAAATGTGCCTCGTCACTCATTATGATTTTTTCATGAAAATCGGGGTTGTCATGGGCTAGCTGTAAATATCGTCGTTCCAAACACGAACTGGCGTATCTGCATAGATTGACATCTTGAGATATTTGGCGTATATTATCTACCGATCGTTATTTATCATCACACGAAGTGGCGTATCTGTATCTCAAACCGTTTTAATTTTATTAATAACTAGCTGACCCGTGCTCGCCTTGCTTCGCCAGAATTCCATTTCTCAAATTTGAAACAAAATAATAAGCGAAGAAAAGAGAAGAAAAACTGTCAGTAAAACAGTCCCAACAAATAGTTGGCTAACTTCTATTATTTCCTCTTAATCTCATACTTCATACATTCCACTTGTTAAAGCCTGAAAACAAAATAGGAAGTCGGAACAAAAGTGGGAAAAAGTACCTAAGAAGCAGAACAGTACCTACGAAGATGATTCTAACCAGTCGGGTGAAAAATATAGCAAACAAAAAACAATACTGGACACAAACAGCTTCCGTGGCATTCACATGAATCACTAATCAAATCAGATCAGTCAGAATCACTACCTATGACGCATTTTAAACCACAATCCACAATTGAGTGTGAACTGTGAATCCTTTTCAAGTCTTAAATTCTCAATTCAAAAAAAAACATAAAAAAACAAAATTTCGTAAATTTTTGTTTTGGCTCTACTGTGAAATTAAGATTTTGCACATACGCCACTTCTTGTTTGAAACGACGATTTGTACAGCTGCTTAAATGGCCTTGTGGAAGACGTTCTTGTGTCAACTTAATCTTAAATGGAAACAAATACAAATCCTTGTGAAAAATTGTCGCCAAAGTTGTTCTTTGAAGACCAAGCTCCTGAGCACGGCGTCGAATTGAGGTTGATGGATTGCTTTGAACACTTCCTTAAGCAGCAGTAATGTTTTCAACCGATCTTGCAGTACGTTGTGGTCCATGCTTGGGCCTATCAGCTACAGACCCTCTTTCTTCGAAATTATTCACTACACGATAAATAGTGCGTTTTGTTGGCACGTTGTTTCTCCCAAAAATTTCACGTAACTTTCTCATCGTCACAGTAATCGATGATTGTTTTTGATAAAATGTTTTAACGATTAAAACACGTTGGTTTATTGAATATTTTTCCATTATAAATTTGCCACGTATCTACTTCACGGCTGCCAAATATGAATATGAATGAATATAGATGGGATGGTATCCGGTCGAAATTCTGCTTTGAAAAATTCTGTCTCCTCATACAAAAATTCTGCTCAACGAAATTCTTCTTTTTTTAATCTGCTTTACAAAATTCCGCTTTTCAAATTTCACGTTCACGAAGGGATAGCAACAAAAAAAAAAAAAAAAAAAAAAGAAGAGTAATTGTCTTATCAACACTGCAAACTTAAAAAATAAAAATGTCTCTACACTTTATGCTTAAATAAGTGCGAGAAAGAATTCTACAAACAATAAAAAATAGGTTTGGAAAGTGTTCAAAAGCGCGCGTTTTGGAGTTGGAGTTGGAGTTATAGTTGGTGATGGGGTCTTAAAATCATTTTTTTTTTCTTTGAATCGACTTAAAACCAGCTTTAATAAACTCTTACATATATGCGATTACCGAATAAATTAACAGATTTAAAAAAAAAATTGTCAGAAACTGGGTGAAAAACGCAAAAAAAAAAATGTTTGTTCTTCAAATCGACTTGAAACTAATTTTAATAAATTCTTACGTTAATGCGATTACCGAATAAATAAACAGATTTAAAAAAAATTGTCAGAAACTGGGTGAAAAACGCAAAAAAAAAAAATATTTTTTGTTCTTCAAATCGACTTGAAACTAATTTTAAAAAATTCTTACGTTCATGCGATTACCGAATAAATTAACAGATTTCAAGCCATACTTGCTTTCAACAGCGTTCAGAGCGAGATAGATGTTTTCTTTGTTTAGAGACAAGTCTGTCTGTTAGCTATCTGTTTAAGCTTGAGATGAAAATAAAATAAATACCAAAATGAAATGACCTTATCTTGCAGTGTCGCTGTACACTATAGTTCACTGTTCGCTCACTCGATGAGTTTTCAAAGCGACTATGGATGTCTTCACCCGGCTCCAGTAATGTCTATACTTCAGCGTCATAAATAAGGACTAGGACGATATTTTGTGGAGAACTCGAGTAAAAACTCAACACATTCGTAGTTAGTAGAAAGTAGAAAGAACTTACTGACATTCGTATTGTTAATGGGGCGTGGTTGACAGGGATCAGCATTACTTGTACGATGAAAATTACATGAAGAGTATTCAGCTGACCGTATTTCATTAAAATGCAGTTTTAGTAACACTTATGGATGGTTTTTATTGAGATTTACTGAAAATTAGATCACAACGGGCTTTGTTTAACTTTATCTGTCATAATATCGAATTTTTCCTCCTTACGTTTAACAAGTTAAATATTATAGCAAAGAAAATAATTTTAAAAAAAGAAAGATATTTATTGTTCGATTTGATTTGCGACTAATTACTATTACAATTTGTTTCATGAAGTTTTTTGGATTAATAACAGCTGTTCTATTGAACCTTTCATAAAGTGATTAGATTAGTAAGTCCATAATGTTATTAAAATAGTTAAATATTTATTATTTTATATTATAAGTTTCAGAGTTAAAAAAATGAACGTCGAAACTTTATTTAAAAATACATATTTGGAAAAATTTAATAATGTTACTATCTAAGAATATTTTTTTTATAATATGTATAATCTGAAAATACGTTTTATCCTTTTAAGTTTTACATATATATAAATTTTCTGCTATTCATTAAATTAAGTTATTTTATTCCGTTGGATATAGCAGAAGAAATTGTAATTTAAATGAGTCTCAAATTAGGAGCTGCTAATACTTAAAAGTTAAATTAATTAAATTGCGACGAATAGTTTCAGATCCATGCACCCTTTAGTTTTCAAAGCAATATGTGCTGCTGCTGTTGTGAATGTAATTGTTGGTAACAGAGAATCAACTACCTTTGGTAGCCTGATGGTGTCAATGCAAGTACTTTTATTCATATAAATGCATATCGAAACTAGCTAAGAAACAGGGGGAAGTGAAAGAGGCGAAGTACAGAAGGACCTCCTTGGAAACAGCTTTTTCTTCCTCTCGGATGTTTATCAGATTTGGTTTGATTGCAGTTAATGAATTGCTGTAAAATGTTCATTTGCCTAGTGAACACAGAATAGAGGTCCCATATCCAAAAAGTCTTTCAAGTTGTTGACGATGTCAGTTACCGAAAGACCACAATTTACTGGTGAATATATTTTCAAGAGAATTGGCTATCCAAATTCAACTGTTCAAACAAGTCCATTAAAGGAATCTGATGATTAATTAGAGGTGGATTTAGAACTGCATAGCTAATACTAAAACCGCTGTGATTGTTACACAAAAAACTTGTAGTTTTCTCTTATGATACCTAAAAAAAAAAATTAAACCAACTTAGCAAACAACAAAAGAAAAAAACAAAAACTTAAATTTCTGGATTCTGCAATTCTGCACATTTTTATTTATTTCATCAACATCACATTTCATTCGTGAATGACGTCAAAGTTTCACGGTTATGTGTCATTATTATTATTTTTTGTTATTTAAATTAAATAGAAAAAATGCCTAAATTGTCATCCTAACTTCACGTTACAAACAAAAGAAAGCAACTAAACAAAAAAATAAACATAAAACTAGAAGAACTCGATTTGTATATCTTTTCAAAAGATACTTCGAATTCATGCTGTCGTCATTAATTTCTCCATGAACATCTCTGTTCTTTCTAGCGGTCTAAGAAATAATAAATTCAATAAATTATTATCTTATACTTAAATTATTAAATTATTTTTCACACAAGTATTCAATTATACATAAATAATTAAAATAGAAATACATTCAAGTAAAAAAAGAAGAAAATCAAAAGAAATCTTTTTAAAAACAATGTTCACTGTTTGCAACTGGTCTGCAATAAGCAAAAGCAAAACAGTTGCGTTGTTGTAGCTACCAAACGATTCATACTCTTTTGCTTAGCACACATATATATATAATATATAACGACTACCTAATGTTTGATCATTTTATTTCTTGTTCTGTTTTTTTTTGTTTTTTGTTTCTTTGTAATAGCATAGTTTTTTTTGAGTTTAGAAGAGGAACAATTAAAAATATCAGGTTGATAACTTTCTAGACTGTTTGCAGTTTCATTTGATTTTCAAGGCTTTTGTGAAACAAATTGGCCTTGGCTTAAGGTAAGGAATAAGGTAGTGATTTTTCAGCAACGACAGCAAACATGCGGTACATCGTGTCAAATGCGACTTTGAATAAATGTTTTTTTTTTTTTTTTTTTTTTTTTCTAAAAAAAGGCAAAAATGTTGTTCTTTTCGTAGCATCTCCCATTTTTCTTTCGTGATTTTTGCTTTCTTTTTTTTTATAAAATAAAATTGCTACTTTATTAATAAAAATAAATAATCATAGTATCACTTAGGGTTTTTGTTTCATTAAAGCTAGAGAGCATTCTTGTGTTGCGATTAAATCACGTCATATTGACACCCAATGCTCGACTTGAGTACTCATACACAACATAACTAATGGAAACGGCTGGCAAAACTTTAATAAAATTCGGCGTTATACCCCGGTATAGGCCACAGACACCCTCAGTTCGTAGGATCCGCTTGAATACATCCATCATATTATCATCGGTGGCTGACTTCAACGATCCCGCTGCAGTGCTTCCAATTGGAATCGATTTTGACTTGTTGACGACTGCAAAAACAGAGGCAAACATAAAAATAACATTAGTCAAATTGAAAGTGAAAAAAAGGCTAATTTATGTTGCTGCTTACCTTGTGCTTGTAGTCGCGTCCTAACTAATGCTAATGGATAGGAACACACTTGACCCAGTGTACTTGATGCACTGCCACATGCTAGGAGTACGAGGAAATTTGGCTGCTCATTTGCGGCATTATTGTGAGTGCTTATGTATTTCTTCTTGAGAGTCTCATAGACGGCTAAATCGATGCCAGCGTACGGTATGATGCCAAGCATATTTGGAATGTAACCGCGATAGAAGCTGCGAATGCCTTCACGAGTGTAAATCTTTTTTGCCGCATCGGCTATGCCCGTATATTGGCCAGTTTTGCGTAGTGCCAAACGTGTTTTTAATACTTCCATGGGATAGATGACAGTTTGACTGATACCACCGGCACATGCGCCTGCTAAGAATCGTTCACTAATGGTCATTTGGCGTTTTTCATCGCCACGTATTAAACGCTTGATCTTTTCGTAGGCGGCGAATTTGAGTGCTGATTCTGGAGCGATTTTAAGAACGTTGATACCATTGCCGCGCCACATACTGCGAAGGCCCCCCTCTTTGAGCATATATCTTAAACAATCTGAGATTCTAGATTTATGTGTTTGAACCTGAAAGGAAGAAAGCATAAATTAGTTAAATTGATACGTTGGTTTTATTTTGATGCCGTGAGCTGTTTACTGTCTAGCATGGGCATACCACAACTCGTGGGTACAATTAACGCCTTAGCGCGTGATTGACAATTACGATAATCTCACGCCGCATCGGTGCAAATAAGAACATGAACATGAGCCAAATTCATTGATATCATAAGAGTGATCAATTAGCGTAATCTGGGAATGTGATTTAAACTGCAACCAGTAGTAGCGTAAAAGGGATGGAAGCAATGAAAAAACACCAACGAGTTAAGAGATATATTGATTAGATCTAAACGAGCTTGTTTCCTTGGCTTATTCAACAGACAAGTAAAAGTGGTTTGAAACCAATATCTATTTACAAAATTATGGTCGATGTCTTTACTAATTGAGAGCAAATATTAAATCTGAAATCAAAGCTCGACATTCTTCTGAGAATGTAGAAGTAGTATGGATGGATCAAAAATAAACTTACCAACTTTTTTCGCCATAACCTTATCAAACTGCAATTTCTTTAAAATATGGGAAGTTGTGCAAAAGTGTTTCTAAAGAAATGGCTACCAATAGAAAATAATATCAGGGCAAACCATTTCGCCTTAATATACATTTCCTCGAATATCTGTTCTCGTGATTGTTAGATTTGTTGGAGTAATGATTTGAACCTGCACTATTTACTTATCATGGTAAAGAGTTCATTAAGTTTGGCAGGAAAAAAAGAAGCAAAAATTGATTTATTTAACAGGGATTCGAATACAGTGCTATGCAATCTCACAGCTCTAATAAAAGTTGTTTCATTCATTTTCGAAATGAAAGAAGTTTGAATATTTTTACTTATAATGGTTGGTGTCCGAGCTATTAGGGAAGCGTCAGCTAATAGCTGCTGGCATTTTCGAATACTATAAGCAATTTTTCGTAGCTGTTCGAGTATAGAATAGAATTCCTTCAAATAGTCAAGCAAACAAACAATAATATTCCCTTCTCGTGAAAAGCGTCAGATTTAGACCCGTGCTCTGGTCATTTTGTCTATAAAATCTAACTTACTACACAATTGCCAAGTTTACTGACGTATATAGAAAAATATCGAAACCAATATTTTGCTTAGCACATTCAGACAACGAGAATTCAACTTGTTCTCAGGTAATCTTATGACCACAATATTCAGCCACCACATCACTCCGTCTAACGAAACCAAGCAATAGACGCCATGCAAAACGATTACATCTCATTTTCTAATTTTTTGTCTGGCAATCCTCCAACAAGTGAAGGTCATTGATTTAAGAAACATTCACCAGAATCGAGCTGATATCTTACCTGCAAAAACACTTTTATCCTATCTAATGGGGCTGTGCATGTGCGCGATACAGCTCCTGCTATACCACCGGCTGCCAGATGTCGCCACCACATCCCGCTTTGCATTTCACTTTGCGTAAAGTCATCAGGTACATTCATGTCTTCGCCAATATCGAGGTACTGCAAGAAAGAAAAGAGAACAAAATTATTAGAAGTGAACATTAAATATTGTCCTTCAACAAAAATGAATAAAGCCATTATCTAAACGCAAAAAATGAATAGTTACATGAATTTCAGCCTCTTCAACAGCTGGCAGAGGCAACATCATCTTGGCTGCGATTTATTTAATTATTTTTTGAAGTTTGAAATAATAAATTGAAAAAAATAAATAAAAAAAAACGCTAATATTTGACACTAAAACATATAGAAAGCGTGCCAACGGCCAACGCTTAAATTAGAACTAGTTCCCTTTTGCGGCAACATTTAAGGTGAAACATCGTCGCGCCGGCCGAACTGCTCTCTCTCATTTGGCATAAAATGACAACGGAAAATTGCTTTAAATTAAATTATAAAGAGAAGTGCAGTGTCAAGTATATAGCCAACGCTTTTAGAGGATAGTTTTAGTGTTCTTGAAGCGTGCGCTCTATGCTACAAGGAAGTAGAACAAAAAACGGTGCTCTTGATATTGCCACGCAGTTTGACGCTGATTAAATAAATGAATAAAGAAAAGCGACACTCGGGTGGCTAGAAGGGAGACGAAACAAACGAATTAACAGAGCAATTCTGGGCAATTGCATAATAATTGCCATGCCACCTATCCACCTCCCTCAGACACTAGACAATGTTGTGTAATAAAAATGAAAATAAACATGCCATGCAGTGCATGATAGTCAGTGCAACATGGTGTACTCGGCATGAGTTTAATTATTTGTTAAATGGATGCATACAATTAGGGAAATCAACACGAATGGGCTGGTTTACTGGATGTGTAGGTTATGAAAGCGAATGGAACAATAAAGTCAGTTTTTAAATTCAAATTCACACTGATGTTTAATGGAATGGAAAATGTTCTGATTCACAAATAATCTCTCATTCATAATTTTATATTTTATTATGTGAGACAAGGGCGGTTATCAACTTCGAAGACATATCACGTGAGTCATGACAGGAAGCTACACACTTCGACCCCATTACAGAATCGTTATTATAAGCTCAACCGTAATGTTTAATATTCTTTCTATTAGTAACTGAAATTATCATTTGCTCCCTAACTCCATCTGTGGTGTACTTATTCTCGGTTTGGTTAATGTCTGTACTAAATGAATATTGCAAATCGCAATTGCGACATGACAACAACCCTGTCTAGGTAAAAATGACTGCAACCTCCCTGTAGTTCGTGGCCGCTTAGTATTTAAACTATGTACTAAGTTGAAAGTTCCACGCGCCCCGCAAAATTAGCATGTTATGGATACACTGGGTGAACACAAAGCATTTTAACTTAAATTATCGACGCATTGATATTCACTTGTGAAAATTGCTGGGTGTTATCACGCAGCTTTAAAATTAACAGTCGACATAATATTTGGACATGTTACAAGATGTTATCCCACTAAAAGTGTAAGCCTTACATTTTTTATTAAAACAAATACGCAGTATAGTATAATTAACGCAACGACGAGGCAGCTTTTTTATTCTCTTATACATATTTTAAGTCAATAACATCAAAATTAACTTTGTTCACAAATTAAAGGGTGGAATGCTACTATTCTATGAGAGAAGTTTAATAATGTTGTATCCAAATTGGGAAATGCGTGTTGTTTGCATTTGTTTGCAGGCCATCATGCAACTCTATACAAAAGTGTTTAACGTGCGCCTAAAAGCTCCCAGCACATATTTATAAGCTTAGAAAATTATAAAACTATTAACAATTTATCTGTCAATATGAGTTCTTAAAACACAAACCAAAATAGCTATCTATATTTGCATCAATTTGCAAAATTTTAATAATTATTGCTGTCTAAAAAAATTGCTGGCTAAAAACAGAGCTCGAGCACATCGCGCATGCAATAAACGGAGTGTGTTCAAAGCGACCTGATTTATTCATAAACCACATTTACGGTTGAGCACTAACTGTGATAATTGACATGCGCGAACCATAAGTGGCTGTGTAAATCATAACGAAATTCAGAGCAACTCTCTCCGATTCGGTTAGAATCATGTGAAAAAAAGATCATTCATTGCAGCAA
The DNA here is from genome assembly GCA_946477585.1 of Cheilosia urbana. Classification (NCBI taxonomy): domain Eukaryota; kingdom Metazoa; phylum Arthropoda; class Insecta; order Diptera; family Syrphidae; genus Cheilosia; species Cheilosia urbana. The sequence continues at coordinate 26,767,197 of OX297855.1, forward strand.
ACTTAATTTCTATCCGTGGACGAATTCTTTGCATATTTTTGGGTATGCATTTCAATTGCATTGAAATGTAGAGACGGAAGGCAGCGTTGCCAGACTTTTGGCATGTGTATTCCTTTTTTTTTTTCATCCAAACAAATTTTGTTTGATACCGGGTTTTCCCGTTTTTATTACCCTTTTTTTTTGTTCTCAAAAAGCAAAAAAAAAACACAATTTTTTAAACATAACAAAAAGTGTATTCATCAAAACAAAAATAGCTATACATATCACATTAATTTCGTTATAATTATAAGACTAGGCTAGACTCATTAGATTAGACTAGACTAATCCAAGACTAGGTCATCTTTGTACATACTACTTGTATGTAATCGCAAACATTCACTGTCTATGTCTAGTTTCATAAAACAAACGAGACTCGATTTTTTGTTTCCAGCCGACCAAGCACAAAGCCACAATTCCACAAATGACAAATCTGTCAAACACAAACACCCACCGCCACTACCCATGGTCTGAAAATACCCAGTGTAAAAATTAAGTTTGAAGCGCATGGCTTTGTTCATTAAGGTTTTTTTTATTGAATTTATCGTGTTTGTTTTCTGAACGATGTAAAAAGAAGTTTTGGTATTGAAACGTGGAAGTTTTTGGGGTGACTATTTTTCCCGTTTTCTGGGTTAGTTTTCCCTTAGTCCCTTTGGGGTCAAAAAACCTGAAAAACGGGGAAAAATCCCTAAATCTGGCATCCATGGCGTACAAGTGCGGAAAGATTTCTTAACATGGAACCTGACTTTTATTGGTAACATTTAATTTTGTAGAGCTGGCTAAATATCGTGCTGGCTAGAGACGCTTGTTGGTTTTAGGAATTTTTTTAACTGCCGGTAGGCGCAGTGGCTTAGTGGTTAGTGTGTTGGACTACTACGCTAGGGGTCGTGGTTCGAATCCCGCAAAAATCCAAATTCCAACTTATGGTTTTTTTCACTGCGCCACCTCTCGCGGACGTCTGACAAACATCCGAGAGTATGACTGTCTTGAAAGAGCTTCTCAATTAGCCGTTTGGAGTCGGCATAACATTGTAGATCCCTTATATTCGTTCCAAAAATGAAAACTCACACAAAACGAATGGTTGTGAAAAGCTAGGTCTAGGGTCCCTCCGGACCTGTTGCGCCAACTATTTATTTTTTTTAAATGATAACTTCTGCTATGAAAAGTGCAAAAGCCTAATCATCTGCGTTGCTTTGAAACTTAGGATGTATATTGGGTCGCATGAATAAAACGTAGTAATTGCTTTTACTCAAGAGAAATGTCAAAATCGAAGCATTTGCTACGTTTTGTATGAATAAAAACCAATTTGAGTTAGTTCCAACTTTTGACATGTTCGAAAAGCGGCCTTTTACTCAGATCAGACAAAGCAAATGCTATGCAAATCCTGAGTCTGCTATTTAGTTGAGTCAGACCTTTTGCTGAATATTTTGTACGCACATTTTTTACACAGTGTAGACTATGTATAGCTAATATTTCGTTCAGATGCGAATGTTTAGTAAGAATCATTTCTAAGGTATATAAGAGATCCGGGCTTTTAGGTTGACAGTTCAAATGCCTGGCGTGTCAACAAATATTTCCAACAAGCCTATGATCTGATACCATTCCCTGCACCTGAAGAAGAAATAAAACATCAACAACCTATTTGGCAAACAAAAATCATATTTCCAGATGCAATTGGAGCTATAGATTGCAATCATATTTCTGAATTTAATTATTTTAATTTCAATTTCCACAAAAGTCGTAAGAATCTTAAGGAAAATTAAAAAATTCAAATTTACTGGTCAGGTTTGAAAGAAATTGCAAGGCTTGTTCACGTGCAGCGAAGTACATGCTATGTTCGAATTTTCGAACTTACTTTAGCAAAGTAGGTTTTTATTCATATACCGATTCAAAGCAATTGCTAAGAGCTTTTACTTTGCTACAACCTTTTGCTCAAAGCAAATGCCCAAGAACGATTACGTAACTGATAATCATAGAGAGAGCAATTCGAAAGTTGCTAAATATTTTTTTCTTTGTAAAATGTCTAATCACGAGACTTGCGGCCACTTTCCAAAATCCCAAATAAAACCAGTCGGGTAATAAGTTAAATTCAAAAGCAAATATGTACACACAAATAATAAAAATAACAAAAAATGCCAATGACAATGTCAAATTTCGTCTCTTCCTTGTTGAAATTCCTCAGAGTGTGTGTCTATTTTGCACGTCTGTAATTGAATATCTCATTATTGTTTCGGAGTATACTCCGTATGCAAACAATAACGAAATTATGATGCTCATTGCAACTACATTATGCAACTTATTCCAATAAGCGTAACCTTCGAAAATCAAAGGGCCATCGACTGACAGAATTTTGTTGCCATGTTATTTTATCACGAGTATAGGTAATTCAAATTAAATTAATAAAATGGACTTTGAACCGACCGATACCGAGTCATACGAAAAAATCACACCCACTCACGCCCACAAATTGTGTTTACTATGTATAGCAAGTCATGTGAGTGAAAGAACTGTTTTTTCTTTTTTCTTTTTCACCTTTACTGAATTTTGCAATCGATGCAAATTCAATTCCCTATTTCTAAATATAAATGCAGAGTATTACAATTGTTCGTAATTAGCAAGAGATTAATATAAAAATAGAAACTAACACCATTGTTGGGTAAATAATTAGATTAAAGACCACCGCCGATATTAGTAGATTGTATAATAGCTCTGCTCTAAGTGTTTGAAATTAGATCCCCCGAGACTGGTGGAAATTGAACTTGCGTAAACTAACGTAAGACATTATGGGGTGAAAAGTTTGCTAATCTTATAAGTGTCGGCGCATTTTGGATTTGTTAGGTTATGTGAGGTCTGATGTGTCATATGTTGTGGTATAATGAATTTTAACATAGACCAAAATAAAAGAAAAAGAAAAAAAAGCGTTTAACAAGATAGTATTCTCCGGGTCCTTGAGAATTTTTTTGTTTTTTGTAATTTACTTTTGAAAGGAAAAGCACACAGCTAATAGTTTGACATTGACATTGTAGAATGACATCTCAAGGCTGAAATTAATCAAAAAGTTGTTCCGTCAGTGCGAAGTGCGAATACAAATGAGTTGTATTATTCGTGATCATAATGGATAATTGCTTACTGGCTCGGTGCAGGGAAATAGCCTCACGGGCAATAACTTCACAGGGGAAACAACTTCATCTCGAGTGGGAAATAAATTCACTTATTTTATGTGAAATTATTTCCCAATGAAAGTGAGCAAACACTTTTTTCTTCTTCTTTTTTGTTGGAAATAATTTTTCTTAACAATTCATAAACAGTTGAAAATGTATGGGGAAGGGGGCATGATGCCCCCCTGCAACTCCCCGGCTTGGAGTCTCTGTTAAGGGGTGGGAGTAGTTGTGAGTTTGGGTGTACACAAAGTTAGCTAAATTAGCTATACTACTCATATATAATTTGATTTTGTTTTCCAGTTAGAATCAACAAATTCTCAAATTGTAGGTGGGAAATAATTTCACAAAATTGGTGGTGATGTTATTGCCCACTTCAACTGGGAAATAACTTCACATATAAAAAGCGAAATTATTTCCCACTCAAGGTGAAGTTATTTCCCATGTGAAGTTATTGCCCGTGAAGTTATTTCCCTGCACCTACTGGCTCACAAATTTGACAGATCGGCGCTCAGTACAGTTTGCGTTTACATGTATTATGGACTACCTATATGAGCTCTCTGTTGAAAAAAAACCTGACGTATAATTCTGACATCGACTTTCGAAAGTTCAACCCAAAAACCATAAAATGGATTGAAGTAATTCTTAATCCAGCTTAAGCCAATGTTCGATGTCATAAAATTGTATGTTGGGACCAAAACAGTGCTAGTGGGATTCCGTCCATTTGTTTATGCTTGAAATATGTCATTTCATATAAAATTGAAAATAATAATGCACATAAAACTGCTTACTTCGTGGGAGAACTGTCATTGAAGAAATGCAGAAAATATATTAATTTTATTTTAATTCGCAAAGTACACCAAACAAGTGAACATCTTTGGAATTATGAATGAACAGCGTATCTCTCGTTGTTGATATTATTATTGTCTCTCGTTTGCTGACGCCGAGTTTGCCTAGCAGTTCATTGTTAATTCAACATGAATTGTCATCGAGTCGAAGATGTACTAGAATATGCCTAAAATCACTGTTCATTGTGTAACATTTATAAAACTGGAATATTTGCAATTCGACTTGCGTGAACAAAAAAAGGAAAAAGAATAAAACAAATGTTCATATCATAATCCTACCAAGTACTGACTTATTATTTCGCAATATCTTTTTCAGTTAACATCATCCAAACTTTCTTCAGTTTATAACTACAATTTGTCTTTCCTTTTTATCTTTCCTTAATAAACTTGTTTTCATTACTGGTGATCTAGCTAAGTGACAGATTGATAGAAATTTATTAAGTTTCTTCTACATTGACATCGAATTGAAATGACACAAAGTAATTGAAAATCTATGTATGAACTAGTACTAAACTCGTGAGTGGGTTACTCCTCCCTTTGCGTCAGTATATGATAAAGCAAAAAGAGGTTTAACTGCAACGTATTTATTAACGATGTCTGCCTATGATAAGGTTTTTTTAAAGTTGATTCAGCAGGTACATTGACGTCAAAAGTTGATAAGCATAAACAGTTGGCAAACTTTGGGGGAAAGCAAAGACGAAAGTAATCACATATATGATAAGAGATTTCACAATACAATTTAACTTTCGAAATGATGGAGGCCATAAAAATGTTTTCAAAATACACGTAAAATGTTTGAAAGAAAAACAGTGAAGAACATGCAACAAATTCGAAATAAAATCCAAATAATTAGAATGAAATCGAAATCGATAGGCAGCTTGTTAGTGTAGGCATCCACCGATTATATTGTTTCACACCATAGACCTTAACCCATTAATTACGTCTCTGTTTTGCAAACTCATGTCAGATAGAGAGGAGTATCATCGAAAGAGTCTGTAGACCTTGAAAAATAAGAGGCTATGCTTACTGTAAGGGCAACTGCTATTTTGGTCATTAATCAAAATGGCCATTCATTCGACTTGTACATTTGTAAGCCAAGATGTAAAACTGGGCCTCAATCCATTCATATTTCTCGTGTTATAAACTGAGGTTACCCGCTTCGCGATATATTAGATTGTATTTTAAACCCTAAGCCAACTTTAGTTCGGTAAAAAAAACATGCCTCGTCGCACTTTCTAAACCTAGAACAAAATCTCGCGTCCATGGCCAACAGCAGCCTTTTCGTAAGCCTGCTTTACAAAACTTGCAATGAGCAATAGAACAAAGTTGTTCGCCTTGCAAGTTTAAGCCACTTCATCGGAGTGCGATCAATTCATTTGCCACATGTTGTCAAAGACTTGTTGAGATATCACGAGTCATACATTTCTGGCAATTCACTACCTTATCTCACTTCCATTCGATACCATGTTTGCATGACTCACATCCCTGTTCAAAACCACGACGCGACGCCGACATACATATCACTAAGAAGCATCTCCATATCTACACTTTAATTCAAATAGTCAAGTGAATTCGCTTTTCAACGCTTCCGATATCTGAGTCACTCAATTAGGTCACCAAATTCCAACTCGGAAAGTGATTGCACCCAAAACTATGAGTGATTATGCAATCGGAATGTGGTGCGTTTTCTTTTCATTAGACATGCTGCTCCATGCTGCTCGATTCCGCTCGATTCTGCTGCACGTGGCCTGAACAGCATAAAAGAGTGTTGGTTCGAAGCAAGCTTTGCCTTATATAAACTATCAACTAATTGAGAAATTGAAATCGCAAAAATTCATTTTCTCTCTTAAACTTAAGATATAGTTGAAGTTTGCCTCTCTTTGAATGAAGAGAAATCGTCAAATCGTCAACTGAACTTTGATCGGACTGCAAAATTTATTCCAAGGGAAAAATTATTTCACCAAAAAATGTTGAAAGTTTTTTATGAGGCCATTTCAAATTCCATTCCAATCATAATAATTGCATATGTATTAGATTCATGTTCCCCATTGCGCGTGCCCAAGTGATAATCTGTCTAGTTGAGTCCGGTTCATGCCGGACTTTAGTGCGTCAACTTCAATTTGGTTGGAATGGTTTTTGGATTTCTATTGTACTATGGCAAATAGTGTCAATTGAACGGAAGTTGCGTAACATGTCATCCATACAATGACACATACGAGTTCACAAAAGCCCCACCTACTGGTCGATGACATTTAAAGTTCAAGTTGCGACCACACGCGTTTTCTGACATGTAACCAGACACAACAAAATAAGTAGTGCATATACAATTTCATAAAGCTGTCATCTTTTAAGCGTACATTTATTTATATTCCTGTGGTGTCAATCCAATTAAATTAACAACATATCCATCATACACACAGTATAATGAAAGACGTGTACTAACTGTGGGAACAACGGATCGCCTTGAACCTGGACAAGGGACGCGTAGATGGTCTCCTCTAGGTCACATCGCACGATCAAGTCAATTGGATAATTTGGAGGGATAGTTGCACATTTAAAGCCTTCGCCCCGTGAATTGAATTGAATTAGCATAAACATCCGGAGAGGCTTGGCTGTTGTTTGTTTATACTCTAGATTCACTTAAATTTATTTTTTCCACTTTGAAATATATGCTGTGGAAAATTTTGTAAACATGGGAAGAGTGTGCATTTTTGTTTACTACTAATAAACATTTTTAATCTTCACTTTAAGAAGATATAAGCAATTAAGATCTCACAATATCGCCACTGTGATGTATATCACATCGAACAATCCTAAAGAAGTGTTTTGCCACTCTGTTTCAGCATGCAGTTCGATCATTAAAAATTCCCCAATGACACTATCCAATATTTGACGGGGTTCCCGGAAATTTGATTAAAAATATGTTATGATGTGAAGTGTGGACAAACGAGTTTAGTACAACAGAAGAAACCAGTTCTCGTTACTTTTCTAAATAAACTTCATTTTGTTGACGCTACAATTACAATGATAAATAAATGTCGGTTGACTGTTGAAATTATTTACGTATGACAAATAGTGCTTTTCTATAAAAAAAAAAAACAAATTCAAGTTTATAAAAGATAAGTTTAGCCATTGTGAACTCCTTAAATTTAAAGTCGAAAATAAAAACAAGGAATTGGTCGGTAACGTCACTTTTCCTACGTCAGCCAGATATGCGAACTGTCATCTTAGTACTCGGTCTGAATAAGCTGGCTGGAATAAACTGGCATATATCAAGTCAGCCAACTGTCAGGCTTACTAAACTATAGGTCTTTTCCTTTACTTTTGTAGTAAGAATGGAAAAGACTGTCAAAATGGCAGATTCTCTCACAGAGAGAGACGCTTACAAAAAAGTTAAGGAACGCTTTTGTAGTAATTTATGAAAAATGACAGATACATAATTCAAATTTCCAAAAATTGGACGAAAAGTCGTTAAAATGTCTGATAAACTCGAAGAATTTGTTAATTTACTAAGAAAATTATTTATATCCACTAGCTGTCGAGAAAGTGATTTGGAATTAATCGAACTTCATTTTGATCAATCCGAATATGTGGGAAATTTTGTACTGATTGAACTACAAGCATTAAAAAGAGGAAAAAGTGACACTGCATGAAGAATTACATGGAGGAGATTATTCCTTGCGAGGAAGAATTTTGTCGTCACTTTCGAAATAATCTTGAGGAGAACATTCAATTTTATTTTTTTTCCGCTTGTTAATCCGCGCATATGCCAACTGGGATAACAAATTTTAAATCAGCTGTTATTTGTAAGGTGACTGACAGCTTTTTCACTTCTTACACCAAGAATTTTTGGTGAGTCAAAATTCGTAAGATTCTCACGGAAGATTTAAAAGTAAAGAAACAGACCTTACGTACTTGAACTTTCCAACTAGTACCTACGTCGGGAGCTTTGACATTATTTTAAATTGACTGACGTTCGATGTACGCAAATAGTATTTGCGGAAATGGAAAATGTAAAATACAACCAATTCGATGATGAGGGCAGTCAGAATTGGCAGTTGTAGAAGTTGTTTAGTTTCCTTAGAAAGTATGTATGTATTATTTGTTTATTTTTTTCGGGAGTTGGGAGTTATGCTCCGCTGAAAAATACTAACTTATGTCTACAAAAAATGCCAACCATATAATTTGGATACCAATCATAACTAATCAACTATCAAAGTTTCAAACCCATCGGTACGTCCAAAAATAATGTTGTACAAAATAAATGTAACAAGCATTCAGCTTATATCAACGAACAATCTTTTGCGCGCTATAATAGGAAGAAACTATTCCTCGAGTAGTTCAAGGACGCACTTTACTGAGAATAGTAAAAACTTATCCACCCGTGTTTGGCGAAAATGTGGACTCAAGTTGTCAGTTAATGAGAATTCAATTGTCTTTCAAATACGTATTTGCGCCTTACTAATAACAAATTCTAGTGATTTCTAATTTACAGAAGTTCAGAAAAGCAAAATATGCACGGTGCAACTCTGAACTCTTTAAATTTAAGGTCCAAACTAAAAACGTTTATTGGTTGGGACGTTACTATTGAAATTTATGTGTTAAGAAAAGTCAATCACAAAAAACCGGGTTTTCGCGAAAACTCGTGAAACTTCAGTTTTCAAAACGATTCGTTTAAAGTCGTTTTCCACGAAAACACCAAGAAAACGACTTCCAATCGTGGCGTTGTTGAAACAAACACACATTTTTCGACATTCAGCAGAGCAGCTGACCGAACAAATGTCACAACTCACAACCTAAAATCATTTTCCACACTAATTGATGAGCTAATATTATTTTTAAATGCTCTGAATCAATTTTATTTGTTATATAATGCGATCGAAATTTGTAAACAAAACAGTTTACACAGAAGTTTCACGACTAGTGTCTCACAGCTGATGGAAACGTCAAACGAAAACTAGTTATTGTTCGGTGTGAATGCAATTTCGAATTTTCGATGAAAACACGGTTTTCACTGCGGTGTGAAAAGGGTATAACTCCACTGAAATTGGGTTTCAATTTGTCTCATTCACAATACAATTTTGAATCAGACATGAATTCAAACTCGAGTTCGATGCACTTCTATCAGTAGGTTCATCTCAACTCTTTCAAATGTGATATAATGACATTCACTGAGATAATACTGAAACAAACCTATTTCTTGCTTTCGTTAAATTGTGTTTACCATTTTTAAGGAGTTGAAAGACGCAACTAAAGTAGTACAACTGGTTGATTACAACACAAAATTCAAAGTTCAACCGAATTCAAATCCAAATGCCCTACAGAAGAGTATCTATTTTTTGCCATCAGTTTTTATGCACGATTAATAAATGCGTTATTTTATGTGTCTATTTCTGACATCTGCATTTCCATTTATGCACTGTCAACCGTGATGAGTCAATTCCAGCGCCCCCAAAAGTCCAACAAATTGAGCTGTTCGAATTTCAGACAAAATCGTGTTTAGCAACCAATTAATGCGGGGAAAAAAAACATTATCTGCTTCAAAAACAGGCGAAAAATGCAATCTCCAAAATAACTGCACAAAACGGCCTCGATTCATTCATGAGGACATAACCCTGAAATACATTCGCTTCACACTATTTTCTGGGTGATTAACCGAATTTCAACTCGCTTCAAATCGTAAAAAAAAAATATAATCTCAAAACCCAGCCATTGACACGCGTGGTATTGTAGTAGATAACAAATTACAACAAAAAACAAAACCTTCTCATATGATCAGTCAAAGTCTTTGCAACTCATGCTCAACTCATACACGAACAACTGTCGTTATCATCGTGAATACCAATTATTGTGAAAACGCGTAAAAAGAAAACCACAAGAAACAAAATCCCCATGTCGTCAACACATACTCGTCGTGAGTACGCTGTTGCTAAGCGCGTTAAAAAGAATTATAAAAAAAAAAAAAAAAAAAAACCCTTCCCACCATGATCCATGAGTGATGATGATGAATGAATTCGAATTAAAAGTGATAATCGACGAAATCGAACACATGGCACGCGAAGAAATGCTCTTAAAAAGCTCTGAGAAACTTAAGAGAAACCGATCGAATCGGTGTTCGGTGGATCTTGGATGTTGGATTGGATCGTCAACATTTCAATTTACTTGGGCACTTTTTTTAAATTTATCCTTAAGTAAGAGAAAAAAAGATATTTACCCGTGTCATCATATCGCGGAATATAACGACAAAATCCTCCAGCATATCACCGGCCAAAGCCATTTGGTGGATATTGTGATAGTCGACTTGCATGTTGATTGTGTTGGACTTCAACATTTTTTGTTAAATTTATTTTATTCAAAAAATAAACCCGAAATAAATTATAAAATTAAAATGTTTTAATCACAGTAGTTGTGTTTCAGACTTTTCACTTGTGTCCTTTTCGTGTTGAAATTCTCTTTCGAATTTCTTCAAACTGAACTTTCACTTAATTATTTTTTAAAAATAATTTAACTGCAACATTGCAGTTTTATTTAAACTTTTATTTCTCTAGCACAAATTTCTAGCGGCAAAGACTTTCACTTTTTCGTATTTTCGTTCTGCGTTTGAAAAATCTATCTCTTTCCGGAAATTATTTTCAAATTTTATTTTCTTAATGTAACACGCCCCCTTGTGGTTTAGGTTGTTGGCGTACTAAGGATAACAGTCCCGTTGGTAAGGAAAACTTGTTACTGTATCCGTTTCAGTTTGCCACCGGATTATCCGTCTACTAGTCGAGACAGCAGTTGTACTGAGACTGAATTCAAATTGGCCACACGAACGTCACTTAAAGACCGTGCGCGAAGCGGCACTAGATTGACGCGCGATACGATGAACGGATGTTTATGGTGGTTTGGTATTAGTGTGTGACAGAGGGCGTGTGTGGAGCACTTTGGCAGTTGCCACTTGCCACCCTGTTGTGTTTAATGTGTGGGTATATTAGATTTTGTTATGAATAAGAGACTTTGATCGGTGGTTGTTGGAATTACGGCATAGCGTATGGCGTACTAGGGGTGCACAGAGACAGAGAGCGACGGGTGTTATCGTAAAACTAGCTGTACTTGCAATGTCGGGAAGCCCACATTATTATTTTTTTTTTTTTTTTTTTTGCTTATCTTTTGCAACGTCAATGGGGTTTTGGTTTTGCTGTGTGGCAAATAATTGTGCAGAACTATAGAAAGTACTAGAACTGAGGATTGATTTCAACTGTCGCTAGTGCAAGTGTGATAAATGACCCACAATGGGAGAGAGAGAACAAGTGGAATTTAGCGAGTTCCTTCGATTTCACCGCGAAAAAAGAGGCTCGACCGATCACACATGTTGTTGCATAAGGAGCGTTACGATCACTGATCGCGGCCGAGGTGCGAGGTGTACGTGGAAGGTCCGTGTAAATTGGCTGATTAATTACGATAGAATTTTGAACGCCGCGAGTTTGTTAAAATTCGAAAATAATGATGTACTAAAAAGTCAACCCCCCTCAAGGGTTATAATGAAAGTTGGTGCAAGGGTAAATGAGGGTAAATGAAGGCACGTTTATTAGTTGTTTCAGCGGAAAATTGCTGGCGTTTAATCATTTCGAAAGTTTTTAACTGGCCTCAGAGCCTCGGTCAATAGTTTGAAAGGCGTTCCTATTTGGACCGCCTGAAAACATTTATATTAAATTGAAAACGTCTTAAATTGGACGATATTTCTCACTGAACGAATGACACTTTAGTACCTCCATTCATGGCAATGCATCAGTTAAAAAAAATCTTTTCAACGAAAAGATTAAGATTTTAAAATATTGCGGCTAAAGCAGAAAAAAAGGATGGCAAGAAAAAATACCAAATGAGACAACTAACAAATAACAATGCACTGTGGTCTGGTTGTCTTCCTCTCTGTTCCAATCTATAATTGCAGGTTACTTCCTGACGAGGAAAACAGAGCTAACGACTGTCAGACTTCAAATGTTCAAATAATCACTCGAAGGATTCTGATGATGAGTTAATAAATGTAAATGTAAGTTCATAAATGTAAAAAAGGCTGCATTGTAAAAGAACTGCATTATCAATTGCAGAAGTTTGGCAGTACTGGAGCTCATAAAAGAAAATACTGACTGTTGCCAATGGCGCATGTGTTTCTGTTTGTTGTAAATTTTGCTATAAGTAAATTATTTAATAATTTAATAACTTTTGTTACATATTTAGAAAAGAACAAGAGCAAAAATACTGGTCCGTGAGGACAGAAAACTACTTATACCATTTTGCCTTGTAATGGAATCGGAATTATACTAAACAACCGGCAAAAATTGTTTTTATTTCTGCTATTTATGATTTCAACTTACATATGCAAGGGGTGCGTTCAAGTATCTAGTTTAGTAAAGCTAAGATTACACGTGTCAATTTTAGTGGCAAAATTTGACGTCACAAAGATTCGCTGTTTCTATTGTCACTCGTGTGTCTCTCGTGACATTACGCTGCGACAGCCAGCGTGGCCAGACGCTTGACAGGCGATCACACGTAGTGACACATTAGGTCTGTTCCTTTACTTTTAAGTCTTACGAATTTTTACTAATTCTTACGAATTCTTACGAATTTTTACTCAGTGCCGTTCCTTAACTCAAAAAATTCGTAAAAGAGAGCGTCATCAAGAGAGCAAGATATTACCCCTCCACTAAAAATCTTACGAATTTTTACTCAACAAATTTCTTGGTGTAAGAAGTGAAAAAGCTGAAAGAAGTGAAAAGTAACAGCTGATTTGAAATTTGTTGTCCCATTGGGCATATGCGTTGATTATTTTTTGACTTCTTGTTTATTAAAATGGTATCAACAGGCGGCAAAATAAAATTGCATGTTCTCTTTAAGATTCTTTTCGATATTGGCAACGAAATTCTTCCTTGCTGTAACAAGGAACAATCTCTTCCATGTAATTCTTAATTCAGTGTCGCTTTTTCCTCTTCTCGAATACTTGTAGTTCAGTCAGTACAAACTCTTCCACATACTCAGATTCATCAAAATAAAGTTCAAAATAAATGATATAACTAATTTTCTTGGTAAATTAACAAATTCCTCGAGTTTATCAGACATTTTAACGACTTTTCGTCCAATTTTTGAAATATTTGAATTATGTATCTGTCATTTTTCATAAATTACTACAAAAGCGTTCCTTAACTTTTTTGTAAGCGTCTCTCTCTGTGAGAGAATTTATCCCCACCACTGCCATTTTGACAGTCTTTTCCATTCTTACTACAAAAGTAAAGGAACAGACCTATTTAGGACAAGTGTTTACGTTATAATGAAGTCGGCATGTCAATGTTTGCAACGACAAATGACACGTGTAATCTTAGCTCAAGTCTGACAGGTGCCTGACTTAATGTATCTCAGTTTTAATTGGCTTAGATCATTCATATGAACAGCTGTTTCAGTTGACGTGTATGGAGGGGTAGCGGACGATTCAATAGTCAAGAAATTTGTGACTGAGTACTAATTTGACAGTTTGCTTATATGTAGCTGACGTAGGACAAAGTGACGTTCCCGACCAATATAGTTTTTGTGTTTAGGTTACATAAATATTCCAGAGCAATCTAGTCGACTTAAGATTACTAGATTTTTTAATGTGCCCAATTATGAAATCATTTTTGACAAAATCATTTTAAATAGTTACGGCTTTTCGAAAAAGAAACGAAAATTTGGAAAACAGCTTCCGCTTGCTTTAAGTATGAAGTGCGAATATTTGTCCATTAATCCCAGACAACAAATGGTATGGCGGTTGACAGAACTATGCCCCCTGGGGCTCCTTTTATAAACGAATTTGTTTATAAAAATCCCTCTGACACATAACCTCTTTAGCTCCCTCCCAAATACGCTGTTTACTTTTCAAACAAAAACACAAAAAATGTCCTCAACCTTTAGCTGGACTTTTGACCTGTCTTCTGAGCTGGTTTGAAAGATCTGGCAAATACTCAGTAAACATGTTGCTAATCACTAAACGCTTGTCCAAATGAAAAAAAAAATTATTATCCGCACTATCAACAAAAGCAATTTGAGTGTCTGACCCAGATAACAACAAAAGCAAATGATATTTTTTCTATTCTTTTGCGTCTTCCATGCTTTGTCCTTTTTATCGAGAATTTACTCGACGCGTCTTCCCGTAATAGAAGTACAAAAACCCACACCGAAACTGGTGAATAATTTCCGATTTTTATCATAGTTTTTGTGTGCGATCATTTTCTCATGCTCGTGTCATTTAATTGCCATTATCAGTGTCAGTACATTTCCAGTCGCATGCCTGGTGATATTGAATTCATGTGAGCCCACTTATCACGAAGGTTGGCCTTTTTTTTTTTTATTAATGAACTGTTGGCAATATAAGTCAAAATAAATTTTTTTGGTCTACTCGTGGTTTAGTTCATTCACACATGAGTACTAAGGAATTTGTTCGCAAAGTTTACTTACCTGTGGACTTGGCGACACGATAAGATCTCATTAAATTGCTGTTGACTTTCAAGAAATAGCTATGACTTTTCGTTTCAAATCTGATTTTATACTTCTTTATACTAATTGGAAAAGTAATGTGTATAGCGTAGGTGTATTTTGTACGAAGTGCGGATTTTCAAGAAACGAAATAAATTGTCAATTGGAGATTAAAAATACAATTAGTCACGTGGTTATAAATCGTTTCCTGGAATGGTTTTGCATTTATTTATTAGCCGACCCAGTCGGATAAAATTCGGGTCCTAAAAGTGTAGGTTTCTATACGAAACAATCCTTGCAAATAAAATATACCTTTTGCGAAAAATATTTAGTAGGACATTAAAGTTCTCAAACAGTCTGCGATGGATCACGGCGTAAACCTACAAGCTTCTTCCTAGGTAACTGCCGGTGAAGTCCGTAAAGGCGGTCGTCGAATTTCCTGCTCCTCACTCCATCGATACAAAAGGGCCTGAATATAACCAGAATAATCTTTCCCTCAACACACTCCTCGCAGTTGTCATTACTATGACGTAGTGATTATTCCAACTATGTAAATTTCTGAGAGATGCCGAAGGTTCTTTGTGTAAAATAAACAATGGACGACACGATGGTAGTAGAGTTACGTAAAGAAAATTAATGGCGAAATCGTTGACTACTATCGCGCGAACGGTTATCGTTCTCAGGGTTACGGAATGAGAGCCCTAATCAAGTTGTTCGCAAAGGTTAGTTGTAACTAGGTTTTTGAGGTGTTCACACAGTTTTGCCGACAAAATTTTCTACACGCCACATTTAGTGGACTCAATCCCAGGAATCTGAACTTCGCAGATTAGTTGGTACACACTCCTTGCCAAATCATCTGCATCCTTTTGGGGCTTAAGTTTGGGTATCTATGACCTCACTATGTCATAGTTGGGTGCCTTTGCCGTAACAGTCTGCAAACACATTCTTCCGAGTCAGAGGCGTTAAATCACACGATCTCGCCGACCAATCGACGGCTCCGCTCGGTGGCTTGTGGCACCGTCCTATTGGAACCACATATCACTGATGTCCATTCGTTTTGTGTGAGTTTTTCATTTTTGGAATGAATGGAAGGGATCTACAATTTTGGAATTTGTTTTTTGCGGGATTTGAGCCTCGGTCCCCCGCTTAATAGTCCAACACACTAACCACTAAGCCACTGCGCCTACTAATTTATTTAATTGCTCAAAGAAATAATGTTCCAACATGATTGTCTCTGTAGCGTATACCATTTACCGTAACGGGACGGTCATCGGAAAACCAGCAACAGTGACATTTTGAGGATGAGGTGATGTTCCATGAATCAAATGAGGGTTCTCACTTGTCCAGTAACGCATATTTTGCTTATTGACGAAGCCGTTTAACAAAAAATTCACTTCATCACTGAAGGTTGAAAATTAGCGTTAACGCTCTTAAATTTGCGACCACCAACCCAGAATTTCGGTAGTAAATTTTAACTATTTGTACTTCACCATGATGAAAATGTTGATTTTACTGAATATTTTGACAGTTCGGGAATCGATTTATGGGTAAGTTCACTCTAAAAGTTTAAAGTTGCCAAGTCGCAAAAGAAAGACCCTTTAGATGTATATAATATATATCAAGTCCGATAACATTAACTGATTATCCAAACAGTTATTAAAATGCTTCGCGAATTGATCTATATCTTTATCACCCCAATTTATTGTTCGGTTCCTGTCTGGAGCGGTTATCTGATCAATTCAACAGCTCGGCATAAACATTGCGTAGAGATATTGCAATTATGTTCATAATAAATTGTCAGTTTCAAATTTAATCATTTCATTATAAACAGAACAAAAACGCGACTCCATATACGGTAGGACAAAGTAAAGAAGACGAAAATTCAGTAAAAGAATTCAGAGCTACATTTGCGATAAAGTGGTATAATTTATTTCTTTGTCTTTTGCTTTGATTCGACGTTCGCCTATTACCCGCTCGCTGAAAGTGATTGGCGCTGAAAGCAGTTTACTAGCAGTGTCATGAATACAGAATACAAGAAAGGTGTCAACATGAACTATACTCCCAAGTAACTCCTAACTGAAATACCTAGTCGTAGTCTAAGTGTCAATTAAAGTATTGAAGTATTGAAAATCCTCTCTCTACTTTCCTTTACGGAGAAAAAATGTTCATCAAAAAAGGCTTGATAAGGAATAGAGTATTTTTTTAGAGGGACAGAACTAACGAAATAAAACACATAATGGGTAATGCTTATGACCACGGAATTGTCATTAACGAGAATGATAATTTGATGTCATTTTAATTTGATTTCAGTCATAAAGACTTCGCTGCTGAGTCGCACAATGCACAATATGGAAGACCGAACTGGTTTTGAGGTAGCTATCACCAATCGGCTGAACTGCATTTGCGGTGAACGCGCCAAACGTCTAGAATACGTCTAGATACGACATAGCAGCTAATTGGTATCTCGTTGGTGGTAGTCTTATACGTCATTGATTTGTGGTAATTTGTTTGAGAAGGAATGTGTGCAACCAAAAAGTAAGCCGATATTATTTTTGAGTATTTTTATCAGTAGATATTTATCTGTTTTTATCTATATATATAAAACAAAGTTGCATCCGTAAGAACGCCCATCACTCGAGATCGGATCGTCCATTTGAGCTATCTTTTCTTTGTTGTGTCTGTCTCCGCCTGAGGAAGGTTTATACGTGGAGAAAATTGGAAAATTTTAAAAGGTAATTGAAAAAATTGAGATCGTGTTTGTCAAAAATTTTACATGAATTTATGTGAAACATCTACAGGCGCAGGCGCGACTTAAGGGTAAAATCGACTCGACTGAGACGGAAATTCCGTGGAGACCGACTGCGGAAATTGGGCAGTCGCGATAGGTGGCGCTGTTGTCGATCTGCTAAACCAATCAACCGATTTCAATGAGATTTTGTGGATGTACCTATATGGTTGGTTGTAGTTTGAAAGATATCAAATAAACATTTTCACAATTCATTTAACTAAATTCTTAAAGTGAAGACTTACATGGGCACGCTGGCCCTGGAGAGTGAACTGTTAAAGCTCGGTCTTACACAGACTCTAGACTAGACTACTGAATCAGTTGTATCACGGGCGAAGCCTGGCGGAAACAGCTAGTTTAGATATAAAACAACAAAAACGAATTCACGGAAATAATGTCATTAATTGGAAAGGAGGACGTTTTTTCATTTGACAGCAAGTTTCAGCCGCCCACAAAACATTCCGTGGCCATTTGCAGCAACCCCACGCACCTGCCGGCATCTATAACACAGCGCTATACTTACGGTAAAATGGCAACCGCGAATCAGAACAAACCAGTGGTCAATTCTCGTTCTGTGAAAAATTGAAACGAAAATGTTTTCACCCTTCCACCCCAATTCAATTCTCATTCTTTCTATTCTATAAAGGTGAAACCAAACGTCAATTTTTCATATGAATAAATTCTTTTCACGGCCATTCATTTGCAAGTGAATGTTTTTAGTGAGAGTTTGAAAATTGACAACCCTCTTTCATACATCACAGTGTGCGGTATTGAATTCACCACCATTTTTTCACTTATTAAACGAGAATCGCACTTTAGTATAATGTGAATCGAAAAAATGAAAGCAATGAAAGTGAAAGCGAATGTGGAAACTATTTATTCGATTCACTCTTTCACAGAATGGGAATTGACCCCCAGCTGTCAGCTGAAAAATGTATTGTCGCTGAAAACAGTATTGCCAAAAGTATACCCCTACTTTCGATTGACCCACAACTTTGAAATGGACTTCTTAAGGACTACTACCAAAAAAGCATTAGGTAGACTTACCTAATCTAATCTAAAAAAAAAAAGAGTCTTAATTGATTTAAATACAATTACAGCAACTTTCCCCGCAATTGAAAATTCTTGCCGCGAGCTGTCGCACTTTATTCACAAACCACATAATACAGTAGCGTCCACAAACCCACGAATAATAAATTCGTTTGAAATTAAACTTACAAAAATGAAACTGAATCGCGGGTTTCTGCTACTAAAGTACCTAAGTTTTCATGTGAATAAAGTATCAGAAACTACGAATATTCGCTCTTCCGCAGTTCGCAATTCGCTCTCAAGTGAATAGTCCTTAAGATGTCGTCTCTCTTAGTAATTTGACAAGACCGCAGAATACTACACATATATACAGGATGATGCGCCATCTTTTATGTCGGTATTTAAATATTCAAGAAGTTTGACATTTATCAACCGATTGACTTAGACTTAGACGTGTTTTTGAAACGTCAATTCAGTACAATTAGGTAAATAGAGGCGGCCATTTAATTGATGTTGTATTCAAAATCAAAAGTTGTAAAGGACCAAATAATATAAAACTTCCTCGTGTATGGAAATCAGTTTATTTTTTTTAAGTTATTCAATGTTTACATAGCCACATAAAAGATGGCGGAACCGCTATTCTCGAAGGAAATGTCAAATTACTGCGCTATAAAAACAATTTGTTATCTATAACCCTTAAGATTTGAACAACTTAAAGTAAACTCACTCCGAAAACACGGTAGCTCCCCTTTTCTATGGTAGCAGACGATTAACTAACTTTAATACAAACATTCAATCCCTGTGTGTTTGTTTTTTCAAAAAGTAATTCCCATCATATCACCGATTTAACTTACGAGTAACTAACTAACTGCATCCAATTTGAACCGGCAAACGTTTTATTCCCTCTCTCTCAAATGATTACATCGATCGTGGAGAATTCTTCCGTCATACAACTTAGAATATTACCGCATATATGTTTACACTATCACTTGAAGCAAGGCGGCTCGTGATAAGAAATGTGGAAAACTACAAGTTCGCAGTTTGAAATTGGCGGAACTATCCGTATCTAGTGCACGCTCCATCTGTCTGTTCGTCTACTCGTTAAATGGGTTACAATGCAATAGACGAAAATCTTGTGTGGATTTCAAAGTGTGCGAATGTCAAAAGAAATGATTTACGTATAGCTTAAACCTGAAAATCAGCCGAGTTAGTATGGAAAGATGTATGAAAGTGCAAAACTGTTCGCGGGTTTCTTTTGTTGCGAGGAGCTGCGCATAACGGAGAAATCTAATTTGCACTGTTAGGCGTTACGAGTCGGTGTGGCGTGTGACTGATGGGTGCTGACTGCTGAATGATTCAATTAGATGAGCAATCGATTAGTTCTTTGTGTGAGCGCCCCTTTTACCCCAAAGACCATGTGATGCAAAAGATAATAACAACTACAAACATTTGAGTAATTAGCGGATTTTTAAATTGAACCGCGTGGATCAAAATTCAATTGGAAACGTTGCTCTTTGTATACATATACGTTTCAGCTTTGTTGGTTAGGTGCCGCAAAATGGTACTAAATAAATGCCCAACACGAGTCAAGTGCATGACGTGGGTAAAAGTAAAAACGAAATGGACAGAGCTTGGCAGACTTTAGAAAGTTGTTAAGGTTAGGATTAACTGTTGGACAAAAATGTTACTCATACGACCGAGTCAGCTCAGAAAAAAAAATTATTGAAATTGGCACAAGTCCCATGACTATAAAATGTCTCCGCTCGTGTGAAAATGAAGCCTAATATAAAAGCTCTAGTTTTAAACTTAAAACAGTTCCGGAACTGACTGATAACGCACAGACCGAACTTTTAGTCATGTAACTTTGAAGTCGCATTCCGCTAACTTTGTAAACGCGCACTAAGAAGGGATTTAAATTTTAAAACAGAAAGCAAATCTACAATTCTGACAAGTGCATTGCAGATCTACACAGAAAGGAACGAAAAAACACAAGTAGAAATACCACCTTAGACTGTTCTATTTGTTTTTTTCAAGAGGCTGTCCTAAACTGAAAGATTTCCTTCACAACTTCCATACAATTTATTGCGTAGCATTCGTCAGCAAAATCTACTGTTTATTCTACTTGCTATTTATTAATATTTTACTGTCATAGAATCTTTTTAAAATTCAAGGAATGTTTTTTGCTTCTGTTAACCTTATTTATATTATTTATAATACTTTTCTTTTGAAATACCAAAAGTATAGAAATTTCCACTCCAATTGCGTTCTGCTCTGACCATTTTCACTAACATGTCCTGTTTTTGGTCATTAAACCCACCTAATACAATAACAAACGAATTCGAGTAACGCACCACTAAAGCATCATCATCATCAACTCTTTAAGTGGCCAATTTAATTTTGACATTAGTCAGTCCTCAGTCAGTTCTAGTGTATAATTTGTTTATCTCTAGCTTATTCAATTCGAGTTGTGGAAATTTTGCGATGTTTTTCATTGCATGTTCTATTATCTTATGTTTGCTTTGGCCAATCCTTTTTTTTTTTTTTCTCTCTCTTTTTATTGATTTTTTTTATAACCGGCAACTATTTACTATTAGTTTTGCGTCTAAGTAAAAGTTTGCAAGTGATTTTGATGAATACTTTTCTAGTTCAGTATTTTAAAGAAGAATGCGGGATATGCGAGTGTTTTTATTAAAACAAGAAGCACAAAAAGATATCTAACTACAATAAGTGAGGTAAGGTGAGAGCTAGAGTAGCGCACGATTGAGTGAATCAGTAAAATTTGTGTATGCTATTTACGATGCGTAGTACGTATTACGTATTATGACATGAGATAACTAGCTAAATCCGCATGACTTTAGGGAAAAAGTGTGAACTGGGTGGCAATAATGACGTAGGTAAGATGAATCAGAGCGAATTAAATGAAGAGTCGATTTTTCTACCTATTCTCCGTTTTAGTGATCAGAATTGGTTGCCCCCTTATCCGAAATAAAATCATTCAGAGCTGGTCGTTAAAACATCGAAAACGATATCGTGCAAACGATTATTGGGCACGTTCAAGAATCAAGTTATCGTAAGTCGACTAGATTGGTCTTGTTAAATCTTAACCTGAAAGCAAAAACTAGATTCGTGGGGAACGTCACTTTTTATACGTCAGCCACAAATGCGAACTGTCAACTAAGTACTCAGTCACGAATTTCTTGACTAGATTCGTCTGCTGACCCTCCATAAACGTCAACTGAAACAGCTGCTTATATGACCGATTTCAGCCAATCAAAACCGAGATACACCTACCTACCTACAGCTGTCAGACTTACTAAGCTAGACACTTGAACGTCCCCACGGGAACACGAGATTTGTTACCGGTATTGCCAGTGACGGGGATTTAAAATGACAATTAAAAAACACTATTATAGATTTATTTGCTGCCCAGTTGTAGAAGTAGTTTCAAAATCTAGCGGCCACTCTCATTATAAATACGATAATACCTCCTTTTAGGTTTATGAAAAGAAAACGCTGCAACTCGGTTCCTTAGGAAATATTTCTAGTTCTAAAGAATTTCCAATGATTTAACCTTTCAGCAAACATCACGTGTGGATGGTTAAACAATTTTAGAAGTAAATTTCTTTTCTGTAAATTTTAACGCCCTCAACACTTAAATGATATTTAATGACAGCTCGTAAGTATAGATGGCCACTGTACGGCTGATGTTGTTGTTGTACTGTTTGCTCGATGGTTGCATAAGTTTCTAGCACGAATGATTGGCTAAGTTACAGAAGTAAGTCGTTGCAAAAGTAAATCGTTCCTGCACACGAAAACGTTTTAACGTTTTCGCCTCATAGAATGCCATCCCTGTTCTCTTTATGAGTTTCTTCCAATGCCCTCAACAAGTGGTGAACTCCATTTTCAGATATTAGAAAAAAAAACACGATTCTTTTAATTGATTTCTTTCAAAAAATAATTAAACATCAGCTGCAACCACGGACGCAAAAAACACCGCTCTTTATAAAATGTCATGCACTCAATTGAAATGCAATACCAAACACTTGAATGGCGAATTATTTCACTTAAAACGCTTCGAATGTTAATTCATGTTTTCCGCAGCAAAAATAAATTCACGCACTATGAATATCGGACGAATCAAATAGCTAACTATACAAACTTTCGGAAGTAACCCAACAAATCGTGCAAATCTTACTATACTGTCAGTTATGGTAATGATTGGGTTCTGATATAAGCGCGAAGACTCACTTTTGTGCTTTACACTTTGGGGGTGTGTATCAATTGATTGAAATAAACAAGCTACATGTATGTAGTATGTCATATACATTATGGATAGCAATCAGCGGGACATCCGGAATGTAGTTGACATCTTCCAAATGACAGTTTTAATAGACCTATAATGGCGGTTCAACTTTATCGTGTAAGATTTATGCACTTATATCAAACTTTCAACAGAACACTGTCGCTGATGATCGCTTACTATCTTTCGTTCTTTTCGAACAGAGAAAACGTCACAATTTTTTTTTTTTTTTTTTTTTTTAATTTTAAAAATATTGAAAATATAAAGCTTATTTTCATATTTTGGGTTTCATTAAAGGGTAAAATTTGTTTTTAACAACAAAAATATTGAATTTCAATCTGACATTTGGCAAGTGTATGGTTGTGAGCAGAGCTGTCGCGTTAAGAATTGACCTGAAAGCTGAAAGTGCTCTTTCGTGTTCAATGAATCATAAAAATCATTAAAAGACCACTTCTAGATTCGCTCTTTTGATAAAAAGGCTTGCTTTGCAAGCAAACGAACAGCACAAACAGCACCGCAAATTGCACAAATAATTACCCAAACCTCAAACTGAACACATAAACTCTTCGGTCTGTATCTACTTGTGCAGAGCAACTCATTCCCAATCATCATCGAAGCTGATAAACATATAACACTTAATACTACTTCATCGCGAGAGAATGTCTAAACGAGATTCACCAAAAGCAGCCTTAGAACTCCTCAGGGTTATTAACCTAATAAGAAGCATTACTCATCCAAATAAACACGTAGGTTCCTATACAAATCATTTTTTTCATGCACAAACTTAGGGATCTAAAAATAGAGCGTGCTCCACAGTCTATATACATCTGAGCAATCTTAAGAGAATCTAAAATAGTCCCGAACGAGGACCAAGCAACTGTCAGATAATCAGTTCTATTTTTTATAACCACACATATTCTGCATAGCAACAGAAAATCCCATTTCAAATACCATGAGCGAGCAACAGAAAATAAAAAGTAACCTACTGAAGATAATGCAGACAACACAGCTTACAAAGAGACAACAACAAATCGAATTCCACGAAATGTTGTCAACCTTTAGAGAACCCGAACCGCTGTACTGCAATTGGCAATCTGACGACAGGCAAAGTATATGCGGTATATTATTCGAACAACTGGTTTTATATTGATACCTGTCGAACCCAAAGTGGAAATGAAAAGTGATTTCACCTGCTTATTGGTCTCGGCGTCGATTCCTGCTCAAAATTCTCTTTTGGAGGCTCGTCCAAAAAAGACGCATACGCGCCTCAATTCGAACGACAAACTAAATTTCGGCCGATAAATAAATTTATTTTTTTATTATTAAGGTCAACGCAATCAGCGACAGCAGCAACGCAGTCGGAGAGGTTACCCAACTGCCTAATTTTGGAATTTTTTCGGCTTTGGCTGGTCATAACTGAATCCTCTTCCACAGTGTAGTATGGCGCACAGTTACTGGGTGCTGATAAGCGTGTATTATTTACTCGCTGTTGATGTGCTTCAAATTCTCGATTGCGAGAGGAGGCTCGACCGCATTTTATTCGCTGCTGATTGGTTATTAGGTACCTACTTTGTAAGCTTCGCGTCGCCACAAACACTGCCAATGACGTCAGTGGGATAGTTGAATAATAATTACACGAGAAAGAAACTGTTGTATTTTGTGCACAAATAAGTGAGGATTTGTTGATGTTGTGTCGTCGCGCCGTCAAATGCCGATTGTTATAAGAGAAAAGTCTCGGAGTTGATGGTGATTGTGACTGACTTGTGCAAATGTGTTTGGAATTGAAGTCCAAAGATCAAGCGACCGAACAAGGTTAAAAACACAGCGCATACTGGAACAAATATTTACTAAGTAGATTGTTTTGAGTTTTTGATAGTAACTTGGGAAATGATGATGCAAGTGTCCAGTGAGGTTGCTTGTTGTTGTCATATTTTGGCAAAAAAAAAAGAAAAAAAATGATTTATGCGACAAGATGAGTTTGTGTAGTCTTTATCAGATGGTTACGGTTGTGCAACTAGTGTTTATTGTAGGCGCAGTGGCTTAGTGGCTAGTGTGTTGAACTGCTAAGCGAGGGGTCGAGGTTCGAATCCCGCAAAAACCCAAATTCCAACTAAGGGTTTTTTCCGCTGCGCCACCTCTCGCGAACGTCTGACAAACATCCGAGAGTATGACTGTCTAGAAAGAGCTTCTCAATTAGCCGTTTGGAGTCGGCATAAAATTGTAGATCCCTTCCATTCGTTCCAAAAATGAAAACCTCACACAAAGCGAATGGTTGTGAGAAGCTAGGCCTAGGGTCCCTCCGGACCTGTTGCGCCAACTATTTATTTATTTATTTATAACTAGAGTTTATACCCTATTCACATAGAGCCACGAAAACGACTTCCAATCTTTGCATTGTTGAAACAAACACACCTTTTGCAATATTCAACATTCAGCAGGACAGCTGACCGAACAAATGTCACAACTCACAATTTAAAATCATTTTACACGCTTAATTAATGGGTTAATATTATTTTTAAATGCTCTGAATTCATTTTATTTGTTAATTAATGCGATCGAAATTCGTATCCAAAATAGTTTACACAGAAGTTTCACGACTAGTGTCTGATTGAAATGTCAAACGAAAACGAGTTGGTGTTCGGTGTGAATGCCTCCTTCGAGTTTTCGACAAAAACACGGTTTTCGATGCGGTGTGAATAGGCTATTAGAGTGAATATCTAAGTATCGCGTAATGGGCTATCAACAAGGTGGTCGAGCCTAAAATGCTGCAACAAAAACAAGATAATGCGAGAAACAAATTAACACAGCAACAGCAACAGTAACTTTGACAACTTTTTAGAACCAACGTATATTAATTACTTTGAAAACATTAGCACAGCAACATCGACAGCGACGTCAACGTTAGAGCTAATCCTAAATTCGCTGTTGCTGTCGCTATGATAATCTGGTACTCGCATAATTGGGGAGTTATCTTAAAGGTATACCACATTTTTCGCGAAACAAATATTTGCTGTCTGTACTAAAACAAATAATACCAATAAATAAATGTGAGTTCTCCTAAGATAAAGGTGATTATTTGTATTCTTCTGGCAGAAGTGGCTTTGAATAAAATACAAATGACGTTTACGCTGTATGTGACCTAGAAAATTGTGATTTCGTTTTTACACTGTTGGATTAGGTAGAAGCAGACAACTTTGAAAAGTATAATTGACACTGATTTTCAGCAGCGGTTTGAGAGTGTTGAGATATGGAGTATTGCAGCCAAGGTACGTCTGCTGCGACGTATCTCAGCAAACAAGAGACAAGACTGTGAATATATTTAATAAGCTGCATTTTGTAAAACAAATCTACAAGTTCAATGCTGAGCTTATCATCACTTGTTGTCAGACTAAATAAGTACTTGTTTCACTTTCATTAAACAAATTTGTTTTCATTTTACGTTTGTGAAAATAGCTCACAGCAACTCAGTTCCAAAATTGGGTGGCAGGAAAGTATATATCTACTTAGGTTAAAAGCTAAAACCCGAAGGGACAACTAACTCAAATTATCAGTGCTGATTGGTGAACTGATGACTCCCTATCACAGTCACCGCAACTGCATGGATATAGAAGCCATCTGAAAATACTGTTGTATTCCCCTCCTGGTTTGAGTTCTAGCGGAAAACGATATAATACTCGCGGGGCAACTCAATGCGTCTAATGACTCCACAAACTTTATTGTACTATCTCTGATGAATTAGGAATCTGACGCAGTAGCATCAGATCATGAATTCTCATACACGTATTAAGTAGTATTCCAAGTCATGTAAGAATTGGATTGGTAGTCCGCTAAGAAGAATTAATGGCAATCAGCACTGCCACAAGGAAACAGTTTTTTTTATTAAGGATTTGACAATGCAAATACGACTTGTTGCACACATCAACAAAATGAAAACTTTAAAATTGAAGGGAATAAGACGTTGAAATCACTGATATCCAATTCATGCAATAGCTCAAAGAAATAACGTTCCAATGTGTCTCTGTAGCGAATACCATTTACCGCAACGTGACGGTCATCTTTATCGACGAAAAAATGGCCCAATGACGCCACTGGCATGAAAATCGCACCGGAGTGAATTTTTTAGGACGAAGTGCTGTTTGATGAAGCACACGAGGGTTCGCACCTGTCCAGTAACGCATATTTTGCTTATTGACGAAGCCGTTTAAGAAAAAAATTCGTTTCATCACTGAAGATTGAAAATTGGCGTTAACTCTTTTAAAGTTGCGACCAATAACTCGGAATTTCGGTAGGAAATTTTAATTATTTGTAAACGTTGTTCCTTCGTGTACTTCATTATGATGATTTTACTGAATATTTAGACATTGACAATTCGGTAATCGGTAAAACAGAAAGTTTGAAGTTGTCAGGTCGCTAATGAAAGACCCTTTACATACTGTTCCATACCTTACCTTACCGTTAAATGCCAGTTCAGCGGCAAATATGTGTTCTGAACCAGCCCCGTCATTGGCGATTATTAGTGTTTACTAACAGTGATCTTGGCTTCATGTTCACTTGTTCACACTTGGGAAATATATACTAGGATAGGTATCGCAATTTGCGAAATAACTCATGAATGTTCCCTAGAAAAACGAACGTTGTGCTTTGTATTTTTAATACAAAAAAAAAAAAACAAGTTCGTTCAAACTGAATTAAGTCGCATTACAGTTTGTTTTTAATCAAACGTATTATGAACAAATCTATATACTACAGCTTGCTTTGATTAAGATGAAAGTCCACATTATCAATGGGTTATTGAATGTGAGACTTTGTAATCTTGGTTGTATTATTGTAATCAGCTTGCTTCCGCATACAACCGCGCATGCATGCATAAGCTTATTCATTATGCACAACGCGGCCAACTTAACTGCAGTTTGACAATCTCTCAAACTGGAAGTTAAAAAATTGTGCTGCCGTCTTAGCTGCAGTTAATACATATTTCCAGGAAACAAGAGGCCAAACATATACTTATATCAAAGCCTTTTTAACCGCAAATATTTGGGCCAACTCTCGGTATCAGTTCGTACATAGGGACACTTACTCATACCACAAGTCAGCGAAATAGGAACAGTAAAAATCGCGCACCAAATAAAGCGTTTAATTGCAAACAGCACCAACCTGATTTTATTTGCCTCACGTTACACGTTCAGGCGCGTGGGTCCTAATCAATTATTCAATTGACGCGATATACGTATAGAAAAAAATTGATAAAATTCCATAAAATATTGTTATCACAACAGACTGTTTCAAAGAAAACAACAGTCCGAATAACATACGCACTATAATACCCTTGCAACTCTTTTGAGACAAATGAAAAACTAAAAAGATTAACAGCGTGAAGGAATGAATAATGGAATTGTCACATGAAGGAGCTAAACACACTCAATAACATTTAACATTAAAGCTTTTAAGAACTAAACTCTACAACAATTACTACGTGTCTGGTATGATGTTGTTATTGAATATACCTTCAGGTCGTCCTCTGACAATCATGACGTCATTTTTAAGAAATTCTTGTTTTTGTCACACAATACAAACAAACAAAAATATTTAAAAAAACGTTTTATAAAGAACAAAATGGAATAAATAGGAAAAACACATGAGTAAGTAACTGTTACAACTATAGTTGGAAAAATACTTAAACATAAAATGAAAATAGATGGTTAAATTGGCATTGCTTTTGAAAAAAAAGTTAGACTTATGTTTAATAATTGATATGAAAGAGTTTCAGTGTATTTAACCATCTGTAGACCGAAAGCCATATAAAACACATAAATGTGGCACAAGAACAAGAGCGCACACAACTGCCAAGAATATATTTAATTTTAAATTACATTTAATTTTCCAAACACGACCATAACGTTATCATTCAAATGTTTGTACTCCCCAGTAAATCCACTATTGGTTTATTGGAAAAAAAAAACAATTCTGCGATATATGTTACGGACGAAATCGTTTACAATTCACTGATATTTCTTCTTATTATAACAAGCAAAACGATTTTCGTTCCATACGAACTTATTCATGATACCCCTGATAGTGATCAAGGATATAAGCACAACTGGAACGCCCTTTTTCTTGGTTCATAAAATGCAGTTCTAAATAATGAGAGATAATCAAAACTAAAGATTTGCACAACTTACAGTTGAATGCCGCCAAAATTTAATCAGACCATGAATGTCGGTCGATGGGGCCAATAGCAGAAA
This sequence comes from Cheilosia urbana, assembly GCA_946477585.1. NCBI lineage: Eukaryota > Metazoa > Arthropoda > Insecta > Diptera > Syrphidae > Cheilosia > Cheilosia urbana. Next base: position 26,796,080 of record OX297855.1, read on the forward strand.
ATCACGCCATTCGTTAAAACTAATGTTCAAACTACCGTCTTGGTCCATCCTAAGATATAATAACAATAAGTCAGTAGAAATCTTTAACAGACTACACTTGGACTTGCCTCTTTAGTAAATGCTTTGCCTCGGCTTGATCAACTTCAATACCAAGGTCCTTAAATGCCGATATCAACTCCTCCAGATCCACTTTTCCTAAATAGAAGAACAAAATAGGTTAGAATCATGCTTGCGATTTGTTTGCTAAGATTTAAATTCAATACCATCACGATTCTTATCCAGGTGGGAGAACTGCAGACGAAGATTCTTTTCATGCTCACGGACATAGTGGACGAATTCAGCAAGGCCAACATCTCCGCTTTGAGTTTTATCCGATTGCTTAAGGAAAGTCTGAAAATAAGAAAAATAAATATCATAAGTATATATGTGGTAGTTCAAGGCAAATGATGTATTAGTCAATATCGAAGGTGGTAGACAGGGACCCATCTCTAGTAAACCATGTTTCGAAAATAAGTTGATGACACACGGGGCGGACTATCTCTCAAAATGCGAATAATAACACGCAGGCGTAACATGGTAAGTGCCAGACAACAGCAAGCAGACAGAAGAACTCTTATTCAACAGATTGCTGCAAATTTCTGCAAATTTCGTGGATTGCAATCGATTGCCCTGGATACAAACTGTTTTTCCATTCAAGATGAAACCTTGCCCTAATTACGAAACTTTTGAGAGCAATATCTTCGAAATAATATAGGTACCTCCAGAACTAACAACTAATTATGAGTTCAAGAGCTGAGCTTCATCTATAGTTCATTGTGCACAAATGTATTGAAAACTTACGAAAATCAAAAAAAAAAAAATGTCGGCTTGAACATAACTGAACTTTTGGCCGAAATGAAGCACCTACCGCGCCTGCTGTAGGCAAGTTTGGGCAAAAGTTCGTGAGACTGATATACTAGTGGACAACACTCATGGTCCCCGTCTCCCTACGGTGCGCACGTTCACAGAGAGTGACAGTTTGCTGCGGATTGTGGAGTGGTGGCATCATTGAAACTACCAACACGGTCTTGGAGGCACCGAGGCATCCACTTGAACGACGGAATAAAGCCATAATACATAGAAAAAGTGTGATGTTGTTCATTTTATTGCCTAAGGTGTTTGGGCAAAAAGCGACAAAGAGAAATCGGATGTTTTCGATGCTCATCTAGAAGAAACTTTTAAGCCGTTCGATGGTCAAGCGCTTGATGGAAATAGTTATGCGTCAGACAGACGAACATCTGAAAATAATATATTAATAAACGCTACACTCACCGAGCTCGGACAAGTAATAAAGAAACTTAAGCCCAAAAAAGCTCCGGGTTATGACCTGATCACGGGTGAACTCCTAAGAATGCTAACTCGGAAAGCATTAACTAAGCTTCTACACATTATAAACGCCGCGATCAGATTACAATACATTCCGAGTCAATGGAAAATCGCGGAAGTCATAATGGTTCTAAAACCAGGCAAACCACCGATGAAAAAAAGTCTTATAGACCGATCTCGCTTCTTCCAACTATTTCCAAGGTTTTTGGTTTTTGAGAGGATATTACTCAGACGCTTACAACAAATTATAGAAAAAAACGTCTTATACCCGACAATCAGTTCGGGTTTAAAAGCAAACATTCGGCAACCGATCAAGTGCATCGGATAACTGACGTAATAGAGAAAGCTCTCGAAGAAAATAAAATTTGCTCTGCCGTATTCTTGGATGTTTCGCAAGCATTTGATAAGGTTTGGCATGAATGCCTCAAGTACAAATTAAGACAAATTCTCCCCGAACGGTTATGGAAAATTCTAGAATCTTATCTAGAGAATAGACTCTTTCGTGTTAAGCTCGGAAACGAATATTCAAAATTTAAAGAAATAAGGGCAGGTGTGCCACAAGGCAGCGTCCTTGGGCCTCTCCTGTACCTGTTATTTAGGCGTGATATTCCGCAAACAGAAGGTACTACCGTAGCCACTTTTGCCGATGACACTGCTATACTAGCAGTGGGTACAACGACCAAAGAAACAACAGAGTATTACAAAGCGCGCTTAACCGGGTCTATGAATGGACAAAATTAAAATGGAAACCGCATGTAAAAAAATGCGAAGAACTTAAAATCAAATATAGAGAACTTTATTGGTTTCTCGGAAAACATTCCAAGCTTACCCTCGAGAACAAGCTTTTATTAAGCAATTGATGAAGCCTGTATGGACATATGGTACACAGTTACGGGTCTGTACCAGCGAAACAAATCTTAACATTTTACAAACTTTTCAAAATAAATAGTGCTAAGATCATTCGCCAGTGCACCGTGGTACATTAGAAATGAAGATCTCCATAGAGACCTCGGAATTGCCACCGTTAGGGACGAAACGAAAATATGCCCTCGAAAGCATAGAAATCGATTATTAGGACATATTAATAGCTCGGTTCGTGAAATTCTCGATGAATCAAATTTATTGCGGCGTATACAACGAACTAAACCTTCAGACTTAGCCCGATAATTACCAACCGCGTTAAAATTGCGGAACGAGCAGGAACTTTTGCCGGAATGCTGCCTCGTGATAAAAAAAATCACTTGATAAGTCATAACTTAGTTGCAGTACAAAAAAAATTTGTGGGGGGTGGTTTTAGTGAGTAAAAATCTCACACTACTATATGAGCACGCGCCGACTGTCTTCATAGTGTCTTCTAGAAGATTTCCACCTAGTTCAGAGGAAAAAAAAAAATAAATAAAAATCTTTAAAAAGAAACTTTGATTTGGCCCACCCTGTGTTGGGTGTTAGTAGATTTGCTAAGTAAAATGGTTGAAATTCAAATTGTTGCGGAATGTTTTACTATAGATGTCGTACTTCAAATTGTTAATAATAGATGGAACCAACACAAATTTGAACAACAAATGTTATTGTTAATGTTGTAATGCATTTATTGCAGTATCAGCTTATAAATTGCACAATTGTCGTATATTGATTGCGAATGAGTTTTTTCTATTGTTTTACACGGTTTTTTTTGTTTTAATATTAAGAAATATACCACTTTTGCATGTATTTCAATCAACAAAGTTTTCTGCACAGTTTTACAAATTTTCAAATAATATTTTGTATAGTTTCATAACTCTGGAAGATGTGCTGGAGGCGCCAATTCATCTTGACGATGGAAAGGGTGCAGGATCGGAAAACGTATAGTTTATTACTTACTAGCGTGACCGGCGAACTTCGTTCCGCCCAAAATTGACTTTTTGACTACACTATTCCACCTGAAATTAATTTTTTTGATCCAAAATATCTTTTGACAAATACGATCTAACTGTTTAAAATTTAAAAAAAAAACTCCCCGTAGAAAAATTATGGAAAATTAACATTCGCGAACTTTCCAATATCCTTTAAAATTTTCCTAAACAAATTCGGTCAATTCAAGTTCTTCAAAAATTATACTAAATACATACAATAGAAATAACTGAAGTAATGCAATGTCTATTTGTTTCAATCAACAAAGCTATAGCTGAGCCCACTTTCATTTGTATAGAGGTAAGCCCGGAACATCCAAAGAATTCAAAAATTCAACTAATCCCGATAAAATTTTGTTTTTACGACAAAAAGTAGCATATGTTCTTCCTTGGGCCCATGCGAATTTAAAACAAAAATCATAAAAATCGATCAATCCGTTCCCGAGTTATGAGTGCACATACGTACGTCAGTCTCTTTTATATGTAGCTGTATCCACGCGGCATTGCGCGTACCTTTCGTATTAACTCCTGCTCACATTTCGCAAAGTGCATTATTTGGACAATGTCCATTAATAATTTTAATTATATAACTTTAGATATATCGTTTGATTTTATTTTTTAATGCCACTACCCGTTTTCCTATCCCGCCTATGTTTTGTAAAGTACCAACAATAGGGTCCATAACTATCCTATCTTTCAAACTTGAAGCAACCATACCCATCCCAAAATTTTCAATCGACTCAATAAAACTGTTTCGGAAATCGACAACAGCGCCACTCATCGTGTCGAAAAGTATCCTATCTTTCAAGCTGGAACCAACCGTACGCAATAGGTTGAATAGATTCAGAGATCGATAACAGACCTATCATGTCTAAGATTATCATATTTTTCAAGCTGGAACCAACCATATACATCCACAAAATTTCATTGAAATCGATTGAGCGGTTTTGATCGACGACAGCGCCACCTATCGGGTCTGAAATAGTGCTTTCTTTTAAGACTGCCTAAACCTGAAATACAAAAATACGAACAAAACAAAAGAAGAACCATGAAAATTGGCTCAGTGTTTATCGAGTTATATCGTCATCGAACTCCACCCCGAAAGAATTATAGGTATAATAATTATATAGAAGATTACTATTGAAGATAATTGAATTTTACTGAAAAATGAAATATACGCCCACAGCGCCACATGTTGATAATTTTCCGATATTTCTTTTTTCCTTAACCATCCCTGATTCAAGACGAACAAAACAAAAATCAAATCGGTCGAGCCGTTCTGGAGCCTTTACCTGACTAACGCACAGCAATTGATTTTTATATATATAGAGATAGAAATTGTTCGACTTCAGGATAACGTACAAAGATGATTTATAATTTTATATCTTAAAATCCTTGTACATAATTGAACTTTATATAAAAAAAAACTTAACTATTTCATTTCGATAAGTCATTCCAAAGCTAGGAGCTACTAGAAGACATTCGAGAATTACAACTTTTCTTAGATATCAGCTTAGATTTCCGCTTCTGGACAGCGGATAATGGTAAAACATATCCTGTAATCTAATCTCGGTAATTTTCAATGCAACTGCGAAAACCAGAATCAATTTCGTGCAGTACTTTTTTAATCTATTCCGAACAAACACCTTACAGCCGGAATAGAAGGAACATTTTTATTATCGTAAGGATTACTCATACTAATAATGAAACCCATAAAACCTAACTTATTTCTGCTTTTTATAATTTGTTTCCGCTCTAAACCAAGAACGCTAGCCCTAATGCTGGAACCAACGCGAAGTTGCCTACTAGCAGTCCATATTTGAACCTTTGCCGATCGCGTATCCCTCAACCTCTCGAGAAGTCCTATGCTGCCAGCATCAAGTGCCGAAGACCAGTGGCGCCGATGCCAAGAAGCCATCAAAAACGACGCAACTGATGTGCTCGGTTTCACCAGCCCATTTCTGCAGACTGCTAAACGGCGAAGACGACACAAATTCCGCTGTCAGGCAGAACAAGCCATTTAACCTGGACGATGAAAGCCAAGATTTCCGTCCACCTGACCAAAATAAAGTGAGGATAGCAATATCTAAGCATAAGTCCAACAAGGCTGCTGGACCGGACAGCTTAACTGCCGAGCTGTTTAAGGCAGCGGGAGATGACCTGATAGAGAGCATACACCAACTCGTCTCCAAGACGAAAGTATGCCTGATGAATGGAACCTTAGCATCGTTTGCCCGATCCACAAGAAAGGAGACTTTCTAAATTGGGCCAACTATAGAGGCATCAGTCTCCTTAACACTGCGTATAAGATCATGTCTGCTGTACTGTGTGAACGCCTGAAACCTTTCGTCAACGATCTGATAGGTCCCTATCAGTGCGGTTTTAGGCCCGGTGAGTCCACGACCGATCAAATATTCACACTACGGCAGATCCTGGAGAAAACCCAAGAATTCCAGATCGATACTCACCATCTTTTTGTCGATTTTAAGGCCGCATATGATAGCATTTATAGAGACGAGATATACAGAGCCATGTCTAGTTTTGGCATCCCTGCCAAACTTGTCAGATTGTGCAGAATGACGATGGAGAACGCTCGCTGCTCCGTAAAGGTCGGAAACAATCTCACCGAGACCTTTGATGTCAAAAAAGGATTTAGACAAGGTGACGCGCTGTCATGTGACTTCTTCAACATCATTCTTGAGAAGATTGTGCGAAACTCACAAGCCAACACCAGAGGCACAATTTTCTATAAGTCTGTGCAACTGCTTGCATACGCTGATGACATTGACATTGTTGGCAGAACACAGCGAGCTGTCACTGGTGCGTTTGCAAGTATTAGTACAGAAGCGGCAAAAATGGGTTTAGTGGTGAATGAGGGTAAAACAAAATATATGCTGTCAACAAGAAGGGACACACGACATCGACGAATCGGGCAGAACGTCACTATAGACAGCTATAACTTTGAGGTAGTTAGGGACTTTGTCTACCTCGGCTCCGCTATAAACTCTGATATTGACATTGTTAATTATTTTGTCTATACTCAACAAAGAAACAGAGAAAAAACTGCTCACGTCCGATTTTTTAATAAAAAGTGTATTTAATAATGAATTAGGAATTAAAATGATGATAGTAAACGATACAAAAAACCTCACGTCCGCTCGTCGTCTCCCGTTGTTGTCGACTTCACTCTCTTTTCTTGTTTTTCTTCAGTTGGCACTGTTGCTGTCTGTAAAACGGTGCTGCCAGTTGTTTAAATTTTCCCAACATCCTCCCCGGCGGTATTGGAGCCAACTAGGTCTTCATTACCAGTATGAGAAAATTTGAGCACACATATTCGCACTAACGGTCGTTTGTAGCTAGCAGTAGCTGTGCGGACTTCTACAACCCTTACTTTTCCGTCGTCCCCCGGAAAAGTCTTAGTCACAATTCCCTTCGGCCAACATCCCCGGTTTACATTGTCATCAACGATGAGAACGCAGTCACCAACTTTTACTCCATCTCCTTTACTCAGCCATTTGGTACGCCTATTTAGTGTCGGTAGGTATTCTTTTCGCCATCTTTTCCAAAACTGGTCGGCCAAATGCTGCGACGCTCGCCAATGTTTTCGAAGAACCAGATCCGATTTTGAAAATATTCCAATCGGAGCCGATGCTGATGAACGCCCCAGCAAGAAATGGTTTGGAGTTAACGCTTCCATTTCATCTTGGTCCAGTGGTACGTCAATCAAAGGTCTGGAGTTGATGATATGCTCTGCCTCAGTCATCAAAGTAGAGAGTGTTTCATCGGTCGGATACTGCTCCTTCAAAACTGCATAAAAGCTGGCCTTCACTGAACGCACTAGGCGCTCCCAACAACCTCCCATGTGAGGAGATAGTGGTGGTATAAAATGCCATTTAATTCGATGAGTTGTCAAATGTCGCTGTATTTCATTTTGGTCAAGTTCAGCTAGGTTTCTTGCAAGTTCTCTTTCTGCTCCCCGAAAATTTGTACCGTTGTCCGAGTACAATTCCTGGGGACAACCTCGTCTTGCTGTAAATCGACGAAGTGCCATGATGAAAGAATCGGTGGTAAGACTCATAGCTATCTCAATATGGATTGCGCGTACCGTCAGGCACGTAAAAAGTACGCCATATCGCTTTTCGTGTCGGCGTCCACATTTAATAATGATAGGACCGAAGTAGTCCACTCCTGTAAAACAGAAGGCTGGCATTCCAGAAGTAAGTCGAGCCGTTGGTAGTTGTCCCATTATAGTTGTAGCAGGTTTCGCGTTCCTTAATTCGCATGCATTACATTCGCGACGAACTCGCTTCAATGTAGGTCGTATCTTAATTATCCAGTACCTTTGCTGCAACTCATTTATAACCCGCTCATGCCCCATGTGATTTGCTTGTACGTGAAAATGTCTCACAAGAAGTTTAGTGTAGTCATCTTTCCCATGAAGTATTGCAGGAAACTGGAACCAACTGTCGCATCCGGTTAGTTTATGTAATCGTCCGTTAAGACGTATGATGTTGTCACAAGATAATTTTGGTGAAAGCTTGTTTAACGGACTGTTTCTGTCGATTGTTTTGTTGTTAACAAGGGTCTGATACTCGTTTGGGAACATATTTAGTTGACTTTGTCGAATCCAAAGACATTCTGCATGATTTAATTCGTCTGTGGTAAGTTCGCCTTTGATGCATCGATTATTGCAATTTCGAATATATCGGATAATCCAAGCTGTTGAACGGATTAATTTTAACCATGAAGAAAATCTTCTGATATCGGGCAATTCAAAACGCTTAGTAGTATATAACACTCCAAGAAATTCTAACAGTTCTTCGTCAACTGGTGATAATTTGTTCTTAGGCCAATTGGATTCATCTTCATACAAAAATTCCGGACCTGTAAACCATCGGTTGTCTTCGCACAAATGCTTGTAGCCACTTCGAGTTGCATCGTCTGCCACATTTTGCTTTGAACAAAGCCACCGCCAATCCTTGACATCAGTCAGCTCAGAAATTTCGCTTAGACGATTAGCTACGAACTGCTTGTGGCGCACACTTTTCGACTGGATCCAGTACCAAACAGTTGCAGAGTCGGTCCAAAAAACTATTCGATCGAATGTCCGATCATGCTCCGATTTAAGGTGACGAACTAATCTCGCTCCCAATAACGCTGCCTGTAACTCCAGTCTAGGAATCGTCATATTAGGTTTTGAAGGTTTCACTTTTGCTTTTGCTGCCAAAAAAGAAATATTAATATCGCTGTTATTTAAAATTCTTACATATGCAACAGCAGAATAGGCTTCATCACTCGCATCCACAAAGCAATGTAACTCAACACAATGTCCGTCTAAAAAGTTTTCGGAGTAACATCTTGGTATCTTCACATAGGGAATTTGTTTAAGATTATGCAGCCATTCTTTCCATTCAACGTCTAGATCAGTCGTCAGCTCATCATCCCAATTAATACCTGCTTTCCATATTTTTTGAAGAATAATTTTTCCAACGATGACAAAATGTGCAATGAATCCTAATGGATCAAAAATTGACATTATCATTTTTAAAGCTTCGCGCTTCGTCGGAGTTCTTTCGCCATTCAAAAGGTTTGCATCTATCTTGGAAAAATTCGTCGTAAACGTGAAGACGTCTTCTTTAGTATCCCAAGATATTCCTAACACTCGGCTTAGTTGACTGCATTTGTTAAAATTTATTTTTTCTTTTTTGTCGATAGGTAACAATTGCGGAGGAATGGAATTCAGAACTACTGAAGACGTCGTGCACCAATTCCTTAGCTCGAAACCACCGCGAGCATGTATGCTGATTACGTCGTTTATGAGTATAAGAGCTTCCTCGTTGTTTCTAGCAGTCCCCAAGTAGTCGTCCATATAATGGTTACGTTTTATCGCCTTCACAGCTGCTGGATACTCTTCATTGAATTCGTCTGCATTTCGATCCTTAACGAAAATTGCAGTACAAGGTGAGCACGTTGCTCCGAAGGTCATTGCGGTCATTTTGAAAGTTTTCGGTTCATCATCTTGATTGCATCCGCGCCAGAGAAGTAATTGACTGTAGCAGTCGTCATCACGGATCTGTACACGGTGGAACATTTCTTTTATGTCGGCGATAAATCCGATTGCTCCTTGTCGAAATCGACAGATGACTCCAGGCAATGATTTTAGTTGATCTGGTCCTTGTAGCAACATATCATTCAGAGCCACTCCCTTGCACTTCGCTGCAGCATCAAAGACCATACGCACTTTTCCAGGCTTGTTGGCGTTAGTAACGGGAAAGTGCGGAAGATACCATTGTCTGTCATTTGGGTTCCTTGGGATCTTCACTTCTCGTAGGTACCCTTTCTGAATGTAGTCATTGAATATCGATTGGTATGAGCGTTTTAACGAATCGTCTTTATTCAATCTTTTTTCTAGAAGCAGAAGTCGTTTTAGTGCCATTGATTTACTCTCCTTAGGTAGCGGCACATTGTCAAATTTCCATAGGAGTCCAGACTCCCAACGGTTTGTGGCGGTTCTCTTCGTAGTGCTTTCTAAAATCTGCAGTGCTCTGTCGTCATCTCGAGATTTTTCGATGTCGGATTTTGATGAAGCTGTATTATCCAGGGTCCAAAACGTTTTCACCATATCATGTAATTCGTCGTCATTTGAATTTGCAATGAAGTTAGCGCTGAACGTCTTCTTTGAACGCTGTACAGATCCGTCATTTCCACTAATGGTCCAACCCAGCCAGGTTTTACTTGCTATAGGCGAATTCCATTTATCATGGATTAGTTGACGTGTCGATGTTAGAAGAGCATTGTTTTCCCCTATGAGAATCGTCGGTTGTCCGCTTTCGTAGCTTTCAAAATCGAGTTTACTTAGATAAGGCCATTTGTGTGAAAGCGCCTTTTTATCCACTGATTGGCGAACAAGTGGCATTTTCTTTACCGTTCTTACATCCCGAAGTTGGTATGTCTTTGCTCCATTAAACGTTCCTTTGACGTTAATAGAAAAACATTTTGAGTCTAATTCTTCAGCTGCGTCTCCATTAAACCACTTTACGGTCAGCGGTGTAGCAATTCCTTTTATTTTCAGTTGGTCTGCTATATCACTCCTCATTAAAGTCATTGTTGCTCCCGGGTCCAACATTGCCAGGGTTTTTATTTCGATGTCTCCATTTCGTATGTAGATTGGCAGAATTCGAAGATTTGTTGAAACATCAATTGAAGAGCTATGAGCACATACTTCCATTGATTTGTTGTCTTCTGGTGAAGTTCGGTTGGAGTGCAGAAGATTGTGATGTTGTTTCTTACAGCCGTCCACGTTGCATGTAGCCTTCTTTCGACAGCTTGTCATTGTATGGTTCCCAAAAAGGCAAGAAAAACAAAGTGATGTTGTTGTTACAATCTTCCAGCGCTCATCTACCGACATTTCCAAAAACTGTTTGCAGTTTGCTGGTGATTTGCAAGTTGAAGAGCAGACTTTACATTTGATGCTGTCAGATTTTTTTGTTGTTGCTACATTTACTCTTCCGGTACGTTGTTTTGATTCTCCTCTTGATGTCGTCGTGGATTCTGGCTGAATTCGGAGGGATGCAGCATGAGATTTTCTATCTAACCAGTCAGCAAAGTCTCGAAGACTGTATGAAGTCTTATCATAGATGAAATCAGACCACATTATGTGTAGTGTTGGTGGTAATTTGCTTTCCAATTCAAATATTAATTGCGGATTACATAAATACTCAGGTCGTTTGAGTAATTCCATCATTCCCGTCAGATTTTCCACAGCTGTTGCAAATTTCACGATTGTCATTGGTTTATCTTCTTTCGGTGGTAAAATATTTTTAGTTTTAGCAATAAGAGATTTGATTATGTACTCTGGCCTTCCGAATCGTCTCTCCAAAATGTGCATTATTTTGTCGGCACTGTCAGGAGAAATCAAAAGTGATCTTACAGACTCGAATGCATCATCCTTTAGTGCAGTGCGCAGTCGAGTAACATTTTCAACGCTACTAAATCTTCCTATTGCTGTTGTACGATGATACTCACTGTGAAAAAGCGGCCAGTCTTCTGGATTGCCTCCAAATTTTGGCAAATCCATTTTGTTTTGTCTAGCCATGAACGTTGACATCATTTCCATATAGGGTTGTTTTGCATCATCTTCCGCAGAACGTCCTATAGCATGCTTCTTCACCGAAATTTCAACGTCGGGCTTTTCCTCAAGATGTTCTTTGTGGTATTTTCGCACAGAAATTTCTTGATTTTTGTAACGCGATAATTCTCTGGATAATTTTCGAACTTCTTCTGCTAACTGGTCTATTTGCGATTGCTTAGTGCTGCAGGAACTTACGTCGTCTTGTTCGTTTTCCATTGTCGCTTGCCGCCATTGCTCAATTCGTTGAAAATTATCCTCCTTTGTATTTTCTGGCGAACACATTAGCTGTCTCTCTCGCACGGCGACTGAACAACCTACGTTGGGATGTGTTGCGACACGTTCTTTCTCGTTTTCTACAAGGGTGTCGTCAGCTGTGTTCTCGTGTTCGTCACTGTCGTCGTTATCTGTGTGAGCGTCATTTATGGCTTGGTCTGGTTTATGTTGATTTTTATTTTCGTCGTCTTCAAATCCATGCAAAGTCGTGCATGAACTCGATTTTCTTGGGGTAATATCATCCTCCCCTAGTCGTCGGGGTGGAACTCCCTTCGTTTTCCTTGTGCTCGTCCTGGGCTCAGACATTTTCCAAAGAACTGAATCTTTCGGTAAGAAGGACCACTTTGTTAATTATTTTGTCTATACTCAACAAAGAAACAGAGAAAAAACTGCTCACGTCCGATTTTTTAATAAAAAGTGTATTTAATAATGAATTAGGAATTAAAATGATGATAGTAAACGATACAAAAAACCTCACGTCCGCTCGTCGTCTCCCGTTGTTGTCGACTTCACTCTCTTTTCTTGTTTTTCTTCAGTTGGCACTGTTGCTGTCTGTAAAACGGTGCTGCCAGTTGTTTAAATTTTCCCAACAGACATCACATCAGAAATCAAGCGAAGAATCACACTTGCCAACCGCTGTTTCTTTGGCCTAAGACGGCAATTGATTAGTAAGGCCTTGTCAAGAAGCACTAAGGAGATTCTATATAAGGCTCTCATCATCCCTGTCCTGCTCTATGGCGCAGAAGCATGGACCCTAGCAAAAACGGATGAGGATCTTCTTGGTCGCTTCGAACGCAAAATTCTTCGAGTGATTTTTGGTCCCGTTTGCGTTGACGGGCTTTGGAGGAGAAGATTTAACAGCGAACTCTACGAGCTGTACAGCGACATCGACCTAGTCAGAAAAGTACGCATCAGTCGTCTAAGATGGCTGGGACATGTAGAGCGAATGGACACCAACGCTCCGGCCCGAAGAGTCTTCGATTCTAACCCGGAGGGACAACGCAGTAGAGGAAGACCTCGCCTTAGGTGGCGCGCTCAAGTGGAAGGGGACCTCAACCAACTTGGTGTGCGCAACTGGAGGCAGTTAGCCAAAGATCGCGCTAACTGGAGAGGCGTATTGGTTGAGGCCCAGGTTCACCCCGGACTGTAGCGCCACCTTAAGTAAGTAAGTAAGTCCATATTTATAATAAGTCTATGCTCCAGAACTTCAAAGGCCAGCCACTGTAATAAACAAAAATTTGCATGGAGAAGCTTATTGCATGCACGAAACAATCGATCACAAAATAAATGCAAACAATTTACAAGCCAATGTTCAGCCGCAAATATTGATACATTAAACAGTGAGACGTTTTAAACTCTGCACACACTGCTTGGTTTATGCGGTGATCGCATATTAATGATCAATTAAAAAGTGCAATCTTGAGTGTTTAGTTATCAAAACCGGTACCCCATTAATATTTTATTGGCCGCCAACCGAGAGTTGTATACATTATCCCCTGTTTTGAGTTCATTTTCAAGGCACTTTTCATAGTCATCGATATCTGTTTAACAAGATTGTGCTACACTTTGGCAAGCGTAGCATGAGAGGGCAAAGTCTACCGCACGACGCTTCGTCTAATTTAAATATCTTCTTTTACTATGTGTTTATATTCATTCATTTTATGTCGAGATACAATGAAGTGTAAATTTAGCATCACACACACTTCACGAGGCCATCTTCTGTGTTCTAAAACGGCGTTGTCTTGATTTAAAGTAAAATTGGTTAAATGTGACGTTACGATTGTTCGAAATTGCATCATGTTTCCAACCATCCAATATAGAAGCACGAATCTGTCAGAATTGGTATGATTTTACTCTTTTTTCTATATACAAAACTTTTAATATTTATTCTCAGTATTTAAGACGGACTTTGAGCGAACGAATTTTCATGAGAATATTCCGAAGTGTAAATGCTGTTTAACTAGCCCATTTGATGTTTCATATTTAAACCCTGAGAACGAGTCGAATATAATGCCTATGAGGAATAGACAGGAAACGTACACATTTCCAGTGGAGTATGTGCAGCCACGGAAAGAAAAATCTGCACATTCCAATGGAGTGCATCACGACGACGCGACGTCATTCCAGAGACGCAAGAAAAATGTCTGTGTGAAAGTTATTGCACGAAGTTGTAGCAAAAGTGCAAACGTAAAATAGATTCCCCCCTCAAGCAAAAACCGCTCCAAACTGGCAAGATTCCTATCAGACGGCGCGGCGTCAAAGATAAGCATTTCATAAATAATTCTAGGCACTTTGCATCCCCAAGGCTAGCAACTGCATCGACATAACCCAACAATAAATGTTTCTACGTAACCGCCCATCAAACAAAAATTGTTTTCAGGTCATTTGAGACGACAATGACAAACTCTTTTATTTAGCATTTTCGAATGGCTTTCACATAACATATTGGCCTTGGTCCAATCGTTTTATTTCTCTTAATTAAATTAATATCTTAGGCATGCCTCTCAAAGTCGAAGTCAGTGAACAGTTCTCTGAACTATATCTGCAGGGGGAAAGGAAACCTTAATAAATTCCTTGTCCCTTCATTGTATACAGTATACACAGTGACAATTAGCTGAACAAAATGATTTTGTGTATTTAGTCATGCCACCGCTTTCGAAATAGGACAGAAATAGATATGCAAATTGCATTTCAGGGCCTTGCCTTGTCGCTGACCATTTGAACCCTTTGAAAATTATCATGGATGCTATTCAGAAAATGTTCTTTTTGATGTGAGACAACTATTTTATTATTCCACATCAATAATGTTTCCCGGGCAAAAAAGGTGCTTTAAAAATATTTGTTTACGATTTGAAAAAATTTAGACAGCCGAATGGGCATGTCGTCTTTCGAACAACTTGGGGTGAAGGTCTTCTTGTGTTTAAAAGTAGATCGCAAAAAAACATCACCAACACAGGAAGAGGTGATTTGTATTTGACATAAAAATTGCCATTTGAAAAGAATCGATTCAACGCGCAGGAAAACAGTCCGCAGCTAAATGAAAAGTGCGGTTCCCAATGGCAAAAAGATAGCACACGAGTATTATGTAATATAATATTTTAGAGAGGTGCAATGGCCCACTAAAATTGCAAAATCTTGTTGTAAGCTTTGAACAGTCAATCAATCGCGGAATGAAAGCGAAGCGAATAGGGAAGAGCTAGAGGGTGGTCGCGTGATCAAATACGTGCCATGACCATGAAGCAAGAGCCACGAAAAGGCGAGTCATTAGCCATTACAATGCTACGCCGATTTATCACCACTAGTGTGTCGCACTAAACTTGACAATAGTTTAGACAATCGTGAGATAAGCGAAGAATTGAAAATAAACTGAACTAGCTTTTTAACTATTTATACACTTGTTGCGGAGAGCCGAACGCCTATGAAAGAGGGGTTGAATTACCACATCCGTGATCGAGTAATAGGTGACTGAATTTGTTATTGTTTTACTTGTAAAATCCACAAAATTCAATGACGTATAGCTAGCTCACGGATGCGGTAATTCGGCCCCAGCTTACGTTTTGAATTTGTAAATTGACTACCGGGCAGGAGCGAAACTGATGTCGTTTTCCATTTTCAGATTTCAGAGCACTTTTGCGAATCTGGATTTTTTTCTCAGATTTGCTTTAGATTTACCAATGCAAGTGCGTTTGAGTTTTTTTTTCTCTACTGCCAAGAAAGTATAAATATACGGGTCTATCACAGAATCCGTCATATTCGGAATTTTGCTACGAACCCCGAAAGAACTGTTACAGAATCCGACGTAGGGGAATTTTGAAATTCGTAGAAAGTGGCATCACTGAATATACCACGTTCTACGAATTTCGAAAGCAAAAAATGTACCCTACGACGGATTCTGTGATAGTTCTTTTAGGGTTCGTAGCGAAATTCCGAATACGACGGATTCTGTGATAGACCCGATTTAGAAATCAGTCGGGACGCATTCGTCAATACGAATTTTTATGTAACAATACTCAGCTTTTGCCACCCCATAAAACTATAGCTTGTAATGGAAAATCGCCCAAGTTGGGGGTATTAGTATTGTCTCTGGTTTTTATATTCGATTAGCCACGAATCTGAAAAAGCCCAATCGAATACCACATTAGAAAAAAATTTCTTCATTTAATTATT
Organism: Cheilosia urbana; assembly: GCA_946477585.1. NCBI lineage: Eukaryota > Metazoa > Arthropoda > Insecta > Diptera > Syrphidae > Cheilosia > Cheilosia urbana. Next base: position 26,811,905 of record OX297855.1, read on the forward strand.
GAATCTCAGGTAATAGAATCTTCTTATTTTTTCGATTAAAATGTTTGCCCCCCTTTGGAAATTTACAACGACAACACTAGTCTGCATGAAATCTTGTACCTACAAGAAATGTAATTATATGTAAATAATAGTAGAGAGGGTTAATTTAATTACTGGAGTTAACATCGACAACTTGTTGCTGTTTTGAAAAGAGTACGTATTTTAACAGAAATTGCTCATTAATAATCTTCGACATGTGGCTGTGCCAAACCTAGTTTTGAGAAAGAATTATTTTGTCTACTCATCAGCGCACCATTGACTTATTATGTTTATATTATTCCTCGCACGAATAAGACAGCAGCAGTTACAAAGGGTGATTCATAAAGACCAGTTTTTGTTAATTTGAAATAAAACACATAAAATCAATGTCGATTGTGGAAACTATATTATTACCAGAAAAAGGGTCTCTGACATTTACTATTTGAGTATAATTTCGTGTAAATGTTGTCCCCGACTATCCCGAACATGTTCCATGCTGGGATTCAATTTTGGATTACTGCCTTTAAGCGTTGCGACCGGTATGTGCCCAATTACGCGAGTAATGTTGGCTTTCAACTCCTGGATCGCAGCTGGCTTATCGGTGAATACTTGGCTTTACATAGCCCCAGTGATATCACACGATCTAGGTGACCAGTTGGCAGGTCCGGAACGCAAAACTAGCTGCCCAACTAAGTTATTTCTTATTAAAGCCATTATTTCGCTGATTTTCGTAATATTCTGTATATTTTGGAGCCGTTGTTGAGGTGTGAATCTTTTTGTGATAATGTTTCAATACTGAATAAAAAAACACGACACCATGACGCTAGTTAGGCATGATCTGTCAAACAAAAACTATTGAAGTCAAAACAAGTCTAAATAATTCACCCTATATAAGACCGTTATCCATGCCAAATGGAAATATGGAATTTGAGAAAAGAGCATTTTGGTGTAGCTTCTAATGCTATTTAGTTAGATTTATATAAGCAGCAGTTTAGCTTCTCCCTAACCAAAACATGATATCGCTAGAACGCTTTCAAGACAGCAGGGCCGTTATATACTCAAGGAAGAAGTAATTGCCAATCGTCAAGCTCTATAAAAGTAGAGAGGTCTACGTTTAAGAGCATAGAAAGATACAGCAGAAATCATGGCAGAGCTAGTTAAAGAACAAACTAATCGCCGTACAAGCAGGATTACTCTGCGGGATCTCCTCAAACTATAGAAACGCAAGGGAACGTTTGAATAGTTAAAAAATGTAGCAGCCGGAATCGGTGATGTTATAGGGGTGGAGCAATTGACAGTGTCATAGGTATATCAATTCCTGTCATACAATTTTGGCTACCTTCGGGGATGCGAAAATACGTAATAATTTGTTTATTTATTAGATCAGAAGAGAAAGCGCACTCGGGGACTATGCAAACAGCATAATATAAGAAATTACTAATAAAAAACATACCTAATACCAACATTGATTCATAAACAAAATATTCAAGGCAAAATAAATCTGCAGTAGGTACCTATATGAAGAAGATTTCGACCTCATAGACGACACGTTAACATGAGAGCTCTGTCAGTCATTTGTCGTATTAAGAATGCACTTTTAATATTCAGAAGTGATATAACTGTAGGAAATTGCGCCTGTCACAAGTCAAAATTCTAACTTTCAGCAGAGGAAGGTTTATAGCAATAAATTTGATCAGTGGACCGCAAATATGCCAAAGTACTTGAACGATAAAACAAAATGAATTTCATCTTTCTTCCGGTGCACTTAGAAACTAATTGAATAGTTGTTAAAGACGACCCAGATTGCGGAACTATGTAGTTATCGACCTGCCATAATGGAATGCACAACTTAATAGTGACACATTTATACTTTCACTATCGATCTTGGCAAACGGGTTTCTGCGGCTGTCCGTAACATAACTTGCACACAAGAAATGACCTAACGAATTTTCAATAAATACAAATTGAAAGTTGAACGTTTAAAATATCTTTCAAGCAAAAGCGCCCACCTGACATAACAATTTCAAATGATTACGTTGATTCTGTTCCATTCGCGACTTTCTTTTTTTATCGCTGCATAGTCTTCATATTCGCTGACCCGGCAACAACGCAATACAACTTTTTAGCCTAACCCAAGTAGTGTCGTTTCAATATACCTACCTATTGTGACATCATCTATCCTCTCTGCCCCCTTTAACAGACAAAAGTAAACCATTAACTCACCTCTGCGTACACACTCGACAGCCCGAATTCTTTGAGAGCATCGGACAAGTCGTGTATATCAATTTTTCCATTGCCATCGCGATCGAGCCGATTGAACAATTTCCCCAGACGTTCCTCATCTTCTTGGGGCAGCTCACCCAGCTGTTGCTGTTGTAGTTGTTGCTGTTGTAGTTGCTGCTGTACCCGGGCATCTTCGGGTACTGTCGTTAGAACACTTTGAATCGGAATCAATTTGATGGCATGCTGCTGGTTTGCCTTATCAGCACTTGAGTTCGATGATAAAGATGCAGTTAAGGTTGAAGACGATGACGTTGATGATGATGATGACTGCAGGTGTACACTGTTGTTCGCGTTGACCATTCTTGTTTTTGAGTATGTACTTTTCGTTAGATCACGAATCGAAATTTGGTAAATTCCAAGTGTTGTCAGTGGTTAATGGTTTTTCCACGTCAGTAATTATAATCAACTTATGGGCCTCATTAATCTATGTACCCACTTTCGAGTTCAATTAGTTAGTTCGCGCGGAACTTTAACATACACGACCACATGCGAATAAAACAATATAACGACGTGCGAATAGCCACTTCGAAAAAAATAAGAAACGCTTCTCGCTATAAATATAACAAAATAAATTTCTTTCTCTGTATCTACTAGCTACTGCACACTTTAAAGCACAAAAATGTGTTCTCACTTTTTCTCCAAATAGACACGAGTATTAACAATTTATTCACACATTGTTTTTGCTTGGGGTAAGGCAACTAGTCAGAGTCGTCGGAGACACAAATCTCAGAGCGAGGGTATAAACTACGACACGACGACGACGATGACGATTTGACAATCTGCACACGGTGTCTCTACCAAGTCGAGATGATGACTGTCCGAGTCGAAAATGCGTCCGACCCCGACGACGGCGATCACAAAGCAAATGCTGTACAAATTTATGCTGTAGCTGCGAAAGTTATCTCTACAATAGGGTTTCACGCTTTCTTCTTCGGAAGTGACGACGATAACGAACTGGTTGGATTGAAAGAAAAATCAATGAAACAACGCGACTACTGGGGGTGACGATGACTTTTTGTCTAGTCCACACTTTTTTGCGAATGAATTTACTAGTAAACCACACATCAAATTAGTATTGATACATTTTTTATAGAATTCTAGCAGCGGTTTGCTGGCGAATTGCAGAAATTTCTCTTTGATGAAGGAAATTTTCTTATTCGATTGACACCATGTGCCACGAAAGTTTTTTTTTTTTTTCTTTTTCTTTTTTTGTTGCTATAGCTCAAGTTCGGGTCGAAAAGCGTTTATCTGGCGTTTATCGTACTAGGTATCACTAGGTATATTGAAGCTTGAAGCTGTTTCGCTGGTTTCGCTGCCGCCTTGTTAAACTGCTTCCTTTTTGCTAAATTTGTGAAATTTTCGTCTTTGACATTTGGTGCGGCGGCGGCAATTTGGATAAATGTCAAAAGTAATTGGGTCATAGTTGGATAACTATTGTTTCTAGCGCCATCTGAGGGCGAGTGCTTTTGCGAAGACTGTGGCTACAGTAAAGGCTTTTATACTCGCACGTTCTTCCAAGAATATCATTTGCAGTTCTAGTTAACTATTGTTTTTTTTTTTAGCGGAACTTCGTTCTCTCATCTAAATAATCAAAAACTTATCTGTAAGAAATCACAGCATTTACTTTGAACTTAATGAACTGCTTTGAAAAGCTGAAGGGCTCTTGGTTTCAAGCAAACGAATGAAGAAAATTTCAATCTAAAAAAATTGAGGCAAGGAATCATTCTCCACAAACCTACTAAAACGCTTCTTTTTAAATTTTCGCAAATATTTTTAGACATCCTTGCTTATATAAAGTTGATGTTCCCTAATTTGCGCTTTAACCATTTAACTTAAATACCAGGTTCTCAGATGAGACAGGGTAGGGCTAAAATCTTCTACTTGGTGTGAGTATTTTTCCCAAGGGCTGTTTAAAAGGAAAGATCTACCTATTCCTATCTATTTTTGTAAAGTAACAACAATTAACAATCAACATAAAGTTGATTAAGGAAAAAAAAAACGACTGTCAATAGGTATTTTCAATTCGTTACTTCATTAAGATAATCCTTGCTTAAGTAGTACATTCCAAACACAAGCCTGCTGCGTTTTCTGATGTGTAGATCTTCGATCCCTATGATGTGTCCTCGTACCCAATGTACCCAGTGTTACTTCATTTTTAGATGAACACTTATTGAGCTTCAGTTCACATTCCAGTGCCAATGATGTTGTGATGTTTGTATGTTCCATGCATCTGATCACCGCCTGATCGTCCAGTATAAGGATATTTCTTCCCTCCTATACCCCGTTCATGCTTACGGTGATTCGGCCGTCGATATTCATTTATATAGATCTTGAAATGTGGGAAAGTCCATTTTGTTATGGTCAATAAAAAGAAGATGGTGCTCACCACTTATCTGGAAAAAGACAACGCAGACCAACGCATCCATTCCAACGAATCGCATAGCTAAGATCAATAGTTAGTATAACCTATTTAGAGTAAAGTGGCCCGAAGCAACTCCTCCCTCTCTAAAAAAGAACTGGGGTCGAATCGCGTCGTCCATGAACGAGAATTACGCAACGGAATTTGTTTTTATTTCACATGTAAAATCAACTTAATTCCGTGAACGAGTTATACGTTCGATTCGTCCCCTGGTTGTACCAGAGCTTGATTATTTTTCCCGCTAGTGGAGCCCGATCACAAGCAATTACCACTGCATTAATTTATAACTTCTTGGGAAAACAAACGATCAACAGACATTGCTTTGCTTTTGTTTTGAATTGCATACATTTACATTTATTGACATATCTTATAGTTTTTTTTTTTGTATTTTACATTTATATAATTTCGTTACAATGTTTTGCTAATTTCTCTCACTTAATATCCGCTTTACATACATGCAACCCAAGCAAATAGAACGCCCAAATCATACCGAACTTTGACTCAACTAAAATTGATGAAACTATGCAAGTGTAGTGTGTTGTTCAAGTTTGAAAACAAAAGATATATTCATAAGTTAACCTGCGCTCTGCTGTGGACCATTGCACTGGCAATAAAATAGAAAATATATATTTTAATTTACGGTTCTTCTATATGTAAAAAAGAAAACAACAATTGGAGCTATCTAGTCATTTAGTAAATTCCATGCTTCGTCCTCGGCTTTATTTAGTTTCGCACCCTTAGGCTTAACGGTTTTCACGTCCAACGTTTCGAAACCATCGCCTTGAGATTTACTATTGGCCAGCTTTAGGTTTTTCTTAGTCGCAGCGTTTGTAGTTGGCGCTTTTGCTTCGCTGCGAACGGGCTCTAATGGCGCCTGCTGCTGTTGATAGGCATTCTGATAACTGCTTGTATCGAAACCTGACCAGTCATCGTTGTCACCATCGTTGGTTGTGCTGTTAATGGAATTCTGATAGGACATGGACGTTTGGTTGGCCTGCAGAGTATCCTCGTTCCAGCCCCAGTCGATGTCGTTTTTGGATTGAGACGAAAGTCTACCAGCCGATTGTGATCGTTGGTAGCCACCACCACCACCACCACCACCACCACCATCGGACTGTGTCTCCTGATTGAACCCAGTGTAGCCACCTTGGGGTGAGGAAATATTACTGCCGGCCAAGTTGCTCCAGCCTCGCTTGCCAATGTCGGTCACCTATAAGTGACACCAAGTTTATTTTGGGCATATTTTAAAAGCATTTCGGGTTTTAATGTATCGCAAAAGAAGAAGATAATAAAAGAAAACGAACCTTACTAGCTACGTCAGTTACTTGAGTGCTTACGGTGTCTAGCAAACCACCTTCTCTAATCTTTACAGCAAATAAAACAAACGAAAAATTACAAAAATGAGGAACTAAATGCAACGAGGCAGATCAAGAGAGGTCCTTGTGATTAAATAACCGTAGGATCCCCCCTTCCGCTCTGAATTTGTTAACCAAATTCGAAAGGAATAGCTTACCTTGCTAGATGCCACGTTACCATACGTCACAACCTTTTCCTTGGCCGTAACTGCTATTTTGGAAGCTCCAGACGATAACAAACTCCAGCCCTAAGAGAGAATATTATAAAATTAGCATATTAAGGTTAAATTTAAGGCATATGGCCCACACCACGCTTGCAACTGTAGTCGGGATTTTAATATAATAAATTGCAATATGTTTTGGGCCGTCCAAAAAAATGGATTCCAATTATGATATAACAATCTGCAGATATGCAGAACCCTGGACTTTGGACGCAGAACATATTACAACAAGTGACTCAACTAAAGAACTTCGAGAAAAGTGTGATTTGCCACATATATCACTACAGGTGCTTGCGTTCATCTGGTAATCAGTCTGTCAAACAAAATACATACCGAAACAAGTGATGACAGAGTAGAATCGAGAATTTCTTGTGATTGACTTTTGGGTGGTGGTTCCATGGAATAGCCAAAACCGGAGTATTTTCCTCCTTGACTTGGCGGTATATGACTGGAACGAATAAAAAAACGAAATTTTAACTTGTATTTGCAACACATCACTACAGGTACAATCATTTTTAAAGTTTTGATTCAAATTGGTTATCAAAATAAAGAGAGCACGGATGAATTGCAGTTCAACTCCGTTTGCGTCATGGTAAAACAACTAATCGCCACTAGCTGGACTTCAACCATTAGATTCTGAAGAAAGTGAAGTGGTACCTCTCACGAAAAGCACCGCTGTAGCAGAAAAGTAGTAGTCCTGATTTAGGAGTAAATCATGTTCATTGCAGACCTTAAAAAAACAGCAATGGGTAGATCTCTACAGCAACGGCTCATTCATCGCTACGCAAATTCATCGCTTACTCGTCGCTCTTCTTCAAGCTGGATGTGAGTTATCAGCAGAAGGCAAACTGTGGCACTGTGGCAAGCGATACAGAGTACAACTATACAAATCTATTTGCATAATTCGTACTTAACAGTAGACAAGAATAGTTTTTGCTTACGATAGCATTTTCGCACCGCCACGTTTGTAAATCAAACAAAAAACTCCCAAGGCCACACTGCAGACTCTTATCTTACTCATCGTTTATAATAATACGTCAGCAACTGAAATTTAAATTAATTAACCGACTTACTCAGGTCTCATGGAGTTCTGCTCCTGTCGCTTGCTGAAAAAGTCATCCTTTTGGTCCTTGAATTCCTGGCTATTTAAGTTCTGATACGTTAAATTGCTGTCATTGTATCCACCTCCGTTCTGATAGCCACCCGTCGAACCACCAATATTCGAAGAATGTCCCGGATTACTTGATATAGATCCACTGCTCTTGGAATGTGACATTGAATTTCCTCCGCCGCCGCTAGACGAACTACTGATACCCGATCGGGACGGCATAGTCTTCTCTGCCGCATTCAAATCCCAGTTCTTGCCCTGTGCTAGTGTTGAAATTTTATCTTTATACAGTGCTGCTGCCTTCGAACTGTAGCGCTGTTGTATGGGCGCTTTATCATTCCAATCGGGCTGATCATCAAAGAAATCTCTTGCCTTACGATTGCCACCCACTTTCATTTTCTCCAATTCAATGTCTTTCCATTTGTCCATTGTGACAGAACGTACAAACGACAAATGCACTCCCAGACCACGATGTTTACCGGAACACTCCAAGCATATCCATATGCCATAGGTGACCGATACCCATTGCGGATTATGGGCTCCGCATTCAAAGCATTTCTGCAAGACAAATACGTACCGATGGTGGAAAGGTGTTAAGTTGTGAAAATGAAAACCAGTCTGACGCGAAGGTCATGCTTCATACTCACACTATTCTCATCTTGTGGCTTCAGCTCTTGGAGGACACGACGCGTTCGGGGACTAGCCATCTTTTGATTTTCTCTATTTAGTGTATAATTCTCTATTAGTTTATATTTGAATTTAATAGATGAAAAGTTTTCTTTTGGTTCTGCTATAAAAATGAATTTGACAAGTCTCAACTTTCATACAAGCAACAAACGTATGGATTAACTTTTCATTTTACTCATTTAAAATTGAATTACTTTTAATGAATTGAATTAGTTTTATTATTTTCGATTATATCGTCATAGTTTGTGTAATATTTTGCACAAATTTTATGAGTTTTATGCACAAAAGGCAAAAATTTGTTGAGCCGATCTGACAACGAACGTCAAGTGCGAACGAATTTTTGTTGACGTGTTCGAGAAGTACATCCATTCGGTCACAGATGGAAATCGCGTCGCTACGACGAACTTGTTACTGTGAACTAACAACTGAACAGCTGCGCCATAGATTTTCTCCTTTCTGGTACTATTTATTTGTGATTTTTTTTTTTTTTTTTTGTAAAATCTTTAATGGAACTAAAATATATGCATACGTTGAAAGATGTCGGATAAAATTACGAGTATTCTGTTAACCGGTCCTCCAGGTAAATAACAGCATAAACAAACCATACTCTCTCTTACCTCTGAGTAACAGTTGAGTTTCTTATTTCTTTATTTTTGCCGACATGTCAACGAACGTACAGTCTGGATCACAAAAAGAATGTCATTCAAAATTTCGTTTCTCTATTCTAGGAGTGGGAAAAACAACCATTATACAGAAACTAGTAAAATTAATGGAAGCACATAAGCTAAATGTTTGTGGTTTCTACACCGAGGAAGTCCGTTCTGAGGGTGGTAGTCGCATTGGTTTCGATATTGTAAGTTTAGATGGGAAACGTGCCATTCTTGCCAGGTCAGTGAACAATGCGTGCATCAAAAATCTTCGTTGAGAGTCGTTCGTGCGCTTGATTTTTTTTAAATAGGTACAAACTGTTTTGTGATCTTGTGGGCATTAGGCAATGGGAAGTTGTAAGTTTTGACTCACGTAGATCACGAAAACATTAGTCAAAATAGCTTGACAATTAAAAAAAAAAACAAAATTAATTTATTGGCCTTTTAACCGCAATTTCATTCTAATGTTACCATATTAAATACAGATACAGATCGAAATTTGTACCATTCAAAAGAATTTAGTTGACGTACGAGACTTGCTTATTAGAAAATTGATACACATGCATAAATCATTTACAAGACTAGTTCATTGTTACTAACCGAATTTACTTAGACAAAATCCAACTGACAACATCAAACGTCCACAAATTGGAAAATACTCTGTTTATATCAAGGATTTCGAAGATATAGCCTTGCCAGCCTTGAAAGTGTACCCAAAGACCCTTCTCATCGTTGATGAAATTGGTAAAATGGAATTGTTGAGCAAACAATTTACACAACAAATAAGTAAAGTTTTCGGAAAAACCGCGATATTGGCAACTGTACCGAATAGACAAACCATCGATATCGTCGAACGTATGAAGGCAGACAAAAATTCCTTGGTTCTGGAGATTACTAGGAAAAATCGAAATGAAATTATCGATCACATTTTCGAGAATGCTAGTCAAATTATAACAAAATAAAATTCAATCACTTTTTGTGTAAATTTCTAATATTTATACAATGTATTTATTCTTTTTTCAGTTTAATTTATTATGTATAAAACCTAACCTAAAAACTTAACAATGCGATCTCACGCTGATGACTTCTCTAATTTCGCTTCTCGTACCGACCTTTTTCTCACACGTTTGGGGGACTTTTCAAAGTCCATTTCGTTGAATGTCTGTTCGGTGGCCTGCCAAAGCAGTTCCTGACGTTGGACGAGGTCTGAGTAGCGAATGATAAAGGATTTATCCGGCGGAAGATATAGTTGCCATTTTTTCTCCGTATTTAATTTTGCTACGGATTGCAGGGCTTCTAGAGCTTCTTCCGGTGGGAGTTGAGTTGATTGGATCACTTGACGTCGGTCGAGAAATTCCTGTTTGGAGAATTTGTACAGCTGAAAAAAGAAAGATGACTTTTTTTAAGCGGTTGTATTTATGAAAAAAATGTTTTTTTTTTTTTTAGCTATAATATTTCATTCTAATTGACTCAAACCGAGTATTAAAATAAATATTTATTGAACACAAGGGAACAGTAAAAGTCCCAACGCTTTTAAGGCCCAAGTGAGTGACCTAAACAACATTTTTACTAACTGCAGTCATATGAGAAGTATACTAAAGTTCTGTTTACCCAGATACAGAAAACTGAGAAGTATTAACTAAATACTGTGCAGAGCGAAACAGAGATTAACAAAGGTTAATATCCTATCTAGAGGAGATACAATCAAAAAACCAAACAAGCCCTCCAACTTACAATGTAATCTCTGGCACGGACCATCAACTGGGAACACACCCCATTCGCATTCGACAACGTCTCCGGAGGATAGATAACCTCAGAATTCGCTACCCAATTACCATTAATCAACACTCCAACCAGCGGTAGTGTCCGCAAAACTAGCAATGGCGTTAATTTCTCCGCAGTCGTGCCATTAAAAGTTTTTTCCAAGCCAAGCCTTTCGTCATTTTCCGTCAAAATATTCATTATATCATCAAATTTAAGCATCTTAGCTGGAAAAATTAAAGAACACTCTTAAAATGGCAACGAAAACAACTTTTTACGAACTTACCATCCTTTAAGATAATCTTCAACTGATCAGTCAACGACATTGTTTTTAATTTCGCCTTACCAATCACCTTCGAAGGTAGCACCGTATCAATACTTTTCTCTTGACAATTCTGTAGCAGTAACTTTCCGGCATATTGCTGAGGTCTTAACTCTAACGAATGGCTCATCTGCTGCTGTGTAGTAAACAGTTTTTGTCTCTCCAATTCAGCTGTGGGCGATGAACGCGGATGCCAAAGAGTCTCACACCACGGCTCCTCGGTGCAGCGCTTTACAAACGTGTCGTAATTCTTGTCTTTGGTTTTCTTGTTGCGTGCCACACCGCTTTTTGAAAATTTCACAGTCACTTGTTGTAGTTCCTCATCCTCGTCCTCTTCATTTATGGCCTTCTCTTCGGCTTTAGCTCGTTTATCCTCCTTGTCGAAGTACTGAAAGTTTGGTCGAAGTTGCAGAATGCTGGTTAACGGCGATACATGCACTTCTTTGTCCTGCAATATGCCAACGATATACTTTGAAGAGTCTTCAATAGATTTTGTACTGGTGTAAGATTGTTTATCCATTAGGCCATGCTTGAAGGTTGGTCGTTCACCTTTGAGTTGAGTTTTTCCATCGGCGGCGATGGCAAATCGTTCCCCCTTGAAACGATCGTAGTATTTCGATTCGGTATTCATAGCAAAGTCCACCTTAACATCGTTGCTAAAAGGTTTCACACAACAATTGACTACGCTGGCCGAGTCGAAGTTAGTAATGTGGGTTTTAGTTGGATATTGAAATAGGTACAAATTATCTTGCAGGTTCTTCGACAGAAACACTGGGATCTGCAATCGACGTAGATCGAGTAAAGTAAAATTGTTTTTTTTTTTTTTCAGGGTGAATCGTAGGGGTACTCACCTCTTCCACAACGACATCCTCATCTTCGTCCATTTGAGAAGTTGATAAAATGATTTCTGGAATATATTTGCTTAGAAGTTTACGCAGTTCGGTCAAGATTTAAATCATCGAATGCTAAAAAAAAAAAAAACTTGTCGCCAACAGAGAAATGTCAGAACCATGTGTATCGTTTTTCGTTTATGACGTGCGAATGGCCAATTAACAATGGAAGCATTCACGTACCTATTCAAAATTGTACATATATGGTACCCCCGCCTGCTTTTCCAGATTCGCTATCCACATTTCAGATTTCATGTGGCTAATTTAACATAAAAACCAATAAAAACGACTCTTTCTCTCTTTCGTGTTGACATTCGTGCGATTCTTATATGTGTAGCCTTCAACACTTTTCAAAGCGTTTTCTATCAACGGGTTATATTTAATATGAAAACATTCGAAATTTGCGTCTCGATTGATTTATGCATAAATAATTTACAAAAAATTAACAGAACCTAAACAAAATCAACCAGTTGTCGAACTCAAACGCACTTGAATTGGTTAGTCTGAGAAAAAAATCCAGATTCGCCAAATTGATCTGAAATCTGAAAAATATTGTTTTTTTTTTTTTTTTTTTTGTTCCAAACGAACATTAAAATTGATCCGACAGCGCCCAATCGAATACCATTTGTAGGATGACGCCAAATAAACTCCTAGTGCTTGTAACAGGCTGAGCGCATGTCAAATAGTTGCATTAATAATTATCATTTGGTTAATTTTCATTTAATGTAGGTGGAGGAAAAATCCTCGTACCGAGCGAGCGTGTATCGAGTTCAGCGAACAAATTGGCAAAACAAATAATTTTCTACAAATTTATTATTGTGAACTAAACAGTTTAATACAAAGCCCTCCCTGTACCTGACTCAACATTTTGACTTTAATTAATTTTTGTAAACAAAATAATCAAAATATTGAGAACGAGCAATTCTTTCTTATTTCTACATATATCAATAAATCAAATAAATCCATTTGCTGTTACCGCTATGGATAAAACTCAGCGCCGTCCGTGGAGGAAAAATTTATACGAGAATGTTGACTACGAAGACAATTACACGGACCCATCCTTTTTGCAAGATCTACGAACAAACATAAATGTGAAGTTTTACTCGCTTTCCGAGTCAATTCAGGGAGTAACAGTCTTGACTAATCAAATTTCGTGCATCACAGGATTTCTCATTATATTCTATTTGCTGTATTACGAAAAAGCTCAACCTACGGATATTATACTGCCAACTGGAATAGTCACTTCCATTGGCTACACTCTTTGCCGTGGAAGACTGCTCAAGATCTCAGAGTTAATTGAGGATTCCGAGACACTCCTGACTGTTCTCATTTTCGGATATATTTTCTCACCTCTTCTTCACACACTTACTGATGCCATTAGTACGGATACCATTTGTTCAATGACCATCTTTGTGTTTATAATTAACCTTGCATTTTACGACTATGGACTGGATGTAGCTATGGTATCTAAGACAATTTCTTTGAATGCGGCAATCTTCGGATCAATATGCTTAGCGTCACGTTTATCATCGTCATATTCGGCATTTGTACTGTTGGTGGAAGCAGCCATATTCTTTGTACTGTATCCGATCTTTACGGCCAAGTACTGGAATCCGTTCTATATGGTGCCGATTTTTATTCTCTGTTGCTTCTTTCTATGGGAAGTTTCTGTGGAGGCGTTTTACGTTTATATTACAATAATGATTTTTATAAACGTTATTTGTCCGGTGATATTCGTTCATCAACAGAAATATAAAAATAACATACACGGACCATGGGATGAGGCGGTGGTAGAGGAGGCTAGCAAATAACCAAGTTGTGAATGATTGTGTTATGTGTTGCTGCTAACATTAATTTAGCCATTTTAAGCAGAACTCTATGAAAATTGTAATAAAATTACATTTCTTTTTTTTTAAAACTTTGGGTTTTTTATCCTTGTAAATCTTATTGACCATAGGTAGTCCCAAAAGCCTTACGCAAGCCGTGGAAGAGTGTGTGCGACAATACGTGGAGCAAACATGAAAAATGAGCCAAGAACAAAATCAAATGTCAATATTGAGGGGGTCCTTGGTTGTAATAAAGATGCAGGATGTGTGGGGAAATCGTAAGAAATAATGCTGGCCGAAGATAACGACTAATATCACAACGGGAGACAGTTCCAACACCGATACCGATGCAACACACTGTGCTGATTATAGAACAACAAGTTTAATGAGCCACACACTAAAGATCGTCCTTATAATTATTATCCACAAAAGAATATATAAGAAGCTCAAAGATGGCATTGACTTCTCGCAGTTTGGTTTTATGAGCGGCTTTGGTACGCGTAATGCATTACTCGTACTCAATATGTTAATTCAACATAGCTTAGAGATGAGAAAAGATGTTCGGGTCTATCACAGAATCCGTCGTAGGATACATTTCTTGCTTTCAAAATTCGTAGAACTTGGTATATTCAGTGATACCAATTTACTCGATCTACGTTGATTCAAAGATACCTACGACGGATTCTGTAACAGTTCTTTCGAGGTTCGTAGCAAAATTCCGAATATGACGGATTCCGTGATAGACTCGGTTTTTGCATGCTTCGTAGACTATGAAAAGGCTTTTGATACAGTTCAACACAAAAAAAATTTTTTTTTTTTTTTTTTTTTTTTTTCTCCGAGGTAGGTGGAAATCTTCTAGAAGACACTATGAGGACACTCGGCGCGTGCTCATAGTAGTGTGAGATTTTTACTCACTAAAACCACCTCCTGCAAATTCATTTTGTACTGCAACTAAGTTATGACTTATCAAGCAATTTTTTTATCACGAAGTTACACGTTTGGCAGGCAACATTCCGGCGAAAGTTCCTGCTCGTTCCGCAATTTTAACGCGGTTGATAATTATCGGGCTAAGTCCGAAGGTTTAGTTCGTTGTAGTCGCCGCAATAAATTTGTTTCATCGAGAATTTCACGGACCGAGCTATTAATATGTCCTAATAATCTATTTCTATGCTTTCGAGCGCATATTTTCGTTTCGTCCTTAACGGTGGAAATTCCGAGGTCTCTATGGAGATCTTCATTTCTAATGTACCACGGTGCACTGACGAATGATCTTAGCACTTTATTTTGAAAAGTTTGTAAAATGTTTAGATTTGAATCGCTGGTACAGCCCCATAACTGTATACCATATGTCCATACAGGCTTCATCACTTGCTTATATAATAAAAGCTTGTTCTCGAGGGTAAGCTTGGAATATTTTCCGAGTAACCAATAAAGTTCTCTATATTTGATTTTAAGTTCTTCGCATTTTTTCTTTACATGCGGTTTCCATTTTAATTTTGTGTCGAGAGTCATTCCAAGATATTTGGCCTCGTTCGCAAAAGGAACTTGTACCGTATTTATAAATACAGGCAAATTATTTGTATTTTTATATGTAAAATCCACGTGGACCGATTTCGTTTCGTTAAGAGCGATCCTCCATGAATTTGTCCATTCATAGACCCGGTTAAGCGCGCCTTGTAATATTTTGTTTGTTTCTTTGGTCGTTGAACCAACTGCTAGTATAGCAGTGTCATCAGCAAAGGTGGCTACGGTAGTACCTTCTGTTTGCGGAATATCTCGCGTAAATAACAGGTACAGGAGTGGCCCAAGGACGCTTCCTTGCGGCACACCTGCCCTTATTTCCTTAAATTCCGAATATTCGTTTCCGTGTTTGACACGAAAGAGTCTATTCTCTAGATACGATTCTAGAATTTTCCATAACCGTTCGGGGAGAACTTGTCTTAATTTGCACTTGAGGCCTTCATGCCAAACCTTATCAAATGCTTGCGAGACGTCCAAGAACACGGCAGAGCAAATTTTATTTTCTTCTAGAGCTTTCTCTATTACGTCAGTTATCCGATGCACTTGATCGATTGTCGAATGTTTGCTTCTAAACCCGAACTGATGATCGGGTATAAGACGGTTTTCTTCTATAATTGGTTGTAAGCGTCTGAGTAATATCCTCTCAAAAACTTTGGAAATAATTGGAAGAAGCGAGATGGGTCTATAAGACTTTTTTTCATTCGGTGGTTTGCCTGGTTTTAGAACCATTATGACTTCCGCGACTTTCCATTGACTCGGAATGTATTGTAATCTGATCGCAGCGTTTATAATGTGAAGAAGCTTAGTCAATGCTTTCCGAGGTAGCATTTTTAGTAGTTCACCCGTGATCAGGTCGTATCCCGGAGCTTTTTTGGGCTTAAGTTTCTTTATAACTTGCCCGAGCTCGGTGAGTGTAGCATTTACAACTATATTATTTTCAGATGTTCGTCTGTCTGATGCATAAGTATTTCGATTAAGCACTTGACCATCGAACGGCTTAAAAGTTTCTTCTAAATGAGCTGCGAAAACGTCCGCCTTCTCTTTGTCGTTTTTTGCCCAAACATCTCGGGTTATCTTAATAGGCGGCTCTGCGATCTTCGGCCTTTTGGTGGCTTTAATAGCCTTCCAAAGCGAGTAATTGGATTCTTTTTCAGCTGTTAGGCTTTCGAGGTAATTTCTGGCCTCTTCACTTTTAAAATCTTTAATAGACTTTGTTAGCAAGTTAGTAAGTCGATTTAAGTTCGCTTTATCTTGCGGGGCTCGAGTTTGTTGCCATCTTTTTCGCGCTTTTCGTTTTGTTCTGACCATATTAATTATTTTCTGCGGGTATTTGACGCAGTTATAGTTCGACGTTCTCCGCTGGTGAGGAGTATTATTCCATGCAGCTTTCTGTACGATACTGACGAAGCGGTCGACCGCAACTTCTAGTTCGTAAGGCGTCTTGAGTGATTCACGCAGTTCAGTATTGTTCTGGACATCTTTTTTGAAGCCTTCCCAGTTTTGCCATTTGTTAGCCTTGGCGGTATTTCATTTTTTATAAATGTCTCAGTCGTTGTTAAAATTACCGGAGAATGATCAGAAGAAAGATCAAAACATTCTTCAACTTTAATACGATTGGCGGGTAGTCCTTTTGTAATAAAGAAATCAATCAAATCAGGTATTTTAGCGACATCAGTCGGCCAGTACGTTGGTTTGCCTGTCGAATGAGAATCGCAATTGTACTGCATGCACACTTCGTAAAGTATTCTTCCCTTTCGCGATATGCATCTAGATCCCCAGAAACTATGTTTGGCGTTAAAATCACCTCCAATTATAAAATGTTGTCCGAGGGAATTGATTAGGTTCAAATAATCATTTTTGTCTATCTTGCATCGTGGTGGGCAGTAGATAGAAGATATTTTTAAAAATGCATTTCGATATTGGACCTGTACAGAGCTCACTTGCATTGTTTCGAGTTCTAATTGTAAATCGATTGAGTGGCCGATACACTCCTTTATATACAAGGATGCTCCACCTCTAGCCTTATTCGACGGGTGAACGGCGTGATAGTCAATGTAACCTTTGATCTTTAGATTTGATTTCTCCTTTATATGGGTTTCTGATATCAAACATATATCGATATCTTTTTCCCTTAAGAACAATTCTAGCTCTCCGAGTTTTTGCCAAAGACCGTTGGCATTCCACGTAAGTATTTTAAACATTCGCTTCATATTTGGTTGTTTTTCTGTCTCGAAATATTACTTTCGAGCTTAACTAGCCTGTCGACAATTAGTTTATTCGTTTTGCTTTGTTCCTCAAGTCTTGACAGAATAATCGAAAAGACATTGGAAACAGCGTCTGGCGGATTATTAGTTTGTCTACTACACGATGCTGCAGCTTGCGCGTATGTTAGCATATCTGTTTTTTGATGTACGATGTCCGATGGCGTTTCTGTTGCCCGTTTTCCTTTTTTATTGTTGGGCTTATCTAACTTTGCCGGTTTTGAGGTACTGATTGACACGGTTTCAAGCCTTGGGTTGTTTCGTTGCTTCTGTGGCTTCATGGATTGCATCCGTCTTTTTTGGAGCTCCTTAGCTACTTCGCAGCCCCGATAATTTGCAGGATGGTTACCATTACAGTTAATACACTGCGCGGGAGCTTTATTATTTGAATTGCAGTCACTCGTCAAATGACTACCGGCGCATTTTACACACCGTGGCTCTTTCTGGCAGTAGGTTTGCGTGTGGTTATATCCTTGGCACCGTTTACACTGTGGAACCAATTTTTTGTTCTTACGCATAGGTTCAATTTTAACAACAATATTAAGGATTGCTTTTATGTCATAAATTTTGTTTAAGTCCTCAGTCTTATCAAAAGTTAGTATAAAGAGCGGGAGACCACGGTTTACCATAGCTTCATTTCCCTCTTTATTCCGTTTTTCTCGTTTGACGATATTAACGGCATCCATAATTTTAAAGTGCCTGTCTCTTAAGTCATTTACTACATCATTTTTCGAACATGACGGGTGTAACCCTCTTGCCACGACACGTATAGGTCTTTCTGACTTATTCTCATAAGAATACCATTCTACTTTGTCTGTATTTAATTTACGAGACAGTAGACGGTAACTTTCAGGGTCCTTGACGTTGACTTTCCACGCATTGTTTCTAAGTGACGTTACTTTGTAGTCTGTTGGCAACAAATTCTTTAACATGGTATGCAACTTGTTATAGGCCGCTATACCGATTACATTAATTGGCGGAGGTGGCCGCTGTTTTGGTTGTATGGCTTCAATATTTGATAATTTCTCCCGATTCATTATTTCAGGAGAGGATACAGCTTTCCTTTTTTTTCCCGGTCTTTTTTTTAGCAACCAATCGGTTTCGTGACGAAGTTCTTCTTCATCCGTTTGGTAGTCAGTTTTTTTGGGATTGCTAGAGCTAGGGTTGGACTCGTCGCGTACTTTTATTGAGTTCTTAATAGCCATATTTTCGGCCTTAAGTTGACTAATTTCTTTCCGAAGCTCGTCGCATAGCCGTTCCATGTTTGAAAGCCTTTTTTTAAGTTCGTCGTTTTCGTCCTTAAGGCTTTTATTTTGCACTGGGTCTCTATCTTCTGGAGTAGGCACTTTTGTTGCCGTTGAGCTCCTAGAGACGCACGGATAAGTTTGAGATGCTGATGGTGGTGATCTCGTTACCCTTCGGCTTTTTCCGAAAGGGTTACATGAACGCAATAAATGGCTCTCCCCAGAATCCGTAGAGCCGACCTCCGAAGAGAGTGGATTTTCCAGTAAATCTGGAGTACCACCTGGGGTATTATTTCCTCTAGTTTTGTTCATTGCATAAGTTTCATAAAATAACTTTTTTGTAGAAAGTTAAGGAAAACTAATCTTAGGTTATTTCAGCCGCCCCTCTGGAGTCAGACGCTGACCGGTGTGCCGCACAATGTGCATCAGACGCTCCTGGATTTAAACTTTAGTTTCATCTTTCAGCTATGAACTTACTGCCAAGGGTGGCCCTACCAGGAGTACAAAACTCCAGAAAGTATCGCTCATAACGTCATTAAGACTACTTCTTCGGCTGGATTTTAGTCGCCTTCTACGACAGGCATGCCTTACCTCAGGGCTATTCTATCCCCGTCCCTGCAGGGGAAGCACAAAAAAATGATTGAAATCCTTGGCAGCAAACAAATAGACATGAATGACGTAAGACTGATTGAAAATCTATATTGGGGTTAGAAAGTAAAAATAAAAAAGGAGAAGAGTCAGACCAAATATTCAAAGAAGCAATCTCAGGAAGCGACGGTGGAATAAGAAAAAATGGAGTCAATGTAAACAACATAAGATACGCAGATGATGCCGTCATAATAGCAAACGATATGAACGATCTTAGTAACATGATGAATAAGCTAAATGATGTAAGTAACAACTAAGTAACAACAACTAAGTAGAAAACAACAATTGCAGAATTTCGAATTAAAATTAACAATACAAACATAGAAAGAGTTGACACCATTAAATACTTAGGAACGATAATCCATAAGAATAATCCAGGGAAAGATAGATGGAAGGCGAGCGGTCGGGAGACAAAGGCTGACATGGTGACATGGTTGTCTAACATGCGGGTGCGGGAATGGCTTAACATCTCGACCTCAGTAATAATGAGAGGAGTAATGAACAAACAAACTATAAAAATGATGATTGCCAACCTCCTCCGGAGCGGAGAGGAACCTTAAGAAGAAGAGCAACGATACAGCAACCTGCACACAACACTGATTAAAATAAGGGGGAGCTGTTATGAGGCGACTTTATAATTTAAATAAGCAAGGCGTGAAAAGAAAAAAAGTCGGTATTGGCTTCACATTTAAATTCCAACCAATTTTGTTCAGTCTGGGGTTGAATTACCGCATCGAGTACAACGTGACTGTATTTGTTATTGTTTTGCGCGTAAAAGCCTCAAAATTCAGTGACGTATTGCTCTCTCACGGATGCGGTTATTTGACCCTTGTTCTTTTTATTATGGGAACAGAAGACCTAACTTTAAAACTCTACTCTCATCTCTGTAGTCCTGTATGCAGCTGTCAGTGGTTTGGACCAGGGCTCCTCGGTGTTTGTTTGCCTTATAGAAGGAGCAGTTTTATAAGGCATAATACATAAAGTTTCATATACGCAAAACTTAGAAGGGAACTCCCTTTCAGATATAATTTAAGGTTTAAGCACCCAATCGAATGTCGCAGGAAATAAGCGGCCATACGTCGGAACGGAAAATTCTCCGATTTTATACGATTCGGAGGATTTTTCCTGCGAGGTATTCTTCGGAACTGTTTGGAGAATTGTTTCGACATTTTGTAACGCACATTGGCGAATTACGTTGAAGTGCGATGAAGTGCATTTTTTTGTTAAATTTTTGACTAGGTTCCGATATTCTCCGACAGAAATTGGTTGCGGAATTTGTTTACGAGCGCGGTGCGCCATCGCAATTGTTTATTTCTCTTCCGAAGTCGGACCCTCGATTGGAATTTGAGCCTCAGAAAGAGAATGCGTTGCGAAGAATTTTATATTCCGACAGATATCTCGCTAGGGACGAATAAAAGAAAAATCTGTTTTTGTAAAATCGTCCAGAGCTAAAAGTTCACGGAATTTAAGCGATTTCACATCCAAAACAAAAACAACTTCCGTCACTTATTGCTCGTCCGTCACGCGGATAACGCGGTTCGACCCCAGATATTCACCCCTATCGTGGAATACGGCGTATTCGAGATTCACTTCACATACTCGATTCACTTTCACTTTCCATATGCATCGTGAAATCCGCCGGGTGAGACTGTCTTATCGACAGGCATTTTCGTTCAAAGTTGTTCGGAAAACCAGCTGTTTTGCATTAAATGGCAGCAGAGATAGAGCAAAGCAAATTAGAAATTAGAAAATTATTTTACAGAAATCAAATAAAAAATAAATGGATAGTATAATTGAGTAGAATATATTTAACAATGTGGAACAAAGAGCATCCAACGAAAATAAAATGCGTGCATATTAAGAGGAACTACAAAGGACATAATGGAACTTTCGGATTCGACGTAAGTTTTCTGAAATACAATTGTTATTCAAATTGTTTATACAGTTTTATTATCTCTCAGATTTACTAAGTGTTTCAGTTAAATAAAGTAACATTTTCATGTTTTTTTATGCGTTGAACTTACAATTTTACAAGAAACGATAGGATACGCAATGAATTAGCTGCGTATTTGAAATGTCAAAGTTTGTATGGGGAGTTTCACTTCGATCGTTTTCTACGATCGTGTTAAACGCATTCACTTTACCGACTGGTGAATCTTTCACTTCGAATGTATTTTACGATGCCAAGTATTGAATTTGGGTGAAACGTTCCCCCCGGCGTATTCCACGATAGGGGTGATTGATTCATTTACGTGTTCAAGCTATGAGCGCAATAATGAAGTGTTCTCCTTCTAGGCCACTAGTATAGATAGGTTTCCACACCCGCACCGGTTAAAATTCTAAACTTCTGTTAAATAAAACGGCAAAACATCTCTTTTATGTATCTACATATTAGTTTATTTGTTTGGTTTAATATTTCTTTTATATGATTTCTTAGATTTTCTTTCAATTTGTTCTTTAATTTACAAGCAAATAATTACAAACACGTTTCAAACAGACAACAACGAAATAAAATAAACTAAAATTATTATTTATAATTTGTTTTATGCATCTATCGTCAATTAATTAAACACACTGCAACGAAAAATTCATTCTACTAAACATACGATATAAATATAAAAAATCTTATTTCTTATTACACTTATAACTAAGATATTACAGTTTTGTTTAAAGTACTTGTTTTAAACTATTATTAATATGATTTCGTATTTCAGCTAATGTATTCGCTAAAATAAGTTAGATTTGCTTTTTGTTTATTATTTTTGTTCACCCAAAAAATGAACAAAATGACAAATTTTGCACCTTACCAAAAAGCAAATTCTATTTTCAACTTTAAAACTACTCGCTATTGCGAACTTCCAAAAGTTTCAAAAGTGAAAATGTTTATTAGTTGGGAAGGTTCAGTTTTTATTTATTCAACTTTTTGGTTTTGTTTGCCGGATTTTTTCAACATACAAATGGAAACATAAAATTTGTTTCCTTTTTTTTTTTAAGAAGACGAATATGAATCTGAAAAAAAGATTTGGAAAATTGAATAAAATGAGCTTATGCGTAGCAACCTAAACCTTAAACAAATTTAATCAACCTTATCGTGAATTCCGAGGGAATATTTCCTTCCCCCGAATATCTCCTTCGAATTCGAATTCCCTCGGAAACCGAAATCTCTCCTCAAAAAGAAAAATAGTTAATTTCGAAAAAGTTCTGTCAATTATATTTGGTTAGAATCCAAGATTACAATTTTATTTCGGTGACACAAATATTTCAAAAAAAAATGTTTAGCATTGCATTAAGAGTTGTGGCTGAGGAATTGGATGAAATGGAATCTAAGCGTCTACGTTCAATTAGAAGACGCTTAAGAGATTGTTCAAATCCGTTGGAATGTTTTTTTTTTTTTGTCATTCCAAACCTAACTCTTTTATGAATATGTTACCGTAGGGAATCAACCTACACTGTTTAGTTCACTTTCGACCATTTTCCAAAATCGAGCAATTTCATCCTTACTCCTTTTATGAAATCTTCTGAAAATGTCTGGACTCGCATCCATTAAATTCATTTAAACATTGAATTGGTGTTTATTTATTGTTTTTGACATTCTATTCACTTAATTTTTTAATTTTTGAGAACCAACCAACTTGTTTTTCATAAATTGTCCAACTAAATAATGACGGAAATATCGGAGGGAAAATCCAACAAAAATTCCCCCGAATTTTCATTTGCGATAGGTATTTTTTTACAGGAAATTATTTTCCCTCATTCGAACATCATTTACGATAAGAGTATTGGGAATTAGGAAAAACTCCGAGGAAATTTTTATTCACGATAAGGCCGAATGAATGTTAATAAGCTTGAGGTAATCTTGTGAACAGATGCGTATGTATGGAAATTACATGTGTGTTTCTTCCTAACCACTTGGACAAGAACTAAATTGTAAATAGTTGTTTATCTATACATTTAAAGTTAAGCAGGTTAAACGAAAAACTCAATAGTTGCTTTTTTTTTTTTTTTTTAACAAGAAAGAGAGAAAAGAACATTGTAAAACTGCGTATCCAATAAAATATTGAATTTGATGTGAGTCATCTGGCGTATTGACACAACAATACGTCTGTTCCCCTGAAATAATGAATTCGAACATATTAGTCAAATTTGGTTAAACTATGTCCTCCTTCAAAGAAAAAAAGAAGAAAGAAATATCTTTGGGCTTCTCCTTTGCAAGTCCTTTAAATTCATGTACGTTCAAAGTTCCATTTGACCTCTGCTACCTACTTCCTTCAGTAGTTACTTTTTAATATAAATCGAAAGTTAAAACATTATTTCGCCTATTTTTGGTGTCATTAAGCATGGGGTAGACAATGACTTTCGACTGCCTTATATACAATGATACAGTGAATGCATGTTCACTGGATAGATGCGTATTTCTAGATTTGTGTATGTAGAAAGTCGTTACATTTTTTTCAAAAATAAAAAGACACAGAAAGCCATCTTTTTATTTTGTGTAAAGCCCATCGCCTCACTCTTATTTTTATTTTTTGATTGGCATCCATATTTTCCCATCTAATCTACGTCCCCTATATGGTTTTGTTCTTCCATCCATGTGAGTTTTTTTTCGAATTGCGACTTCCTTCCACATCATACATTGTACACCAGCATTCAATTTGCATTTTTCCAGAGAACTCGAGTCAAACTAAATGCGATGTCGACATGTTTACTAGGAAATACCAATAGCAAAACAACTGGCGCCCAACAAAATACCTCATGTCATCATGTTTGTACGTGCAAGAATATTACTAATATGTACTTTAAAAAATTGTTGGGGTTTCTCTTCTTTGATATGGTTAAGAGTTTAGCGATTATAATTCATTTTCGACTATACTTTACTTTTATAATTCACAAAAGTAACCCATCATGGTTATCGTTTCGTTTTGTATCATCTCGATTTCCAAAAAGGACCCGAACAGCTATCTAACTAGAGATTTAACAGTAAATATATATTGCCCTAAGATTTCTGCTTTATGGGTCGAAATTCTGCAAGGCGAAAACGTTCAAATAAAAACCGAAAAGGTTTGCGGGTCTATCACAGAATCCGTCGTATTCAGATCTTTGCTACGAACCCCGAAAGAACTATCACAGAATCCGTCGTAGGTTACATTTTTTGCTTTCGAAATTCGTAGAACGTGTTATATTCAGTGAAACCACTTTCTACGAATTTCAAAATTCCCCTACAACGGATTCTGTAACAGTTCTTTCGGGGTTCCAAGCAAAATTCCGAATACGACGGATTCTGTGATATACCCGTTTAACTTGTTTGCCTTACAGAATGCCGACCCTGTGCCCATGTTCTTTAAATATCGGGTCGATATTCATATATGAACTCTCGCTCCAACCCACTATTTTACCGAATCATTGCTTAACGCTGCAGTTATGTAACAACTACAATTTTTGAGAGCTTAATTGATGCCAGTCTAAGATTTTCATCAATGTGGCCCATAACTAATCGGAAAGCTGCGACATCTTTGCTGACCTCATTGATTTTGTTTATAATGTCAAACAGTAGTGGATCGACGAGTTGTTGGGATGGGACACTCGGTTTTGAAGTGCTTTGTAGGTTTAAATCCAGGTAGGTGCGAAAGGAGTTGAAAGGGTCGTTAATCGTTGATATATGTGGATTCAGAATTGTGTTTATATCAGATTTCAGGTCACTTCAGAAACTTTGTCTTGAATTCAGTCGGTAACTTTTTGGTTATATCACTAACACTTGCCAGCTGCTTGTCTGTTTTTGAATTTTGTTTTGCAAAAAGTGGTGGAGACATCTATGCTGTTGGATATTTCTTCAACACTCTTAAGCAACTCATCTTTTTTTGCAAATTGTGTCACGATTTTATTGTAAAATATTTTGCATTTGGAAGATTTCTTTGCATTCGTCGCAAAAGAAAAGGAAAATTCTTTTAAAGTCATTGAGGTAGGTTATGGAGCGCTTACTTCCCTATGCAAAGAGCATGAAATGATTTTCGGGACAACCCATTACAATTTACCCAATCAGCACTAAAGTCTTGCGATGTTAACAAACAATCAGTATTACCGCACTGCTTTGATATAGTTATTAATTGGCTCGATTAATGTTTTGCGATCGAAAGGCAACATGGAAAAAAGTGCAACTATGCAATTAAATAAATTGGAATTAAAATTTAAACTCGTGAAGTGGGAGTAAAATAAAAACTAACGTCCGAACGGTTGGAGGTTTACAATGGAAGGTTTGAAACCGCCAAAATAAAAGCGTGCTGTTCAAATGAATTGTCAAAGACGTAAGGTGCAAGTGTCTATTTTTTTTTTTAACAAACAGGGGTGTGCCCTGCAGGACCAAAAGATGGTAGGTAGGTCTTGTTGGTTGATGTCTTATAAACGGAAAAATATCCAGCCCAACAAGTCTTGTGAATCATAAGAATAGAGCATAGACGGCATTCAAAAGAATTCCAGCCTTTTGAAGAAAGGTCAACTGCATCAAAAGGATAAATAAAATGCAGACATGAGATGACTTGCGAAAAATGGCGCCCAACGAAAGGCCATCCAGAAAAGAGCACTCTGACCATCATAAGCTTCCACCAGCCAGTCCGGTCTATTGTGCTTCACAACAACTCAGTTCCCTCTTTCGGTCAACCCGATTGTGCTGGGTTTGTTACGTTTGTTCATCCTGCTTTAACCCTACAAATGATTACCATACATTATTCATAAGCATTAATATGTAAAACAATACACAAAATAATTAAACTAGAGACGTATTACTTATAAATTGCCAACGTTTACACACTTACACGCACACGCTGTTTATAGTTAGTTCAAGTAACCAACATTTAAATCTACAATCAACATCACTTGCCTTGAAGACTATGTTATATAATAATTTGTTAGCTCACCTAGGGTTCTATAAACTGTCACAAAGACCAATAACAACATTATAAAAAAATGTTAACGTTCTTTTTTTGTTTTTTGTTTTTTTTTTCTTTGTCAAGTTTTTTTTTTATATTCAATTCAACTAATTTGTGTTTAAATATTTGAAATCTTTCATTTCATTTAGTTTTCCCTAGCGCAAATCTATTGCACTAGGTGTTTTATATAGGATTCTCCATTTTAGCCGGTTTAGGCAGTTGTCGTGATTTCGGTTTGTCGCGCTTTATTGCACTGGCAATACAATTTGTTCAGTCTGTTTTTGTTGTTCTCTTCATTGTGGGTTTCACAGTGTCCATTGCAAGTTTGTGGTAGCGGCTCTACATTAGGCTCTTTGGAATCATTTTTTTTAGGAGCAGTGAACGTATCTGTTGTGTCGGAGACTCGTAGGACCATTGGAATGGCACCACCACTACCACCATTTGGAACCTCTGGTGGGCTACTGCAACTACTATCTTCGTCTGCCTTCAGGAGTAGTCTTCGTTGAGAGTTTGGAGTTCGTGGGATTTTCAATGCACTGGCGAATATGTGCGCATTTGGCAGACGGCTTTCAGACTTCCTAAACGGTGGCGGTAACTTAACGAAATTCAAATCAAATTTACTTGTGTTTACAGACGATAGTGGCAACTGGTTTCTTATATCTGTAGTGGTTGTTGTTGTTGATAATGGAGGTGATGATCCTGCAGTTGATGATGATGATATTGGTGGCTTAGTCTCTGAATGATGCAGTTTGTCTTTGTGGTGATCTTGTGGATTTTGCTGGTTTCTTTTGTTTGTATTATGTTTCGATTGATGTTTATGAGGAAGCTTTACTGGCTTTTGATTTTGGCTCTTATCTTGTCAAACTATGACCTTTGCGGAGTCTTCGTTTTCAGCTGAGGCTGCTGAGGGAGGATTTCTTATTAAATTGGCTGCTGTTGTAACCGATTCCAATAGGGAACCTTTAAACAGAACGTTTACATATCTTATTAAAAAACGAAAAAAAGTGTTTTAGCAGAAATTACCTGTTTCAACGTCATTGGAGTTTCGTGTAGAGTTTCTTTGGCGGCATAAATACGGAGAATTCGCCGGTGATGGCAGTTGTGACTGGAAGAATTAAATAAAAATAGAGGATGAATCCATGTATTGTGCACAATTTAAAATTAGACTTAAGAAAAACAAAAATCAATCTAAAAGTTGCATAGTTTGGTGTTACATAAGGTAACCAAAAGCTAGGCATCAGTAGAGTCAAACTTGACTTACCGCTACACAATCTGAAATTAAAAGTCGGTTCAATTGTAATTTTGTTGAGCAACCTAAAAGCACCGAAACTTTGCATCGGATCGCGTTTGATATGATTGTGAAGAATCTTAAATCAAATGTCATGCTAGGACGATTTTGATTGGAAAATTAAAAGGCAATCATTGTCATATCGCGGACTCCGAACGATTTGTCATTGGCATTTAAGCGTCTATGGCAAATAATTAGTCGCAAGGATAATCCGATGGATATTTGTAGCATCAATCTTGAATTCCCATGTTGTTCACATGGTCAATTGTATATGGCGTGCTCACGTGTGAGCAAACCATTTTAGTGCAAAAGCGGAAGGGTGGCCGACACGTCAATCATTGCGTTTTTATTGAAATACATCAACATTGCTATACTTCAGTTATTTCTATTGTATTTAATATAACTTTTGAATAAAGAATTTGAATTGACGGAATTACATAAAATTTTAAAAATTATTTTCATTGCATTAACGAATTTGGGCAGAACGGAGAACTAACAAGTCGATCTTGGGTGGTTCACTAAAGAGCTATGAGCCCTCTGTTCATTTACCTGCTGTAATTTCGAAAAGAAGAAATGCCAGATATTAACGTATGTACTTACTACTTTATTATTAGTTTGGCAGCAAGTTGCTTTCACACATCCTTCCTCTGTTGTCGGACAGTCGAGGGCACAGCAATCTGATCCACTCATATTCAAACTAGATGTGCCATCGGACATGTTGCATCCCTCGATTTCAACAAACTCTGGTTGAATTGTTGTCGAGTGTATTCCTTCGTTGTGAAAGAATTCTTTCACCTTCTCTGCAATTTTCATGTACTCTGACAAATTGCGACATCTATATCAAAATACACAGAAAAATAGTTCAAGTTAGATAACGATATCTCTTCGTCGATTCTTATCATCAATCGATAAAGGTACGACATGCAAGTTCGAGATTAACATTAACAATTAGCTAGGAGAATAAAATATGCGTATCGCACCTGATATGAGCAGAGGCAATAATTCGATCACCCGCCAATTGCCACACATGGAATTCATGAACCGCCAACACTCCATCGACCTTCTCAAGTAGCCTCCTTTGAATTGCATCAACCTGTGGAGCAGAGAGTTTCGTATTAAAGTCCTCCCCATGTGGTTCAGGGGATCGATGAACCAACCTGAATGTGTGTCGGAACAGTTTGTAATAGGATTAAAGCAGATTCCCTCAACAGCGGCCACACTGATCGTAAAATTAATAGAACTAACACAATCGATAGGGCTGGGTCCATGTAGTAACGATATTTCCAGTTTGTCAGCCAAACGATCTAAAAAAGAAAAACATATTCTTATGAATTACTATTCATTGTGACCTTATTTCAGCTTAGTCTTACCAATGCGCTGATCACTACAATAACACTGCCAAGGGCGTCGCTAAGCACATGCAAGAAGGCACCACGCATATTCATGGAACCAGGAACATGACTGTGCCCATGGCTGGACTTCTTCAACGCTGATTTGTCCTAAGAGATAGGGGAACATTTTTTTTTTTTTTTTTTTGTTAAACTATGTAGTAAGCGATTTTTTGTTTAGTAGATTCTTTGAGTGGCACTAGTAATAGGACCTTTATAACTAATAACTAATTAAAGTCTCGAACATATAAAGGGTATTTCATTAAGGACTAGACAACTTATTTTTTTAATAAAATGCAAACTACTTGAGATATCTCACAATTGAATTGAATTACTATCAAAACATATATATGACTTCGTTCATATGTCCACCACGGGAACGTCAACGTATGCCGCGGTTGATACGTTGAACCAGTGATGGGAAAGTGGATACAATTGTATCTTTTTGGATACAATCAGAAAATAAAGATACACAGATACAATCCACTCGAAAAAGATACAATTTACCAAACATTTTCTTGCTTCAAAAGTTACACAGATACAATCCTTCTTTAAAAGATACCAGTTTATACCAACGCGGCGAACATATTCAAAATTTGTAATAGAGAATATAAAATACGTTCAGACCTTAAGTTCCATTCTATTACAATCGGCTGTATTTAATTTCTCATTGTGTTTGAATATAGGCTGCGATTGAAAGATTTTCTTGGGTTGCTTTGACGCATTATTTTGGTTTAGAAGGTTTTGAAGCAAAATTTAAAGATAACAATATTATCTTTTACCTTTCATTTAAACAGCAAACTTATGAAACTTTATTTCTATTTCTTATTATATATTCTAAAAATTATAACTGATATCAATTTAGAAATGCAGTCGGAGGAGGCTAGGATTCATATTTTTATGACCCATACGAAATATTTATTCAGGTAAATTTGTCGCAATTTCATGTTTAAAAAATCAATTGATGAGACCAGTTTTGGTAATCTTAATGTAAACGAGAATAGTTTTCTTTAAATCAGATTTTCTGCGGGACAGCCTTTGAAATTTATTGTTCCTCGGAAAATGTGCCAGAGCATGAAATACACCAACTGAAACTATATGCAAATCATTATTACATAGCGTTTGTGGAAGACCTCCGGCCTCCGGGAAAGGATAAATTGCGAAGACGAAGTTCTGAATTCCATACAATATTTTTCACCAAACCATGTTCTTTCAGGAAATTTTTCCTGATGATGAATTTCAAAAATTGATAGCATTAATAATGAGTATCGTGCCCTAGCCAACTTTGAACCTTTAAAATCTTTAAATAAATACACCGATTTCAAGCTTTTGGACTCATTAAAATGAAAGTGATGATTTTATGTTTAATAATATAAAGAATAGCTCAAGGCATACTTTCGATACCACATTCTTCAGCATGTTGTGTGGAAAGAATTTTTCGTATGAAAATTTAATAAAAAATAAGTGCAGACATCAGTTTAGGTTGAAACTTGCTCAGCGTTAATTCAAACCAAAAATTTGTTGAGAAATGACTCATGTCATAATTTTAAAATTGAAAAATGTATTTTAGAAAATAATTCGCATTTAATCGATATTGATCAAGACGCACTTCTAGAATAAACAAGTATTTACATGTTCCTAAATACTAAAGTGGGACTGAACTATTATTTATTACGTTATCTTTCAAAAGTCTGAATTTCTTTGTTTTCCACAACAATGTGATTTTTTTTTATTACTACATTTTTTTTTAATATTGCTGTATGGTATACCATCAACCAAGTTTTCAAAATAATATCGATTTGTTTTATTTCAAGGGGAAATAGGAACACATTTTTTTTCTTAAATCATGAAATAAATAGGTAGTAAAAGGTATGTAAGCATATTTATCTTAACATTCGTATAACTACGAATTTCCACAACTAAAAAGTTACACTACGGTCCTAAAAGATACAATTTCAACTTGTGATAAGTACAATCTGAAAATTTCATTTCCCATCCCTGCGTTGAACCCAATTTTCTTCCTAAAAAAAATTGAGTTTGCGGGAAACACAATTCAAACAATGAAACTTTACTTCTTCACAACCAAAATATATGAAGTTTTAACAGCAACAAAACGCCTAAAAATAGATACAACGATTGGTGGCAATTTGGCGCGAAAGCAGATTTGACACTTGGTGCCAGTGTGGCAAACTTGCAACACCAATACCTCCTTTGTCAATAAGTCTGATAATTGTGTGCAAGTGTGGAATTAATGGGTGATTTTTTAGCTGGTTTGGTTTTGGCAACACTGGTTTTGACAGCTGACGTGTGTTTAATACCTTGTGTCACTGTCAAACAGCTTCAGTTTGGTTTGCAATTTAACCATGGATCGTCTTACAACTGAAAAACGCTTGCAAATTATTGAATTTTACTATCAAAATTCGTGCTCGGTTCGAAATGTTCATCGCGCGCTGCTTCCATTTTATGATCGGCATTCTCGACCTTCTGAGCAGTCTATTCGGAAGATTGTGACCAAATTTCGCACCAAATTTACTTTGTTGGACATTAAACCACCAACACGTTTACGTACTGTGCGTAGTGAAGAAAATATTGCGGCCGTATCAGCTAGTGTGACAGAAGACCGCGAAATGTCGATTCGGCGCCGTTCCCAGCAGTTAGGCCTTTGTGGCACTACGTGGAAAATTTTGCGGAAGGATTTGTGCGTAAAGCCTTTTAAGATACAGCTTGTGCAAGAACTAAAGCCAGCCGACCTACCACAACGCCGAATTTTTGGTGAATGGGCTCTTGGAAAGCTGGCCGAGGATCCGCTTTTTTATCGAAAAATTGTGTTCAGCGATGAGGCTCATTTTTGGTTGAATGGGTACGTAAATAAGCAAAATTGCCGCATTTGGAGTGAAGATCAGCCAGAAGCATTGCAACAGCTACCAATGCATCCCGAAAAAGCCACTGTTTGGTGCGGTTTATGGGCCGGCGGCATTATTGGGCCATATTTCTTCAAAGATGATGCGAATCGCAGCGTTACTGTCAATGGTGAACGCTACCGAGCGATGATAACAAACTTTTTTTTGCCCGAAATGGAAGTTCTTGACTTGCATGATATGTGGTTTCAACAAGACGGTGCCATATGCACGCGAAACAATGGCGCAATTGCGAGGCGAGTTTGGTGAACAGTTAATTTCACGTTTCGGGCCGGTCAATTGGCCGCCTAGATCGTGCGATTTGACACCATTAGATTATTTTTTGTGGGGGTATGTCAAGGCTAATGTGTATAGGGACAAGCCCGCTTCGATTGACGCACTGGAAGCCAACATCCATGCATTCATTCGTGAGATACCGGCCGATATGTGTGAAAGAGTATGCCAAAATTGGACTCAGCGGATGGACTACCTGAGACGCAGCCGCGGTCAACATTTGCATGAAATTATCTTTAAACATTAAATTGCAAGGTTCAAACTTTTGTGTTTTGAATTTTTGTTGTGAATTTTTTGTGTTTTTTTTTTTTTTTTTTAAGTTCTTAACCTCTTAAAAAATCACCCGTTAGCACCATTTAACTTTTTCCTGAAGACTTTTGGCTATTCACCGCCGATGTTTCTAGTCACCCCATTTTGCGGTACTTTACCATGATGAAAATGACGATTTTACTGAATATTTTGACATTCAGCCCTATTATGGCTATCAAATATCAATTAGTTGATACTTGATAACATCTATCAATTCATCGATTATTTGGTATTATGAGTATCAATTGATAATTTGTACACCATTGTGAATGCTAATCAAAAAATCATTGATGAGTGGTTCCGTTTTGAAGTTTGACGTTGCTAATTTGTATTTGTTTTTTTTTTCATCATAATCCCCTTCAAATAATAAATCTACCGATGACATTTCGGTCTAAAGTCGTTATTTGAACAATAAAACAAGGAAATATATACATTTTATGATTTGATGTTAATAAATTTAGCCGCGCGAGTATTTTTTGATACGTATTAACAAGGAATTTGTGGTCGATAGAAAATTTTATGAGTATCAATTTTTTTGACAACCGAAACGTTTATTGATAAAACTATTCACAATAGATCTTAGATCTTATATCATTAACAATTCATCAAAACTATTGATAGGTTGATTACCATAATACCGATTCATTAATTTTGTTGATACGCATCATACGAATCAAAAAAAAAAAATACCATCAAATATTATTAGATAGCCATAATAGGGCTGATTGACAGTTCGGTAATCTATTTAAGGGTACGTTCACTCTGAAAGCTTGAAGTTGTCAAATCGCTAATGAACGACCCTTTATTATACAATTGTGAACTGCTTAAAGTTAAATTGAAATTTTTTTCTAATTGTACATCAAACCGTTCTCAATAGCGGCTATAGTTGGGCACATTCAAGAATCGAGTTATCTTAAGTCGACTAAAGTGGTCTGGATAAGGTCCTAGTTATAGCAATACGTAAAACCAAACCGTACAGATTTTCTTTTGCTTTTTTTTGACAACTTAAAATTGATGGTTGAATTAAATCTTGATCTTAAAATGCTGCTTATGAATTATTAAGTTAGATTATCAAAAAAAAAATATATATATATATATATGCAAATGATCTTTAAATTTTCTGGAAAAATAATTTATTCGTTTTTCCGTACGAAAAGCTTTTTCTGATCAACTTCTCAGTCAATTCCACAAAAGAAAACCGAATCATTCCACTAAGAAAAGATATTTCATTTCTTTACTGTTCCATCTGTCAGGCTTTTTTTTTTTCTGATGGAATTCAATCAGTTGATTGGTTGGTTTGTTGTAATAAATTGTTTTCGTAGGGAAACATTTTTGTGACAGTTTTTTCGCTATAACCGCCTAAACGAAAAAAAAAAAAAACTCATTTTACGTATGGCTATAACTGAAGCCTAAGATGTAACCTGAACGCAAAAACTAGATTGTTCGGGAACGTCACTTTTCCTACGTCATCCACATATCCGAACTGTCAACTTATTACTCAGTCACAAATTTCTTGACTAGATTTTTCGGCTACCCCTCCATAAACGTCAACTGAAACAACTGCTCATATGACCGATTGCAGCCAATCAAAACCGAGATACGTCTAGTCAGATAGCTGTCAGACTTACTAAGCTAGATACTTGAACGTCCCCATTGCCAAATTTCAATTTTCCCATCGCCATTCTCGAAACGACAGGCTCCTTTTTTGATGCATTTGGAAAAAAAAAAATCTAAACACTTAACGGCGCTATTGTGAACTTGTATAATCGGCCCTAGTGAGGTATCCGTCGCAACGGAAAATTCTCCGATCTTATACGATTCGGAGTAATTTTTGCCGCGAGGAATTCTTTGGAACAACTGTTCGGAGAATTGTTCCGAAATTTTGTAACGCATATTGGCGAATTACGTTGAAATTCGATGAAGTGAATTTTTTTCTTGAATTTTTGACAGTTAAGTTCCGATATCCTCCGACAGTTGGTTCCGGAATATGTTTACGATTTGCAGTGCGCCATCGCAATTGTTTATATCTCTTCCGAAGTCTGACACCTCGAATGGAATTTGAGCCTCCGAAAGAGTAGGCGTTGCGGAGAATTGTTCGTTCCGACGGATACCTCGCTAGGGCCGATTAATGTTGATTAATGTTTTTAATACCAGTTTTTGATTCAACCTGTCAACTAATATTAAAGTCGAACTCTTGTTTGTAATTACCTGATTTTGGTATGTGTATGAGGCGTTGTCACCTTCATTATCTTCAACATTGGCTAGTTCATTTAAGCGGCTATGATTCCTTGTCAGGCCACCATGAGAATGACCATGATGTCCTCCGTGTTCTACGATATAATTGAATGGAAAGTTTAAAATTCATATATTCTTAAAGTATCAGACGACAGATATACTCACCATAAAGTAAACATAGACCTATCACATTCACTAATAAACCTAATGCACCTACAATCAAGAGGAGTTTCGGCTCGTGTATCCTTTCCTCTTCGATAAATCTAAGGGTGAGATGAAAATTCAAATACAATTGCGAAAAGACAATTATTATTGATAAATTTGCGGAAAGGTTACGTCTCATTGATTGGCTTTTAAACGCATCAAAGGCAAAATCATGTATAATTTGCAAAGGGGTGGGTTCAATAAAGAAAATAATATAAGATATCTAACCACCAGGCACCTTTAGAGATCTGGCCTTTACGTCAATCACTTCGAGTATAAGGGGGTACATATAGTACCTATTTTATTTATGCTCTCAGTACACTTGTACTTGGGCGTAAGGGGTGTAATGGGTTGGTGTCTGACGAGTTTTAGCGCAAATAGGAACAGGGTAGAAAAACATAGTGCTTTCCAAGGGTTTCGACTTTTATTTTAGTGTTTCCTTTCACATTAACATTAAACGTCTATTATGCACACTTTCCGCTTGAATATAACAATCAATATAGCATTGTACACCTAAAGCTTATTATACATCATATGTACTTAAAGCATTGACATAATCTGTACCATAATTGTCCAAGCAATATGTCTTCCAATAGATTGATTGAATTAAAATAGTGTCAATTTTATTTGATCATGCAGTGTAGAAGTAGGCACATTTACATTTTCAGATTATTAGATTAAGTTAACATTAGGTTCGTTCGTGTACTTTTTTTTAAACGTAAAATTATTTAAAATTTGCTAAGAAACTGTGCGAATGCGACCACGTACTGAGAAAATTGAAAAAAATGAGAGAGAAATCCATCCAGAAATCAATTTTTCGTAATTTTCTACTCGCCGAATTTCGGCTTACTGAAAAATGAAATATGAAAACTGACAACTAAATGACAGCTCAAAAGTTTGACAAGTAAAACTCCATTTATTTTCGTCTTCAACGATGTCGGATTGAATGTTCTCCTAGAACATATCAGCGCATTCAAAATGGTAAGTTTAATACGTATTTAGCTTATAAAAAATTAAATTCCACCTTATTTTGTAGATGCTGCATTTAAAGAGAACGTTTGTTTATTTTACGATAATGTCAAAATGACATTTCTTAATCTTTTTGTAAGAAAACCGGTCAGGTACTTCTCTTGAAATTGAGAGATTTCTCTCTCGATTTTTGAGATTTGACATTTTTCATTTTTCTATGCTGCAGAAACGCCAAACCTTTGCGCAGTGATGCGGCATCACTGCTTATTTGCTATGCTAATATGATGCACTTTATGCTGGTGCGTTGGTGATTGAATTTGTCGCTTGAGTTTGAGTTTGAGAACGCATTGTTTGTGGAAAAAACAAAATATAAAGAATTCAACAAAAATTTATAAATTTGTCTTTCAAAAACATAGTAATCTATTGATAAAAATGTTCATTTACTTATTTTTCTTTCACTTCCGCCATTTTTCTTACTTTTTTGCCGGCGAATCAACAGCGCATCAGGTATTTCTGTGATGCTTTTTTGCGTTATGTTTGCGCATCAGTTTGATCAACTTTGCAATAATGAACACTTGACGTTGAAAGTGATGCCAATAGTTTGCATTAATGAACATTTTGCAAACCATCATGAGTGATGCGTACTGAATTTAAACACATTTGAGGGATGATTAAAACTAATTAAAACTAAAGGTTATACAAAGTCTATAGCAGTATTATTCCACAGTTTAGCATTCATTCATTCATTATTCTTTTCAACCTTTTCAAAAGTCTATTGAAAACCTTTTTAAAATATTGCCAAAAGTAAACACATGATTTGATTAAACTTAAACCGTTACAAAAGTCTGCACGATCAGAGTATTTTAGCGCTTGCCTTCAACATTTTGTAGGTCACAATAGACATATTTTTATAAACAACGTTGCCATTGTGATTTTTATAAATTTTATTTCTATTAACTGCACACAAAAAAGTTTTATTATCGTACTTCCCTTATATTTCTCTCAAGCATGAGCCAAGAATGATAAGGTAAGGTTAAGGCCGAATTATATTTCATACTGTCACTACTTTTTGTGACCAAAGAAATGTCAAATAAGAACACATATAGCTATACGTACACCGATTTTAAGCTTTAACTTTGATTAAAGTTTAAACCACTGTCAGGTGCTTAAAATAACAGTTTTGGATTGTACATTTGTCGAAAGAGGCTGCACGGATTTTTCTTATTCTGGAAATGCCAAATTTATATAAAAAATATACCTTTTGCGAACTTCTTCAATTCAAAGTCGAAACAGAGTTAAATAAACTACAGGTGATGACCTCCTGTAGATATTTTAGGGAAATGAATTCCTT
This sequence comes from Cheilosia urbana, assembly GCA_946477585.1. Lineage (NCBI taxonomy): Eukaryota > Metazoa > Arthropoda > Insecta > Diptera > Syrphidae > Cheilosia > Cheilosia urbana. The sequence continues at coordinate 26,848,971 of OX297855.1, forward strand.
TTCTCGAGAAGGTGTTTCTTTTTCACTACAGAATTTCAATTGATTTTCCCTGAAACCCAATGGACCCACTATGCCTTGTGTTGAATTCGAGTGCATTATATTAAATAAAGAATTTGCTATTGTGACCTACAACATGAGAGTATTTAAACTTAAGATTGGAAAATGAATACCTACTAGAATAGGGCGCATTCAAAATAAATTGAGGATATTAATATAACATATCAATTGCAACACTGTTATCAATACACAAATAGCTAGTAAATTAGTGCTATTCAAAATTAATTCGTTGGTTTGATTATCTGATAAGGCCACTTAACTTTTGCCAATCTAGTACATATTTATGAGTAAACGATAATGAACATTTCAAGTAGGTACAGGGAAACGGTAGAAGATTTTGCATTAAATTTATTGGAATAGAAATGATTCGTATACATTCATTGGCCTCATAAATTCACAAATTTGACAGCTTAATTGCATTCATTTCCTCGGAAAACTACACCGTATCTAGATGGAACAATTCACTTAAAATATAGCTATAGATTTACCATTTTTCTCTTCACTCTAATGTGGCAGGAATTTGCAAATATTCAGTACACAAAAAAAGATTAACTATGTTTGAACTTCCAAAAGAGTTAAAAATGAGCGTTTGCAATTAATTGATATTGAAACCAACTTGTTCGAACTTACCTCTTACAGGCTTCTATCGTAATACTAAAACATAATGCTACTAAAAATACGGCATTCACTAAAGCACCCAGAACCTCGGCTCGTGCCCAGCCGAATGTGTTCTTTGACCACTTCTTTGGTGACATCTGAAAATGAAAAACAAATAAAATACGTATTAGCATTGGCAATGATTGGTGTAACAAGTTATTGAGGTTAAAAAACCTGCTCCTGCAAAAATTGTCTGCATCTCTAGATTTTCAAGTTCAAGGATATAAAAGAGTTCATGTTAGCCGATTGTATTTAAGATGTCACAAAAACAAACAAAAGTGTATTTTTGTGGAACCTACATCGATTAGTCATTGTGGTGACTAATTTTGATTATTCCATTTCTCGGTGTGTTCGACACCCAGTTTCTGCAAGTGGCATTGATATTTACCTACCCACGTCTCAATTAGAATTTGTGAGCAAATCGGCAGCGCTTTCGTTTGCAAACATTTGTTGTGAATTTTGATATTCTTTCGTTTATGCATTTTGATTAACGAATTGGCCGCCGTTCAAAAGTTAAGATTTATCTACCTGTAAATTTGTTTTTGGTTTCAAGAGTCCATTGAATCACCGCAGCTATTTGGGAGAATTCGATTCGAAAAGGAATGCGTTGCTTACTTGTCTTTGGGATCAGTTTCATGTTTGAAAGAAATTTGTTGCAGCAGCGACTATTGAACGCAATGGATGGCCGAGTGCGGAAATGGGTCAACGAGTGAAGATTACGAAAAAGGTTTTGAAGTGCACTTTCTGAGTGCACAACATGATGCAGGCGGAAAGCAATCGCTACTACCTGAGGAGCAAGTACTGAAATTTTTGATGCTAACATCGAACGTTAAGGGTTGCGAAAGTCTAGACCACCAACAGCGCTTTCCACTTTGAGGCAACTGCATATGCATATGAATATTCAGAACAGCGCGAATTAAAACACTTGTTTCTTACTTTTAAAATTAAACAATATTTATTTGGAACTATGTCCTTTATTATTGAAATACTTTTTACTAATTCTAAAAGGAGCTTAAGGCTACTATGTAGTTACAATAAGACTGTTGATAAATTCATCATACAGTCGTATTTATATACTTTTCTTATCTATCTACAAGGAGACCCAAGCGTACAATCGTCTTGCTTGATAATGAAGAAGAGATAATATTCCAACATTGTATACAAACGATATTATCTCTTTTACATATGTTATCATTGTAGCGTTGTGTGCAAGACTGTACTAGAGACTAAAGATATCATTGAATACAAATAATGTTATCTTTTTTCTCAATATGTTTTGCTATGGATACTTAACTCGCGCAAACACTCTGCTAGATCACATGCAAATATCAACACCTAGACTTTGCAGCGTTATTGACAGTAAAAGGAGGCTACTTTCATCAAAGATGACGTGCAGGAGAATTGCCGGCATCTAGCCGCCGTGACGAGCAACAACCAGCATGTGATTTTTGTCCAGAAAATTTTCCCTGTCCATTCAAATGTTTTAAGTTCAGAGGGAAGTCCTTTTTTTAGCATCAGCAATACAAAGTTAATACTGACTTCTAAAGAAGACCATCCGGACATTTATTTCGTGCGTCGGCGACAGCTGTAACTGTTGTTTTCCTGATGGTAAGAAAAACAACGCGCGCTACTACAATAATCGTTCCAGGTTAAAAAAAATAAATATCTATTGTGACCTACAGTTTATTTAGAGGGAAGGTTAAACATGTTTTTTAACAAGGACCGTATCATTTATTTATCTGTTTTCAATTTGGCGGCTGCTTTTTGAAGCTAAAACGAAATCGGTTGAAACTCAAACAAGAGTCAAAGGGCCTTACTAATAATCGTTTCTAACCTTCACACGAAATACTTTGTAGGTCGCAATCGCAATATGCAATTTTGTTCGGAAAATTTCGCCATTGTGATTTCGAAATATTAAGCCTGGACACTAAAAATGATTATTAGTATCGCGGAAAGTGTTAATAGTTTAACTTCAATACTACAAGAGTGGGCTTAAAAGTGCGACTTTGGAAAAGGAAACACTCTTTCATTTCCTTTGCGCCTGTCCAGCACTAGCTAGGGCCAGACAGCGATCTTTTGGTAAACCTTTTTTCGACTCCCTTGAGGAGGTCTCGAAACGTAGTATTAGGGAACTTATTACCTTTTTGAATTCCACAGGCTGGATCTAAACTTTCCTATTCGACAATCTTAAACAACCAGGTCAAATGAGTTGTGGTAACAATATGTAACATAATGCTACTTGGGTTTTTAAATTAAACCGCCACACCTACCTACCTACCTACCTAAAAGTGCGACTAGGAGTGAAATGGTATTTATTCATGTTAATCAGATAAATTCAAGGTCTGCTTTTGAATATTTTTACATGCTTAGGTATGTGTTGCGAACTTAAATATTTGTTGTTTTTTTTTTTTTAATTTACATACACCTAGCATACAGTATAGATCAGAGACAACTCATATCGAGACCCTCCTATTCGCCATTTTGTTTTTCTATCGGTGTTATGTCAATTTAGAATCCGTGTGACATGCAAAAACATACAAAAAATATAAAATCAATGCTGACAACCACTGCCAACCATGGGGGAATGTAATAGAGTTCGGGAATACCACATTTTCACATTACTGAATGTCATTGGTTAGTTATTAAACTATCTAAATGTTTTATATAACGGGTGATTTTTTAAGAGGTTTAGAACTTTTTTAAAAAAAAAAACACAAAAAGTTCGAAAAAATGAATGAAATATTTATTTGAATCGATAGTTTGAACCTTGCAATTTAATGTTTAAAGATAATTTCATGCAAATGTTGACCGCGGCTGCGTCTCAGGTAGTCCATCCGCTGAGTCCAATTTTGGCATACTCTTTCACACATATCGGCCGGTATCTCACGAATGAATGCATGGATGTTGGCTTCCAGTGCGTCAATCGAAGCGGGCTTGTCCCTATACACATTAGCCTTGACATACCCCCACAAAAAATAATCTAATGGTGTCAAATCGCACGATCTAGGCGGCCAATTGACCGGCCCGAAACGTGAAATTAACTGTTCACCAAACTCGCCTCGCAATTGCGCCATTGTTTCGCGTGCTGTGTGGCATGTGGCACCGTCTTGTTGAAACCACATATCATGCAAGTCAAGAACTTCCATTTCGGGCAAAAAAAAGTTTGTTATCATCGCTCGGTAGCGTTCACCATTGACAGTAACGCTGCGATTCGCATCATCTTTGAAGAAATATGGCCCAATAATGCCGCCGGCCCATAAACCGCACCAAACAGTGGCTTTTTCGGGATGCATTGGTAGCTGTTGCAATGCTTCTGGCTGATCTTCACTCCAAATGCGGCAATTTTGCTTATTTACGTACCCATTCAACCAAAAATGAGCCTCATCGCTGAACACAATTTTTCGATAAAAAAGCGGATCCTCGGCCAGCTTTCCAAGAGCCCATTCACCAAAAATTCGGCGTTGTGGTAGGTCGGCTGGCTTTAGTTCTTGCACAAGCTGTATCTTAAAAGGCTTTACGCACAAATCCTTCTGCAAAATTTTCCACGTAGTGCTGTAACAAAGGCCTAACTGCTGGGAACGGCGCCGAATCGACATTTCGCGGTCTTCTGTCACACTAGCTGATACGGCCGCAATATTTTCTTCACTACGCACAGTACGTAAACGTGTTGGTGGTTTAATGTCCAACAAAGTAAATTTGGTGCGAAATTTGGTCACAATCTTCCGAATAGACTGCTCAGAAGGTCGAGAATGCCGATCATAAAATGGAAGCAGCGCGCGATGAACATTTCGAACCGAGCCCGAATTTTGATAGTAAAATTCAATAATTTGCAAGCGTTGTTCATTTGTAAGACGATCCATGGTTAAATTGCAAACCAAACTGAAGCTGTTTGACAGTGACACAAGGTACTAAACACACGTCAGCTGTCAAAACCAGTGTTGCCAAAACCAAACCAGCTAAAAAATCACCCGTTACTAGAAACATATTAGGACAGACATGGTTGTGTATTCATCGGTTTCATGAGTAATTATTTCTTAAATAACTGAAGAAAAATTACGCAAAATGTTTTTATTTTCCTAAATATTGTAATAACTGCACACTTATCACTAAACAAAAATACTATCCACACATAACGAATAGTTTCAAATTTAACGTATAAAATTCTATGAACACTGCCAGAAACTTTGCCGACAGCGCCAAAACGAATTTCTATGTAACAATGCTAGCGCACCAAATCGTGGCCACTCCATAAAAATATAGCGAGTAGGCAAAGTAACGAGTAATCGACAGAATTTAGTGGTCTCAGTATTGTCTCTGGTATAGATACCTAATATACTGCACATGGAGTAAGTGTTCAAAATATCAAACATCGCAAAATCAACACGACCTAAGTTAAGTTAGTTTTAAAAGCAAGCAAGCCTGAAGCAACAGCTTCTTTTTTACAGAGCACCGTCGAAACAGATCGAATGTCGTTCCCATGTAGGGAACTGCTACGAGTATACAGTGCACTCGGGAAAACGTCAACGCTCGTTTACGTCAACATCCCAAAACGTCAACCCTCTTTTTTTTACATTGCCTACTCTAAAACGTCAACCCAACCACAAAGCTCTAAAACGTCAACTCTGAATAAAACAAAATTTTGAATTTAGCAGCAGTTAAAATACACAAATTTGTACACACACACATTTATTTTATGAAATCATTTCTGAAATTGGTGATTCACCTTATAAGTAGAGTAGAAAAGTAGTTGTTTTTTGTTCTCGTAAGTATCACATTACCAAAATGAGCTCATAACAACCGAAAGTGCTAAAATTACAAGAAAAGGCAAATATTTTGGACTTATTAGGAAAGGGTACAAGTGCGGTAGCTTTAGCGAAGCAATATGGTGTAACAAAGTCAACAATTAGCAAGATAAAAATGAAAAAAACGACATTCGTAAACGTCAACAATTTTTTAAACGTCAACACCCGCGGTTTTAATTAGTTGACGTTTTCGCGAGTGCACTGTATTTGTATATTATGCTTTGTTCCAAAAACACTTCAGAATTTATAAATTATCTGATTGCTCGAGAAATATGTATCAGTTGTAGGATTAATTATGTTTCATTATTCATTCCCATGGTTTTTCTTTTTTAAATAACAAATATTTGCAAATCTAACAAGACTGCGATTCTACTAGAAGCTAGGCCCAATTATTACCCCTTTAACTCAGATGACAGCATTTCTTGTAGGAAAGTAACTGACAGTAACCAATAATTGTGATATACGCATTGCGAATCCCAATGCGAATCCCAATAGTACGCAATCGTATTAATTAATTTTTATGTTTATATGCACCCGAACGCGGACCCACCCAAATATTTTAGTAGAAAATGTTATTTAAACTCGCTCCTAACCTAGCGTATGTTCATTGCACCTAAATTAAAATTAAAATTAAATTATTAAATTAAATTTACTATTGGTTATCTATTTAGCTGAAAACCGAGCATAAGTTATTGTTCGGGATGTAAGCATTACTTTGTTTTTAAAGTTTTATCGAAATCGAAAATGGGGTTTACGAGATATGAGTAGTTTTTAAATATAGGGTTTTCGGTGATCTCGAATTGAAAATTAAGGACGTAATAATTTTGGGAAAATCAATTTTATTCTGAGATTGCATTTTGGTCAAAAACGTTATTGCCGTTTTCTAAGAAATTCATTTTTGTTACAATCGTATGGACCGTTTTTGAGATATGTCCAAATTTTAAAGGTAGGTACCGTTATTAAAATTTGTTAGCCAAAAACTGGGTATGTTATCATGGTCACTTCATGCACTTAAGCTTAACTATCAATTTTTTTTGAACTCGTTAGAACCATTTGCGAACAAATAAAAGTGGTACGAATATTTGATATGGGAAGAACTGTAAGCTCCCAAGCTCCAATTTCGAAGTTTGAACGAAATCCGGGCTTTCTTCCTATCCTGCAGCCTTTCCATCGTTCAGCAACGTCCAGTACAACTTCCAGAGTTAAGAATCTATCCAAAATATCATTTGAAAACTTTGTTAATTGAAATATATGCAAAGGCGGTAGTTATTGCCAAAAAAAATAAATAAATGTAAAACAGCAGAAAAAACTAATTCACTATCAATATACGAAAATTTTGCAATTTTTTAAGGAAATAAATGCACTACAATAAGATTGTATTAAAATGTAATCTATTATTACCAATTTGAACTTCGACATCCTCGACGCGACATCTATTGTAAAACATTCCATAACAATTTGAATTTCAACCGTCTTATTTTTGGCGGAGCTTGTATGGAACTGAAATTTCACTCGGAGCCCATATATAGTAGAATTGTTAGTCCATTTGGCTTTGTATAGAAAACATTTTTATTTGTTTACAACATTTCTTTTATTATTATTATTATATACTTTATTATTAATTGTGTATATAAATTACAATATTAATACAATTGCAGTACTAGCAACGAGGTCTTTTAGCTGATTTCCTTTATGTGATTATGTTCGCATTATTTCTACCTAACCTGCGAGAATACATAAAAAACCGTTACATTAGCTCATAAAAGATAACAACTTGAGTCTTCTGTCCTCCAGATGACTGACACAACGATACCAGAGTCATAATGCTTGGGTGTCGTTTGCAAAAAAATTGCCGCCCTTTCCGTACAAACCGACCAAGAAAACCTTTATAATTGAACTTTCATGTGGTTAGGTTCCCTTTGTTAAATGAGAAAGTAAATACGCGAGCAAACCGAAAGATCTAAAGATAGATAAATTAATTTACTCTTAGACTTTGAAAGTCGGAGCCCATCAACATAAAATGTCACCGCAAATTGATAAAGGAGAAGCATGCTTCCAACCAAATGAACTCGTTGGGAAACACATCAGAGTGTGTTTTTATATTTCCAATTCGATAAAGAGGCGAATGATGATTGAGTTAACTAAATACAACTTTTTATCTAACTTAATAAGCGTTTCTATTTCCTCAGCAAGTGTGTCAAACTCTGGAATTTAATATGTAAGCAAATGGTTGGGCGAATTGTTTTTAAATACATTTGCGAAAGCAGCGTTTGTGACCGCAGTATATTTACTTTATGAAGTGCTTGTGGTTACTTGGTTATAAGATTGTAGCTACTCTATGTCACTGTGATGAATTTCATCAAAATGCAAAGCAAAATTTGAAAAGAAACGAAGTTGTAAACAAATTTGTGCTGCTTTTTGTAGGAATAGTACAAAGCAAAGACAAATTAACGGGTGATTTTTTAAGAGTTAAGTTTTTCAGGTTAGCAGCACTGGTTAGTAATGGCGTCCAAATGTCATGTGTAAAAGTGAAAAGTTTTCTGTATACTCTGCCATTTAATCGGAACGAGCACCGATTGCAAATTATTGAAATTTATTATAAAAATTCGTGCTCTGTAAAAAATTTGCACCAAAGACGACCGTGGAAGAAACGTAACCGTCAACGGCGAACGATATCGAGCCATGATACGCGACTTTTTTTTGCCCCAGTTGGCTGAGTTGAACTTGGTTGACATGTGGTTTCATTAAGACGGTACCACATGCCACACAGCTCGTGAAACAATGGAAATGTTGAATGATGAACGTGGTGAGCAGCTTATCTCTCGAGTTGTGAGTTGGCCGCCAAAACGCCTCTTGATTATTTATTGTGGGGTTATGTACAGTCGTTAGTCTATGTGGACAAGCCGAACATGATTGAAGCCTTACAGGATAACATAACACGCGTCATTCTTGGAATACCCGCCGAAATGCTCGAAAAAGTGGCGCAAAATTGGACCTTCCGAATGGACCATTTTAAACGGAGCCGCGGACAACATTTACATGAAGTTGTCTTTAAAACGTAAATGGCAAAGGCCTATTTATCGATTACAATAAAAATTTAGTATATGATGCAAATTTGAGTGGCAAGCCTTCAACTGAAAAGGTCAATATAAACTAAAACTGTTAAACTTGATAAAGTTTTGAACGGCCCCATTTAATGTACGAGCAAACGATTTTCATACAGTGACGACTTCAACTCATTGGATGTCTATTTATCGATTTTATTGTCAACGCGGTAAAGCGGTTATCGTTTTGACTTTTATACGCTATCCACACCGAGCCGAAAACCTGGTTTTCGCGAAAACACTCGAAAACTTCATCGAAAACAGAAGTTTTCCCATACATATTTCAGTTTTCAAAACGAGTCGTTTAAAGTCGTTTTCCACGAAAACACCACGAAAACGACTTCCAACCGTTGGATTGTTGAAACAAACACACCTTTTGCAATATTCAGCAAGAAGCTCTGAACTAGTATTATTTGTTAATTAATGCGATTGAAACTTGTAAACAAAATAGTTTACACAGAAGTTTCACAACTAGTGTCTCACAGCTCATTGAAACGTCAAACGAAACCTAGTTATTGTTCGGTGTGAATGTGAATGCAATTTCGAGTTTTCAGCGAAAACACGGTTTTTGCTGCGGTGTGAAAAGTACTGTGTAGTTTGAAGTACATAGCGCGAAAGGGATAGCATTACCTTAAACGCTTAAATACGTGACACGTATTTTCTTTACGTGGTAGAAAATATGGGGAAACTCTGCATGTTGATATTTTTTATAGCGATGACTCAAGAAATTTCGCTTTCCTATAAAACAAAATGACTTCCGGAAGTGTTGAACGGAAAATGATTTATTTATTTCGTGTAACTAATTGATAAATTGTTAGTTGAATTTACTGACACTAATTACCACTCTAAAATAGTGTACCTACATATTTTAAACCAGAACTAAGTTTCTATAATTATGGGTAGATCGTTCATGGCACTTTATGTATCTCTGATTTGTGACCTCATTCTTACGCCTTTATAAGCATTGACTTCGGACAAACGGATCTAACTAAACAAATTTGTAAATAAAGCTGTTCAAAACTCTTTGAATTGTACGCAACTATAATCTATAATTTCTTTTGACTATAAAATCATTTCCTAATACTTGTAAAAATGTCTATATCGTTCTAACTATCAAAGTTTAATTCAAGTTTTATTTTACTTTAATCGTTAATACATTTTACAGTTTTTTTCAGATTTTTTAGCTTCCAGCTCCAATCCGACCGGCGTCCTCTTTTCTTAATCTGTCAAAAAAAAAAAACCCAAAGAAAAGCAAAAAGAGAGACAACGACACTTAACATGGACGTCTTCCTTCTTGTGAATTCCTTGGTGTTCGTCAATAGGTGGCGTTTTTATCTAAGTTCACGTTTCATCGGTCGCATTGGAGTTAGTTTACTACAATAGTTTTTCTTTTTCAATTCTTTCTACAAAAGGAACGGAAGCCGTGCTTGGCAGTCCGACAAAGCGAAAAACCCGAAAACAATTGAGATTAAGTCGGCTAAAAATCCAAAATAAAAATATTCTACTTCTTCGACCTCTCATTATAGCATATTTAATCAGTCAAAACGAACATAAAATGTCGTACAGCTTTATTTTGACCATTCACCCTATCTTTCCTCATCTAATCGCCAACGCTTCCCTACACCATTTTTTCCGCACCACTGGTTAGGCGCATTTAACACATCAAATGTCCAAATTAACAACGGAGGACCACACCCACTCTATACAAATATGCGTGTCTCCCGTAAAATCGTCCTTGGCATACCCAAAGCGAAATTCCATGAACCGATTTAATTTTCGTTTAATGACATCGTAAAACGTTCTTTAAATTGAATTAAGTTTCAATTTTCAACCAATGAATTAATATTCACACCCAGGCTGCACCCCGCTTACATTTATCAGCATTTCATTTCCGTACCACACATCAGACAACCGGGCTTAAATCGATTTTTACTTTCTTTGACGAGTATTGACACATTTTAAGTACATCGCCTATCTTAAGACCCTTCAGTTGCTTCTATTGACTCACAATCTCCATTATTAAATGTTAAACCGCTGCAAAAAGTAAATAAATTCAAAAGATTTTCAAGTATGTACTCACCTTAACTGATAAGAATGATATGACTAAGGCTGCTATGTCGCCTAACATGTGAAAACTGTCTGCCACTAGGGCCATTGAATTCGTCACGTATCCCACGACAATTTCGACAAAAAAGAAGAGCGCCGTCAGCCACATCATCGAGAGCAGTCGGCACTTCTTCCCAGTGTATTTTCCCATTTTGGCAAATCTAAAAAGAACAACGAAAGGAAATAAACGATTACACATTTGCATTTCTATATAAATAAAGTATGAAAATGAGGGGGAGAGGGAGAGGCAATGTGACACTTTTGTTGAATCTTAATTGATAAACTTCTAAATTTGAGTGATAGAGAAGGAGATCCATTCTTACATCATAACGGCGAAGATTCGCTTTGAATTGCGTTTTAAGTTCCTCTTTTAAAGAGGCAGCAGTGAATAGCGGAGAGCAAAATATGACACACGAGCTTAAAATAAAATCACTACTGACAAGTGACAGTGACAGCGTTAGCCTAGCCCCAGGTGTGACGACAACGACGATGAGTGCTGCAACTTAGTTTGAAAAACAAAACAAAATCATATTCAATGAGCTGAACAGCGAATGTGAGATCTGTTCCCATGGGTTACGTCTGCATAATCGAATTGCAAGTGCCTTTCCGACCCGAACAAATCGAATTGTGTTTATTTTTTCGCTGAATTAGGGTTGTTTTGCATTTTAATTTGTTTACCGGTAATAAACGGGCGATGATTGTTTTTTTTTTTTATATAGACGCTGGGCAACGCGCGAAACGTTATAGCCTTTAATATAAACAAATTACGGTTCAGTTTACGAAACCTAAAAAGTTACGAAAAAAAAAATCGGGAGTTTAAAAGTCGCGTTTTCTAAAAAGTATGGCAGAGGAATCAACAGAATCGTCGTTTTCCATTGGGCAAAAGGAAGCGTCCGGAAGAGTCCGGAATCGAAAAATTCGTTTCTGAAACCGTTACATTGGCACAAAAAATACTCTTCTGTTGATTTTGAGAAGAGAATTTCGCTTCTCGATTTGAAGTCAAAACCCACTCATGAAGCACTCACACAAGTGTAATTTATGTATTTTATACAAGTCAGCTGATTTTTTGGCATTTCACTAATACTTTTGTGGATTCAATCAGAATCATCATCATTTTCTTGTCCATTGGATTACAGAATGAGTTGATTCCCGAGTGAAACCAATGGTAAACGGCATTAAACGTGCTACGCTGTTTGCTGAAATCAAGCCCCCCATAGCAAAGATGTCTCCAAAGATAAAAATATCAAGCAAAGCCAGTTCAGCCCAGCAGTATGCACCAGTCCAACCTAAATTTAAATCACTTGTGGTTGCACAAGAAGTTTCCACAAACTTTAAGCTATTAGCAAATAATTAGAAAACACTTCTGCATAGCTTAGACTTGACAGATCAAGAAAAAACATCGGTGCCCACGTCAAATCGAAATAGTTTTGAATGGAGAACAATTTCATGAAGAAAAACGTTTTCCATTTGGATATTATTTGTGAAACTTTTCTAGAAAGGGAATTATTCAACGGAGTATACTTGGGAGGAGACTTTCCTGTAGTAAAACTCGGATTGAGGAAAATCGGCGTGAACTCACAAAACGGATACATAATTGATTTATATGCAATAAGCCTACACCCTGTTTCCGTCAACGTGCTTAAGCTGAATCATCCCATAAACCAAATGATTTATTATAAATTTTCATGAGTAGTATTTATGTGTCATAGCAAATGTAAACCAATTATTCAAGGGAAGATAGAGGTGCTATCTAGCGAGGTGTTGACGAACCACTTTCTTTTTGTCGAGGTGGTTATCCTTTGTGTGTAATGCAGATACTCAATGGGAACGTTCAAAAATCTAGTTATCTTAAGTCTAAACTGATATGGACTAGATGTACCTGAACGCAAACTAGATTGTTCGGTGACGTTCCTACATCAGCCACATATACTTATAAACTGTCATGAAATTCTTGACTAGGTTTATTGGCTACCCCTCCATCAACCGAAAAAGCTTTTCATGTGACCAATCAAAGTCAGTCAAAATTGAGACACATTAAATCGGACAGCTGTCAGACAAGCACCTAGTGATTTACAAATCACAGCTTAATCACGTTGGTAGGAATGTGATTGGTATTAGGCTTTATTGGGGGTAAAATAAATGCGTCTTTAGAGACATTACATATTGCTAGCACGAAGGGTTTGAAATCTTAGAAAGTGCATATTAGGGTGAACCATTTTTTCAACAGTTATACTTTTTGTTAGTTTCGGGTGAAGTTTTTATTGGTTGCATTGTTTTAAAAGTGCAATTTGAGTTGACTGCGGAAAACGAAAACAAAAAAAAATCTAAATTCAAACGAGATTCGAAATGATTTAAGATTTGTATTTAAATCTATCATTTCTTGTAGACGTTTTGCCAGCACTTTATCGAATAACTTGGACAACATTGGTAGAATAGATATTGGGCGATATGAGGTAACTTTGTTAGGTGGTTTGCCTAGTTTTGGTATCATTATTACCTCCGCGACTTCCCACATGCTTGGCACTTATCTTAATTTAAATGCAGCATTTATAGTCTGCGCTAGTTTTTTTTTTAAACATTTTCGTGGTAATTGTTTCAAAATTTCTCCTGTAATCAAATCAAGCCCTGTGGGGCCTTTTTTATATTTATGCTTTCTTTAATTTCTTTGGCAAGTTCTTTAGCTGTTACCGATCGTTCAGTTCACATTATAAAAATAGTTTTTCAGTTGTCTAAATGGGTTTGTAGCTCTAATTGACAAAAGAAACAAACAAATTTAATTGACCACCTAAAAATGGCTCTATGCAATCTATAAATGGCAATTGTGGATGCAGCAACGATAGTAAAAAATGCAGTAACCCCACTCAACGTCATTGAACTCGAATCGACCAAGTCTCAACTCTTCCATGTACCTATTGTATTCTTTGAAGATTAACTACACCTAGGCAAACACATTTGAATTGCAAATAAAATTGTTCAGATAAATAATTTGCACCCTTCACGCCTCCAACCTCCTGTATGTTGACAAATTACCCATAAATTCACAAGATTTCGATATTTTTCTACTAGCACAATTTGGTGAAGTCTCGTTTGCAAAAAAGTGAGCACGCCACCAATAAACTCAACGTCGTTCGTCGGTCGGCCGTGTGATCTTTGACTCATCAACATTCTGACACTGTGGGAGTATGTTCATAAAATAGAGTTAATGAAATAGGTATGTATTTCGGAATTCTGAGCATTAATATATGGTGTGTGAATAAATCAATTTGTTTGATGCTTTTGCGCACGTGCTATACGGCACAAATATTTTATTTGTATCTCCAACTGAGTTTAATCTATGTCTATACTACAATTGCACACAGCACTCAAACACGTTGCTCAGTGGTAGATAAGATAAAAAGAAAATGTTAATCAAAACAGACATTGAGAGTGAGAAAGAGCTACAAGTACTGATTGGGGCACAAATGCAATACACACATACAATCTGCCTGAGGCCGACCCCATCATAGACAATTATAGTTGGCAAAAACAAATTAGTGATAATAAAGAAAGCTCTTGACAGGTTTATATATTCACAGTATGATGATTGACAGTTTAATGAGTTGCGTCGTGTGCACATATTTTGGAGGGAAAATTCAACAAATTCGGACAAATTATGACAGATTTTTTTCATTAAAGATCCGAGAGAAATGCCCCGAAATTCAGATTGCTTTTTCCAATAAATTCTTTGGAGCACTTCTGCAAAAGTGGTATAAATCATTGCTACTTTTTTGAAATCAGATGAAAAAATACGAAAGCGTTTTTTCCTCAAGTGCTTCCTTGTGTTTCATGCTTTTAAAATCAAAAATGAAAAATAAAAAAAGGAATAATCTTAATCTACTACAATGGTGGAGAGTGACAGTGACAGAGAGTGGCTGTGACTGTCAAAATTTGTTGTTATAAAATTTTTTAGATTTAGAGATAAGTGTCTATGTGCACTTAAGCGGATTTTGTTTATAACTGCCTAACCCGCATAAGTGTGTATCAAAACGGGGCATTTAAGGTGAGGCACTTATCCGGGTCTTACTGTACCCATACACGTATACACGTGGGACATCAAAAAGTGGATAATGCTACAAAACTTTCACTGCCCTAAAGAAAACATATTCGCTTGTTTTTTTGTTTGAAGATTGTGCAGAATGCAATGCCCTGTATAATTTGTTTTCCAAAATTTTGTGTATGAACCATGTTACTGGCTTAGCGGGGTCCTGATACCAGCGTTTACTTTGTAGGAGAAATATAACATACCTGAAGAACTAGTGAAATCGCATTACACATTTCTCAGCATCTGATTCAGAAATATTTTTTGAATACATATTTCTGTGTTTGACAGGATATGAGTATTGTATACCTGTTTTCACTCTCCATAAATAATTTGAATCTTTACCTTTTGCAAAGAGCAAAATTAAATTTGAAGCCAACGAACGACTGGTCCTTCGAGTATATCTGAATTGTAACACTGCTTATGTACTAATTGGAGGTGGTACAAACCAATACTAAGCATTTCACTGCGAGCAGTGTATCATAAGCATAACCATTGAATTTATTTAATACAAATGCACGTGCGACAAAACAATTCTCAATTTTATTTTATTTACTTTGTCACACGTATTTGTGATCATGATCAGTGATGCCAGGTCGGGGTATTTATCCCTTTTTGTGGGATTTTCTGACTTCAAATAAGCTAAAAGGGTTAAAGGGATTTTTCAAACCTAATAGTACAAAAAAAAGAATTTTACTTTTTGGTAAATTTTTGTTCATAATTTGCTAGTTTCATTAAGAATAAAAAGAATTAGTCAACCTACGATCAAATTAAATGTTATCATTTAAAAAAAAAGTCATGGAAAACGTATCTTAATATGTATTTATTTTTGTTAGCTTGCATAGTTAGGTAATGTGTAATGTCACTTTTTATTTGGTAGTAATAAAAAAGACATTTAATGGAATATGTACATGTTTTTTTTTTTAATTTAATATTTTGTGGGATAAATTTTGGCGAGGGATAAAAGGGATTTTTTGGGTATAACCGTGGGATAACCTGCTTCTAAGGTCTGGTATCACTGTTTGTGATATGGAGGTAGAACAAAACAATTCTTAAATATAAATTAAGCAAATTTGTAAGGAAAATTTGTTCCAATCGCCAAAAGACGGTTTATAGTATAAACCAATTTTACAAACCGTTGATATGGGTGGATATGGGATAGAGTCGATGCCTGATATCTAAGCATTGATAAGGTTCAGCGCAAAACGGATTGCAAATTTGAAAAGGGCATAAAAGATTACCATAAAATCAATTTTTAACTAAAAAAAACATGAAAATGGCTAATAGGACAAAACAATTCGAAGCCCATCGTTTCACAAACGGTTTATCTTTTGCGTTAAAACGTAAAAAAAAAACACTTGTAGGATAACAAAGCCAGTTTGTGATGGACAGAGTAGTGTTTTGTTCAAATATTGTTGAAAAGCGCACAATTCTCATTACTGTAACTTCACAACTTTTACCTATATATTTGATAAACATCATTTTTCAATTCCTGTTTAGCTGAGCTTGCTTCCCAAGTCATGTCATAATAATAATTAAATAAACTTGCTTCTCAAGTCTTGCTATAAAACTAATCTAGAATGTAAACTGCCCCTCAGGCCATATTTGGTACATTTTGTCATCATCTAGTACTTTTGCGTACGCTGCATACCTCGAGTTTCCTGGCATACCCTTCCTGGGATTTTATACAAGAGAAAATTTTCACTTTTTCATCTACCATCAACGCAACTGGCTGTCAACTAGATTAAATTTTAAAATAAAGATATTTTGCCCAATATCTAAAGTTTTTCGTCTTTTTTTATCTCGGAAATTTTTCTACTCGTTCAACAATTTATTTAATTGTCTCGCTCAACAATTCCAAAATGCTTTTTTTTATTTTTTGCATTTCTCAGAAATATTTAACATACCTAAATATGTTACAGCCACATAAATTCAATTTTTTTTTCCTACAATTTTTTTGGTGTCATCTGTTTTTTTCTTCTTCTGCAAGACACAACAAAAATGTACGAAAAAGAAAGGTAGTCATCCTCTCTCTGTCACATTTGGTAATTGACCTAGTGCTCCTCACTTAACTCGTGCAAGATCCACTTCCGGAAAGGGGAAAAACAAAAATGTACTTCCAATTTGAGAATATGTATATAAGGTACGTACAATGAATGAATTGACTGTCAGAATACAACTTTTGTATACATGAAGAATTATTGCTGTAGTTCGAAACAACTACAACTCCAACGAAAGTGTTTGAACTTGAAAGAAAAATGAAAAGCGCATGAAGACTGATAAAACACGAATTCTCCTTAATTTTATCAAATGGTTTTCTTAACAAATCAAAATATATATATATATACAGTCCATATTCACCTACGAACTACGTACACCAGTTGTTTACCGCTGCGAAAGTGACGGCGTCATTGAACGCCGCGTCATTGTATCAAAAAGTGAAAATATTACAAAATTGTATACCTGAACCTGATGATCGAAGCGAACGTGAATCATCTGTCACGTCAGATAGCAGGCAATGGAAAAGGGAACCTATAAATTAACCTAAGGAAAAACCACCGTTTTGTGATGTAGTTGTCACCAGTCGATTCGCAGTAACAAAGAATTTTAAACAAACATGCAGACAATGACTATATTTACATGATGATTCACTTGTCATGTGAAACAGACTGTATCCCATATCCCTGCGTAAACACGAAAAATGACTGAGCATCACTTCATATATTCGCAATCGCAGTTTCCGTCGGGTTCGGGTCTTACAGTGTTCCGATTCCGATTCCCACGTGTACTTTATATGTTCTGTCCGAGTCCGATTTAAAATCAATAAATCGAGAGAATCGCCAGACCATCATACTCAGATCTATATACATTTGTAAATGGAAGAGCGAAACAATAGTCCACATTCTTGACAATGACTTGCATCTCGCATGTCTGTGCCACAAAGCTTTTTCACAAATCTCATAAAACTTCACTTTTAAATTACAGCACATTCCTGGCATTGTTCATGTGTTTGTTTGTTTGTTTGTATGCTTTTCTTTATTGACATGTCGGTTATCAGCCAGGATGGCCATTCCCCTCATCATTAGTCTGGGATTTTGAGGAACAGACTTTCACGCTGACAATTTTTCCAGCTATTTTGTGACAATTTATCTCTATTCCAGTGCACATTTTCCAATTTATTTCTACATATCTATCTACTGACACTTCTTCTTTCAGTAGAAGAAGAACAATCGTAGTGAGATCATTGCTAAAATTTGCCCTGACTTGAGACAGATGTGCCAATGTTTTCTGTTGACCGCAGATCGTTAAGGCTAATAGGTAATTCACATACGATGGCGCGCTTTTGAGCTAATGAGATTGCATAGTAGTTGATAATTGTGTATACTGTGCATTCTAATTAGACGGCAGTGCCATTTTTAATTTGAGCTTCATTTGAATAATTTGTAGCCAGACACAACGAGAAAAGTTTAATATTCAAAAACAATGTCTAGATAGAACGGAAGAAGTCCAAAGCCTTACGAGTAACATGCGGTAATGCTGTACAAGATACAAATAAATTGCGCCAGCAATTCTTCTTCGCAATGAGCTGATGCACGCATTGATACCGTTATAAAAGTACACCCGTTTACACTGGTTTTCAGCGGGAGCTACATACCATAAAAGCAAAAAGTCCTTTTGAGTCCTTTATAACCGATTTTGCTGAAGAATTACTGAAGAATATTACTAACGCAGTTAAGTCAACATTTTCGACACCACAATAAAATCCATATAAAATTATCTATTGTGACCTACAAAATATTTCAGGTAAAAATGATACACATAAAGTAGGTAGGTATCAATTGAATCTTATTAATTGACTTTTAAGTATTCATATTAAATATTCAAGACATTTACATTAAGCATTTTTTTAAGTTAAAAAAGTTGTTCCATAAGTCCGTTATTTAATGTTTTTACATTTGACATCTGGATCTGCAGAGTCAGCTCAAATGAATGGAGCTTCTTTTGTATTTCAAAGTGAGAACATCAATTAAATAAAATCGAATAACTTTGCTCTAGTACAAATTCCGTTTCAGGGAAATTTTTCAATGTAAAGCGTAGTACGGAGTTCTTTCGAAACGAAATTTTCCGGTGATCTCCAAATGGGCAGCAAAACGTCTGCGAAAAGGCAGTGGAAAAAATTTTGTGCAGATTTCCATCAGCTGATACACAAGTTACAGTGTTACCAGCACTGGCTATTTATTTCCAATTCGGCTCCTTAAAATTGTCATTTCGGATTTATCGTAATTTACGCTATTTTCACTTTATTTAAAGTTTTACGATTTTTAGGATCCTTAGGAATTTATAATTCTATTGCGAACGTATTCTTTTCGTATAACTTAGACTTTCTAAACAGTTATGTCTTTTTCGATTACTGGGCATTTCAGATTTTGATATGAGATTTCAGATTTCTGCTGCCAAATGGAACATTAAATCCGAATTTGGTTTCTTTTGTGAGTTGGGCGCAAAAAAACATATTTTTCACTTGCACTGGAAACCCATCGCAATTGATTCTCACACATTTATACAAACCCATTTCGAAGTAGGTAGTTTAATATAAAAATGGATGGCAAAATGGAATCTAAAATAAGGAGTTTGTTCTGTTTTTTTTTTTTTATTTATTTATTTAATATTACCAAAAAATGTGCAGTTTTAATTTTGGATATTTTCGGCTTCAAAATTTCTCAAATTGGCTCCACCCTCTTATGAAAGCTGGCAACACTGCAGCACAAATGTGGAAATTTGACATTTGTCAAATGCAATTAATGTCCCGGACAATAATCGTGTGCAAAAAGAGAGTGGAGAATTGTCCCAAGGAATCTACAACAACTACCCAGTACCCACTTTTCTGCCATCATTTCGCAGCAGCTGCGTACTGCAAAACAAAAACGAGAGCGAAATTGTTCGTTCATGATTTCGCTGCGTTACTTTTGTATGGGATATTTAGTTTCGGAAGAACTCCGTACTACGCTTAACGCAAACTTATCTGCTAGATTGAGAGAAAATTGAGCTGTCAATCATATTCGATTAAAAGTGAACACATACGGGGAAAATCAAATAAACGTGAAATTATATTTTTTCATGATAAAGATTGTCCGCCGGCGATTCAAACTTCAGAGATGTGTACGTGCTAGACGTCTATTGGAAATGGAACGCGGCCATTATAAATATGCAAAGTCAAACAACTTTTTGTCAAATTGACAATGAATTGTCCGGCGTTCTTTCATCTGGGATATTTTTGGGCAGTGGAACGCGTCCAATATCTATGGCTTGAGTAGGTATATGGGTTTGGGTACTTGACGTGGTTTCCAAAGCAATTATCAAGGATCAAACTTATGCTCAACTTATAAATTCATAAGCAACGGAATGTTACTTTTCATAAAATTAATAATATAAAAGTGCAGCTTTGCACGGATTTGGAGAACACATAGTTGTGGATTCTGTACAATTTCGAAGTCTCATGTTGGTTTCAGAAAACGGTTTCTCTCATTTTCTCGATTGGTCCATGGGCTATCTACAACACTTTGACATGTCGAGGAACAAGTTTGTTAATCCATGCGAAACGGATCAATTTCAAAGCATAAGGCCTTATTGAAAGAAATTTCCTCCTAAATCCCTATGTGAAACATAATTATCAGCGAAAATGTCCATGTTACATTCGCATGCATTTCATCCGACTACCATTCAAATCCATCCGACATAACCTTGGGCAAAGCATTTGATACTTGCAAGCTAATAAAATATGCATATTGTATATTCCTGTGTCATGTCATGTAATGCAATCCAATACCAGTGAGAAAGTTCACTATAACAAAACAAATGACAGAAATACCCAAACAAATCTCCACTTTTCCATACTCTCAAAGTCTCCAATTTGATATTTATTACATTCATCATGCAATGTAATTGGATCTCCCTCCAGTTTGTTGGCTTTAACACGTTCAAATGGTTTCACTTTTGGAATATAAATTAGAATCACTCATTGATTTGGGCGACATCATTTAATCAACACACACATACAGGCAGCAATTTCATTATTTTTTAGTGTAATTTTAGTCCGACAAAGGTTAGCACTATAATAGACATTTTGTTTGACATTTCATTGTAAAGTAATAAAGACAATCAAACAAAAAATAGTTGGAAAACGCAATGTGCCAATTTAGGCAACGACAATTGGTCTTTGACTCCTCGTAAACGTAATAGTTTGGACGGTTTAGCAAACGACTAATTAACACGCCAATGAATAGAGTTAACAGTTTGGTTTTTTGTTTGCGTTGAATCTGTCGTTGACGGCCACGGTGACATAATTCCGCGTTTACACTTGGAATACTAATTGTTAGGGAGAGATAAAAAAATTCGCGGTGTTGTAGTATTTGGCTAGTAAACTATTTCCTCATTAGCAGAAATATAGTAGAGGAAACTTGGGTACGAAAATTTGGTAAAGAGCCGGTTGAATTTACAATGATGTGTAAGAATTAGATTGCAAATCAGACGTTTAAGGGCTCATGGACGCTTTACCTATAATTGTAGATAATGTAAAACGTAAAGCTTAGAACGTTGTTGAAGTTCTCTCCAAAATTAAACTGAGCTAAATTAAAGCGACTGCGTTTAAAAGAAACGCCTAGTTTTAAAGAAACTGACAGCTCAGATAGTTCGTTCAAAATGATTCTGCAGTTTTATAACAAATCACACAAAGAATTCTATTTTCGTTTGGTACCAAAATCCAACCACCTGCTCAATTTACTCTAGCTCAACAATTTGACACCCGAATAAATACTAAACGATAAATACAAATTCCGCCAAACACCTTCATCGCTGTCATTATCAGCCTTCAAGCACTCAAAGAGGGCATCTGTCGTCTCGTCATTAGTTTGCACTTTGCATGTTTCATGTCATTCTTTATGTATATTATAAAAAGTTCATTGCATATCAAACGCTAGACATAGAAACGTCCACTTCATGGAAATATGAACATAAACCGTAAGCAAACAGTCGCCATGTCACGCGATCCAATTGATCTCTTTGTGATTGGATTTGTTTGCACTCTACTCTAGGTCGTGCAAATAGTTGTAAATATTGGCAACTTTAATTGCAAGTGTCATTAATTTCAGTTCCACTCAGAGTATTGGCAAATTATTCTACGTTCCGTCGTTCCTGCTCTGCGATGTACAAATTGAAAGTTGCATATTATTTTCCCTCGAGGTAAAACCCATACTGTGTCATTAATCGCTTAAGCAAAATAAAGCTTTACTTAGGTAAACACTTAATCATCACTGCGCTTCGATGGAGAGAATTATTTCAGAGGTGCTGCTACGGATTCAACGGTTTATTGACAGGTGGGGAGATTCTTTTTTTTTAATACAAATGGTAAGCCCACCTACTGGAAAGATAGACGCAACAAAAATAAGCTTCTGGTGACATAAAGTACTTGATTCAAGAGGCGCGTGTGTGTTTTTTCTTTTTTTTTCTTTTTTTCTTTTTTTAGTATCAGTATATGCTGTCTGGTAAAGCAATAAATTGTGTCATAATTTTGTCACAGCAGATAATTTTAGGACATTAGGGTGTGAATCAGTGGGTTTTATAAAATGTTGATATTCTTAGTATTATCAGGGAGGAGAATGTGAGACTGGCAAAATATACATAACCTTGATGCATTAACACGAACACGAGTGAAAGTTCGATGACACGGACAGTGGGATTTAATAACGGGTGATTTTTTAAGCGTAGTTTTTTTTTAAATCTAATAAGACACTCAAATTTGCATCAAATATTCAAAATTTTTATTGTAATTTAGCGTTTACCATTTAAAAAATCGCGTATCATGGCTCGATATCGTTCGCCGTTGACGGTAACGTTTCTTCCACGGTCGTCTATGGTGCACATTTTTTACAGAGCACGAGTTTTTATAAAAAATTTCAATAATTTCCAATCGTTGCTCGTTTGTAAGTCTTTACATGATTAAATGGCAGAGTATACTGAAAACTTTTCACTTTGACAGATGACGTTTGGACGCCATTACTAACCAGTGCTGCCAACCTGAAAAACTTAACTTTTCAAAAATCACCCATTACTTATACTCGTTCTCAACTTGCGATCGCAAGTAGAAGCTATTATACTTTAGCATTAATTTTTGTAGTGCTTGCGATAGAAAGGCGCAAACCTACTGCATATACGAAAAATTAAAGAGGAGCTGTCATTTTTCTATCATTTCTGACAATTCCATATGTGTAAGAGTATTGGGGACGTTCCAAAGTGGGCACATTAAAAAACCAAAAACGTACTTATCTTAAGTCGGCTAGATTGGTTTGGACTAGATGTACCACCTTCCACCTAGAACGCGAAAAAATAACTATATTGGTCGGTTACGCTACTTTTTCTACGTCAGCCAGATATACGAACTGTCAACTTTGTACTCAGTCGCAAAATACATGACTAGATTCGTCGACTACTCCTCCTTGACGTCTAGTCAACTGAACAAAAAAAAAAAAACTGTGCACTAGTGCGCACTGGGTCAATCCTAATGTCAGAGACAATACTGAGACCCCCAACTTCGACCGATTAACAGTTATTTGCCTACAAGCTAAATTTTACGCTCCCAAAAAGTTTAGGTGCGCTAGTATTGTTGCATAGAAATTCGTATTGACAAATGTCAAAAATCCTCTCAACCAACACATTCGCACCCAATCTTTTTACATTTTACTGTGGGCAAAGCAAAGCGGATAGGAATTGGCGTACACGGATAGGACAACAAAATGGCGGATTCCTGGCAAAAATTGAGGGGGCCAGCGGCAAGAGGATTGTGAGTTGGGGGGTCTCAGTATGATTTGTTTATGGTAATGTGTTTGATATAGCACTGAGCTCGCCCTCGTATTGTAAACCCGTGTTTGAAGTGACTTCTATGTGCCCCGAAGTGACCCCAGTTTATTTGTCGGGGCAAGAATTCAGTGCTGAGTTTCGTTGTCATTTCCTTACACTTGCTAGGCATACGATTTCCTTTGACAGGTCGTTTTTTTTTTTTCATTGCAGTGGGTAGTTTTGCGCTAGTTTAAGAAATTTCCCTGAAAGAGATATTTCACAAAAAGTGCTAGACGTCTAGCACAAATGATGAAATGTCAATTTTTTTATATGGAGTTTGCTAGTCATCTAGCAGGCAGTGGAACGCGGCCAGTTAATTAAATATTCAAAAGTGAAGTGTTTAAAAACAACAACGGCTAAACTTAAATTTTATATTATAGGAAACTGAAATGGAAAAAATATGGATCCGGAGCTGATTACTTTTCAAACTCATCAGTTACATTGCAAACACTTTTATCAGCTATTTGCATTAGGACAAGATCAGAATTGAGTTCATTAATTTGAACAGAAAACGGAAAAAAGTGTTATCTTCTTCATACATACTTCGTTCACCAAAAGATAAATATTTGTCAATTACAAAAACGGACAGACTTTAGGGCAACATATTTTGCGTTCGATATAAGGTGTGTTTTTTTTTTAAGCTTCGATCTCAGCGAAGTAAAGCAAACTAAGAAAACGTACAAATAAACTGTTCCCAGCAGCTGTTCAGAAAGCTGGTTTTATCGCTAGAATGTTAGCAGCCTGTCCTATTTTTTTTATACTTCTTGACATCTTGTAGGTATACATATATACCATAACACAACCAATCAAATCACAAGAAACAAAAGCAACCGCGGGGATGTTCGTTAAGTGAAAACTGACTGTTGCTGGGGCGCGAATTTGACACCGTGCTGCCGTTTGGAATTCAACGCTTAGAAATGAAACGCAGCATCCGCAAAATACGTTCATAAAATGGTGGATTTGTTCTCTGAAATGATATTAGTTTAATACAATTCAAGTGAGTAGACAAACTTACTCTTTTTGGCAACACGTTCGGCGCATGGGCTTCCAATCTTAAAATCACTTAAGGTAGCAATAATTGAATAAAATGGCGATTGGTTCTGTGTCAAATGACGCATTCGGCCGTAGGTTAGTTTGTTTTGATTTTGCGTACGCCTGTTCGTTTAAAAGTCCAAGCAGCCGGCGTTACATTAATTAATTTAACGAAGATACTTTTCAACACAGACGAACAATAAGTATATTCGCGGTAAATTTTAAACGATTCATGCTTAAAGTGCTTTTTTTGCGACCAATCGAACATCAAATCTGACAGCCAGATGATTTCGGGAGCAGAAAACTGTTTTTTTCTGTTTTAATGGAATACGACATTAAAAGTACTTAGTTGTTATTTTGAAATTTAGTTTACTTATGAATTTCACATCAACCAACGCCTAGTATGTCCTGTAAATAGAGAAACTTTGCGAACAAGTCCATGTTATAGAAGGGTGGCGACATAAAATGTTCTCCCCCTGATGTTTCAGAACTCAGAAGTAAACATTTACTCCCAAGTGGCTCTTGCTGGAAATGAATACATAGTGTGATGTGTGAGTCCTCGAAGTGTAAGGTAGAGCGTAGTTGTTGTATAATTGCGCCTACTTTACTTTGCTTTGCTGGTTCGAAGCTAAAAAAAAAAACAGGTCTATAGTAGCCAAATTTTCAGAGTTGTGCATGGTTTTTGACAGGTGTGAAAATTAGCTGACACTTCTCAGTGCGCACTAGTAGCCAGGTAACTAAGTCAAACAAACCTAATGAGACACTTGAGGTTTTTTCCACTGCGCCACCTCTCGCGAACGTCTGACAAACTTCCAAGAGTATAAATGCCTTGAAAGAGCTTCTCAATTAGCCGTTTGGAGTCGGCATAAAATTGTAGATCCCTTCCATTCGTTCCAAAAATGAAAAAAAAAACTCACACAAAACGAATGGTTGTGAGAAGCTAGGCCTAGGGTCTCTCCGGACCTGTTGCGCCAACTATTAACAAAATAAAAACTTACTACTTGCAGAGTCACCATGTTAAAATAGGCAAATATACAACGGACATGTGTATAAATTAAACATAAAAATCCGTATTTTTCCTGGCTTAACACAAAATTAAGACACCAGCAGTAAGCCTCCCTAGCACCCAGTAGTCTTTATCAGCACCACGATAAACTGCTATCAGAGTACTTATCTGCTGTCTTCGAAAATAAATCAGAACCTACCCTTTATTGCTTTGCATTCAGTTCTAATCTGCCCATGCAGATAGTCTCGAAACAGTTGACAATTAGTAAAGTTACTGAGTGGGGAAGCGAGGGGGTGGGGAAGCGATGAGTAGCAACGATTCTAGCTTGTTTTTGGGGGGTTACCCTGACAATTTCTGTTGGGAAATTATGTCGAATTTTAGTTTGTGAATTATTGTTTGGAGGGAACAACTCTTAACAACAACTCGTAGACACAGTCACATTTGGTAGGAATGATAGCTATTTCGATCCAAACCACTAATTCATCATCAGACTCCTTTGAAGTGACTGTTTGAATAGTTTTTGAATTGACAGTCAATTCTCCGTATATAATTCCACTTGGGAAGGCATTTCCGTTTTCCCCTGTCAGGAAATGAATTTGCATTTCGATTTTTCTCCAATTGACCAAGTGACTACCACTTGCGCCGACTGATCCGCAAGTTGCCGCAACACTGGACAAATATACAAAACATTATGAAAAGTGCTCCAAGTCCCAGATAGCCACTGTTGTCACTCAAACACCATTAGCAACAAATCAACTCCTTAAATTGTTTGTGTTTTTTTCCCCTTGCCGTGGACAGACTCTATTCCTGATGCTTTGCCTCCAGTGCACTGGTCCGAAAATGATGTGCTCTGCTCCAGCTTTTGAGAGCTATCGTGTGCGCCTTCCTCTTTTCACAGAATTAAACTCCCGGAAATTGTGTTGTAGCCGGAAAGCAAAAATGCATGCACCAGCAAGGACACAATAGGTAAAAGTATACAAAACTGAGTGGGTGGCGCTAGCAGCACTCTGGGGGTTGTTTGCTCACTAGTGAGGCCGCGCTCGAAGTTGTGTATGTATGTTTGTGATTTAATTAATACCACAACTATTTCCGTGTTCTTTTGAAAGAAACAAACGGTGGCAGGAAAACATAACTTTCCACCGGATGCCACAAACAAGGAATGGCCTAAATCCCGACTTGGTATTGTTCTCTGTACTGACCTACTTTGCTATAGTGACGACGTACAACGTGCCACATAGATTTAAAAGTCTCGAGTAAATATTTAAAGTGTCTCGTACAGATAAGATGTACATAAATGCTTGTGTGTTGGCGGCTGGGATGCACCAGCACCATCCCCATTTGCGCATTCTTATCGGTGCTATACAGATATATATGGTGGCTAAACGTTAATCGTTAGACGACAGAGAATTATGCCTTAAATTTGAGGCATGCACATGCCAAAATAGTAAACTACTGGAATTAGGTCAAACCGAAAGTTGACATTCTACTGTCTAAAATTTTGCCCGGTCGGGTGTTTGCATAGAGTCGGTACTGGGTGTTGGGTTGATCCGGATTGTTCTTGTCTGGTGGATTGTACATGAACATGTGCATTTGTGTGAAATTTACCGATAGTGAGTGTGGCAAAGTGCTTGCATTTTTCATAAAGCTGTCTCTTTGTTACACTAGTATAGAGTGTGCATTGAATTTATGACTGTTTTTGGAGTGACGGCGCTCCGGATCGGGCCGGACCTGACCCTCACCCAACTTTTCTGGGAAACTGCCTCCCGTTGTGGCCACCTTCCTGGTTGAAAACCCCATCCAAACTTGTCCCTGTATGAATTTGAGTTAAAAATTCTCAATTTTCGTTGGGTTTCCCGTTCTTAAAACTGGAGATAGTTGATAGTGACACTTACCGGAACCCTTTGTTGCTAAGCTCAGCAATAAAAAGAATTGGAGCAGCGAATCCACAATTCACAGACACGAAGTGGTACACAGATGGATCGAGAACTTATGGAGGAACTGGAGCGGGAGTATTTGGGCCTGGAACCAAATATTCTGAACCAATGGGCGAAAATACCAGCATCTTCCAGGCTGAAATCTATGCCATAGACAGATGTGTCCAAATCAACCTCGACAGAAACAAAGTCAACTGTGATATAGCTGTAATGTCAGACAGCCAGGCTGCTATTATGGCACTTAATTCACACATCATTAAATCCAAACTTGTGTGGGAATGCCTACAAAAACTTAATGAACTGGGTAGGAGAAACAAAATAACCCTCTGCTGGGTGCCTGGCCACGTAGGAATAAAGGGTAATGAAATAGCCGACTCCCTAGCAATAAAGGGAGCATCACAAACTTTTATAGGTCCTGAACCATTCTGTGGAATAGGGGACCACACCCTCATGAAGAATTTAGGAAACTAGAGAAAGAAAACAGGACAAGAACCTAGCATAACACTCAGGGCATGAGGCAGGCCAAGAAACTTCTGGGGCAATACAACCGGAAAAGATTCTAAGCTTGCATCGGCATGACCAAAAACACGCTCCGTATCGTAACGGGGTTCCTAACCCCGCACTGTAGACTTAATGAACACCTCAGGAAACTGGGTATATCGGAAGAAGGTCTCTGCAGATTCTGCGATGAGTCCAGTGAAATCCCAGAACACTTGCTTGGATCATGCGGGACACTGACCCACAAAAGATTGAAATATTTGGTACCAACTATGATTTGGAAATACTGTCACTGGAGCCAGCTCTCATCCTTAGATATACTTAAAGGAAACTGGATTGGAGAGAGTGCTATAGGACGGATTTCTTCCGCCAAGGAGAAATAAGAGTACAAGAACCTTGAAAATGATTCCGAAAGGAATTATTTTGTGAGGGAAACTCTTATGTGGGATTATACCTCTATGAGGCGTAAGCAGGGGTTACAATAGACCAACAGATCGCAGTACAACAACCCCGTTCACATAATCGGCCCTAGCGAGGTATCAGTCGGAACGGAAAATTCTCCGATTTTATACGATTCGGAGGATTTTTGCTGCGAGGTATTCTTTGGAACAACTGTTCGGAGAATTGTTCCGAAATTTTGTAACGCATATTGGCGAATTACGTTGAAATTCGATGAAGTGAATTTTTTTCTTGAATTTTTGACAGTTAAGTTCCGATATCCTCCGACAGAAATTGGTTGCGGAATATGTTTACGATTTGCAGTGCGCTATCGCAATTCTTTATTTCTCTTCCGAAGTCGGACAACTCGAATGGAATTTGAGCCTCCGAAAGAGTATGCGATGCGGATAATTTTCCGTTCCGACGGATACCTCGCTAGGGCCGAATACTAATAATACCAAAACCCTGATAGGAAGCTTCTATAAAGAGTAATAGTTCATATATCTGTTGCCAGAAGGAATAACCGCTAAAACCGAGTTTAGACGAAATTAAGTTTTTGATATCATTAAATGCAGCATGCCAAAATCTTCAAGATACGTTTTTTCTAGCACTTTATGTTCAAAATTGGAGCTGTAATGCCGACTTTTAATATCAGATAGCCTAGAACCATTTGTAATTTTTAAATTTTTAACAAAACTTTAATAGATATATGCTCTCGTCAAAAATGTTTAAATTCGACTTTAGCGGTTTTTCCTTGTTGCATATAAGACCCGAAGTGTTTTTTGGGCAGTGTGTGATTTGTTTGTCTTTTCAGCAAAGTAAAGGTACAGGGACATTGAATTTGTACACAGAGTCTGAACTGCTTTCCATGTCATACTCTAGATTCTACATTAGAACTTTGCAAGAAACGGAAAAGGCGGTGATTTGTGCAATTCAGCAGACTAATTACAGAGCCACTACGCAAACATTAAAAGAGTAATTGTTTCCGCTTAAAAGCATATACCTATACCCAAATGGTTTGCACATGGGATGGTCCAACAACTTCTGAAGCTGCTGAAGAGGAATCCATCACCCACTACTTTTGCCAATCCCATATAAAGTTCTTTCTAGAAAATCACTTTACTTCTAATTTTATCGACAAACTAAATGCCCACTTTTGATGTTCTTTTTTTTTCTCGTTTTTCTCTATTTAGCGCAGCGCTAGATTGAGAAATTTCCAGTCAATGGAACGCGGCCTTTTTGAAAATCCAAAAACACCAACTCTACCACATTCAAAGTCGGTGTAGGTATTGTCAAGTGTTCAATAAAATCCTTGACAACATCCAGATAAGTGCTTATATGACAATGACAACACCGCTTGGTCAGCACAAAGCATGTTTTTAAACTTCATCCCCGAACGTGCTACTCATACAGATTGGGCGAGTCTTATCCGATAGCCCTTTTCTAAAACTAATGGCCATCTAATGAATATCCACCACGTATGGATTTTCAACTCATAAAAAAACCTGCTCACCAAACACACTCGTACCTTCCTAAGAAAAAAAAAAAAAACTTTATGCACTAAAAACCCACTTCAATGACACGACATTCGATATCGATACACATCGCCGACAAGCCCAAGATAAGTGTGGCGTGCGCACAATCTATGCAGCACAACTGACATTGATTAAAACACAAATACAAACGGTATTTTGGTGTCGTGTGTAGATAATAATTGTAGTCGCTCAATAAGATAAAAGAAAACGTCAAAGATTGCAAGTCTATACTGAAACTGAAGACTGTAAAGCGGGAGCTATTTATGGGCGAGTCGTTTGCACTAAAACAATCGATAGCAGGGCTGCTCACTGCTCACCCTCAGAGCCCACGCCTGAATCTGAATGATAACACAATTCTCTGATTTGTGTGCCATGCCGCGATGGCAGATGTGGGGATTTTTCCCCATTTTGGGGATTTTTGACTAAATGGGAGAGAATGGGGAAAAGTGCTATTAAAATGGAGAAAACCCAAATACACGCATTATTGTCAATTTGGCACAATTTGAAAATGAAACTCGTGTAGTTAACTTTCAAATAAATCCCGAACATAAAAACTCCACCGCGTTTATATGTAGAATCTAAGCGATTTAGCTTTAAACGCATTTCGAACTGAACACCACCTTTACTCACATCTCACATCACATGTGTCATTTTTACATTGGGGACGTTCGGAAACCTTGTTTATGTAAAACGTTAACTATATTTGCCTTGACTAGGTATCCGAACGCGTTGACTAGTCAACTTGAATTGTTTTTGTATTCACGCGGTCAACGTTACCTCGCTTTGATTTACCCTTTTTTATTCTGAAAAGGCCCTTCATAAATTTTTCAAAAATTGTTAGTTTCAAATAAGTACATTTAAAATGTAACACGGTTCCGTATCACAACACTATTATGCGAACTAATAGTTGTTAAATATCGTGCGAAAATTCGAAATTTGCAGAGTAGCTTTAGAAATGACACCTTTTTCTCTCACCGGCCCTTTTTTCGAGTCTTCAGAATTTTGCCACGGTTTATTTTAAATTTGACTCTTGACTAGATTTGTCGGCTTCCTCCTCCCCCTCCATAAACGCCAACTGCAAAAACTGCTCACGTTGTCACTCTGGGCCAATAAAAACTGAAATACATCTAGTCAGACAGCTGTCAGACTTACTTATAAGAATCCGAACGTCTCCATTCAATTCACTAATGTCGTTTACGTTTTCCATTGGGATTTTCAGATTTTGCTCTCAGATTTCTGATTTTTTGTGCCCAATAGAGTAGTTCGCGACAACGTCAGTGTGAAATGAAAAAAAAAAACAAAGTGACAGCTAAGGAACTTGTAGGAAAACAAACGAGATTTTATATGGCGGGAGATAAGTACAAATTTGAAATTTAATAAAAATTCACATAAAGCTCTGAAATCGGAAAAAGATTGTTTTTTTTTTTTGTAGCAATCAAACAAAAAAAGTGAGCCAAAGCTAAAGAAAGTGCTGTGAGAAGCCCAATCGAATACCACATTAGAGTGTTTATAGAGTGTTAAAAGTAACACTCTTCTATATATGTATATATGTATATAATTCTGAAACTCGATGATGTTATAACTCGATAACCACTGGGCCAATTTTCATGATTCGTTTTTGGTTTTGTTCGTATTGTTGTATATCAGGTTTAGGAAGAGAGAAAATTCCGGAATATCGCCTTGCGGTCCTGATTTGGCATCCAATGATTCTTCCTATTAAGTACTTATTTTAAATTTACTATTTCAAAGATTAATTAGAAAACTACGTATGTGCGGATTTTGTTTTTTTAAATGCTAAGACGAATGCGAGCAAATATGTATTGATCAGCGAGTGGCAAAGTGAACATTGCACCTCGGAGCCATTTGAACCGAATGATTTTGTAAAGAACATTATTTGACAGTGCAACACCTGTTTCCGTATGACTTCGTTGGGAACAAAAGATTAACATATTCAAGGGTAAATTTACCATCAGATGGTTCCATTCTTGCCAGTAAATGAAGACGTACAGCAATATTAGCAGGTGTACTTAATTTTGTCGGGGGATGACCAAGTCGATAAACTGTACAGAGGGCAAACAGAAGTGACAAAAAACGTCATTCGACAATTGCAACAATTATATAATGCAATCAACGCTTTCATTACAATGTTTAAAAAGGCGATGAGAAAATGAACACAGCCGACCGCAGATTTGTCTTCAAACCTGATAGTAGAACCGCACTTTGGAAAAAATAGAATGTATGGAAACGGGTTGCGTCACTTCCAATACAAGACAAATTATTTAAACAATTTAATTTTTGAATTTTGTGGATATTCTGCACTTACCGCTTCACAATTTGCAATTAAAAGTGGCCTCAACTATAAGTTTGTTGAGCAACCTTAATTGAAATACATCGATATTGCTATACTTCAGTTATTTCTATTGTATTTAATATAACTTTTGAATAAAGAATTTGATTTGACGGAGTTACATAAAGTAGCATGCGTTGTGCATGCTTGGAAATATTATTTTCATAACGAATTTGGGAGACACGGAGTTCGCCCAGTCAGCTACGATATATATACCTTAATTAATAACTTTTTCTGCTTACACAAAAGGCGTTGATGCGCTGAATAAACTCCGCTACTTAGAAAAAATTGAGAAGGTCTCGAATTTCCTAGGAATGTGAAGGTTGCTTCAGTTTTGAATTATTTTTTCATAAAAACAAAATCGGTATAAACTGGAAATGAGTGAAATAACAGTCAGAGCATCACCAAAGGCCAAGATTTTTTGAATCCGGTTGTTAAAAGATTTTAAAGGCACCTACTCGTTTATCACAAATTTATGTGGTACTGAAAAAGGTTATTTAAACACGCGAATTGTATGACAACCGTTTAATAACACTGTATAGTATAAACAACCTCTAGGTTCTTCATTCCTAAATTCTAGGTGAAAACCCACTTGAGACTTGGTGACAGATGAATAATTTGAGGGTTTTCCATTGCCCAGAACCGACCATTCTGTTTATTCACATATCCATTCAAATGAAAATGTGCCTCGTCACTCATTATGATTTTTTCATGAATCTTGCAGTACGTTGTGGTCCATGCTTGGGCCTATCACCTACAGACCCTCTTTCTTCGAAATCATTCACTACACGATAAATAGTGCGTTTTGTTGGCACGTTGTTTCTCCCAAAAATTTCACGTAACTTTCTCATCGTCACAGTAATCGATGATTGATTTTGATAAAATGTTTTAACGATTAAAACGCGTTGGTTTATCGAATATGAACTGTCAAGACTAATGTTTACCAAAATGGCGGCATAACAAAGTAGTATACCTTCCCGGCGGACACCCTGTATTAAATTTTATTTAAGGCCAAAGTATAGTGAATCAATTGTTTATTTTATAAATTCACATGAATGTTGTAAAGGGTGATTTTTTAGCTGGTTTGGTTTTGGCAACACTGGTTTTGACAGCTGACGTATGTGTTTAGTACCTTGTGTCACTGTCAAACAGCTTCAGTTTGGTTTGCAATTTAACCATGGTTCATCTTACAAATGAACAACGCTTGCAAATTATTGAATTTTACTATCAAAATTCGTGCTCGGTTCGAAATGTTCATCGCGCGCTGCTTCCATTTTATGATCGGCATTCTCGACCTTCTGAGCAGTCTATTCGGAAGATTGTGACCAAATTTCGCACCAAATTTACTTTGTTGGACATTAAACCACCAACACGTTTACGTACTGTGCGTAGTGAAGAAAATATTGCGGCCGTATCAGCTAGTGTGACAGAAGACCGCGAAATGTCGATTCGGCGCCGTTCCCAGCAGTTAGGCCTTTGTTACAGCACTACGTGGAAAATTTTGCGGAAGGATTTGTGCGTAAAGCCTTTTAAGATACAGCTTGTGCAAGAACTAAAGCCAGCCGACCTACCACAACGCCGAATTTTTGGTGAATGGGCTCTTGGAAAGCTGGCCGAGGATCCGCTTTTTTATCGAAAAATTGTGTTCAGCGATGAGGCTCATTTTTGGTTGAATGGGTACGTAAACAAAATTGCCGCATTTGGAGTGAAGATCAGCCAGAAGCATTGCAACAGCTACCAATGCATCCCGAAAAAGCCACTGTTTGGTGCGGTTTATGGGCCGGCGGCATTATTGGGCCATATTTCTTCAAAAATGATGCGAATCGCAGCGTTACTGTCAATGGTGAACGCTACCGAGCGATGATAACAAACTTTTTTTTTGCCCGAAATGGAAGTTCTTGACTTGCATGATATGTGGTTTCAACAAGACGGTGCCACATGCCACACAGCACGCGAAACAATGGCGCAATTGCGAGGCGAGTTTGGTGAACAGTTAATTTCACGTTTCGGGCCGGTCAATTGGCCGCCTAGATCGTGCGATTTGACACCATTAGATTATTTTTTGTGGGGGTATGTCAAGGCTAATGTGTATAGGGACAAGCCCGCTTCGATTGACGCACTGGAAGCCAACATCCATGCATTCATTCGTGAGATACCGGCCGATATGTGTGAAAGAGTATGCCAAAATTGGACTCAGCGGATGGACTACCTGAGACGCAGCCGCGGTCAACATTTGCATGAAATTATCTTTAAACATTAAATTGCAAGGTTCAAACTATCGATTCAAATAAATATTTCATTCATTTTTTCGAATTTTTTGTGTGTTTTTTTTTTTTTAAAAGTTCTAAACCTCTTAAAAAATCACCCGTTATTAGCTTCTTCAAAAAAAAAAAAGAGATGTCTTTTTAAAAGAAAACAATTTTTTATTATATTAAAAATGCATCTTTACTTTTCTTCAATAAATCGAAATGGAGAAAAAAGTGGTAAAAAAAACGGATATGGAATGATTCCCCATTCAGCAAAGAAAATCTGGCATCACTGGTACCTTGGTTGCATTTTGCAATGTCGTCGCTGGACAACAAGTCTACTAAGCAAACTTGTTACAAATTGTATAGCTACATTGTACAATCAACGTCAAGATTGCATTGCTGGAATCCAACTCACAACGTAATGCTAAATGTCTGTGCGCCCGTTTTGTTCGCGAATACATAATCTGTCTGACCGGCTATTTCTTTTCGGACATTGAAATTAACCAATTTATCACATAATCGGACCTTGGCACCTGGCTCGTTGCACAGCCAAATAAGGTGCAAACCAAAGATATGGATCGCACTTTGTGTTATTTTTAGTTACAAATACGCCCCCAAAATTTGTTTTAAATATTTTTGGTTTGTTATTTCGAACTCGATTGTTTACTTATTCAATTAGCGAGGGGAATTTAAAAACGACATATCTACAGATTACTTAAAATAAAAATAAAACTTATATTTTCTTCGTTTTATTTTTATACTGCGCCGGTTTCTTGATTAATAATAATCCAACAGCGAATTGATTTGTCTTAAGGTCACAGGGCAAAAACGAGACTTTCGATGGCGATGGGGTTTGTGGAGCGCACGCACTTAGTGGTTAATGGAGGTTTGTGGGGGCAATCACGTGTATAGTGCACCATTACCGCATTCAAAGTAGAAAATACGCTGAAAATGGAGCACCGCGGTTCATTGTGCGAATAGATGAAGTATACGGGTAGTTCTCTAAAAACGTATTAAAAATATGCGATGTAATGGAATACAAAATTGCATGGCAGTTTCAACCTTTTCAATAAATATTTTGTAGATCACAATGGGTAATCTTATGTAAAAAAATCGCTATTGTGAGTTTGGAAAATCTAGCCTGGACACTAAATATTAGTTTTAAATAAAATATGAAATGAATATGTTTAACTAATTTAACAATAATAGTCGCCAAGTCTATCATTGGAATTTATGGCACTTTTTTAGCACATCCCTAAGTCTATTTATATTTCTAATTCAAAAAAGTCCGCCTTTTATTTTAAAAGTTTATCAATTAGATATTAATATCGGCTCTGCGAAATAAGGCCCCAAAATTATTATTTTTTATTATTAATTGTTACCCTTACGACATGGAATACTGCAACCCCCTGCTTGGTTTTACTGTTAGATAAAGGGGTGGTGCGAGGTTGAGTATATACAAAGTTCCTTTAATCGAAATTAGTTTATCCAATATCTACAATATTAAATAAAAAGTAGTTTTCATTATTTTTATTTTCATTATGAAATAACACCCCAAATTTGGGGCATTATTTCATTTTCTCTTGGGGCCATATTTCATTGGGGCCTTAATTCCTAGCCATTAATATCGCGCATTAAGTCAATATAAGATTGCGGCCATTATTACCAAGTTTATCACTTTCATTTTGTTAACGTTTGAACGATTTCCATTGACAGGTCGTTGTTTTTTTTTTTTTTTTTTTTTTTTTTTCGTCTCAATGAAGTTTTACGCTAGAATGAGGAATTTCCGTGAAGGGATTTTTCACAAAAAAGACGTCTAGCGCAAGTGGTGAAATGTCAATTTTGTTTATATGGAGTTTGACATGCCGCTAGTCATCTAGCGGGCAGTGGAACGCGGCCATTACTATTGCCAGTACGGTATTGAGTTTTACGTATAAAGGGTGGGACATCTAGTGGTTTCATTTTAAATCATAGGTTATTTTGACACTGACAGCTGTTTCGTGCTCGAAATCTTGACAGAAAGTCCAGTATCATACCTCCGCTTGAACGTTGGGAGATATTAAAAACTTATTTCCAAAGTGAGTGCTGTGCAGCCCAAACAGTGCGTTTTTTGAAAAGAAGTTTTGGCCGAAATGAAGCACCCACCAAAAAGTTAGGTACAGTCTTGGTCCCGTCGTAGTAAGGTGCGCACAAACGAGAATTTGGCTGCTGTAGCCGAGAGTGTGAGACTTAAATCAGGAACAATAACAGCTCAACATTTCACGCACTAGCCTGAGGAGAATTATGCACAAAAAACCGATTTTTTTTATACTCAAATTGAAGACAAGGATTTGGACGTGCCATCGAGCTGTGTATATTTTTACATACTAATAACAATAATTTTTATGAAGTTAAAAAACTAAAGTAGCATCACTGAATTAGAAGTCTATATTATAGGAGAAATATGGTTGTCATCCCTTTCTGAGAAACAAAGAGCAGACGATTGGCAACCATGTTTCTAAAAAAGAAAAGAAAAAGGCAATTTCACCTTTTGTAATACGAAAAATTAAATTTTGCTGCCATTAGCGCAAACCGGGGTACGATTGTCATGTTGCAAATGATTTCTGGGCGACATTTATTCGGAACAACGGCTCAAAAGGATGACCTGTAGTTCATGGAGGATGGCGCGCCATGCCACAATCGATTATTTACTCACCAAATTCCCAAATCGTATTATCAGCCGTCTTGGCGACACATTGGCCGCCTCGGAGCTGCGATTTGCCCCCTTTGGACTTTTTGTGTGGGGAACCGTGAAGGGCCGATGTTATGCTAACAATCAGGAAAGGATTTAATCACTTAAGGCCAATATCACCCCAGCAATACGTGAGCTACAGCCCAATACCATCAACAAGGTCTTGCCAAATTGTAGTGACAGAATGCACTTGAACGCCGTTGTGTTCCACAATAAATGGAAATGTTTGCTCTTAATAATAAAGCCATAATACATGAAAAAAAAATGGAATTTATTATTTTATTTATGGCATTTTTAAGAAGAAACTTACGAAACTTGTGAGAATCATTTGGCCCACCCTGTACGAAGAAAGAGCAATAATTCAAAAACTGATTTATTCGATTTTTTTGGTAAAAACTGAGTTTGTTTTATGTAAAAAAATGTGTGTTGAAAATATTCTGATTCAGCTAAATAGCAGACTTGGAATTTTCGTAGGAATTGCTTTGTGTGACACCGATCGTATGTGTCAGTGATGCGAACTCAGATCAGTTTTCATTCATACGAAGTTTTGCAAGAAAGAAATTTTTTTTAGAGAACTGTTAACCACTGACAAAAATCAAGAGATCCACTGCAAAAGCAGAAAATCTACTAGCCTAAAACTATTTGTTGACGTGATAGTACAAAAGATCTGGTGGATAGATCGAGTAGAAGTTTTTGATTAGAATTTGTTTTTTAGTACATCTTTCGAAATTTAACTGCAGGCAAACAAAAATACTTGCATAATGGAACTTGATATAAAATGTTGTTCTATTTTTTAAATGCAATGCGTTTCTATAACAAAAAAACAGGAAGAACTTTTTAAAATACAAGCGTTTGGTACAAGCAAGTCGAGGACATCGAATCCGCACCGTTAAATTAGGACGTTACAGTTGGGCAAACGTATAGGCACATCTCAGAGCAAATAATCAGCCCTATTCTGCTAATCACATGAATCGTACATTCAATTCACCCACTCGATTCCCTTTGACTCTGCCTTTCCATGCTGCTTTCCATCGGGTGAACTACATTATCCAAACCAATTTGACATTCAAGTTAGCAGTAGCACGTGTTCATGTGAAAATCATTAGAAGTTTATTTTTGAAATTGAAATAAATGTATTCAATTTGATCTCTATTTATGGCAATCTTTGGAAGTTGGATAAAGTATTTTGGTTAAATAATATCAAAAAATATAAACAAACAGATATGGATATCCATTGTGGAAATTATTGCTGTAAATTGGCCTCTGTTTGTTGTTCTACCCCTAAAAATGAATAATCTTTATTCATAAGCAAATAATTAGTTTTTACTTACATTTTATCAACCACCAACCAAACAAACGATCTATTTACTTTCATATCCGCATCATTTGACATGCGGATCTGAATTGTATAGGATGTATGCGTTCACGTGAATAAGAGAATACCACGCAGTATTACCGACATTGAAGAGGTGAATCCAAACTCAATTCGAATGAATAGTAGAATAGTGTTCAGTGAAAATTGAAGAAAAATCCCCCCCGATGAATAGCAGAATAGGGCTGAATGTTATTTTATTACTTAAAAAAAAAATACAGTTTCAATTTTTCCTGATCGCTTTAAAACTCACTTTCTTTTCCCGACATTCTCTGACCAAATTTTCGTTCCCTGACATTCCATGACTCTCCAGACAAGTGATAGTTGTCACTGAGGTACTGAGTATTAATATTGTTTGAAATGTAAGCATTACCTGGTTTTTAAAATGTTATCGAAAATATGAACAGTTCTTAAAATTATTATTATTATTATTTCTTTATTATTATGTAACTCAATTACACTAAAAATATGAGACAAATATAGCACTAGCTACCAGGGCTATCGGCTAGTTGTAAGATAGTATGTTAGTTTTTAAATATGTTTGTTGATTTTTAATTTTGCTAATATCTTGTATACATTTTTATATATTGGTTTCTGTGCGAGTTTGTAGTAGTTCGATAAAAGGAGTGGTGGAGAAGCTTTTTGCTGTTTCCTTGATCTTCTGGCATTTCGAATAAGTGTTTGTTGGAGAGGACGGAGTTGCTCTGGCAAAGATGAGAGGTTGGGGGATCACTTTTGGATAGTAAATGACCGTGTGTGGGGCTTGTGTGGCCCATGCGGAGTCGAAGAAAACATTTTACCAGTATTCAGTTTTTTGGGTATAATGCCATTTCTGCCCGGGGGTTAATTACTGAATAGTGATGGGTGAGCTCTTTCAACATATTTCGTCGACTGTTATACCAAGAGGTTTTTAAATGTTTTTGGAAGTCTTTTTTGTTGTGTGTGTGGAAGGTGATCAATGGTTCTGTTGTTGCAGCTTTAGCAGCCTTGTCAGCTTGTTCGTTTCCCATGATACCGGCATGACCAGGAATCCACATAATTTTAAGTCTGCTTTAATCCATCCAAATAAATCCATTATACGATAATATAGAGAAATTATGAATTTAGAATGAATTTTGGTTTCAGTTAGAAATGACCATATTACCTTAGAAATGAATATTTGTTCCAATCGTATGGAACGTTTTCGAAATAAATATATGTGTAAATTTCAAAAGTACCGTTATTTGATTTTTTTAGCACAGAACTGAGTATTTAGTCATGTTAACCTCACCGACTTAAGCTCAAATATTAACTTTGGTTGAAGTCGTTATAGCCGTTTTCAAACAAATCAAACAAATTTTAGATGGGAAGTACCTACCTACCATTAATATTGAGGTTACTGTGAAACCTCAACAAAAATTTGAACCAGATTAGGGCAGCCTTTTAGACTGTAGATCTCGGCAATATACGGACAGATGGACTGAATTTCGCGATCAACTTTATTTAGTTCCTCTATCATCGTAATGTCGAATTGATTAACATCTCGAGTTCGAAAGTTTGACCAAAGTGTAATTACCTAATTCGCAAGATCAACGCAAAATTAAGAGTAGGATTTAAGGAATAGGTAAGTCTGCTGACTGTTTTAAAGTGGAATCTGGCAACAATCTGCTGTCAGGCAGAACGATCCCTTCAACCTGAAACTGAGCGGTGTTATCTGTGGCATGAAATGAAGCCTCAGCATTGTTTGCCTCATTCACAAGAAAATAAATACTCCAACTTAAAGTGAATACCACGCTTGAAACAAAGCTCAGAAATTCCACCTGGATAAGGATACATTCCTAATAGGTCTAAAAACAGCATCAGAGCCTTTTATGTCGAAAACGGTTTAAGAGAAGGTGCCGATCGGTCACTTAACTTTTTTAATATCATTCCTCAAGCAAATGGTCGAAACTCACAAGCCAACGCCAGAGTAAGGTACGTTTCAAATCAGCTGTTTCTTAGAGACTACAAAGGCATCTTAGAAGTAAAAACAAGTCTGAAGCTACACAGTAAAATTTAAAAGAAAATCTTTGTAATTCACAGCTTGTAATTCGATACACTACTCTCAACTAGCAGAAATCCATATGCAAAACCTTCTCTTGGCATTTTTTCAACATATTTCTTCTAAAACCAACTGGCAATGATCTGTTCCTGATTTTGAAGATAGAAAAATTTGTGATCCATTAAACAGAAGAATAAACAGCTACATTGTTGTTCCCTTTTACTTTGATTGCAATTTGATTTGTCACTTAAAAATCACTCACTCAGGTAGGTAGGTTAGGTGAATCACGCTTTCGGAATTCTACGATACGCGATACTCGATTACTACCTACATCATGATTGTCTATTTGAAAGGCGCTACTCGCTGCGACAACAAACAAAACACCATTGTCCTCGCTTCTATGTAAAATAAGCGGAAAACCCGATAATTATTATCAATCGGGTAACCTGGTTTTATGACAACACCGTCAACCAAGATGTAAATCTTAGAACTAAAGAAAGAGATAAGAAATATGAAAAAAAAAAAAAAAAAAAAAAAAACTTACCTCCTTTAAACGTTTGTTCCTTTGTTTGTTTTTTGTTTTGAAAATTGTAGCTTTCTTTATTTTATGTTGTAATTAGCTTATTGTGTAATCAAGTTTTCCTTTTTTCTGTCAGCCAGTAATGGAAGAAAAAAATCCTTTTACAAGTTAACGACGACTGCAACTGGTGAACGTTCTACTGCTATATCTTATTGACAATTGGGCTCTTCCGAAATTGTACGGTAGAAGGAACGAAAGAGGTTCGGTGACCTGAAGTTGAACCTTTATGCTGATGTAGTTGCACCGTATACAGACATTTCTTCGTCACGAAAAGAAGTAGGAAACGAAGAGGATGAGAACAGATTCGTCTGGAGTGGAAATTCCAAAAAATACTTATTTTAGGCGTTGTGATAGATCAATCGAATTTCATTAAAATGACCTCTTGACAAAATCGAATACTTTTCGCGATATAAAATGTATATATATTTTTTCTTTCTTAATTATAAATTTGTTCGCGAGACTTTAAGCGGACACAGAGTACACAGGCGAATGATAGATGTATGATAAAAAGAAAAATAAACAACTAAGCGGAAGAAAACGCGATGATAATACACACAAATCCCGAGTCCCGATTACGATCCGACTTTTATGGTGGATGTTTCTTTTTTGTTCAATTTTTTTCTTTGTACCACTTTATTGTGGTAAGGAGTGCAAAATTATTGAATTTTGTTTTTGCTTCTGCAATATTTGTAATTATTCCTTCTATCGAATCGGAATATAACAAATGAGAATCACGCTCGGTTCTGTGATTTGATGCTGTGCCAAAATGTTAGATAGAATTTTAATTTCAACTTCCCGGGGTACACTCGCGTTAACGAGAAAACGAAAATTAACAACAAAAGTTATATGCGATTGAGATTGAGAGTATATAAAATAAATTAAAATCTTTTCCACTTTGACGACACGCTCCCGACCCGTATTAATATTCGTATGAAGTGATATACGAAAACGAACACGATACGGTAAGGTGATTCCATAAATCAAATTGTCGAGAAGGTGCAACTTTTTGACATTTGTTGAACTAGAATTGTCGTGAAGTTGGCTGCGATTTCAATTAACAAAGAACTTCTGCGCGTTCTTCTTTGAAGCAATTTTCGCTAAGTTCAATTAATGGGATAGGTGATATGTATGTTTGTAGAAGGTATTTGATTGGTGGATAATTTGTAAAAGTTAATGTGAAATGTCAATGAAGCCTATGTCAAGTCAAAAATAATGGAATACAGATATAGATAACTTTCCAATGGAAAGGCAGCTGCCCACAAGCGTGGACGGTCGATATCAGTAATAAAATTATAACGTGGTTGAACTTAAAGTGCTTTATTTAAAAATCGAACAAGTGGGCGTGTCTATGGGCACGGTTCGAGTATTTTTTTAATTTGCAAGGACCGCGAGTCCTTTACTTTACTGGCCAGATTTCATGTTGTATACGTCTAGTCAGACAGCCTGTCAACTTACTAGACTATGAATCCGAACGTCCCCATTATTTGTCAACATTGTTGCTTTTGTAATTTCAACCCCCGTCTGTGAGTGTGAATTCGTGTGAGCTACAAAAATGGATGTTGTTAATGGCCGGTCGCCAATCATCTTGCTTTTATGGTCATCGCGGTGTTTGATTATTTTGTGTTTCGTCTTGAATTTGTTTGATTTTCATGGAGCCTTTGATTAAATAAAAAAAAAAATAGTTAAATGCACATTAGAGTTTATCAAATTCCTGCATTAAAGTCGAATTGATGAACTCACATAATTACAAAAGAAATGAGCCAACATGCGTGAATTCATGAATTTTTCTGGAAAACAGCCGCCTTTCAACTGGAAGGTGATCTATCTCTGTATTCCATTATCTTTGGTTTCAGGGTTTATGTTTATGTTTATATGCAGCTGGTTTGACAATTGCAAAATGCTGCGCAACAGTCTTCTTTTTGCAAATCCCGCGAAAATTTTGACAATTTTGAAATTTGCCTTTATTTCTCTATTTCAATTTCCCTCGGATTATCGGATATCGGAAAAAGAGAAAGTTAAAATTTTATAAACACCATGGACGATCCCGTATTTAAGCAAAAATATCAAAAATATAAACTCCGTGTAAAAGTCTGGGAGAAAGACTTCAAAAAGAAATACAACAGAGTCCCATCGAAGGTAAGAATAGGTTGTCTCCGCGTTGCCTGTTTTTTTTATCATTATCCAATTTAGTACGATATTCGAGATGCCCCGAAGGAAATCCGTGACTCCTATAAGATGTACTACAAACTGAAAACATCCTTTCTCGAAGATACCCTAAATGATGTTCTTTCCGAAGATGGTTTTGATATTCTTGAGACCTCTCAAGGTGACCTCGACGATAGTTTGCAAGATAACTCTGGTGGACCACAGCTCCCCTTAGATATGTCAACTATTTCAAATATTGGTCTGAGTGACTCAATTTCGGGATTCTCAAATCTGAACGAACTCAAATCGCAGACACAAATATCAAACGCTGTCAACGTAAACGAGGAGCATATAATCAAAGAATTTGAGCCTGTCCAGGTGAGCGAACACAATTTAAAAGCATGGGGTTCTACTGTAAGTAAAAAGCCACCGAAAAACAAGTCCACCAGTCCAGTGCGTCAAGCGTTCAAGTCGAATTTGAATGCGAAACTCTTTCAGAATACATCGTTCTCGAAAAGGAATCCACGCAAGTCGTTGGCCAGACCAAGTAAAGATTTGTCGCAGTCGTCAGTGACTTCCAGCCAGTCGGAACCAGTTGATCCGATTGCTGTTCTTCCAGATTTAGAGACTATTCTCACTCAACGAGCTAAAGAATTGGCCACCAAGGACCCTAGTTATGACTTGATGGCATCAATTGGGCTTACCAAACCAGACAAAACGGTCAGCCTCAATTTGGACGTGGGCTGGCTGAACAGGAATGCTACAAATGATGGGGAATCATTTCTGCCAAAGAGCCAGGGTAAGACTAGTGTTCCAATGGGAATGACTAATATAGACGTTGCCCAAATGATTGGTTTTGTACAGGAGGAAGAGAAACCACAAAAGCAGGCGCATGAAAATGTCATTCCGAAGTCCTTGGGCGACGACAATGATTCAGATTCGGTCGTATCGAATAGCGAGGATGAAAATGTAACTCAGGAATACCGTCACATAGCTAAACGAAGACGGGTCATCACCACAACTGAGAAAGATCAACACCAAACCAAGGTTCTCGAGAAGGAGGAACCGCAAAAGCTGACTCCTACAGTTGCAGAACCATCGGAATCACCGGACGTTAGTCCAATTATTGCAAAGAAAAAGCGCGGAAGACGACAAAAAGTCGATTCATCTGAAGATGAAATTACTCAACCGAAACCAGCTCGCAAAAAAACTGTTGCCAAGAAGAAGAAACCAGCGGTAAAGAAGAAAACTAAAAAGCAAGCGCCCACATCATCAACTGCGCGCAAATCCACAAGAGTTTCGAAAGCACAGAAGCAAGAGGAGCTAAAACCGCAAGACGAAA
Organism: Cheilosia urbana; assembly: GCA_946477585.1. Taxonomy (NCBI): domain Eukaryota; kingdom Metazoa; phylum Arthropoda; class Insecta; order Diptera; family Syrphidae; genus Cheilosia; species Cheilosia urbana. The sequence goes on from OX297855.1 coordinate 26,893,896, forward strand.
ATGAGGAAGGTCCGCCTCCCGATCCTGCAGACATTAAATACACTTTGGCTCTAGAAACTGCAAATCTGCATCTCACTTGTCTCCCTAGAGCAAACGTCGATGACTTAAAGACAGCGAATTTAATTGCAGAGCACTATATTAACAAAATCGGGGGTCCCAGAACTGTGCCCCAGCAATTGAGGTCTGCTCCAATTAACGAAAAACGTGACGCGGATCGAAGTAAACTGGAAGCTAAAGTCGCTTCTGGAAAACTCAACGAGAACTTTGTCACAATCAACATGAAGAAAAAAGTCTTCGTTCGTGGCCACAAGCATGTGAACTTTAGTCAATACAAAAAGAAGCTTTGGAAACAGAAGAAAGCGAGCGCTCTTATTGGACCCGATATGAACATGGGTGGATGTGATGGGGGAATCTTGACATGCTTTCAGTGTGGTCAACCGGGTCACTTTACCCAACAGTGTAAGTTGAAAGGTGACACTCTTTTGCCAATGAGTGTGGAACTCGATGATGAGAGTCCGTTTCCCACTCTCGAAGAAGCTGAACGTATGGCCAACCAGAATGCGGTAGCAGTGCATAGTCGGAATCTAAGCAAATTACCAGAGGCCAGCAACTCTCTTTTGTACAGGGAGGATGAGCAAGAGGACGACTTGAGCTCTGCATCTGGGACTGAAATTGATGCAGAGCCAGACGAACCCCCATCAGTGCCCGATGAGTCCCAATCACAACCAAAGTCCTATATTGGACACAAAATTCCGGAGGACTTCCTTAAGAAAGCCGGGCTGCTCGATGTCCCCACAATTGCGTCCGAATCGGGTGCTCTGTACGATCTCAATCCAGATGGTTCTGTGATAGGAACCACCGAAGAAGTCTACGAGGCACTTCGTATGTTTGGACATACTGACTTTCGCAAGGGACAAGACCGTGCCATCATGCGTATACTCTCCGGTCAATCAACTCTAGTCACCTTGAGCACTGGTAGTGGCAAATCGCTCTGCTATCAACTGCCCGCGTACTTGTACAGCAAGAAAAAGCATTCAATCACATTGGTCATATCGCCGTTGGTGTCCTTGATGGAGGATCAGGTGCATGGTGTTCCGCATTTCTTGCGCGCCCACTGTCTCCATACCAACCAAACGCCACAGCAACGCTTAAATATATTAGAGATGATCAACAGCGGAGAAATTGATATTTTGCTGGTGTCTCCAGAGGCTGTGGTCGCTGGCGAACGTTCTACTGGATTTGGGTCGATTTTGAGGAAGCTACCGCCCATTGCATTCGCTTGCATCGATGAGGCCCACTGTGTGTCACAGTGGAGTCATAATTTTCGGCCAAGTTACTTGATGATTTGTAAAGTGCTGCAGAAGAACTTGGGCGTGAAGACGGTGTTGGGACTTACGGCTACTGCGACGCTACCAACTAGGCAAAGTATCATTCGGCACTTGGGCATACACGACGGTGAGAGGGGAATCATCAGCGACGTTCCACTGCCAGAAAATTTGATTATGTCTGTTTCCAAGGATGAGAACAAAGATCACGCTTTGATAGGACTGCTGTGCAGCAAGAGGTGAGTGATGATGATTTTTACTGACAATAATAACTTTTTGCTGACGCAAACCAAGTGCTAGTAAAAATCTAGTTTTGGTTGAGTGCACTGAAGTCCGGTGCACATTGGAAATAGCTCTGTCAAGTTGTTTCTTTTACCCAGCCAATAGTTCGAACTGACTCGAGAGGCACTTAGGTTGAGGCAAGGGTTCTGATTGTTCGCCGGTCAACAGATCAAGCTGTTTTTATTTGAATGTACTATTGTCTCTGACATCATTTGTCTCTATCGAATTACCAAACAAGCTACTGTGGAATTCAGTTACTAACTCTATGGCTCTTCTTTAGGTTCGACTTGTGCCAGTCCATCATCATTTACTGCACAAGAAGGGACGAATGCGAACGAATTGCCGGATACATACGAACGTATATGCAGGTGAGTACTTTTACTAACACAAAAACCAGCGTAGTTGAAGAAAATCGGATTTTTTCAGGACAGGAAATCAGATGAAGCACCACAAAATGGTAAAAAGAAGCGAAAACGAGTTAATTGGCAAGCAGAACCCTACCATGCCGGGTTGCCGGCGTCACGTCGTCGCACAATACAAAACGCGTTTATGAAGAACGAACTGCGCATTGTGGTGGCTACAATAGCGTTTGGCATGGGTATCAACAAGCCCGACATCCGTTCGGTGATACATTACAACATGCCAAGGAACTTTGAGAGTTATGTACAGGAAATTGGTCGCGCAGGTCGCGATGGTCTAGTATCCCACTGTCATTTGTTCCTGGACTCGAGGGGTGGCGACAAGAATGAATTGCGTCGTCACATATTCGCTAATTCCATTGACCGACATGTGATACGTAAACTGCTGCAGAAGATATTTATTCCCTGTTCGTGTGATAAGAATTTAAAGAAGACGTTAGTTGAACGGTCGCAAACCAGATCGAAACCGTGGCAGTGGGAACAAACAGCAGGGCAAGCTGTGAGTTTGCTCCCGATACCAGGGTGTCGTGTTGGTTGGAGCAGTCCTTGGAGTTGTAACCACATTTCTTTCTTTTAGTGATTTCATGAAGGAGCACCAGGATGAAATCCAGGCATCGCAGGACATCGATTGGGACGATGATATGTTTAGCGATGAGAAAGCCGACGCCGCTGCTGTCAAGGATAAGAAGATGCATTTAAAGAAACGCGTCTGTCCGGGTCATGAGATTGGTTTCTCAATTGAGAGTACAGTGCAAGAGTTAGATATTCCCGAGGAAAACATCTCAACGTTGCTGTGTTACTTGGAACTGGACTGCAGATGGGGCATTAATGTTCTCAGCTCGGCGTACATTATGTGCAAAGTGATATCATATGGCGGTGCCAAGTGCATAAAGTCGGTAAAAAGCAAAAGCAGTTGTTTTAGGTCGCTCTAAGGTGTTTGTTTGTTTTTGTAGACATGCAGCTAAGGATTGTCCACCGCTGGCAATGGCTATTGCCCTGCATCTTAGGAATAAGACTTTTAAAGAGGACAGCAATACTATTGAGTTTTCTGTGATTGACATTGCTGCGTCAATTGGATGGAACAGTGGAGTTGTTAAGTACCAATTGAAGAACTTGGAGTGGGTTAATGGTGGGTTGGCCGATGTACGTATTAGGCGTTTCATTCATTTGTCATTTCTTCTGTTCTCATAGAAAATGGCTACCCAAAGAGGTCACCAATAATAGTTCAATTTACCAATTTGGGTTTTCGAATAAAAGCACCGGGAGACTTCACGTTGGACGAGATCGACGAGGCACTAGATACTCTCTACAAACGATCTGTAACGCAGGAGTCCACTCAGTTGGTTCAGGTAAGGCGAACAGGTGCATATACATTCGTGCTTGGTATTTACCAAACCAAAATATAAATCATTCTTCATCTTTACATATGGTGCTGGCCGAAGGCGTCTATATAACGTCTCTGTAAAACATAAAGTCGTGAAAAAAGCACTCCAAAAAATCAAAATCGATTAGTACTTAGATTATTGTTATTGATTATTGGCGAAACACGCTCGCATGAGCAATTTCTTGCTTGTCGTTTAAATACTACCAATCATGATTATTAAAATGCTGAATATTTACTTTCAGTTACAATACGTGTTCGCCGGACTGTCTTCAGTTGCATATAAAAATTATCAACCGTGCACAGCTGAAGATTATCCCCATGACCGTTCAGATAAATTAAAGTCTATCATTCGGGAATACTTTCAAAACGACTATCCCAAAGATCTGGTCCTCGAAGATGAGGTATTTTAAGACTGTAAAAATAATTGTTGTTTATTTGTGACGCTTATTGGTGAATTTCAGAACTCGGATGTTCCTGATGAAGCAATTATCGGCGACATACATTCAATTATTGGCCTATATCCAGACAATACTTTCAGTGGCAGAAATATTGCACGTATTTTCCATGGTATTCAGAGTCCTAATTATCCTGCAGTCATTTGGGGTCGGTGTAAATACTGGCGAGCTCATTCTAAAACCAGTTTCAATAGGATTGTACAGTTAGCTAATACGGTTATTGTGAAGATGAGAACTTGAGAGTTCTGTGATTGTTTGTTTCATATTTTAGATTAACTATTTGTATATTTTGTAATTTGTCCTAATAAATTTTAAATAATAATTCAAACATAACCTACAAGTGAGTGGATTTTTTTAACACCATTATCTGGGGAAAGTAAACCAAATCGCATGATAACGGTTCGGGTCACATTTGTGCTTGAGTGATGTTAAATGCATTAACGACAAAATACATAAATAGCCTTTTCATAGGCGTGAATTAGAAACGTACAATCACCAATAATTACAAACAGCTATTTTTGTGTGAAGATAAAAACATGCAAATAAACGCTTTCTAGCACAAAGTCGAACTTTTCGTCTTCTGTGGTATTCGATTGGAAACTTTTTATATATTTTTTGGAATCGAAAACAATTTCTATATCTCGATTTCTTTTCATAGTTGCTCGAGATTCTCTAATTAAAGTGCGAACCAGTTTGTAATTCTTTCATAACAAAAAACTAACGGACTTTAGTGTTCGTGAATTTTCTAAAAGGCCTTAAAAAAGTACCTACCGAAAATATACATAGATATTTCGGTTTAATATAGTACAAAGTACAAACAAATTCAAAATTAGTTCGTGTAATTAAGTGTGTTGTCCTGTTCTCAAACATGCCCTTTTATATCCGCTCTGACACCTATTAGAATTTTTTAGTGTATTCCAATTATTCTGCCTGGTTCTACAATAATTGTTGAATGAACTGAATGAAAAGACAAATCGAAAATTACATTATAATTACTACCTACCTAATAATACACTCTTGCCTGGTATTGCGAAACGTAAGCCCACAAACTCCAAATCCGAAGTTTGAACGAAATCCGGGCATCCGTTACGTTTTTCGCAGTCTCAAAAACTACTATTCTCGTTAGTAATTTTTTGGGTTACAAACAGCGAAAATGAGGTACAATGAGTCTCAACATTTTTTTATTGCCCAATTTTGTAGATCACAGTAGTTCACTTTCTGTAGTACGTTCACCACCTGGATAATTTGACACAGAATCGGGCCCTAGAAACACGATTCACGAGATTTCACCCTAAATTGAGATAAACTCCTGGCGAATCGGGCCCTACTTGTTGTCGTTTTCCATTGGGAGAGAAAAAGCACTTTTTTCAGATTCAGAGCAGTTTTTCTGCTCTCGAAATCAGCTGGCTGTCAGATTTCATGTTCCATTGGTCGCAAAAAAGCACTTTTTTGAGAGTCAGAGCAATTTTGCGAATCTCGATTTCCGAGCGAGATTCACACCTATTTGCACTAACTCCAAAACTTGTCAAACTTTAAAGTGTGTTTACTTACATTTTTAGACGAGAAGTCTATGAAAAATAGAGAACAAATTACATTTGGCCGCTGCGATAGATATTAGCATAAGTTGAATGGATTCTTATAAACACAAATTACAATTTAAGTACAGCTGACTTTTAAAACACCCAGCACCACCGATGCAAAGGAAGAAAAATCTCGTTTTATGTTCCATTGGGCACACGAGAAATCTGAAATCTCTATGAGCAAAATCTGGAAATCCTGAAAAATGAAAACGACATAAATAAAAACAATTGTGAATCTTCCCGTGTTCTATGTTCATTCTTAATCAATGACTCGAACCACCGACATCGAAAAAAACATCGTAGCTCAATCAGTACTGTCAACAGATCATCATAAAAAAAAAAAATGCTTCTCTCACAAAAATTGACATTCCCCATGTATGACATTTCACATCTTTCACATCTCCACCAAAGTAGTAAAGTTCTATTATTTTGCATAGAAGTTTTCGTAATTTAATTTCTTTTTGTTTAACTTTTTACACTTTACACGACGAATATATTCATTTATCTCTATTCGCCAATACAAAAAGAAAATCCACTCAAATGGCAGAAATGCGACAAAAAAAACTTTATCGCAATAAAGAACAATAAGAACATAAAGCAAATTGAAGAAATTCCAGTCAGTAAAATTAAAAAAAAAGAGGTTGTTTATTATTAAAATATATATAATTCGTCAGTCGACTTTACTTCACATTTGGTACTTGAATCGATAAGTTAGCCATACAATTTCGTGTTGTGCAGCTGCAATTAAAAAATCCTGAGTACAAAATGTAAGTAAACATTCTAAATAAAATAGAAATATAATTTTTATCTCTATACTTGCTGTGGGATATGAAACTAATTTTTATAATGTGTTGGACCTCTCTTTTTTTCTTGTTTTGTTTATATAAGCCAATTGAATTGATATTGATAAGAGCAACTACGTGTATTGTTTGTGTATAGTATTACCATTGGATGCTATTGCATTATAAATTGTAATCTACTGTGCTTTGGAAAAAAAATCTTTTCCTAATCTCTTTTCGATCTTTGTAGTGGCTTGGTGACAATTTCGGTGAATCCCAGTTGTTGTTGCTAACAACAGCAGCCGATTAGAAAGAAAAATATTTTTTAACGATTAAAGATGATATCGGTTTTGAACTGTTCTATTTATCACGCACTGGTTTGGGATGAATATCTTCTATATATATAATTCTTTCGGGGTGTAATCTTACATAATATTACGTAGTTAACTTTTGTTTCTGGAATCTTGTAGCTACCTACAATTGATAAGAATGATCTTATAAAAACAAGCCCTCATAGAATAGGGCAATATGTTAAAAAAAAACAATATATTTTTTTTAATTCGGGTTGAATTAAACCATCACCACATGCGTCTATAACAGAGATAACAAACTGAAAAATGTGTTCGAAAGGCATTCCGATTGGTCGGACAAGTTTTGTCGACGTTAACCACTAAAGCTCAACTATCCGCTTCAGTTTTTTTACCCAAAAGGGCATCGGTGACATCTCACAGAGCTATAGTATCTATCTGGCAACTATATCAATCTCGTTGCTAACTAAGAGAATAAAATAATGGAAAAAAGTTGCCGAAATGAGAATTCTCGTTTTCGTTTGCTGATATGAATTAAAAATAAAAATACGTAGGGTACTACTACTTCTCCCAAGGGCGCGATCTATGCTTCAATGGTTGGGTGTGATATGAAGCTTAAATCAAGTCTTAGATCTACACGTTTGCGTTTTACTTACTGCTCTATATTACCATCCCCCATCATTTTACTTTGCGTTATTAAAAAAAAAAGTATTTCCGCAGCTGCAGGAACATGGCCGATGGCATGGGAGGCGGATTCAATATAAAGCAGGAAATCGACACAACAACAAACTGTTGCAGTCCCACGACCTCAATACACAATTGCTCAAATTCGATCTCGTACAGCAGTTCGGCCAGCAATCAGCAGTTACAGACATCACCGTCAGTATCGCCGGAACGTCAACTGTGCAGTTCCACTACATCTCTTTCCGGTGATCTCCTCTGCGGCAACGGGAATGACAACAAAGCTGGTCTTCGCGAAGAAATTCGCCGTTTATGTTTAGTTTGTGGAGACGTTGCCTCTGGTTTCCACTACGGAGTTGCCAGCTGTGAGGCGTGTAAAGCATTTTTCAAACGCACCATTCAGGGTAACATTGAGTACACTTGCCCCGCGAACAATGAGTGCGAAATTAATAAGCGACGCCGAAAGGCGTGTCAGGCGTGCCGCTTCCAAAAATGCCTCCTCATGGGAATGCTAAAAGAAGGCGTACGTCTCGATCGCGTACGTGGCGGCCGACAAAAGTACCGACGCAATCCCGTTTCCAATTCCTACCAAACAATGCAGATGCTTTATCAATCGTCCACTTCCTCCCTGGAGGACATCAAAATCTTGGAAGTGCTCAATACTTACGAACCCGATGCAATACGCGTCAACCAGCAGGAAGATGTCAAGTGTAGCAATAATTTTACGACGAAGTTCGGAGGCGATGCCTTTGACATGTTGGCCATGCTGAGCGATTTGTACGACAAGGAGCTGGTCGGGGTGATTGGCTGGGCCAAACAAATACCCGGCTTTACAGAACTGCCTCTTAACGATCAAATGAAACTATTACAGGTATCCTGGGCGGAGATTCTCACTTTGCAATTAGCCTATCGCTCAATACCATTCACGGGCAAGCTGAACTTTGCCTCGGATGTGTGTATGGACGAGCGTGCAGCCAAGGAATGCGGTGCCACTGAACTCTACTATCACTGTGTGCAAATTGTTCAACGTATGGAGCGGCTATCGCCGCGCAAAGAGGAATACTACCTGCTGAAGGCGTTGATTCTTTCCAACTGCGATGTACTGCTAGACGATTCCAGTTCACTGCGCATCTTTCGCGAGTCCATACTGAATTCGCTCAACGATTGTGTCTATTTACTGCGCCACACCACCGCCGTGTCACATCAACAACAGCTACTGCTGCTACTGCCTTCGCTAAGACAGGCCGACAATATAATTCGAAGATTCTGGCGTTCGGTTTGCCGCGAAGGAAACGTAACAATGAAGAGACTATTTGTCGAGATGTTGGAAAGATAAAAACTAAGGATAGACTTCACACTTCGGCAAAGCTCTGTATATAATCTTAAACAAAAAAAAAAATAATAAAAATATTGTAGTATAGTCTTAAAAAGGAATCTAGCATTAAACGTGTAAATGTTGAACACAAGGCGAACGATTTACACACAAATATGTTCGCAATAATCCAGGAGTAAGATTTTTAGTGTGCTGAATAAAACGGTAACTTTAAGGGTACACTTTTGCTAATCTAACAAATAATCGAATGGTAAACTAAAGCTTCTTTGGGAGGAAACAATCGGCCGTGGCAATATACCTCTTGCAACTGCAGCGAATCGCAAACAGATCTCTGCTGTTAAAAATTTATAGATACAAACCGAGAACAAAATTTCTTGTTATTCGTTAGTTTATAAGAAAATACATACGTGCATACATGCAAAGTAAATATATGTAATTATTGTTTTTGTTGGTTAACCACGATACAAGACGCAAATAATAAGCGCAAGCACCAATGAGAACATTGTATTTAAAGTTAATTTTAAGTTTGTTTTGTTGTCGATCCAATAAAATTATTAACTTTTTTGTTGAATATATTGGAATGGATGACTGTTTTTTCTTTGGTCGGAACAGAAATTAAACCGGTTAAGGAAATGCATTGGTTATGGTGCTCGTCGATGGAGTTGAGCCTCTTGATCAACTACTAAAGAAATAATGGAAAACAGGGGAAAATAAAATAAATGCATTTATCTCGAGATAGTGAGGTCGCGCGAAAGCTTTCTGTACGCACACCACACCAATTAAGCGGGTGGAGCATCAGCATCAGCACTGGCTGACTTTCCACCAAACTGAGCGGCCACAACAATCTCAAATCCAACTGCAATCAGCATTCACAGTACAACAATCTTCATTTAAAACATTCTTATCAACAAATACCAAATTAATTTATTATAAAAAAAAAAAAAAAAAACATTCCTCATAGCTTCAAAAAAAAATAATGAATCTACACATTAGCCATAAATATTTACAGACTAGACAAATTTAGCGACTAAATATTACATTAATCATCCTTAACGTGATATCGATTGATCTCAGACTCAAAGTAGCGATTGCTGTTCTCCTGGAAGCGATTTGATCGCTCGAGCTCGTTGCGAAAGTATTCTATGGTTCGCTGTAGTCCTTCCTTCAGCGGAACCTTTGGCTCCCACTTCAAGTATTTCCTCGCCCGAGCTATGTCGGGCTTTCTTCGTTGGGGGTCATCTTCGACAGCTGACGTCTGTCCGACTTCACTCTTTCCGCCCACCAACTCCTTAATAATCACAGCAAACTCTTCAATTGTATGCTCTACTGGATTGCCAATATTTACCGGTTGTGTGTAGTTAGATGCCATAAGCAAAATTAAACCGTCGACTAAATCCGAAACGTACTGGAATGAGCGAGTTTGTTTGCCATTCCCATACACTGTGATGGTCTCGTTTTTTAGCGCTTGTAGGATGAAATTGGATACAACGCGTCCATCATTCATGTGCATTCGCGGGCCGTATGTGTTGAAAATTCTCGCCACTCGTACCTTCACCTTTTCCTGCTTGGCGTAGGCGTAGCTTAGCGTCTCAGAGACTCGTTTACCTTCGTCATAGCACGCACGTGGCCCAATAGGGTTCACGTGTCCCCAATAGGTTTCTGGCTGTGGGTGTACTGTAGGATCGCCATACACCTCTGATGTGCTAGCAATTAAAACTTTGGCCATAACGCGCTTGGCCAGACCCAACACATTAATGGTGCCCATTGTATTTGTCTTTATAGTCTTCACTGGGTTGTACATGTAATGTGGCGGACTGGCTGGACTCGCCAAATGGTAGATCTCGTCCACTTCGATAAAGAGTGGATTTACGATGTCATGATGTATCATTTCGAAATTCTCATGGCCCAACCAATGCTCAACATTGCGTTTGCGACCGGTGAAAAAATTATCCACCACAATGACCTCATGGCCTTGGATCATGAGATTGTCGACTAGATGCGAACCAACAAAACCGGCTCCGCCTGTAATAAGAATGCGCTTGCGGTTTTTATAATTCAAATACTTAACATTTGCATATTTGCGGGGGATGCTCGCCTCCAAAAGTTTGATTTTTTCCTCCAATTTAGACAGCTTGGTCATCGTGTATTTTAATTCTTGGCGTTGTGTTTCTAAAAGGTCAAAGTTAACGATGCCGCCGTGCACAATTGTGTTGTCGATTCTACTTTCTTCATTGTTGGGTTGCTTCAATCCAGCTGGTTCCACTTTCATCTGCTCGTCGGACGATTCATGCACTGCCAAGGACTTGTATAAATAGAAAATCAGTAAGAGTAAAACAGAAATGGCTGCGATTTGTTTCATTCTCTTCTTCGTCAACGTCATCTCATAACAGCTACTCCTGGTGGAAAGTTCTTGATTTGCATGAGATGAAGCTGGAGGCGTAGGAGGTTTTCTTTGTCTCAACAACTTGACGTCTTCAATATGGACTGCGGCTTTTTCCTCGCTGGTAATGATTGGTTATTCTATTTACACTGGACTGTAACCAAGGGATTGATAAGAGTTTCTTGTCTGATTGTATAGGTAAACGGGCAACTTGAATATGTTAAATTTTCTGATAAAAGATACTTGTTAAGTGGTTTCTGCATTTCGTTGCTCCGCGATGACACTTGTGTTTTGAAAAATTGTAATCAGCTGATCGTGTTTGTGTGGGTGAACGACAGCTTCGGCGCGGGTTAATGGTAATGTTGCATTGTTCGCAAATATTGCGCATGGTTATAAATTAGGTAAGTTAAATGATTAAAATCAAGTGACCAATTTGTATTTGTATTTGTTGGCTATAAACGATGGGATCATTTTAACAGAACCACAATTCAATAAAACTCATAAAAGTTTTAGTCTCTATGGACCATGTTACGGATGTCAAAAAGTATTCCCACAATACAATTAAGCTCGCAAATAAGAACATATTCCTAAATAGAAACTTCTTGTCAACACATGTACATCATCTATCTCATAAAAGGGATATTAGAAATAAATCTCTATTATCAACTAGGTTTGCATGTATGTTCGGTTCGGTTTGTGAACACTCTTTCCACAGCTCGGGGTGTCAAAAATACAAAGCAAACAGAGCAGCATTTGACGGAAATGACAAATAAGACGTCGAAAATGGAAAAAGGTCTCTCTTTCTCTCTCTCTAGTGAAACGTCATCCACTCTCGAATGGACATACCAAGAAAGAATTATGTCAAGTTCTTGTACTTAATCTCTTGTACTTATTCTCAGGATTTATGTCCGGTGGAAACGTAGCATAAGGTAGTTTTTACATCGGATGGAATAAAACGCCTTAAGGACTATTCACATGAGAGCGAATTGCGAACTGCACGCGAATATTCTTAGTTTCTGACACTTAATTCACATGAAAACTTTTTTTGGTCGCAGATACCCGCGTATCAGTTTTATTTTTAAGGGTTAAAGTCGAACAAATGTTTCCTTCGTTGGTTTGTGGATCGCGACTGTTTTGTGTGAATAAACTACACACTCCCAAGTTTTTCCTGCGCTTGCAAATCATAACACCCCTGGAATCGATCATAATCGATGATTTGCAAGAACCCCAACAAAGCAAGAGTGCTTGCCTAGCAGATAAATAAAAAAAGAAAAAAACTATCAACATCTGGCAGGGAATTAGACGCGATCACAGTTGAAACAAAACCTCCAAAAGTTGTGATGTAAGATTTTTCTATAGAAATTTGTAAAAATATTTTTATGGCAGTACTGCACACTTCCTATATCACCAACCAACCAATATGCTCAGTTTCAAGAGAACTTTCTCCAATAAAAAAATAAGCTAATTTGCGCAAGCTGCCATATTGAAATTGAATTGTACTGTCACATTTGGTTCTCTTGTGCGAAAAAAAATTCACGGGAACAGCACCTGAAAAAATAAGTACTGAAGGAAAGGTAATTAAGGCAAAATTAATTAGTAATAATTTATCATCATTCGATCAACCGCCATTTCCCCACAGTCACTATGGACAAAGAGAAGCAAGTGAATAACAATGAAGAAGGGGAGAAAATCGCCGAAACTGTCGAAAACACTGAAGAAAAACCAGAGAATGAAAAAACCGAAGAACAAGGTAAAAACAATTGATTTAATAAAATACACATCCAAAGTTTTGTGTAAATGTCTGCGATCTCATCCGCAGCATGGGAAGATAAAGAATCACGCAACCGTTTGGTATCGGCGCTTTCAATGAAATTCGTTGATGTGATGTCGGAGTTGAATTCGGCTAACGACGCCTTTAAAATTCCCAAGGATATAAGGGGTGAGCCAACCTTTTGAGTAAATAATTGAAAACTATTGATTTTCGCTGTGTTGGTTTGCTTGCGTGCGTGTCCGCCGCACAGTGTGTTTGCACTTAATTTGAAATGTGTTGTTTTACTTTCCTTGCAGCCCTATATAGTTTACCCAAACCAGACGATGTGCCTGCACGACAAAACTCCAGTAAAAAGTTTACCTTCTGGTCAACACAACCAGTTCCGAAGCTAAATGAAGAGGTTTTCACAAATGAGTCCATCGAACCGGACAAGGATATTTCTGAAATTCGTAAGGAACCGTATACTTTGCCCGATGGCTTTAAATGGGACACACTTGACCTCAACGACACGCAAAACCTTACCGAGCTGTATACGCTGCTCAATGAAAACTATGTAGAAGACGATGATTCCATGTTTCGATTTGATTATCAGCCAGAATTCCTAAAATGGTCACTGCAGCCGCCTGGATGGCGACAGGACTGGCATGTTGGAGTGCGTGTTGTGAAATCCGGACGTTTGGTGGGATTTATATCGGCAATTCCCAGTAAGCTGCGATGCTATAAAAAGGTATTAAAGGTGGTGGAGATCAACTTTCTGTGCGTACACAAGAAACTAAGAAGCAAGCGGGTTGCGCCGGTGCTCATAAGGGAAATAACGAGGCGCGTCAATTTGACAGGCATTTATCAGGCGGCCTACACTGCCGGCGTGGTGCTGCCGAAACCAGTATCTACGTGCAGGTACTGGCATCGATCACTGAATCCCAAGAAACTTGTCGATGTAAGTAAATATTAAAAGACATTGGTTTAAACAATTTATGTCTTGGCTCCCCCTAAATTTGATAACGTCTCTTATTCTTCGTAGATTAGGATTTGTCCACTTGTAATACCTCTTTAATGGGTGTTTTTTATGCGAGAGTCAGAACTCGTTGCAATTGAAAGACGTTTCGAATGGTTAGACGGCAGTTAAAGATTACTGTCTAAATTTCTTAAGCCAGCAGCTTATGCCATAAGAAGTTAGTCGAAGGTGTTGGGTCTTTTGAGTCACCAAATAGGGCTGCTACTGTGTTTTGCTTCCGTGTAACCCGGGGAACATTTTCGATCTTTTGGGTCTTAAAGCCCAAGCTGTAAGGATTACTTCGAGATGATTGCCTTTTCTGTCGTAAGGGATAATGATACACCTGCGGCAGACATGTAAAAGTGCCTGTCCATTTGAGAGTACTTACGCTAGTAAACCTCTCGAGAGTTACTATCGGTAAAAAGTTAACTCCACGCGAACTACTCTTTGTGCTATGTCCACTTGCGAGTTTGCTCCCGAGAGCTGCTTGAGAGCTGTTTTACTCTCAAATGGACAGGCACCTTTAGATTTCTCCGACTTGTGAATAGAACAACTTCCGTCTAAAGAGGACCGCATTCCTCATACACCATTTATCAATCATGTCCAAAGCTGCTTAATAAACAGAAAACACGACACAGTCTGTTTTCCTTGCGAGTGCATCGTAAGTTCTACTTAAGTTCATGCTGACTAAAGAGAGAATCTCGTCAACAATCCGCACTTCCAATGTACCTGTTTTTCTGTCTTATCTTTGTATTTTCTTTATCGGTTTGGATGAATAAGGCTTGGGTCACAATATGTGCCCCACATCTCCATAGCATTCATAATTTTAATTTTTTATTTTGTTGCTAATCTAATCACCTCATGCAAAGTCTATTCGATAAAGAAAATAATTCCTCTTCACATTTTCTTATTGCAGGTTAAATTTTCACATCTAGCCAGAAACATGACAATGCAACGAACAATTAAGCTCTTTAAACTTCCCGATCAACCAAAGACTCGAGGTTTTCGTCGCATCCAATTGAAGGACATGGAGTCCGCTCAAAAAATTCTCAATGAATATCTTTCGCAATTCCAAATTTGTCCCGTATTCTCGCAGGAGGAATTCGTCCATTGGTTCACGCCACGCGAGGGCATTATCGATTGTTTTATTGTCGAAGGCGATAACGGTGAAATAACCGACATGGTGAGCTTTTACAGCTTGCCCTCAACTGTGATGCATCACCCGGTGCATAAGAACGTGCGCGCGGCATACTCATTTTATAATGTCTCAACAAAAACTCCCTGGTTGGAGTTGATGAACGATGCCTTAATATCTGCTAAAAACGTCCAAATGGACGTCTTCAACGCCCTCGATTTGATGGACAACAAAAAGTTCTTGGCGCCCCTCAAGTTTGGCACCGGCGATGGCAACTTGCAATATTATTTATACAACTGGAAGTGTCCCACCATGGCCCCTGAGGATGTGGCTCTAATTCTTATGTAGCGCGGCACGTATTCGCCACAAATTAAAACAAAAATAATCAAAAAATCAACAAACAAATTACAATATTTTTTGGAACACTAGCGTGTTGTCGGAGTTAACAAAACGAACAACAGCAAGGCAGAAGTTTGTGGGTGTTTTCATTATGCCACTTTTATGTTTCAGTGATCTGGGGATTTTAATTCTACATAATATTCAATTTATGTCCGATTCGTATTCGATTTTTTTGTGCATTTCTTCAGTATGTTTAATTTCATTAGCAAAAGCGGACCTCACATTTTCATAGCGTACACATTTTAAAGTATGAGGACAGGAGGGGCGCTAATTTTAAAGAATTCACTCGAAGTTGTTGGATTACGAACGCAAGCAAAGTAATAAGTAAATAAATATATAAATATATTGATAGTTTATTGCAATAAACGAGAATACATAGGAATTTTACATTGGTGGGGTTTTTTTTATTTATATGTAATTTGATTTAAAGGCGAAGAATTATATTCGCCAACCATTTACACTAATAGAAGTATATTTTGCCAAGCTAGTGGACTTGCGCGAGACTTCGCGAGGAACTTGACGAGATTCTTTGAAATACGACATGTGAATGCCCTTCCGCACACGGAGGATGTGGGCCGAGTTTGGGTGCTGGGGGTCTACTTCGGGTGGGAAGCCCCGAAAAACAATTTTAATTAAAAAATTTAAGGATACACTCTATTTTTAGATTATTAAGAATTCCTTTCCAACTCGAGACATTACTTACTTACTTAAGGTGGCGCTACAGTCCGGGGTGGACCTGGGCCTCAACCAATACGCCTCTCCAGTTAGCGCGATCTTTGGCTAACTGCCTCCAGTTGCGCACTCCAAGTTGGTTGAGGTCCCCTTCCACTTGCGCGCGCCACCTAAGGCGAGGTCTTCCTCTACTGCGTTGTCCCTCCGGGTTGGAATCGAAGACTCTCCGAGCCGGAGCGGTGGTGTCCATTCGCTCTACATATCCTAACCATCTTACACGACTAATGCGTACTTTTCTGACCAGGTTGATGTCGCTGTACAGCCCGTCAACGCAAACGGGACCAAAAATCACTCGAAGAATTTTGCGTTCGAAGCGACCAAGAAGATCCTCATCCGTTTTTGCTAGGGTCCAACTCGAGACATATGTCAGAAAAATACGGTAGCTTCTACTTGGCAAGCGATGTGTTTATGTATACAAAGCACAGACCAGGAAGTGCGTGCCATAAGATCCAGCAAGGCAGACTAGGCTGCGCGCCATCTGGGGCAAGGTGACCCGATTGCATGGAAACACTGCCTCACTCTATGGGACACCGTATTCGCACTATGCTGTACCTATCCAGCATTTAGATTGATGTGTTAAACTTCAACACAAATTGTACAAATAAAACCTAAACTAAAGTGATAAGTAGACGCGGTTTGAAATGTCGTGCTTTGGGAAAGTTTAATCATATCAATCGTTTAGTGAAGAGAACTATTTGTGTTAGTTTTAACTTCATAAAAAATTATCTTCCACGAATCCATTTTGCACGAATTTCATTACACAACAAAGCACAGACCCTTTAAATCTGCTTTAAATCTTCAAAAAATAACTTCAATTCGTTTAGTTCCTTCGAGTAATTTTTATGTGGGTAGGTACCCGAACCACAAAAATAAAATATTTTTTTAGATGTAAAATCGCCTCCGAAATACTTCAATAAAACTAAACGGAAGACATTTTCCAGGTACATATTATAAGCAGCAATATCTCTTTAATTTCCACTTTCTAGCATGCTATTCTTTAGATTTAATCTGTACAAAATAAATAAAGAACTAGGAGAAGTAAACGAAGATAATAAAAAAAAAAAACGAGTCATAATTTTCAAAAATAACAATTATGTTCGTAATTGCCTAAAAGTATGCAATATACAATAATGTGAACTGAAGTTGGTCGCATGGATGTAATTTCAAAACTCAGTAGTTGTTACGTTACCACCTTGTAATTTTACAAATCACCGTTATTACAAATATGAGTATGCAACTCAATGCCTGTGGTTACAGTAGGATTTGTAATAAGAGTGAGGTTAAGTAGATATTTATGCAGAGTTTATATTTTCTGTTTTTTTCCCTTCATAGCCAAAGTTGTATTTTTTTATTCGATTGATAAATACAGGGTGACCAGAAAAGAATGATAGGGAACACAGCTCGGATATATCGATGTTTTCAAGCTGTGGCCACAGCAAGTCGGTTAACATCGCCCAAATCAACTTATCGGCATTAGCGGATCTTCTTTGATACTGGGTGCTACGGCGGCTTGTCTTCTTCATTTCGCACCAATCTCTGTCTAAGGCACTTACGGTCATACTTGAAACGAATTGCCTGCGCACTGAAGCCGATCTCACGGCAAAATTCACGTTGCTGGAATTTCTACATTTTTTAATAATTTCCGCACGTTCGGCAGGCGTGAATTGCTAAACCTTTCTGCAGGTGTTGATAGCTTGATGTCATTGGTAGCTTTGGCAGCTGCTGACATAACAATGGAAAAAGCCTCATTGTGAAACCAATGGAAAACGACATCACATAGATCGAAGTAATAAATAAAACGCTTTTTACCCTTTTACCATAAACTTTTTTTTCTTTTTATTATACATAAGTAGGTAAGATAGTGACACACATTTGTTAATTCATACAATCATACAACAATCAAGAGGTTATTAAGGTACCATCACGTTAACTAATCCAGGAAATATTTCTCCTTGGATGCTGCCGTATTCAACTCTTTCCCCGTCTACGGTAAGTATACCTTCTTTTCCAATTGGTTCAATTCTAAATGCTGACACTGGTATTATTTGTATAAACTCATTCGTTTTTGCTGGTATATGAGTTCCAGAACTCATATTCACTAAAAAACTGAATAACTGCGATCGACTTACTCCGCCACGAATAACCACTAGCCATATAATTCCATCATTAAGTTTCGCAGAAGGAGCAAAAAAGCAGTCTGTTCCTAAATGCGTTTGATACGCAGCATGTATCATAACAAATTCCCCTTCTTCATTTTTCCATGTATCAGGAACTGGAGACATAAGTGAAGGAGAGCTCGGACTTGGTCCAAATGTTTGTGCACTATTTTGAGAGGAACGTTCTTTTTCGCTTTCATTTTCCTGACCACCGACACTTTGATATAAACTTTCTGTTATAGAAAAGTAAGTGCTTTTGCGCGATGTAACCGAGTACCAACTGTCAATTCTTTGCCTAAAATCATCATGATTTCCAGTTGTTTCCAATGATATTACTTCGTCGAATTCATTTTGGAGGGTACCAGCAACTTCAGGTTTTACAGAGGACATGTCTATACTTGAGCTTCGCTTAAGAAACGTATTTGAAATATGATTCGCCTGACTTGTAGTAAGATCAACGTCAAATGCCTTTGGAAGATATGACAACTTTCCATGATATGTACGGAGGCTAATTAGCCGGTGAAGTGACCAAACAGTAAATCGCTGGTATCCTATAGAACGTAGCCGCTCACTTTCGATGTCTATGTCGGATATTAAGCCCCAGCCAATAGAGAGAAACGAAAACATTATCTGAAATTGAAAATAGTTTAAAATTTTAAAATTTGTATTTATTAAAAAAAAACTAACTAACAAGCAATTGATATGATTGGACATGGACTTGTTTAGTGAAATGATTTTAAACACTCGCAGTCATTTAGAATATTAATATCGAGATCCATTTTAAGGGGGTCCAAATCTTTTTGGCTAGAAAGGCACTGAAAAGGTCCCCGCCAAAGTTTAACGCGACGCAAAAAAATGTAATCGCACAAAAGATGATCTTCGGGCATCAGGCGTGTTTGTTGAACACCTATCTAAGCAAAGAAAAGTTTTGTTTAGATAGATGCTCAAAAGCACACGCCTCATATTATACAGAAATCCTCTGTTGAATGCATTTTGAGCTCTATTAAGAAAGTAGAGACTGTGCAAGCAAAAAATAAATAAATCATTCTGATCCCATTTTCTAGGACGTGCCTAGCATTGCATTAACGCGCCTGAAGTATTAAAAATGAATAAGCTTATACACGGTATTACTGGTGTATTGAAAACATTACCTGTGTCCTTGTTTCAACACGAACTACGTCCATTAAAGCTGTCCGTCCACGAACCGCATTTAGAGCAGCGCTAAGAATCGGGTTCGGCTCGTACGGCTCACTAAAATGATATTTACGAAATGATTTAAACACAGGTGTATTTGAATTTGAATTTTGACCAAACATTTTGGCACTTTTAAGAAAATATTAACTGCAGGGAAGGGAAGTACGTATGTATTATTGCACACCAAATAAAAACTCAAAACGTAATGATTTTTAAAACAACGTACGTATATATTTTGTAGAATGCATAATTTTGGTGAGTGAAACAATTCGAGGACCTTTTTAGCTCTTTTCGGTTGATGTGTCCAGCTGCAGAACCCACTTTAGTCTCAGCATGTCGTAATTCTGTCAAGCATCCCCTGCAGGGACAGGGATCGAATTTATGAGGTAAGGCATGTCTGGTCGTAGAAGGTGACTAAAATAACACCGAAAACTGTTTGGTGGATCTGGCAGGGCCACCTTTGGGCAGTAAGTTTACAGCTGAAATATTAAATTTAAGGTTAAATCTAGGTCTAGACCACATTGCGCGGCACACCGATCAGCGTCTGACCACAAACGGACGGCAGCAGTCATCAAATGTTTTTTTCGGGTCAAATTTATATATCTTGTGAAGTTTATAGCCATTGCGCGGTACTAATAATCATTTTAATCGGTAAGATTACATTTTACGACCTGGCACTGGCAAGATTTTCCATACAGAACTAACCGATTTGACCTACAAAGTATTGCGTGAGAAAGTTAATTAAGATTATTAGTAACGCCCATTCCCCGTGAATTTCTTTGCATGGATCTTATCATGCGATGGGAGCTTGGCAACCTTTTAATTGTTTTTCGTTTTAAAAGGATGTCTACTAACAATATTTCTTGCCATTCTTTGAGCGACAATAATATTACCATGGGTCAGATTCTGTAAGGGTAAAACGTTGTAACGTTTTCCTGCAATTTACCTAGGAGGGATGCATGGAACACATATGAACCCACAATGAGAAAGTCAATATCCATGTACACAGATGGATGGAAGATAAACTGTATAGCCGAGGACATCGCAATGGTTCCACATGGACCTCAGTGCTCGGTTCGCTTATTCATACCTACTATGAATTTGATTTTTTTTTTTTTTTTTTCGTAGGTACAGAGATTGCAAGCAGACGTAGTTAATCTATAAATTAATCTATAAATAATCTATATTCACTAAAAAAAATATGTTCTTAAGATATTAGGTACTTGAATTCTAATTGTACAGAATGATGTCAAAAAATTGCACACTGCAGTCAATATTAGCAATACTTACTTATATGAATACGAAATCGACTTAGCCAGACCGTTGCCAGACCCACAAGGAATAATTCCTATTGCAACCTTATGAAAGATGTCTTCCCAATCTTGGCGCTGCATTAGTCCATTTATTACTTCCCAGTAAATTCCATCTCCTCCAACAACCACAATACCCCGCCAGTTTGTTACATCCTTAGTTCGGACAAGTTCTTTTGCGTAATTAGCATATTTTGTAACGTACAAATCATAAGACGTATCAGCTTCAACAAAGATAGGAACTACTACTTCGTGAAATAACTCACGAGCTTTACCTGCTCCCGATTTTGGATTTAGAATTATCAATAATTTACCTTCGTTTCTATGAACTGAATTTACTCGATCAACATTTTGTAGTTGTTTAATAACTGCTTGCCATTTATGAGCCTCACGCATGTTATCTTCGTATTTATCGAAGGAACGAAATCTTAATGTGAGGACAGTTCTTTCGCGACGCAAATGACTTCGTAAGTTTTTTTTTAAAATATACGCATAGATATAGATATAAGCACTTGAATCAACATTTTTAGCTTCAATCACATTGGTGTCTTGAGTAGCATTGTTGTCTTTATTTACATTCAAATTAGGCGATGAACAAGCACATGAACGGACATTTGTTTTTATTTTTTTTCTGCATTGCACATAACGGCACCCAATTATATCATTTATTTGAATAACTTGTTCTTTTAGAACTCCACCCGAGGACTTTTTCAAACAAAATCCTTTTTCCGAAATAGAAACTTGGTAAACCGTATTTTTCTTGTTATTTATATAAAAGGTCTCGCACAGTTCCAACCGTTCTCCGTTAGTTTCACCATCGCCTTTTATATTATTAAAACCCATTTTATAAAATACATATAATTGATAAACAAGTAAATAAATAATGATCAATAAAAATGTTTAAAAAAATGAACTTTGTAGCCAAGATTATTAGCTATTAGGAAACTTGATGTCATAGTCATTGACTATATATAAATGAAAGCCAGCTTCGGTGCACCAAAATACTAAAATGAGTTTGCCGAAAAATTTGGAAATCAAATCCTCTCATGCTCGCTCTTAACTTACGTGAATGAAGTAGAGCTGGGGGCAGCGTTGCCGCTGAAGAATTTCAAATGGGGCCCATGCAAATACAAAAAAAAATACATAAATAAAAAAAAAGAGCAAAACTCTTTCATTCATCTTCTTTTTTATGGTTTTGCATTCTTTTTCGTTTAAATAAAATTAAAATCATATGTCGTTTTCGATTTGGCAAAAAGATCAATTTTTTTTGATAAAAAATCAATTTTTTTTTTGATCGAGATTGCTTTTCATGTTCGATTTGCCAAAAAAAATAATAAAATAAAAAATAAAAATAAATAAATAAATAATAGTGCATTTACACGGTCACACATTCCTATCACGGAAAATTAAAAGGATGCCCAATACTAAACAGCCGTCTGACTGAAAGGGACAGCATTACCTAAAGCCGGAACCACACTTGTAACGTGTGTTGTGATGTGGAGTGTCGTGTCGCTATCACTCCAATGGATTTCATATGCGTAGAAACATATATTTCTCGTGTGTTGTGTTGCAGTGTGTCGCGTTGTGTCGAAATCGCTCCTGTACCGATTGCGCCACAACGCTCTATGGCGCGATGAAATGAGACATATATATTATCTGAAATTGCATATGTGAAAGAAAGAGCAAACACGAACCAGGAATTCAATAACGTCAAAAAAGAAAAACAAACAGCATTTGAATTCATTTAAAAAAATGACAGCACACTAGATAAGTGTGCACAGAACACGAAGCGACAGACCACACCACAACACACCACACGTTACAGGTCTGGTGCGGGCTTAACACGCAAAAAAACGTGATATGTTTTTCGGTCGGTCATCTTGTTTACGTGGTAGGAATTATGGGAAAGCTTACGAAATTTCGTTTTCCTATAAAACAAAATGGCTTCCAGAAGGGATGAACGTACAATTATTTATTTATTTCGCATAAATGATTGATGAATTGTTGTTTTCATTTACTGAAACTAATTAACACTCTCGTTTCACATATTTTAAATCGGAAATAGAAATGTTTTCATGTGATTGCAGAAATGTTGGTTACCGGAACTTCCGCTTTACGTATCTATAGTTATGGGTCGAACATCCATGACACCTTAGACGTCTGATTTGTGATCTCATTCCTACGCCTTTATTAGCATTGACTGCGGACAAACGGATCTCTCTGTCGCGTCTCGTGCAAAAATGTGCGCTGTGTCCAGCGTAAGCACGGGCATGCGTTGCGAGGTTTGATTTTGCCCGCATATATCGTGTCTACATTGAATATTTTTGTATCAGAAATGCAAAACGAAATATTTCTTATGGAGATTTCTCAACATTATTATTTAGGAAACTATATTCCAATAGTAAAAAACCGAAAAAAGCTATTTTATACAATAAAAAATGATTGTTAGTGGAACTCGCATGAACGCACTATCGTACTGTAATTGGACACACGCGAATTCATCGCAAACAATTGCAGTGCGTAGGTGAATCGCATCGCACGCCAAAAAAGTGCCCGTGCTTACGCTGGACACAGCGTAAATGCAGTTTAAAGCACGGGTCTTGATAGAAATAAACAAAATTTTCATAACGTAGGGCCAATTTTAAAAATTTTCCTAACTATAATATGGGGACGTTCAAGTATCTAGTTTAGTAAGTCTGGCAGCTGTCTGACTAGATGTATATCGGTTTCGATTGTCTGAAATCGGTTATATGAGCAGCTGTTTCAGTTGACGTTTATGGAGAGCTGGCCGACGAATCTAGTTAACAAATTCGTGACTGAGTACTAATTTGACGTTCCCGACCAATCTAGTTTTTGCGTTCAGGTTAATAGTCAGGCATGATGTTCAGCGCCCACATTATTATTTTTCCTCAATGTCAGTAACGGTAGGGAAGAAACGTTTCGAATTGGATTCGAAAATGTGAATGAACTGCGCACTATGACCAGCGTGACCGTTGTGCGACAATTCCGCAATGGCGGTTGCGGAAAGGGTTCACGTATAGGCGGATTCTATAAATGTGTGAATGATATCGAGAACTGATAAATTCCAATATTTCCTGTTCAGGTAGCACTAGCGAGAAGGATGTCGGATGACAACAACTGACAACTTCGTGACCGTTGTGCGACAATTTGGTACTTTTTTCCGGGACCTGATACAATTTGTTGCTACTTTGTTCCTTTTTGTTAGTTGGAAAAGAAAATTAGAAGAGTTTTCAAAAACTGTGATTTCAAAATAAATATGTCTAAAATATAATGCGGTTCCCTATCACAACACTATTTTCGGATAAAACGAGCAAATACTTGTTAAATATTGTGAGAAAATTCTAAATTTGCAGAAGAGCTTCAGAAAAGGCACTTCTTTCTTGTATCTATTTTTTGCAACTTTTCAAGACTAAATTGAACGAGATCTTAAAAGGACGATATAAATATATTAAGACAAACATGGTTGTGTATTTTCCGCTTTTGAATATCATTAACTTCGACTTCATGAGTAAATTTTTTTTAATAACTAAAGAAAAATTGCTCTAAATGTTTTTATTTCCCTTCGACCAATCTACATTGTTTATGTTTTATAAAT
The DNA here is from genome assembly GCA_946477585.1 of Cheilosia urbana. NCBI lineage: Eukaryota > Metazoa > Arthropoda > Insecta > Diptera > Syrphidae > Cheilosia > Cheilosia urbana. The sequence goes on from OX297855.1 coordinate 26,918,129, forward strand.
ATTTTAAGCAAAAGTACACTTATTCCCAAAAAAGTACTATCTACACCAAACGAATAATTTCAAATTTAACGGATAAAATTCTATGAACGCTGCTGCCAGCTTTGCTTTGCGAATCTCGATAGCAAGATTTACACTTATATGCACTTACACCAAAACATTTGTCATTTGTCAAGCTTTAAAGTATGTTTACTTACGTTTTTAGACAAGAAGTTTGTGAAAAATAGAGAAACATTATATTTGGCCGCTGCAATGGATATTAGCATAAATTGAATGGATTCATATAAACACAAATTACAATTTAAGAACAGCTGACTTTTAAAACACGCACCACCACAGATGCAAAGGAAGAAAAATCTCGTTTTATGTTCCATAGGGCACGAAAAATCTGAAATCTGAGAGCAAAATCTGAAAATCCCAATGGAATACGACATAAGAAAACTGTACATATTAAATCGATGTTAATGATATCGAAAAGTGTGAAATTCATAATCGTGTTTGTTCTAAGATGGCTCTAATATGTAAAACATCTGCTGTTTGGCTTTTAGGAAGATATATATAATAAGAATAACCAAACAATAGCATTCAATAATGATAAAATGTGGTATTCCCACACTTTATCACATTTCCCCATATTAGGCAGCGAAGAGTTTATCTAAGTTTATCAATATCAATCTAAGTGCATTTGAGTTTGAAAACTAGTTTGTTTACGTTTTCGTGAAAATTTTCAACTGCAAAGAATCGCATTACATGTTGATCTATTTTTGTTTTACAAATGTTTTGACATTAATTTGGTCGAAAATTTCAATTGATTTAATGTAAAATCTAAACAGAGAATGGAAAACGTCTAAAAAAGTTTTGAAGGCCATATATTCTAATCGCTAGAATATGGACAATGAAAAGAGCAAGTGACGATTCATTTAATGTTCAGGTCCGGAGGGACCCTAGGCCTAGCTTCTCACTACCATTCGTTTTGTGTGAGTTTTTCATTTTTGGAACGAATGGAAGGGATCTACAATTTTATGCCGACTCCAAACGGCTAATTGAGAAGCTCTTTCAAGACAGTTATACTCTCGGATGTTTGTCAGACGTTCGCGAGAGGTGACGCAGTGAAAAAAAAACCCTAAGTTGGAATTTGGGTTTTTGCGGGATTCGAACCTCGAACCCTCGCTTAGTAGTCCAACACACTAACCACTAAGTCACTGCGCCTACATTTAATGTTCGATTAGCCACCCGAAATCTGAAATCTGAGAGTGAATTTGAAGAAACCCAATGGTAGGTATGCATATACATACCACATCATTATTATCTGATGTAAAAATCCTGAAAAGTTCGGAGACAATTAAAAGACGACCAACTCGGTGAAAAAGAAAAAATGGAGGACAGTTTATTTCAAACGATTATAGACAAAGATAGCAATATAATATGCTTGGTGAAGCCAAGTCTTTACATTCAAATGTAAGTGAATACTTCACAAACAAATTGTAAGGTATGGTTCTCAAGTCAAACTAACAATTTCAATAGTATCCGAGATGAACATGACTTTCAAAACATTAACATGTGATCCTACATTACTTATGTGTAGCTTCGTGTGCGATAGCCCTAAGTCAAGCAATGCACCGCACGCACTCAAACACTCCTCGTTACAGCGATAACAATCATATAAAATCAAATCAAACTGCGGTATATCATGTATATAAAACTTTTTTTATAATCTGTATGTAACAACTATCACCATGTTAGAGTTTTTTTTTTTAATCAGACGTATCTACTATGTTCATGGGGAAGGAATATAAATATAAGAAAGCCAATTGTCAGACAGATACAAATTGACTGTAAATAAGGAAACTAGTTGTAAAGTGCTTTTGGAAAATCTTCGACTTCGAATAAAAACACGCGCTACTTAAGATGGGTGTATTCATCGTTCTCTTAATGACACTTCTTAGTTTCGTCGTATATTCGTTCTTTAAATCGAGCAAGAGACCACCTAATTACCCACCTGGTGAGACGGAAATCATAAATTGTGTAAAATAAATTAGACAGTTCAAACTGGAATTTAATAGTTGTGACAGATACAGTATGTTGGTGCTATGCAGTTATGGTGTATAGAATGAATAATGCTTGTTTGATGCCCATTTATTCGATGAATTATTCAACAACTTCAATCACCTAACTAATTGTTATATTCACAGTTGATAATACCTGATAAGATTTTATTCATTTGCTCAGAGTTAAACAATGACAAGCGAATGTCTTGACATTACATAGATGTTGTTCTACAAAAATAAATAAAAGTACAGTAAAGCCTATCTATTGTTCATTTAGTTCCTTGGAAACTATCCTCACAAGAGTTTTTTTTAGTTTTTGAAATTTTCCCTCAATTATCTGCTATGCATCCTAACAGTTTTTGTTTATTTAATTAACAGTGAAGATAAGTTAAAACTAGTCCCAGGTATCTGATTTAAGTCAAATAATTATTTTCGGATATCATGGTGAAAAACCAAAACTAAAATTAAATTGATTAATTGCATTCGTGTGAGATTGCAGAGTCTTGTTTTAATTTAAGACTGGAGTTTCGTAAACTGCTCAGTTTAACACTATGCCAGTGAATTATATGGCTTTAGATAATTGTTTGTACAAAAGAAAAAACAATGTCTGTCTATTTAAGAGTGCTTTCGCTAGTAAACTCTCAAAAGTTACTCTCGGTCCCGGGTGGCTCACTCTGGCGCTGTCCATTTAAGAGACTATTTCGAGGTTTTAATATCGCGATGGGAATGGGAGTTCTTGTGTTAGAATTTGAGGTTACACTAATAACCTGCTCATAAGAGTGACCAGCAGTGATGAACATCGACTATTGTTCTGGAAACTAAAAGCAATAGTACTGAAGCATACAAAATAGTACCTACCAAGACAAATACAAAACATACAAAATAAATAGGTCTTCATTCAAGCAAAAAAAATATATAATTCATTTAATCTAAATAAGCTCATATAAATTTGATTGGAAAGATATTAAAATAGAAAATTTCAAAAATTAAAAATTGTCAAAAAAAAAAGTACCTTCTGAAATTAAGAAGTGGTACTTGCGTACCTTCTTCTTGTTGCAGCTGGTTTAATTATTGGCATTGTTTAAAAAAAAAAACTGGATTAAACGGATTAAACATGGGTGGATCGTCTTCGTCAACTCGGAGAAGAGTTTACTCTAACAAGTGAACTTCAAATTGAATATGCTCAACAGTTCTGCGATCTTTTTCCGTTTGACAACAAGTGAAAATAAATATATATATGTGACTACTTTAAGGAAGGATACAAAATTAAAGAAGCTAGATCAGTACGCGAGCGTATCTGCTATGTCAGTTCGTATGCATATCATATTCTAATGCAAACTACAAGCTCAGTAAACTGTGCAGGTGATCCATAATTTCAATATTTCAATCAGAGACAATATTATATATATGAGTATTGGGTCTGATTTCAATATTATGAAGGGTAATATTATGTTGTGTTTAAGGCAGTAAAAGTGGCTCTTAACTATTTGCCTTCGTCTCTTTATATATAAAATCTAGTACCTACCTCCTAGAAATAACTCATTAGTTATATTTTTATTAATTCATAAACAAAAACTCATATAATGATTGACTTTTCTCTATAACAGCATCTTGGAGCTGGCAGCACTGATAAATAGGTATTACATTCGAATACAAGTGTAGCCAGGCTGACATTATTGGTTCATTTTTATGGAATTGACTGATAAATGTACGTGTTGAATTTCTTTGATAAATTGGTTTCATAATTCCTGTTAAATTTGCATTAGGTTTATCAAATTTAAAAGACGTACTGTGCTAGAGCTCCAGCGCAAATAAAACAAAAAAATAATTAGTTGGCAGGGTAGGGGTCCCAGGCCTATCCTTTATTTCGAGTCCAATGGAGTAATTGGAAGCTCTTTATCTTTCAAGTTAAGCCGGAATAATCCCCCGGATAGATCTGAAAACTCCCAGATTTGCTTATTAAAAAAACTCAATTTTATGTAAATATTTCGTAACATGTTTATGTAAATAAATAAAATAAACAGTTGACGCAACAGGTCCGGAGGGACCCTAGGCCTAGCTTCTCACACCCATTCATTTTGTGTGAGTTTTTCATTTTTTGAAACGAATGAAATGGATTTACAATAATTTTATTATGGGCTAATTAAGAAGCTCTTTCAAGAAGGTTATACTCTCGGATGTTCGTCAGACGTTCGCGAGAGGTGGCGCAGTGGAAAAAACTCTAAGTTGGAATTTTAGTTTTTTGCGGGATTCGAACCTCGGACCCCTCGCTCAGTAGTCCAACACACTAACCATTAAGCCACTGCGACAGAACAGACCGAAGAATCTCTACGCTACCTTTTTCTTAAGTATAAGTTACAGAGCGTTTCTCACGTTGGCAGAATGCCTATAAATTTAAATTTTCTGCGGAAGCACATTTTAAGGATTATATAACGAAATACAAATAAAACAAAATCTATAAAAAAAAACAGATTTTCCCCATTGACGGAAAAAAAAAAACTAAAAAACTTATGTCGTTTTCCATTGGGATTTTCAGATTTTGCTCTGAGATTTCAGATTTTACTTCCTTTGCAAATGTGGTGGTGCGTGTTTTAAAAGTCAACTGTTAAATATGTAGGCGCAGTGGCTTAGTGGTTAGTGTGTTGGACTACTGAGCGAGGGGTCCGAGGTTCGAATCCCGCAAAAAACTAAAATTCCAACTTAGAGTTTTTTCCACTGCGCCACCTCTCGCGAACGTCTGACAAACATCCGGGAGTATAACTGTCTTGAAAGAGCTTCTCAATTAGCCATTTAAAGTCGGCATAAAATTGTAGATCCCTGCCATTCATTCCAAAAATGAAAAACTCGCACAAAAAGATTGGTTGTGAGAAGCTAGGCCTAGGGTCCCTCTGGACCTGTTGCGCTAACTATTTATTTATTTACTCAAGAATCCATTCAACTTATGCTAATATCTATTGCAGCGCCCAAATGTAATTTGTTCTCTATTTTTCATAGACTTCTTGTCTGAAAACGTAAGTAAACACATTTTAAAGTTTGACAATTGACAAATGACAAATGTTTTGATGTTAGTGGAAATAGGTGTGAATCTCGCTCGCATATCGAGATTCGCAAAATTGCTCTGACTCTCAAAAAGTGTTTTTTTTTTTTTTTTTGCGGCCAATAGAACATGAAAACTGACAGCCAGCTGATTTCGAGAGCAGAAAAACTGCTCTGAATCTGCTTTTTCTGTCCCAATGGAAAACGACATTAAATCTGGGGGGAAAATCCCCAAACCGCGGCAACGTTGCCACACTTGTACCATAGTCCATAGGTATGGTGTTTTTTGGATTGGTGTTTCCGTGTGTCGCTATAAATCTGTCCTTGCCCCTGTTCCGATTGCGCTATAACGCTCTATGGCGCAATGAAACGAGACAAATATATTATCTGAAATTGCCTATGTGAAAGAGAGAGTACACATGAACTAAAAAATCGATAACGTCCATAAAGCAAGACAAACAGCATTTGAATTCATTCAAAAAAAAAAGCACAGCACATTTGCCAAGTTAGGGTGCACAGAACGCGACACAACATTCCATGCGTAACAAGCATAAACTAAGTATTAAATTTAATACTAAGGTGGCTTTCCATTGGGACAAAAAATCAATCTTTTTTTTGATCTAAATCACTTTTTGCGTTCCATTGGGACGAAAAATCAATCTTTTTTTCGATTCGGATCACTTTTCGCAGATCTCGATATTTTTTCAGATTTACGCATACCAATATACTTTGTACAGCTGTTTAACGTCAGTTTAAGAAGTTTCATTTCGAGGCAAATGCGCAATGTTTCGTGAAAACCAAAATAACAAAATACATAAATAGCTATGGATACGATTTCGGAGGAATTATTATCTTCATTATCTCCCTCGTCATCTGAAGACTACAAACCACCAATAATACTTTATTTCTATCTACAACAGGCGAAACATTTTTCAGGTCGATATCCATTTGTTATTTTGCCAAAAACGAATGCCATTTGAACAGCTGATATTGTTGTCAATTAACGCACTAATCCATTTACAAAAGCAGATCAATCTCGTTGCGCGTTCCATGAGCACAGTAAAATCTGAGATCTGAAAAAGATTTCTGGTGGTCCCAATGGAAAACCACATAAGTTTATGGTTACAAGAATGATGCCGGCTTTATACTCTCGGATGTTTTTCAGGCGTTCGCGAGAGGTGACACAGTGGACAAATTTAATTTTTTTTTTTGCGGGGATCGAACCTGGAACCCATCGCTAAGTAGTAAAACACACTGCGCCTACTCCAGCGCAAATTTGTTTAGCAGGCATTGGTACTAACCTCTTGTTATTATTAGAAAATCCACCACAATTTTTGAATTAAGACTTTGTTTGTTTTAAAAATCTATAACAATTTCAATTCCAGGTCCTCAATTCCTTCCGTGGATTGGCAATACTCTGCAGCTCAGACGTGAAGCTCGTAAGGTCGGAGGTCAACACATTTTGTTTGAAAAATGGGCAGAAAAATATAAAAGTAATATCATTGGACTTAAACTAGGAGGAGAATATGTAGTTGTGGTACTTTCATACTCATTGGTAAGACAAGTACATCTAAATGAAACATTTGAGGGAAGGCCAGATAACTTCTTTCTCCGACTGCGCACGATGGGAACAAGGTTAGGTATAACCTGTACTGATGGTAAACTTTGGTATGAACACCGAAATTTTGCAATGAAACAGATGAGACATATTGGTTATGGGCGTACCCCAATGGAGCTACATATAACAAACGAATCTGAAGATTTAGTACAGTATATAAACCAGCTGAATGAAGTTCCAACCTGGCCTGGATCCTTTTTGGCTACAAGCGTAATAAATGTACTCTGGTCGCTTACAACTGGACAACGAATTGAAAGAAGCGATAAGCGACTTGGAGATCTGCTCTCTCTGCTAAACAGAAGATCAAAGGTGTTTGACTTGTGTGGTGGTATTTTATCTCAGCTCCCTTGGCTAAGGTTTGTAGCTCCCAATAAAACTGGATATAATTTAGTATGCGAGCTCAATACACAGCTACGGGCTTTTATTATGGATAGTATTATTGAACATAAGCAGAAATACCAACAAAGCAAAGAAGAAACCGATTTAATCTATGCCTATATTAAAGAAATGGCTTCGCACTCAGTATCTCACGACACTTCCTTTAATGACACTCAATTAACAATGACAATATTGGATTTTTTTATCGCTGGCTCACAAACAACAAGCAACACAATAGATCTGTGCCTTATGATGATGGCTATCAGAACAGACATTCAGGATAAAATATTTGAAGAAATCCAACAAAACATTGGTCAAGATGAGTCCTTGCATTATAGCAGTTGTAAATCGAAACTTCTATACATGAACGCGTTTATTATGGAAATTCAAAGATTTTTCCACATCACACCAATTACTGGCCCCCGAAGAGCTCTTGAAGAAACTTATTTATCTGGGTATAAGATACCAAGAAATACAACTGTTTTAATTAGTTTAAGAAGCGTTTTGATGGATAAAATCCATTGGAAAGATCCACAGATTTTTAGGCCCGAACGGTTTTTGAACGGTGACGGTGACCGTATTGTGGCAAATGACGAGTACTTTATTCCTTTTGGACAAGGACGTCGGCGTTGCCCAGGTGACATTCTAGCAAGATCTTGTATGTTTTCATTTCTCTCTAAAATTGTTAAAAATTTTGTATTGCAAGTTCCTTCCGATAGTACTATTTCAATGAAGTTGTTGCCAGGGATAACACTGTCACCGAACCCATATAAAATTACTTTTATTAAAAGGGGTTTGAAATGATTTTCTCATATACTCAATTATATCTATTTGGGTGCTGTCTCAAATACAACAAATGTTCTGAAACTCTAGTAGTGATATAATTATCAGTTATTGTGAACAGATTATCCCAGAAAGGGAAGTTAGAAAAAAACGTATTTTTCTTTGTTTGTAATATTTTTAATTTATTAGAATCAACAAATTATAGAAACCTGTCAATTTGAAAGTTTGGTAAACTTTTGCTTTAGCTCTTACACACAAAATGTCAGAAAATCATTCGTTTATAATTATTTAATGAAATTGATACTCCACGGCGTTATTTATATTTAATTAGCTTATAAATGGTAAAATGTAAACATAATTAACAATAAAACTAAAAATAATCAAGTAGTCTACCTAGGCAAAGAAAGTTTACATTTTATTTTGGCAGAGGAGTTTATAACATATTTCACAAACTACATAATAACAGGTATACAGTTTGTGTCCCATGTGCGATTGAAAATTACATGGGCGTGTATAAAGTCGTGTGGTCCAAATAGACAAACAATTAACTGATGTTCGTATCCATAGGCTGGATATATAGGTAAGGTAATCTAAGTAGAAATTGTTGGTTGCAGTTTAAGATCTGTTACTACATTTCAGAGAGTTTATCGTAACGCCAAAAGTGTGTCCAATTTATCAAAGCAAGAACTGGGGTCGAATCGCGTCTTCCGTGATCGAGCATTTCGTGACGGAATTTGTTTTTGTTTCACATGTAAAACCAACTAAATTCCGTTAACGGGTAGCTCGTTCACGGAAGTGGCGATTCGACCCCTGTTTTCCTTAAAGGACGGAACAGAGACCAAGTGGAAAATTTTCTTTAAATTACTATTTCGTGAAATAAAAAACATTTCGAAACTCTGTTTCTTATGTCAGCTTTTGTTATATGTATATGTTAGCTGCTGTTTTTTTATTTTAACATTTGATATGTAAATATATACCAGTATTTAATGTGGAGGACCTTTTTTGGCTCGGGCCTCTTTATGAAATTTTCAGTTCAAGTTATCTATTATGGTTTTGTGGTACGCCTTTTCGATTGGGCGCTCTCAGAGCACTTTTTTTACTCTCTGAGCAGTTTTTATGTTCCTTTGGTACACGTCTAGAGACGTCTAGAGCAAATTGTGAAATGTCAATTATTTTTATATGGAGTTTGGCAGTACATTTTTTTATATGGAGCTGGCAGTACAACCCGGCCGTTGTGTCATTTGTATCATTTCTTTAAAGTAGTGTGGGTATAATATATGGCCGGGTTCCACTTCTTCCCTCTAGACGTCTAGCACAAAATATCTCAGATGAAGGAACAATAGCAATTGCAATAGTAAATACTCTAAACTCTATGCTTACCACGAGGCAGGCTTTAATAAATGCATTATTTAAAAAAGGGTTAAATGTGTCTGTTGTATCCATTTCCCTTGATGACCCATTCTCTGTGATTGTAACTTCCAAGAGAAATAGCCTCCTTCGCCGTTTTTCTTTCGATTTTTTCAATTACCAGTTGTTTAAATCTTCTTGTCTGAGAAACATGCTTCCAAGGAAACTTTTCTTTCTGGAAAATCGGAGTGTTTGAGAGTTTAATTTAAATTAAATTCACAGCTTGGCTTATCTTAAATAATAAAATGTCGATTAGGTGAGTCGAGGCAGCATTTCCGTAATCTTTTGGTTTTTGACACTCTTGGACGTTTTTTTTTTTTTTTTGTGAAACATCTACTATCGCGACTTGGGAGTAAAATCGACTCGATTGAGACGCAAGTTCCGGCGTGACGGTGGAAATTGGCCTGTCGCCATCACTGCGTGTGTATGAGTTGCAACTTGAAAGATAGAGTGCTTTTGGACCCGATAGGTGGCGCTGTTAACGATCTCCTAAACCACTGAACCGATTTCAATGAAATTTTGTGGGCGTGTATGGTTGGTTGCAACTTGGAAGATAGGATAATCTTGGACCCCAAATGTGGCGCTGTTGTCGAGATATTAACATTTTTTCAATACTTTTAACTTAATTCGTCAAGTTAAATCTTTTATGTGCACGCTGGACCTGGGGAGTGAACTGATGAAACTATGTCTTACACAGGCACTAGATTCAGTTGATTAAATTAAATTCAAATGCAAACAAACACTCTATTGTAAAGATTTGGTTTTTAAATTAAATTTCGAATACAACTACAACAGAGTACAATTTGACATCCACATTTAGCGAGAGAAGTTTCACATTTGTTGTTTGTGGTCACAAGCAGTTTTTTTTTTTTTTACTTTCTTTCTTTTCGAGTGGATTTTAAAGCTGTTTATCCTTGCCACTTGTAGAGTCCAGTAACCGCTCTCTCCTTTTTTATAATTTTTTTACAATTATAAACAGAATCGTGTTTTATTATTTAAAGTCCCAGCCTAAATGTAACAGTATTTTACTTCATGCAAGTGTTTTCTCGACATTTTTATCAATAACTAAATGGAAATAGGTATACATTTAAAAAAATTAACTTTATTTTCATCCAATACATGAAAAAATTACTTTGAATTAATTGAATTACAGTACAAATAGTCGAAATACTTAACTAGTTATAATTAACAGCTTACAAAAATATAATTTAAAACAAAAATTAAAATAAATACGAAAATTATTATATTAAAAATAAAATAAATGCTATAAGTATCCTATCTGTGGACGTGATTGAATTATAAAGTTAGCCTATATTTAAAAACGACATACGAAACGATAGCTCGACAACACTTTGACACATATTTTGTCCTAAACATACGTAAACCTCTTTAAGTGGAAACGAAAATCGACGACCTATTAGGACAACAATTTCCTTCTCACCAGAAACATTTACCAATTCAATTGAAATGCTATGCTCCTTCACAGGACTACTGCTTCTGCTCAAACTGGAACTAGAGTCTTTCATATTCTTCAATATCGGATTACTTTGTAGTATTTCGTGAATTGCAAGAATGTGTTCTTTTATAATACAGAACTGTAAACCGCCACACAGCGGCTTGAGAGGTTGAAGCATAACACCGTCCACGAAATTTAAATGTAAATAGAATTTCAAGTCATTTGACCATCCTGTCGTCAAATTCATTGACTTTATATTTCGGACTTCATGCAATAACGGATCATTGTCATAAGAAATCTGTTCTAACGATTCCCCAAATTGGTTTTTATTCCCGAATACCTCCCAATCTACACTGTCTCGATCTATTTTTTTCGTAGCACCGTCTTCGCTTTGAGAAAGACTATGGTGGAGAAAATCACGCAGAGCGTTACTTTTATCTATGTTCTCGGACGAAATATTTTTTTGACGTATAAAATCAAATTTACGAAGCAACTGAGTACCTGATTTGCTTAAGTTTGTTGATGGTCGTTTATTAGAGTTGAACCAAAGTTGCGAAACAGACTCTATACCACATGATATAAGATAGTTAATTGTGTCTGTTATTTCGTCAATGTATGTTAGGCAATGTATGTTTGGATTCGTATGCGATGTGCTTTTTAACACTACAACCAATAACAGGTGGTTCTGCATGCAAATCGCTAAGAAATGCTTATTTTCGTCATCGAACTGTTCCAATTTCTCCCATATATACATTTCTTGAATAATGTGCGATGCGAAAAAGTCTGCAATGCCTCGGATGCGAAGAAAACATTCAACCATTTTTCTAAAACGACAGGATAGATTTGATTTCAACAGATATTTCTTAAAATAAAGAGCGGAACCACAAACAATGAGATGCCGATTAGTTTGGCCCTCAGTCCACTTTTTATAGTCCATAGACTCTAATTCGCTCAAAGCATCCGACACTCTGAGCTGAGCTTCTTTAGGCAGAGCTATGCAATGAGAGAAACTCAAAAACGTCTTAATATCCGTATTATAAAAGCAATTTTTCATTCTATGCAAAATATTCATTTTTAAAATGTCACATACGTGACCCAAGAGCCTCAAATGCGACATGCTCTGTTGTGATATGTTGTTCTTGAGAAAATTGATAAAGTCATTGCCATTGGACGTGGCCGCTTTTCTACTTTGATAGCATGAGGAAAATGCACAAACAACAAATGTACAATTAACGTAACCATAAACAATATAATATTTAGTTCCATTAACAATCATTGAACTTTCCACGGCATCTGATTTAAGATCATTTTTAATCACAGAGTGTAATGTGAGAAAACTGCCTTTTGTTTTATAAAGAAAATTATTTGAGACGTAAGGATAGTAGAACGTAAATTCAGTATTATTAACTTCAAAATATTCCCGACTTATTACTAATGTTAAAAAAACTAAGCTATCCTGCTCCTCCACCTTATTCTCCAAGGATCGCTTATATACGCTCGCAAAGTCATCGAAATTATTAATTTCACGGATAACGTCCTTTTCCTTTGCACTTTTAACACAAGGCCCTTCAAATATTAAGGTAACTTTCGTAGCTTTAATGTACTGCAGAAGCAGCTTGTCGATATTACTAGCTCTTACTTCAATATTCTCCAAGGACTTAAACCAATCGCCTTCTTTTACGTACGGATACTCGACCTTAAGGCAGTTATCGATAATATTGGCAACCATTAGGCATTCGGCATTATCAGGAAAAGCAACGACTTGAAAGCCAAGCATTGATTCAACAATCGATGATCGTCGGCCAAATCTGTAGCGGTCTAAAGAACTAACTGTTAAACACACTTCTTTTACATCTTGACTTTTGAGGTACGATAATTTAAAAACATTTGAGTCAATCTCATGCTCCGAGCTGGCATTTTTATCAATAGTTGGAATGTTTTCTTCGTTGGGAGTGTATTTTACATAAAAAATATTTCCATTTTCTGATACGGAGTGTTTCCAATTATCCCTGCTACAGCCGTCTTTGGAAGCATCCGAAAGAGAAAAATCGAATGCGGATTCACAGCTCCTAGAGTCCTGTCGAGTTTCTTTGCACTTTTTCATTATTTTATAAAAAATATCAGGCGGTAATAACTAATAAAATAATAACCAATGACCAAAAGCAAACAATAATATTTTGGAAAAACAAAAATACTTTCAAGTAGCCGTTTCTGTTTGGGAAATGTCAAATGTGACCACAGATAAATGAGTCAACAGAGAAACATAACATTTCATAGAAAAGTGCCGTTGTGAATTTACACATATTCCGCCAGCCAAAGCTAATGGAATACAGAGTTATATAACTTTCCTGTGGAAAGGCGGCTGCCTACAAGCTTTTTTCCAGAAAAATGCCTGAAGTCACACACACTTCCTGACTTCTTTTGTAGAATAATATTTGAGTTCATGAATTGGACTGCAAGAATTAAATATGCTCTAATGGGGCATTTACACGGTCACACATTCCTATCACGGACAATTAAAGGGATGCCCAATACTAAACAGCAGTCTGACTGAAAGGGACAGCATTACCTAACACGCAAAAAAACGTGATACGTTTTTTGGTCGGCCATCTTGTTTGCGTGGTAGGAATTATGGGAAAGCTATGCATGTTCATATTTTTATAGCGATGGCTTACGAAATTTCGTTTTCCTATAAAACAAAATGGCTTCCGGAGGGGATGAAGGTACATTTATTTATTAATTTCGTATAAATGATTGATGAATTGTTGGTTTAATTTACTGAAACTAATTAACACTCTCATTTCACATATTTTAAATCGGAAATAGAAATGTTTTCATGTGATTGCAGAAATGTTGGTCGCCGGAACTTCCGCTTTATGTATCTATAATTATGGGTAGAACATCCATGACACCTTAGCCGTCTGATTTGTGATCTCATTCCTTCGCCTTTATTAGCATTGACTGCGGACAAACGGATCTCTCTGTCCCGTCTCGTGCAAAAATGCGCGTGCGTGATAGTGTAAATGCGGTTTAATGTGTATTTAACTTTTTTTTTTTTTATTATTTAATCAAGGCCTTTACAAAACCAAACAAATTCAATACGAATTAATACCTACCTAGCTCACAATTCACAGCCAGGGATTGGGGACGTTCGGACTCCTAGTTAAATAAGTCTGACAGCTGTCTGATGTATTTCAGTTTTTATTGGCCCAGAGTGATCACGTGATTAGTTTTTGCCGTTGAAATTTATGGAGGGAAAACCGACAAATCTAGTCAAGAAAATCCTGCCTGCATACTCATGTCGTTTTCCATTGGGATTTACAGATTTTACTCTCAGCTTTCAGATTTTTCGTGCCCAGTGGAACATAAAACGAGATTTTTCTTCCTTTGCATTTGTGGTGGTGCGTGTTTTAAGACTCAGCTGTTTTTAAATTGTAATTTGTGTTTATAAGAATCCATTCAATTAATGCTAATATGCATTGCAGCGGCCAAATGTATTTTTTTTTCTCTATTTTTCAAAGACTTCTCGTCTAACAACGTAAGTAACTTTAAAGTTTGACAAATAATGAATGTTTTGGTGCTAGTGCAAATAGGTGTGAATCTCGCTCGGATATCGAGATTCGCAAAATTGCTCTGACTCTCAAAAAAAGTGCTTTTTTGCGCCCAATGGAAAACGACATCAGTTGACATTTCGTAGAGTTAAATTTAAAATAAACAGAGTGGCCGTGGCAAAATTCTGAAGAGTCAAAAAAAAAAAAAAGCCGGCGAGAGAAAAATATACCATTTCTAAAGCTACTATGTTATAATAGTGTTGTGATATGACACCATGTTACATTTCAAATGTACTTATTTGAAAATAGCAATTTTTAAATAAGGGGCTATTCAGAATAAAAAAGGGCAAATCAAACAAAGGCAACGTTGACATACATACATAAACTGGGTATCCGAACATCCCCATTGATATTACGAAATGAACATGTAAACAAATAGAGTAGTTCGCGACAACGTCAGTGTCAAATGAGAAAACAAAAATAAAGTGACAGCTGAGCAACTTGTAGGAAAACAAACGAAATTTTACATGGCGGAAGATAGGAATAAATTTGAAATTTATTAAAAATTCACGAAAATTCTCTGAAATCGGGAAAAGATTGTTGTTTTTAAGTAGCAATCAAACATTAAAAGTGACCAAGAGTAAAATAAAGTGCACTAAGAAGTCCATCGAATAGCACATCAGTGTTTATTAAGTTTTAAAAGTAACTTAGATCTCGTATTTTTCTACTTGACCTTCTGGCAATGCGTTGTTTGTGCCGCTGGAATCTTAAAGGTGATAGATATGAGTAAAATTAGCCGGCGTACCCCAGGTGGAGGCTTGGAAACCAATCCGGATTCAAATCGTCCACAGTTTTGCACATTTACCTAAATATAAAAGTTGTCATAATGGTTACATTATTGTAAATATATCAACATACCTGAAATAAAATGCCTGGAACAAACACGAGCTATTTTAATATTAATTTTCTTTAAATTTATAGCAGCTAGCCATTGTTTGCGCCTCTCCTTGGACATATTTCGAATTTCAGGTTTTGTTCTTAATTGTGGAAATATATAAAAACGTATTTTTCACTGCGTTGTTCGTACAGTCTTTAATGCAACAATCTGTCGGCATTTTTTCTTATTTTATTATGTTCATTGCCGCCAACACTTTTAGCAAACACAATATTAATTTCGCAGTGTTTAAAGATAGTATTTTGCACTTTATCATAAAATTTCAATCATACAAAAAACAACTTATTTTATTTTGTTATTGCCGCCGCCACAACACGCGCGATAAGGTTTTTTTTTTTTAACTATAACTCTTCCAAAACTTTTAGCAAACACAATATTAATTTCGCAGTGTTTAAAGATAGTATTTTGCACTTTATTATAAACTTTTAATCGTCAAACGAAACAAATCATATCTCCCGCCATATAAAATATGGTTTGTTTTCCTACAAGTTGGTTTGACGTTTAAGTGAAAGAGAAAGCAAAGTTTTGAAAGAGATAGCTTCGCGAAATGCCCTATTGACGACGGACGTACGAAAGATATGCATCTCCTTAAATTCTAATCTCTGACTCCAATTCTCCTCTTGTTTTTGTTTAAACTGACAGTCCTTTCTAAAAAAAAATACATACTTGGTGTGGTAATAGCTTATTCACATAGATTTAATAAATTCGTTTTTTTATGTGAGAACCTCATAATTTCAAATATTAATAAAGATGAAACTGGCATCGATCGTCAGAACAAACTGGAAGAAAACCGTATTTGGATCTGCGGTTGGGATCTATGGAATTCACTACGGCATGGAAGAATACCAGTATGTAAAATTTCGTTGTTCCTACTTCCTGTAATCCTGTTCCCAGCTTTAGGTCAACAGAATCCCACGCGGTTCATATTAACCCGGAGACCGAATAGTCGTGGAAATGGAATTTTAACTTTGACATTCCAAAACGTGCTTAGCTTACATGTCGCACGTTTACGTCCCATTGTAGTTTTTTGTTATCCTACGCATACAAAATTTAATATTTTGATATCTGATTGCGTAATAATGTATGCAGTTCCTTTCGTTTAAGCCTGAGCTGCATCATCGAAAGAAAAGTTGGAAAAATTACTAAAAATGTATGACATCTATGAACAAAATCTGAATCTGAATCTGAATCTGAACTAAGGAAGCTCGGAGCTTTTTTGTTTACATTTAAAATTTCCAGGAGCAATTTAAACTAATTTAGCAGTTTAAAATTGATGCCTTTTCAATTATTTTCACTCGGTTATCAAGTCATTTTGAAATCCAGTGAAAAAAGATAACTGCTTTTGAATGAGTGAGTTATCACTGGAACCACAGCCTTATTTGCTTAGAACACTTTTTAGTTTCAGTACTTACTACGCAAAGGGATGATAGTTCAAATAAATCAGAGACTAGTTTAATAAAAAGATTCTTTTTATTTAATTTCTTATCTATTATTTACGAAGAATACTCATTTCATATAAGAGGGAGCTAATTTTGTTCACTGGTTCTCAAGATCAGCGCGTAGATACTGACACACGTTTTTTTTAATGTACCAATAGCAATTTTCAAATAATATTTTCTATACATACATGCTCTTCTTATTTTTTCAGAATATCGACCGCGCTAAAGTCGTGTAGCAAAGAAGCATCTGTTTACGGAGAACAATGTGATCAGTATCCAAAGCGAGTCATTGTTATTTTAAATCCTGCAGCCAAGAAAAAGAAAGCGGAAAAGGCTGTAAATCATTTTCGGAACAGATGTGTAATTAAAAGTACTTAGCAATATATTTTTTTTTCCAGTTTAAAAAGTATTGTGAACCTATATTGCACTTAGCTGGCTTTACCGTAGACATAGTCCGAACAGATTCAGAAGGGTATGCTAAAGTCTATACGGAGCAATTGAAAACTCTTCCAAATGCTATTATAGTAGCTGGTGGCGACGGAACTGTGTCTGAAGTTCTAACTGGCATGATGCGACGTAATTCTGACCGATGTCCATTGGCATTACTACCCTTAGGAACTACAAATGACATTGCTAAAAAGTACTTGAACATGTCATTTAGCTCTAAGCTGGAAGATGTTGAATCACTGATGAAAGCTTCAATGAACATCGTCCGTGGTCACCTTGTGAACAAGAGTGTTATTAAAATTGAACAAATTGCTAGTGTGAAAGATGAGAGTCCAGAAAGCCGACCAATTTACGCCTTGGGATACCTCCAGTGGGGAATATTTCGTGATATGCATTCATTGCAAGAAAAGTATTGGTATTTTGGCAAGGCGAAACCAGTTTTTGCATCTTTGTTAAACGCTTTTAACAGTAATTTAACTTGGACTTGCAAAGCAGATGTTTGCTATTCGAAACCTTGTAATGGGTGCTCTAATTGCGTTGTTTCAGAGGCTAAAATCATATCAAGAAGAGCCCCGTGGACTAGTATTTTCTTTAAGAAGACTGTTCCAAACCAACAAGAAAACCTTGCAAATAGTAAAGATTGCAGCGAAAAACACCAAGCAAAAGTTGACTCAAGCAATGTTCGTATATATGTAGAAGAGCAATTTGAAGTTAACAAATTAGTTCTAGAACAGCGGGAACATGTACAGCCTGGGTATTCATTCGTTAGCAAATATTTATCTGATTTGGGGATCTTATCGTATAAACAACAGCAAGCACAAACAACTGATTGTCGTACAATGACTTTGATTCCTGACGAAGGTTGCCAGGGGTCTTTGAATTCGTATTTCATTGATAACGAGGTATACGATGTCCGCCCGATCAGCCTGACTGTAATTAAAAATGCTATACAATTGTACAACTAAATGTAATAAATATGCTTAACCCAAATTTGTAACTGTGAGATGAATTTCGTTTCGAAAGTGTGTGGCCGCCGAGCTAAATATTACAACAAATGGGGCCAACGAAAAAAAAAAAATTGTCACTATTTCAGAAAATTAGGAACGAGTTCGATCATAAAACGAATGATAACACCAATTTTGGACGAAAAATCGTCTTCAGCGAAGGGGTGCATTTTCAAATGAATGGCTATGTGACGTAGGTATACGGGACGACGTCAACTCAACCCACACGAGGGAAGAATTCCAAAACATAGTACCAGTACTTCTGCATTACTGCTTAAAGCGTAGTACGGACCTGTTCCGAAACGAAATATCCCATAGAAAATTGAGACAACGAAATCATGAACGAAAAATTTCGCGAAGGCGTTCCAAACTGTTAGGTGATGACTGATGAGGTACTATACTTTTTCAAAACGCATTTGGAACGCATCAACAGCGCTTACAAAAGCAAACAGAGCATCGCGAATCAAGGCTATGATGCAAATAACGTTTGACATTCCAGTTTGAACTGCCAATAAAATGGATTCATCGCCAGAGTTGTAAGTAAAATTATATTGCCAATTTTGCATTGATTTGCAGCAACAAATGCAAAGCGGCGCAAAAGCATTCATAATCTGGCATTGGAAAAGCAATGTGAATTTACAATGCGCATTTTTTTTTTTTTTTGAAAAATACTGTTTGGTCCGGATTTTGGCTCGGCAGTCTTTGCTCCGCACTTTTTAAAAAAAAAAACTTTGAACTTTGGTGAGGCTATGACCATCAACGGTGAGCGCTACAAAATTAAAGCTGACATTGAAGAATTTTAATCGGCCCTAGCGAGTTATCCGTCGGAACGGAAAATTCTCCGCAACGCATAATCTTTCGGAGGCTCAATTTCAATTCGAGGTGTCCGACTTCGGAAGAGAAATAAAGAATTGCGATGGCGCACCGCACCGCACTCCAAATCGTAATTAAATCCCGCCATTAATTTCTGTCGGAGGATACCGGAACCTAGCTGTCAAAAATTTAACAGAAAAATGCACTTCATCGCACTTCAACGTAATTTCGCCGTTATGTGTTCCAAAATGTCGGAACAATTCTCCGAACAGTTGTTCCGAAGAATACCACGCTGCGAAAATCCTCCGTTTCGTATAAAATCTGAGAATTTCCCACTCCGACGGATACGTCGCTAGGGCCGAAAATGTACCTCACGTTAATACGCCCTGTAAGCATCACTGCTTAAACCAGCCTTTTCATCGCTTTTGATTACTGGTTTTCTGTATGTCACGTGAGCCAAGCCAATGCCAGTTCATTACGTGCTGTTTTTACGAGAACGTGTCCCATCTATTTCTATGGTAAGGAAAAGAGAAACACAAACATACGTGTGGTTGCGAGAAACTGGGCAAAGATGGACGGTTACGGACTTGTTGTTTATTTCTTACTATATGTACCTAATTAAATAAAAAAAAAGACCAAACAAATTTAGATACAAAACAAAGCTTTCGCATTTTTACTTGTTTTGGCTCTGAAATTAATGTATTAAAAAAAAATCAACTAAAATTAATCAAAATTCGAAAGTGGGTAGTAATAAAGTATTGTTATATTTGTTAAAATTGTATATGACTAGACTTTCATTAGGTTGACTGTTATATTAGGTCTGCTGTGTATCGGATTTTTCATTCAGTTTTAAATCAAACGAGTGTAAGTTTTCCAGTGGATCTAAGTCCGCAAATAAATCATACCAACTGGGTGTGGGTTTTTTCTCATGGACTCGTGAAACCGTATGTTTAGTATTTCCTTCGTTCGAGATCGCTTGATCTTTTGGCTTTTGTGTGTATGAATTTAAAATAAAGCGAAAAGGCTCAAGGCCATTTTTATCCACTGGATGTATTGGAATGTGCCTATCATCGCATTGATTTTTCGATAAACCGATTTGCTGCCCATTCGTCGAGTAGTCGTTTACTTCTAGGGATTTAGCAACCTCTATCAATAAATTTTCCGATGAATTCTCCGTGCTTGTAGTTTGAGGCAATTCGGTTTTTTTATCCTGGAAATCATCCTAGAAGTATAAATATAAAAGCACACTTAAAAATTGTGAAGAGCTTTACAGATAGTTATATGAAAATAAAGGTTTATAAAAATAAAAAG
The DNA here is from genome assembly GCA_946477585.1 of Cheilosia urbana. NCBI lineage: Eukaryota > Metazoa > Arthropoda > Insecta > Diptera > Syrphidae > Cheilosia > Cheilosia urbana. Next base: position 26,938,372 of record OX297855.1, read on the forward strand.
TTTTGTGCGATTCAGTCGTGCACTTTTTTTTAAGATAGGTAGGTATTCGGGTAAGGTTAGGTTAGGTTTATTCGGGTTACTTCGCCCCTAATTACATTTTTCTGAGTTTCCTTCGTAAAAAGGCAGCCATTTTCTTCTATATTTATACAAAATTGAATCTAAAATTTGTCCACGAAAATCGCACGAACTATTACACCAATTTTTAGCTTTCATTTTCTGAATTGTAGAAAATAAATATTGCAGGACTTAAGTCTGGTACGCTGTTCGAGTGAAGTGACATTTTAACTCCTCTCCAAAAAGGGCTGTGAGAAGTGAAATATGTATTTGTTTGGAGATTTTTCGGGGAGAAATTTACGCAGGATGACTGAGCTCAAAAATGTCTTCTTTTTTTTTCTTTTTTCTTTTTGTGGGAGTTCAAGAAGATCTTAGTATACCTTAAAAAATAAAAAATAATTCAATATTCAACCTTCACAATCTCACTCTACTAACAAAGAAAACAGCTGAAGGAAACACATTGCGAACTTTACTTTTTGTAAATCATGCGATACAGTAAAAAGTATTGGCTTATTGGAAGATATTCATCCCTGTCCAACTAATGGACCTACGGGCGTTAGTTGTGGGCATGACCACGCCAAACGAATTTCTTAAAAATGAAGGTCTTTCAAAATATATTACAAAGGAACATAACCAATGCACCTTGGTTGCTTGAATGTTCAGAAGTAGGCTTCTCAACCATGTTGTTTTTGCCCTATGGGGGCGAAGAATGCATCATGCACCATAAAGAAATTTCAACTTTCTTGGGGTGTCAGACTCGTACTGACTAAACTGCCCCTCTCCCTTTGATTTTCTTCAACAGCCCTCTGGAACCACTATTCGTATTGCTTCGGGGGGGACGTTATTTTCGTTCTACCACATAAACTTTCCTGTTCTTTTAAGGTGTGCTCTGGCTTTCTTCTCTCTTCGTGGTTTTGAGCACGGTTTCGATAAAGGCTGATACCCGTTTCCAGCTGCGTTCGCTTGCGATCATCTTCGCAATGATATTTTCGGGGGAAATTTTACCTATCCCCGATTCTAAATGCTGTCTTTCCAAGGTCCACCTGCTGCACGTGAAGAAGGTATGAAAAGCGTCGTCTACCAAAGAGTCGCCGTACTGGCATGTCGGATGTTCTACTTTCCGCATCCTGTGTAGGTATGCAATAAAATATCCATGTCCGGCTAAAAACTGCGTGGTATAATAATTTATTTCTCCGTGTTTTCGCGTTGTCCATTCAGCGACGTATCTGATCAGCCTGGCGGTCCATCTACCTCTTGTTTCAGAGTTCCACCTTAGTTGCCATGTTTGGCGGCCTCTTTTGCTTCAGTTGCTTCTCATATACTAGCTTTCTCTCTGCGGCTAAGAGGTGTATGGGTGCCACTCCTGCAACGACAAGAGCGGCTGGTTCTCATACAGTGCGGTAAGAACTTGCGATGCGGAGGGCTCCGCGTCTCTGTACTGCTGCTATCTGTTTCTTGTACTTCTCCTGTTTAAGTGCATCTGTCCATATTTCGCATCCATATAGACGTATCGCGTGTGTAATTGTCATGAGCTTTCGTTTGCTTTCTCTTGGTCCTCCAACGTTTGCCATGAGTCTGCTAAGGAATGTTGTCACTTTAGCAGCTCGTTCGGAAGCGGATTTAATATGACTCCAGAAAGTAAGTTTTGAGTTGATAGATATCCAAAATTATTAACTGCGTTTTTGCTGGTGGTTACGTCTGGGCCTATATATCTCGGTATTTTAAGATGCAAGACTAAGACTATAGGTTTCTACCTAGAGCTGGACAGTGGACACGTCACATAATTTGATTCAACTTTCTTCTTAATTCAGTGTCCCTCGCAGTTATCACCGCGCCAATGTCGTCATAAAATATGTTCCAGAGGTCTGGTCCAAGGATTGACCCCTGCGCTAATCCTGCTGTGATTTATTTAACACGAGGTCCTTCTTTTGTGCCATAAACTAGTTTTCATTCGCTGCGGTAATCTTGGATTGTACAAAACGGATAAAACCTCTTGATCTATAAAAACTAGCTAAGGCAAAGAAATTTCAATATACTTTCTAAGAAAAAAGTTCAGAAATTCGACAAACGAGGGATTTTTCTTTTAAAATTCTTCAAATACAAAAAGGTCATCAATACGACCAAAGTTCGCCTAACTTTATCGTACTATATATAATGGAAAAATTATGTTTTAAGTTCAAAAAACTACTGTTAAAATTGACTATCGTTTATGCATATGGCGCAGTATGTCTTCCAGTAAATACACACTCATTTTACAGTATTTGTTTTAATTTTTGAGCATTTTAGAAATAAAATCTTACCGAGAAAAACATCGACTGATCGCTGTCCTCCAGTTGAATTTTAGGAATTTCAGGTTCTTGCTGGTTGCTGTTTTGAGAAAGATCTTTAAGTACACAGAAATCATAGCGTGGATTCGGAATTAGTGATGCTGAAACAGTTTTAAAAGTTGATGATGACTTTTTCGAAAATTGAAGTATGGCAGACATGTAAGCCACAAGACCGTGAGAGAACATATTGCATCTAGCTGCTGTCAAAAGATCTATCTAAAAAATGTATAAACAGTTTAAGAAAAAATTACTACATTTATTTAGCAAACAACAAATACCTTTTGAATGCAATCCATTGACAATTTGTCAAAATTTTCTTTTGCAATTCGAACATGAGATTGCGCCTGGCGAAATTTGCCGAGGCCTTTCCCGTTATCTGGATCTAATTGAGTGCTTATCGATTTCATCCAACAAAGTGCAGCTCTATATTCAGTTCTTTCTTTTTCCATGCAATTCATTGTGCTTAATGTATCACCCACTGCGCGACATCGAAAGACATCTACTTCATGTTGAAGGCGTAATAGCGGTACCCTTAGTGACATTCGCTGTTGCCCACAGTAATATATTGCCTTTCCAGAATTTGTTATACTTGCTCCAGTAGTTTTGCTTCGTTTCCCGATTTCTTTTAAAAATCTACCAAACGTACATTCCTCCTGTGACAATATGCATAATCTTTCCTGGTACTGGTCAATAATTTTGTTTAAGCTCAAACAAGTATCTGATATCGATTTAAACAGAACAATTTTGGAATCTAGATCTGCATCAGATGACACAATGTATTCATCTTCTTTAGAGCCTAACTTTCTCTGCACCGCCTTCTTAGTAACCCAAAACTGATGATGAACTTCCGACTTTAACATTTTCAACTAGGTACAAACAAATTTAATTCAAACAAGGAATATCTAAAAGTTTTTTGTTGCAGACCAACGGCCAACCCCAACGGCTCAAGCCTAAAACAACATAAAATAGACCGCCAGCGCCAGCATTTATACTAAAAATAAAATAAATGGTTTGTCATTGTCAGCTTGCGTGTGTCAATCGATTTGCTGCGCTCTCAATTTTACCAGAGATGAATGAGCTAAAGGGATGTGGTAGCTTTCGTATAGGAATTCCTACCTACCATTAACTTTGGCTATGGACTTCGGTCGGGTACAAAACTAATGTGGTATTCGTTTGGGCTTCTTCAGATTCGCTCTCAGATTTCAGATTTCGTGTGGCTAATCGAACACAAAAACGTCACTTGCTCTTTTTTGTGATAATATTCGTGGGAATCCAATTTGTGTAGCCTTCAACACTTTTTAAAGCGTTTTCCTTTCACTGGTTAAATTTTAAATTAAAACATTCAAAATTTGCGTTCCGATTGATTACTTAATATTTATACATAAATAATTTACAAAAATAGTTTCACCCGATGCAATGCCTTTCTTTGCTTTAGAACAAATTCACGAAAACCTAAACGCCCTCCACCAGTTGTCAAACTCAAGCGCACTTGTATTGGTAAATCTGAGAAAATATCTAGATTCGCAAAAGTGCCGTCGGTAAGTTCATCTACCTTTATCCGAAGATTGGGCACCTTGTCGTGGTGGGGCGGCTTAAGTAGAGGAACAGGACGTTAGATCAGGGTAGTGAACCAACTGCTCTGGTAGAACTGAATGTGAATTGAAGAACCAAGATCCAATCCGATCAATCGATCAACCCTTAAAATCCAAGATGACTAGTCTGCAATGTCGAGGGAGCTGTGATAAGGTAGGTAAAACTACTGGTTCACAGGGTTCAGGGGTAATTGAACCGCTAATGGAGACTCCTCAGGGGCAGCTCAATCCTCTGTTGTAATTCAGTTGAGTAGGATAGGTATTGGGGATCTCTGCCTATTCGGTCTGTATAAACCTCCCCTACTCGTGGGTACATTATTTACATGAACCAATATAATAAAAATAAAAATAAAATGCCATCGGAAGACGAGGCGGAAGGCTTGGAAGGGGTCGAGAAGGTGTTGGAAGGCGCTGGAACGAACCCGAATAAGCTCGATGGGTCAGCGGACTCTGATGGGAAACCAAAAGATTTAGCTGATCAATCGTCAGTGGAGGTGGACAATGCGGAGCAGCAATGCGACAAGAGGTCAGCCGAAACTGCGGAAGCCGAATTGGAAGAGGAAGGACAACTCGATTCCGCGCGGAAGTTGCACAAACCACTGAAGCAAAGGATGAAGAGGGTCAGAAGGAAACAGAGATTGGCCTTGGCCAAATCTGTCTCCGTGGAAGGCATAAACAGATCGGTCGATGAGTTGACCGAAATGGTTGCCAGTATGACGTCAACCGAAACCTCTCCAGAAGACGGTGGATCTAGGAAACGGTTCAAATGTTCCGGGACCATGAATCCACCCGCAACTGAGAAGCAGGGGACGGATGGCGGAGAGGAGGACAGACAGTCTGCTCAACATGGGGTCAGTCTACAGGTACCACATTGCAGTGGTTATGTCGATGGACAACATGTACAGCGGAATATCAGTCAGCCCAAAAAGCAGAAACTGGGTGAAGCCGAGCAACCTGGACCAAGCAAGGTAAAGCGAAAGCTGAACCAAGCTATGGGAAGGAGAGCAAAGCAAGCCGATAATGCTAAGCCATACACTAGGAGTGAGGGAACCAAAGTTGGCAGGGGCGTAAAAACCTTTGCTCAAACAGCGGCGAACGATCTCCAAATGGGTGTTGCCGACATGAGTCGTGAGGGGGGGATAGATGCTTCACATCTGAGTATTTTTAGAAATGCTCTTCTGGGGGCTCTAGACATACTTCCGACAAATGCAGGTGATATCGGTGTTAAGGAGATAACCTTGGAGGATGGGATTATAGCTATAAAATGCGGTAACCAAGAAACCAAGGATTGGCTATGTGAGACTGTAGGGAAGATGACCGACCTATGGGAGGGAATCAACCTTAAAATAGACAGGCTTCACATACTAAAGGATGTGGAAAGGTTGATAATCTTTGTTCCCGGTCAACCCGTGAGCAGGGATGTCATCCTTGCCAGACTCTGTCGTCAAAATTCCTGTGTGAAGGACACTTCTAAATGGAGGGTTATTCATGCCGGAAGATATGACGACCACAAAATTGGTGGAACCAAGTTGACGATCTGGTGCCCGAGGGAGGAAGCGAGGCTGGTTAGACAAGCAGGAGATAGACTCTTCTGCGGGTTGGACATAGCATTCGTGAAGTTCCAAGGATCATCGGAAAAGACTCAAAATGGAAAGCCACCCGGTAGGGCGACGAAGTGATAGACACCATGGATATGGGATCAACACAAGTCGGGCGGGAGGTGGGCCCGTACCGGGAAAAGCTTAGGGTGATTCAATTGAACCTTCATCACAGCAAAGCAGCATCAGCAATGATGACTAAATGCTTTGATGGGGATTCGTTTGATATAGCCCTCATACAGGAGCCTTGGATTTTTAGAGGAAAGATTAGAGGACTCCCAAATAGCATGGCTGAATTGCATTATGCGCAAACCAGCGAAAGAGTTAGGTCCTGTATCCTGGTGAGGCGCGGAGTTCAAGCATATAAATTGCCGGATCTGTGTGCCCCAGACCTTGCAGCAGTACGAGTAGGTTCAGGTGCGGGAACTTTTGTTGTAGCATCTGCATACCTGCCGTATGATTCTCCGGATCCTCCTCCGACAAGAGAGTTGGAGTCTTTGGTGAATGCATGCAGGAACAGGAATGAGGACTTAATAATTGGTTGCGATGCCAATGCACATAACACAGTGTGGGGCAGCACCAACGATAATTACAGAGGAGAAGCATTATTCGAATTTGTATCATGCAAGGATCTGGCTATATTAAACAGGGGAACAGAGCCAACCTTCGTGGATGTGAGGCGGAAGGAAGTGATCGATGTTACCCTGTGCAGTAGCCAGATAATTGAAAGAATATCAAATTGGAGGGTAAGGGATCAGGCTACATTGTCGGATCACCGAGCCATTTCATTTGATGTTCGTTACGGGTCTAAAAGAAAAAAAGATCGGAAATACATCAGAATTCCGAAGAATACGGATAGGACTAAATACCTTGAAGTACTGGAGGAAAAACTGAATGTAACAGGATTCGGAATACCGAAAAACACTTGGCATGTAGAATCACAGCTGAAGCATCTGCAATCAGCTGTTGAAGATGCGTATCGAGTGGCTTGCACACCTACCTTAGTGGAAAAACAAGATCCAGCGCCTTGGTGGTGTAGGGAACTTGAAAAGCTAAAGAAGGATGTGAGGAAGGCCTTCAATCACGCCATGAGGAGGGGAGAACCCGAAGCATGGGATGAGTATAAGGCGAAAAAGAAAGAGATGAATGTTACTCTGCGACGACGTAAAAGGGAGTCATGGAGGGACTTTTGCTCGAGTATGAGGAGTACGTCTGAAGTCAGTAGACTACAAAAAATTGTCTCCAGGGATCCAGTTTCCAAGATCGGACTCATTCGTAATAGATATGGGGAGATGTTGGAAACACTGGATCAGACAAATGAGGTCCTGATGGAGGTACACTTTCCAGGAAGCTATAAGTCAGATCAGCCCTGGGCTCCAAGGAAACAAGGAGCGAACAGGATGGATAGGACGGAAGCAGAACGGATCGTAACACCAGAAGCGGTCAAGGGTGCGATAGCAACATTTTCACCCTTCAAAACCGCGGGGCCGGATGGTATATTTCCAGGTCTAATGCAATGGGGAGTAGACATAATTGCACCAAGGCTCAGGAATATATACGTTGCATGCCTAGCAATAGGCTACATCCCGATTACATGGAGGGAGACAAATGTGGTCTTCCTTCCAAAGCCGGGAAAAAAGGATTACACCGAGGCAAAGGCCTTCAGACCGGTTAGCCTAACATCCTTTCTGTTGAAAACAATGGAAAGGGTGGTGGTGGACTATATGGAGAGTACTGCGCTTAAGATGTATCCTTTAAATAGTAGACAGCATGCCTACAGGACAGGCATGTCTACAGAAACAGCGCTACATCAGGTAGTACGCGTTGCAGAAGAAGAGCTAAATACCGGGGGCATTGCGATGACCACCATAATGGACATTGAAGGTGCCTTCGATAAGATATGCTTTGAAAGTCTGAAACAAGCCTTGGAAAAACGTAGGGTTAACCCATTGGTGGTAAGATGGGTGGACAATATGTTGAACACAAGGGCGATAAATATTCAGACGGGAACCTCAAAACTCAGAGGAAGGGTTAGCAGAGGTTGCCCACAAGGAGGTGTTCTCTCACCTACACTGTGGAATATCACTGTGGACTCTCTTCTCGACAGACTTGAGGCGACTGGCATTCACACAGTGGGATATGCCGACGACATAGCAATAATGGCCAGAGGCAGTTTCATAGACGTCACCGCAGACATCATGAGAAATGCGCTCAAAGTGGTGGAACGGTGGTGTCTGGAACAAGGGCTTTCCATTAATGCGGAGAAAACAGATCTAATAATCTTCACAAGGAAGTTGAAAAATCTGGAATTTCGACCCTTAACACTTTTCGGATCGGAACTAAAAATGGCCAAGAAGGTTAAGTATCTCGGAGTCTATCTAGATACTAGACTTACTTGGAACTACCATGTTGAGGAGAAGGTCAGGAAGGCAAAAAGGGTGCTACATCAGTGCAAACGTGTATGTGGACAGAGGTGGGGACTCTCGCCTAGGTCAGCATACTGGATGTATACGATGATAACTAGACCCATTATTACCTACGCCTCGGTTGTTTGGTGGGCGAAAGCCTCCCAGAAAACTGTGAGGAAGCACTTGGATAGGGTCCAACGTTTAGCATGTATAGGAGTTACAGGTGCAATAAGGACAACACCAACATGCGCATTGGAAGTGATCCTAGGGATCTTACCGCTAGACTTATTTATTAAGAAAACAGCGGCCCTAACGGCACTCCGTTTGCATCGAGATGCGAAATGGCACAATCGTGGTACCATTTATGGACATAGGAAGATCCTGGAACTTGTCAAAAACGAGATTAGGGAACTGAACATGCCTATGGATGGGATAACAAGGGTGCGTATTATGGAAAGGAATCACAAAACTCGTATTGAGGATGGATTACTTCCAGAAAAAAGGAGTGGTGAAATAGTGATTTTCACAGATGGATCCATGATGGATGACGGAGCGGGTGCCGGTATCTATTCAGCAGAGCTGGAACTAGCCCGTCACGTTAGCCTCGGGAATCACACTTCTGTATACCAGGCTGAGATGATTGCATTGCTGCATGCGTTGGACTACTTGCTTGAGAGTCAGGTGGAGGGAAGAAATATCCTTATAGCACTGGACAATCAGGCGGTGATCAGAAGCATGGAACAAACAAACATAACAACATCATTGGCACTGGAATGTGTACTTAAACTCAATAAGTGTTCATCTAAAAATGAAGTAACACTGACTTGGGTACGAGGACACATAGGGATCGAAGGCAACGAAAAGGCGGACTCCCTTGCAAAACAGGGGTCAACTGAAAAGTTGCTGGGACCAGAACCATTCTCTTCAATTGGCAAAGGAATGGTAGAACAGCTTATTCACAAATGGATCACGGCGGAACACCTGAGAAGGTGGTCAACCGTGGAACAGTGTAGACAGGCTAAAATGGCAATTAAGTGGCCGACCTGCTCCACTCAAAGAAGGGTTCTAAGCATGAGTCGAGGAACATTGAAGTGGGTGGTGGCTCTGTTAACAGGACATGGTAATTTCGGGTATCACTTAAGGAAGATGGGCCTTAGAGAGGATGATACCTTTCAACTATGCCTGGAGGAACCTGAGACAGCGGCACACATACTGTGTCAATGTCCGGCGTTGGCTGGCAAACGAATGAGGATCTTGGGACATCATTGGGTCGAGACCCAATCGATGAAACAGATCTCCCATAAACAGATGCTAGCGTTAACACTAGGAATTGAGCTCAGGGAAGAACTCTGGAGAAATCCAGAAAGTCTCTCTGGGTAAGAGTTATGGTGGTAGAGAGACGAAAAGAGACCCGACAATGGTGGTCTGATTCGAATATCTCTCGAAATCTATATATATTCGCAAAAGTGCTCTGAAATCTGAAAAAGATTGCTTTTTTTTTGTACCAAACGAACATAAAAACTGCTCTGATAGCAAAAAAAAGTGCTCTGAGAGCGCCTAATCGAATACCACATAATAAACATAACTTTGTCACCTGGCAGGTTGGAGGCAAATTTCCAGCTATTGGCAGAGATGAATGATTAAAAGAGGTCTCTCGTACGTCCGTTTGTTTACATTGTTATTTTTGTTTTTTTTCGACCCCCGTCTGTGAATACGTGTGAGCAACAAAAAAGCACGGTCGTAATGGCCGAACGCAAATCATCTAGCTTTTAAGGGCATTGCGATGTTTAATAGTTAGGTGGTTCGTATTGAAATTGTTTGGTTTTTGTGGAGGATTTGATTAGAATGAACAATATATTGAAATACATATTAGAGAACACCGAATTCTCGCATTAAAGTCCAATTCATGAAATCACATATACTGCAAAAGAAATGAGTATGGGTGCGTGACTTATGTCGTTTTCCATTGGGATTTTCAGATTTTGCTCTCAGATTTCAGATTTTTCGTGCCCAATGGAACATAAAACGATATTTTTCTTCCTTTGCATCTGTGGTGGTGCATGTCTTAAAAGTCACCTGTTCTTAAATTGTAATTTGTGTTTATAAATATCCATTCAATTTATTTTAATACCTTTTGCAGCCGCCAAATATAATTTTTTTTTTAAATTTTTAACAGACTTCTCGTCTAAAAACGTAAGTAAACACATTTTAAAGTTTGACAAACGACAAATGTTTTGGTGTTAGTGCAAATAGGTGTGAATCTCGCTCGGATATCGAGATTCGCAAAATTGCTCTGACTCTCAAAAAAAGTGCTTTTTTGCACCCAATGGAAAATGAAATCTGACAGCCAGTTGATTTCGAGAGCAGAAAAACTGCTCTGACTCTGAAAAAAATCTTTTTCTGTCCCAATGGGAAACGACATTAATGAATTTTTTGGGAAAACAGATTGTAGGCAGCCGCCTTTTCACTGGAATCTTATTTATACTCTGTACCTATTCTATTATCTTTGGTTGTTGGTATGGTCTTTTGTATAAAGTTCTTGATCAGCGCAGCGGACAAAATTGGTATGTACTTACGTTTTGCATTGCTCTGCAAAAAAAGAAATTAGCAACAGTCTAATGTTTTCATTAATTTTTATAGTTAAACGGAATGGGCGAAGAGAAAAGGAAGACAAATGCAATTATCCAACGAATTCTCGAATACGACGTTAAATTTACGAAAAAGTTCGTTTACTTTCTGTTGAATTTCTTAACCTTTCGGTCATTGAAAAGCCATTGCAAATTCCTTGAAATTTCATGTCACGGAATAGCTTGGCTAGTTGGCTGGCTGGCATTTTGCTGGATGATTAACGATTCTTCACTTTACGAAATGCAAATTAACATGCTTTTCGGTTTAATAATTGACATCGTTATTGTCGCAATCCTAAAGGCATTAACGAGACGCCGAAGACCAACCCTGGAGGAGGATTTTTTTGCAATTGGACCAGACAAGTTCAGTTTTCCGTCTGGACATGCATCGAGAGCATTTTTCGTTCTTGGATTTTTCACATTTTTGTATCCTGTGACTATAATAATTAGACCAGCACTGGCTGCTTGGGCCTTCAGTGTTGCTATTTCTCGACTATTGATGTACCGACACCACGTTTTGGATGTATGCGCTGGAATTGCTTTGGGACTTTTTGAAACTTTGTTACTATCGGTAATCTGGCTTGGTCCGGAGATTACAAAATCTATAATGCAGAGTTTATCCGAGGATTATGTCCCAGGTGGTGCGGAGTGATCTGGATTTTATATGTTAAAAAATATAAATCCAAGGCTGTGTGACAATTGCTTTAATTAATCGTTATCCAAAATAATTTTTAAGTTATATAATTATGTTTATACTCAAAATTCTGTGTTTCATTTCTCTAAATGGAAGGGTTTTTATTATCTGAGCTGCAAACATGTCGATCAAACAGACAAAATAAAAGGAAAGATCATCAAAAATTCCGGGTGCACCAAGACCTCAACTAACAAGCCTCTTCGGTAAGGAAGCTTGCTTTTAACCGACGGTCGGATCAGATGATTAGTGAAGCTCATTGTTCTAAGTTACAAAAGTTGTTTATAAAAAACTGCAGTCAAATTATTTGCAGAACTTTGTTTTTGAGGATTCAAAGGACACAAAATTGTGTATGAACAGTATTAAAAAAGCATCGATATTTAAGATCGGATCTACTGCTGACTAAAAACAAGTGGGGCTTTACGTTACTTTATCATGCATTTACCTTTTTGAAGGGTAATTTGTATTGCTTACAATACCTACACAAAATGTAATGTCAAACTATACGTTTACTGTCGGTGCACTGAAAATTTGTATAAGGTAAAACGCGTAAGCTGCAAATGACGAACAATAATAAAAAGCGGAATAGTTTTATACCTTAAACAATATGAAAAAAGTTAACAACGAGATCCCCTATCAGCTGGGATGTTGTTGAGCACAACAGGAGTTATATTTCCACGTGAACTCTTATTGGCCCATAGTATTCATAACCCCATAGACGCGCGCGCGAAATGTAAAAAATATGTAGGCTGTCATTAGTCACTTACCTTCGATAATTTTTGACGAAAACCTTTGCGGCGGATAAATCTCCAATAGTAGGTTATATGCACAAGAAATTGTCCCCAGGTTTGCATACAAAAAAAGTACCAATAGTTTTCATTCTCACTGTTTCGCATTTGTTATTTATTCCGTAATACAATAAAATATAATAGTTCTCAGAACTACTCCTGCTGTTAACGTCTACCGCCACGACCCCTACCACCACGACCCCGCAAACCACCGCGAACACCTCTAGTTCCCCTTCCGCGACCACGATTACTCCTTCCAGAATCTTTCTTTTTGGCTTTAGATTTGGGGGTATCATCAATCAACAATGTTTCCAATGGCAAACTGTCTGGAAGCACGAAGTATCTGATGTTATTTCCGCGTATGCTTAGAGATTCAAGCTGAATAGGATCTCGGTTTTTTATTGTCATCTTTACAGTTTTTAGATGAGTATTCATAGCAACATCGACTCCTGTTATTGTACCATGAATTTGAGTTCCATTTTTTAGCTCTACAGTTACAGTCTCATGGCTTAGTTTCATCAAAAACCTGTAAAACGTTATATTATTAATATGCTGAACCAGTTTAATTGTTTTCGACTTACCTGACTAATTTCATATTTACTTATTTATGGAATTAATTAAAACTTAAGAAGAATGACCGGTATATGAACTTGGTATCAATACTAAATTCATAAAAAAAGGTGGCTTGCTCTTCCTTGCTTGTTTGTTATTTTCCACTGCTGCCAACTTCATGCAGGCGTTCGACACTCACGAGCGAAGAAAAAGCGCTAGTTAGCCATTAGAAAATATTTTTGTTCAACAAAGCCGAATTTATTTATATGGCCAGAGTAGTTTTATGCAAATATTTTTAAGCACAATCCCACTTTAATTAGTTGCTAAGCTTTTACAAATGAATTTGATAAACACAAAATTACTATTCTACAAAAATGTTGTTTCACTATTTTTCACTTTATTCTGGAGGTAATCTGGACCATCAACGCTGACGTTTACGCTTTTAACTGTCAAAAACCCATTTAAGTCATTTCCATTGGGTGAAAAAAAAAAAAAAACAAAATTTAATGTGTGTTTACTTTCGTTTTTAGACGGGAAGTCGGGAAGCCGCTGCAATGGATATTAGCCTAAATTCAATCGATTCTTATAAACAAAAATTACAATTAATGGGGCATTTACACGGTCACACATTCCTATCACGGAAAATTAAAGGGATGCCCAATACTAAACAGCAGTCTGACTGAAAGGGACAGCATTACCTAACACGCAAAAAAACGTGATACGTTTTTTGGTCGGCCATCTTGTTTGCGTGGTAGGAATTATGGGAAAGCTATGCATGTTCATATTTTTATAGCGATGGCTTACGAAATTTCGTTTTCCTATAAAACAAAATGGCTTCCGGAAGGGATGAAGGTACATTTATTTATTAATTTCGTATAAATGATTGATGAATTGTTGGTTTAATTTACTGAAACTAATTAACACTCTCATTTCACATATTTTAAATCGGAAATAGAAATGTTTTCATGTGATTGCAGAAATGTTGGTCGCCGGAACTTCCGCTTTATGTATCTATAATTATGGGTAGAACATCCATGACACCTTAGCCGTCTGATTTGTGATCTCATTCCTTCGCCTTTATTAGCATTGACTGCGGACAAACGGATCTCTCTGTCCCGTCTCGTGCAAAAATGCGCGTGCGTGATAGTGTAAATGCGGTTTAAAGAACAGCTGACTTTTAAAACATGCACCACCACAGATGCAACGGAAGAAAAATCTCGTTTTATGTTCCATTGGGCACGAAAAATCTGAAATCTGAGGGTAAAATCAGAAAATTCCAATGGAAAACGACATTAGATTCACAGCAGTTTTTCTTGTCTCAAATCAGTTGGCTGTCAGATTTCATGTTCCATTCCTCCGTTGGCCTCAAAAAAAGAACTTTTTTCAAGAGTCAGAGCAATTTTGCGAATTTGAAGGTTCAGATTTGGGTCTCAGATTTCGTGTCCAATGGAACATAAACCGAAAGATTTCTTTCTTTGCATTTCAAATGTACTTTTTTCTCTATTTTTCACATACTTCTCTGAAAACGTAAATAAGAACACACTTTAAAGATTGACAAATGACAAAAAGGCACTTCCCCAAAAAATGAACTCACATATTCTACAGGCTGTTTTCCAGAAAAAAAAATCATGAAGTCACTCACACTTGCTCGTTTCTTTTGTTGGATAAGAGAGTTCATAAATTGAAATTTTATGCAAGAATTACATGTTCTCTAATGTGTATTTCACTATTTTTTTTCGATTTAATCAAAGCAGCCACAAAAACCAAACAAATTCAATACGAAACACAAGACATTTAAGCACCGCGATGCCTGTAAAAGCAAGATTATTGGCGACCGGCGATTAGCAACATGCTTTTTTGTAGCTCACACGTATTCATAGACGGGGCTTCTAGTTATCTCTCAATTTAATAGGGGTTATCGCGAATAAATTCCGTGGGAAATGTTTCCCTTGTCAGCAATGTAAGTCAGATTGCTGAATAGAAAAGGTTCCCGGGGAAATCTTATTCCCGATAGGGGTTAATAAGATAAATAGACCTATGCTATTGTAATTAGCAAAATTGACATACACGTTCTTAAGTCCAAAATTTGTAATATTTTTTCTTTTTCCCAAATGGAAAACGACATGAGATCGTTCATATTGTGGTGAATCAGGCACATAGTGAATCAGGCACTTAGTGAATCAGACACTTAGGAATTGTAGTGAATCGGGCGCTCGGTTTCCCTCCAAGTCCCACTTCCAATTGGAGACTGGAATCTGTCAAGTAAGCTCATTCTAGAACCATCTAGAGAAGAATTGGAATGTACATCTGGAATATATCTACTTCTGGAATATTCGCTGATAGGTGGCAGCGCGTATATAAAAGGGGCGCGTTGACAACAGAGATGTACAGTTGATTTTTAACCCGCGATAGTGAAGTTCGAAAGAGTAATCGGTTGTGAGATAAATAAGTGTAAAGTAATACAGTGAATAAAGCGATTAGATTGACACGTTTAAGAATTGATTTAAGTGATATTGTCGTGGTACTAAATAAGTGAATAAGTAGAAAGTGTAAATAAAGTGATTTTATTGGCAAAGTTAAACAGAATAGTGTTTTATCTTTTTGAATCCCAGCCTGAATGTAACAATATGAACAACTTTTGACGTTTATGGAGCGGTAGCCAACGAATCTAGTCAAGAAATTCTAAGTTGACAGTTTCGGACAGTTGACGTTCCCGAACAATCTAGTAACATCTTATACAGACCAATCTAGTCGACTTAAGATAACTAGATTCTTGAAGTTTGCCATTGATACCTACCTCGGGTAAATTGAAGGGATGAGTATATAATTTGAAAATATCCGGGATTGAATCTGGCAATTTACATACGTTAACATGTGAATAACATTTAACTAGACTGCACAATTATATTTATTAAGTACAATTTGGAAACAAAACTTTCAAATTAACAAAATTCAGAAATGTAATTTATTTCTTAACATTTATTAATAATACGCCTGATTACCTACTCTGCTATGCGCCAAACTAATTTTATGTGTGGTACATCTTTTCTAAACATAGACAGATGACTTGCATATATCGGTCCCATAGCAAACGAGTTTCTTGATCTCTGAAAAAAAAAAAAAAAAAAAAAAAAAAATACATAGGTAAAGCGCATTCCATATAACTTCACTACTGATATAAAGTCTAAAATAATTATTGTTTTTTTATCAATTATTATTCCAATACTTCTTTTATATAAATGCTTGACAATACATAATACACAATTTTAAACCAAAAAAACAATTGAAGTGTAAGGTTGTTGCGACAACTCAACATCACCAAGTTAATGACAATTAGAGTCCATCAAATCATTCCTATTCATACAACACCGAGACAATTAGGTGGGGGCGTATTACATCAATTTATTTTCTGTGTATACTTCCCTCGGAAAAGTGAACCTTTTAAACTGTTTTCCGGGTAAAAGTTCCAGCGAGAAAAAACTATTTCTTTGGCCCGTAGCGAAATGCCAAAGTACCTATAAAGTAGAAAGTGATGCCTTACGAAATTTCGCTTTCCTATAAAACTAAATGGCTTCAATTTCAATGTCGCACACACAATTTCACACACAGTCAATGCTAATAAAGGTGTCATGGATGGTCTACTCATAATTATAGATAAGTGCAAAGCGGAAATTAACACATGTTCCAGCGACCAACATTCCTGCATCACTTGAAAATATTATTTTCTATATTCGATTTTAAAACATATGAAATGAGTGTTAAAAAATACCTCGGGAAGCCATTTTGTTTTATAGGAACGCTGAATTTCATTAACCATCGCTATAAAAATATCAACATGCGAAGCTTTCCTGTAACTGCTACCACGTAAACAAGATGGCCGACCAAAATACGTGGAACGTTTTTTTTGCGTGTTTGCCTTTCGTATCGGAATTTTTTCCAACCGTATATCTCGATAGGTGTACATTTAAAGAAAAACCTTCTAATTCTTATTGCGTGCGAATACGTAAAAAATATATTACGGTAACTAACCTGGATATCTCCAAATCCCAAATGCTTTGAGTACATGCGGCCAAGAATTGTTTCACTTGTTCAGGGCTCCAGTTGTTTTGTTTCCATGGATCCACTAGTTTTTCACACAGATCAACGAATAGCCCCCTCAGTTCTCTATTTCGATGTAAATTGCAGGCAATTGTAATTATAGATCTCCAATAAGACCTAGTGGGGTAGGATGTAAAGAAACGTAATTTGTTGTCATTGAAAATTAGTATAAAAAAGAAACACTTGTTCAGTTCGCGCCTATAGCCCATTTCATTCCTATCAACGAATGAATTAAAAATCCTAAGGTTGTCTAGAACGTCTGACAAACAATTGTTATAGGTCTCTTCATCCAAAAATAAAAGCTCACACAAAACGAATGGTAGTGGCAAGCCAGACCTAGGATACGCGAACCTATTGAGCCAATTATTTTTTTTTTACGTCGAGCTTTCGTTGGTAGGAAGGATAAATAATGAAACTGGTTCAATTATTTTGTTTTCCCCCAACTATGTTTAGAAATACATTTTACCATAAATGAAAACATACCTGAAATTCGAATCTAATTCTTGAAATGCCTTTTCCAGTAAAATGGATCGAAGCCGCAAACAAACCAAACTGTAAAGGAAAAAAGAAAAATATGTTTTCAATAAATAGTGTAATTCGGTAGATACCTAACGTGAATTGTATATTTGCAAATGAATATTTATTTTGTAGTGTGGGGTGTTCCAATTCGTGCTAAATGACGCGAGAAATGAATCCAGACGACCATAGAGAACGCTGTTATCTCGCTAATTTAGGCGCTGGAAATGTTGGGCAGATAACCGGATTTTGGCCAAAAAATCATTTGCTCGGAAGAAGCCATTTTTGGACTTCGCCGCTATGTTAACAGGCAAAATTGTCGTTATTGGAGAGAACACATTGCACAAGTGTTCGACCATGCATCGACCGTCGGCTCTGGCGAGGTATCCGTCGGAACGGAAAATTTTCCGATTTTATACGATTCGGCGAGTTTTTCTTTGAAATAACTGTTCGGAGAATTGTTCCGAAGTTTTGTAACGAATATCGGCGAATTACGTTGAAGTGGGATAGAGCGAATTTTTTTCTTAAATTTTTGACAGTTAGGTTCCGATATCATTCGACAGAAATTGGTTGCGGAATTTGTTTACGATTTCGAGTGCGCCATCGCAATTCTTTATTTTTCTTCTGAATCATCGGACATTATTTCTTTCGAAATGAGAAAGGAAACTATGACCAACGCGATGTTACTCGACTTTCTGAGGCCAGAGATCAATATATCAAAGCTATGCTTCGAACAAGACGGCACTACATGCCACACAAGCGACGCAACGCTCAAAGTTGTGAAGGAGAAATTTGGCGACGAGATTGCTTCACGGCGAGCGTTCATCAACTGTACGACCCGATCATTCTACTTGACTATTTTGCTAACAAGGCAACCACTTTGCACGAGCTCTTTTCATTTTGTTTTTCTCATGCACTTACTGAAATTGATTTAGTTTTTGCTTACTTAATGTTTTAAGATACAAAAAAAAAGTCCAGCTCGAATGACCAAATTTGATAAGTTCCCGAGAAAAGAAACCAAGAAAAAAAGGTTAAATTTATTTTAACTCAGACAAGTGTACTGGTCGGTGGTCAACAGCAAAGGAGAATGTATAATAAGTGTTATACCATGTTCCCACCAACGTGATTTAGTTAAATCAACTTGATTTAGCTAAATCATCTCATAAATTACGTGATTTATCATATTATACATATTTTCGTGATTAAGATTAACGTGATTTACGCGTGTTTAAATTTTAATTACGTATCTGTCATCACAAATCCACTCAAAATAACATCACTAACAAAAAAAAAACAACAAACTGTCAAAATTAAATTTTCTCGTGAGTTTTATTATTTAGTTTATTGTTTTTTTCTTGGCAGGTATGGCAACAAACCATAAAAAAAGGATGTTACGATAGTGAAAGTTGACGTAAATGTCATATTAAAACACTTTAAAGTTCGGTGGAGACGCGTTTCGTGATGTATAAATCACGTTCGTGGGAACATGGTATTATGCAACTAACTAATGTTTTTTCCATTGGGACAAAAAACCAATTTTTTTTTTGATCTAAATCACTTTTTGCGTTCCATTGGGCAGAAAAATCAATCTTTTTTTCGATTCGGATCACTTTTTGCAGATCTCGATATTTTTTCAGATCTACACACACCAAAATAATTTGCACAGCTGTTTTACGTCAGTTTTAGAAGTATGCTTTCGAGAGAAATGCGCAAAGTTTCGTGAAAACCAAAATACATAAATAGCTATGAATATTATGATTTCGGAGGAATTATTATCTTCATTATCTCCCTCGTCATCTGAAGACTACAAACCACCAATAATACTTCATTTGTATCTACAACAAGGAAAACATTTTTGAGGTCGATATCCATTTGCGATTTTGCCAGAAACGAATGCAATTTGAACAGCTAATATTGTTGTCAATTAACGCACTAATCCATTTACAAAAGCAGATCAATTTCGTTGCGCGTTCCATGAGCACCGTAGAATCTGAGATCTGAAAAAGATTTCTGGTGGTCCCAATGGAAAACCACATAAAACAACTTGGCAAATTCTGAACTAAATCCACTGCAAGAGACAAGAAAAACAGTGAAAAATAAAAAATATATTTTGATTTGATTTGGCATCATTGCGTTTGACGTTTATTTCAAATATTTTACGTACAAAATCGGCTGACACAAAAATGAAAGAAAAACTAATAGAATTTGTCAACGCAAACATTAATTCAGTTATTCGGCACAGGTACAAAAACTTCCAGTAGGACTGGTAAACCGATAAAAACAATACAATTTTGCGAATTGTATTGAATTTGTCAGTTTTCATTTTCAATGAATTTAATTACAAGCACATTTTCAAAAACACATCAGCTGCTTAGTCGCCGAATGACAATAGGTAGCTGATGCATGAATGTCAAACAATTTTCTGCACATCTGTTTTACTTGCAGTACTGCATGCCTCACTTCGTCCAGAAATTCTGCACATGTGGTTTGGACATAAGAGTGATCTCTACTTTGTTTGGCAAGGTCGGCACCGATGACTGAATACAATGCATATCAATAAGAAAGTATTAAAATTCGGTCTATACAAATGCAACGGATTCTTGATATTATAATGTAAATCAACAATTCTTGTTTCGCTAATTTTTATCTTTGTGACAAAGCAATACAATTTGCTCCATATTTCATTTGATTTTGAAATATCGCCGTAATCGCATCGACAGGAAAACCTGTAGCTTGTTAATGTAATGATGATAAAAGTTATACTGGTACTCACTGTTTAATTTCTTTTTCTTTTTCCAATAGGCATCTCAACTCCCGCAAATCTAACAAAAACTCTTTGTCCATTTCGGTGTCGTAATATTCTGGTCCTGTATGCTGATAAGTATATGTCCAATATTCCATCACTGCTTGGGAGCAATAAAACAGGTCGGAGAAGCTTAAGTAATTTAGTTTCTTCTTCGATGTTTCAAAGCGTAAACAAGCTAGAAATACTATTGAAGCATATTTTCTGAAAGAAAAATTAGATTTGTTTTAATTGACCAACCACTTGCAAGCATATGAGTGTGAGCTGTCGCACGCCGTCAAATTAATGTATATATTTAAAGAAAATGGGACTTACTAAAAATCATTTTTAACATTCACACTAAATATTTTCTAGATCACTCACAGTCATAATAGGTATGCAATTTTTTACGGAACATTTCCATTGTGAGTTCAAAAAATTTAGCTTGGATAATAAAAATGCTTCATCATAAGTATAGCGGATTGTCAATTATCGATTATGGATAATAATATGTTTCTATTGGGCACATGCGATTTTTACTTATTAGTTTTAGGGAGTACATGCCAAGTTCAACTAATGGAACCCGATCGCAACTAGGCAAATAATTGGAGCTAACAAATTTAAAAATGCTGCACTACTGTATCTATAATAATTGACAATGGTAACAACTATTTCCCCTGAACATTCTCTTCTTTCTCCTTTCTTACAGCATTTTCCTCTGCCTCTCTTTCTATTTTTCACTCCTCTACTCTTATATTTCTTTAGTTTTATGTAAGTTTAATTATTTATTTTTTATTTATTTTGTAAAATTTATTTTATTTATTTATATTTATTTTTAGCATTTAATTTTTGTTTATTCTTCCAAAAACATGTACTATAAAAGACTATTCTTATTTGTACTTTCCTTTATAAATAAATTGAATTGAATTGAACTAACAAATCAAAGATTGTATAGTTTGTTCCGGATTGGGACAGCTCTTGCTCCTAAAATCAGAATGGTAGTCACCAGAGACAATACTGAGACCTCTAACTTCAGCCGATTTTCCGTTACTTGTCTACAGGCTAAATTTTTACGGAGTGGCCACGATTTGGTGCGCTAGGATTGTTTAATAGAAATTCGTATTGACGAATATCACGTTACATCAAAAATCCCGGCTCACCGGTGTGTGGATAGTACTCTTTTTAGGAAATCATTTTGAACTAACTTTCCTCAGTTATTTAACAAAAATGTATAATGTAATCGAAGTCAATGATATCCAAAAGCGGAAAATACACTACCATAACATCCTATTTAGATACTTTTATTAACCAAATAAATTATACTACTCGCCTTTTAAAAATTTATAATAACTACCAATAGCATTCAGTAATGTTAAAATGTGGTATTCTCGAACTCATTTTCCCCAACGATTGGCAGCATTTTGTTTTAAAAATATGGAAATCTGCAAAAAGTGATCCGAATCGAAAAAAAGATTGATAATTCTGCCCAATGAAACGTGAAAAGTGATTTAGATAAAAAAAAAAAAAGATTGATTTTTTGGTCCCAATGCAAAACGACATTAAATTGACATAACACCGACGAGAAAACAAAATGATGAATTTGAAAAATTGAGGGGGCCAGCGGCAAGAGGATTGCAAGTTGGGGGTTTCAGTATTGTCTCTGGTCGAAACGTTCCCAGAAGTTCACAGCTAAGTATTTGACCTGTTGTTTAGGGAATACTCTAGAGTTGTCATGCAGGGTAAGTGTTAAGTTTTTATATTTTGTTATATTTCTGGCTGGATTCCTAAAAGAAAAATATGCTATTGTAGAACAAGGAGAAGAAGAGTAGGTGAGTGGAGTTTTTATGCGAGAAACATTTTGTGATTGGTCAGGAGCGTAGGGATCAAGCAAAGTAGACCCGAGGCTCGCCCCTGCTTTAACATCCCAAATACTAGATTTGGAGGTTTCTAATCTACGTAAGTCTTACGGTTTGTGCGAAAACTGTGTATGATTGGAATAGTGTAGGTACAAGGGAAAATTAAAGCGTTTACGTTTGAAGACGCATGACGAAAGAAAATCCAAATTTATTATTTCAGTTTTGAATTTGGCATTATTTCATTTGGCCTTATTTCACGTCACAATGTAGAGTAAGTCTTAAGAGGTGAAGTTCGGAATGCAAAATGTAACTTCCTTTCCTTCAAAATAGGAACCAACCTGTATATTTTGACTTAAAATTTAAATTGTAAGGGTAACTATAGCTTATTAGTATTTGGGAAAATTAAAAGTGAACTTACTTGGCCAAATCATCAGACAGCAAAAATTGTTGCTTGATGTTGCTCGTAATGTTGCCTGGTAGTTCTTCAACAGCCTTGAAGATTCGTTTGACGTTGTCGAACTGGCGCCTTGAATGAAAATAAAAAAAGGAAAATTAAAATGACTAAATCAAAAAAGATCACTTCTAAATTCAAGCGGAAAAGAAAAATCTCGACATGAACCTCACTAAAAAAATACCCCACAGATTTAAAAAAAAAACGACCGAGGAGATCTTCATCCGCAAAAGTTCGGGTGATTTTCGGTCCCGTTTGCGTTGACGGGATTTGGTGAAGGAGATTTAACACCGGACTCTACGAGCTGTACAGCGACATTGACCTGGGCAGAAAAGTGCGCATCAGCCGACTAAGATGGCTAGGACACGTAGAGTGATTGGACACCAACGCTCCGGCCTGAAGAGTCTTCGACTCCAACCCGGAGGGACAACGCAGTAGAGGAAGACCTCGCCTTAGGTGGCGCGCACAAGTGGAAGGGGACCTCAACCAACTTGGAGTGCGCAACTGGAGGCAGTTAGCTAAAGATCACGCTAACTGGAGAGGCGTATTGGTTGAGGCCCAGGTTTACCCCGGACTATAGCGCCATCTAAGTAAGTAGGAAAACGACATCAGTCACGAATTTCTTGGCTATATTCGTCGGCTACCTCTCCATAAACGTCAACTGAAAATGCTGCTCATATGACCGATTTCAGCGTATGAAAACCGAGATACATCTAGTCAGACAGCTGTCATTGACTTACTAAACTAGATAGTTGAACGCCGCCAATGCCCCACATCTTCAGACAGTGTGTTGAGTCTTGAGTGAATGCACAAGACGGCACAACTCCCAACCTGGAGCGCCAGGTTTTTCTTTTGACGACCCTAGCACAGCAGGTCGAATACTACGGTGCCAGTAACCAACGTCGGGATATTAGTGCTGAACGTTTCGTGCGCAAGAAAGATTTTCTCTATCATACACAAGCAAATTTCTTCGTGCACACGAAAACGTTTTATCGTTTCGCCTTACAGAATCTGAACCAGACATGAGTATCAAACTCATAAATGCGTATACGAGATGCAAATCCCCGTTCGAAGAGAAATTCGAGAATTTTTGAGAATTGGAGTAACGATTGCGAGTAATTTAGCTCGCATTATATCACTACAATGCCCGCTAGATGAATAGCGGCCATGTCAAACTCCATATAAAAAATATAAGAAAATTGACATTTTCACCATTTGCGCTAGCACTTTCTGTGAAATGTAATTTTTTATTTGGAGTTTGACATAGCGCTATTCATCAAGCGGGCAATGTCTTTGGATACTTAGTTCTACCAGCGATTTACAGAAAAAAGTGTGATCCCTTTTTCCCCTAAATTTCATTCAGGCATATCCTTTTGTTTTTCCATTCAAATGTTTTGAAACTAAAATGTTCACAGGCAAGGCTGGGGCTACAGTAAGAGTAAAACAAATGAATGGTTGTTCCTATTGGGCCGTCAGCGTTGTTTGTGACATGGCTATGTAATGAACCGTCAAACGTAAAGGTACATGGTTCTTTTCAGGCACCAGCCTATCGCTAAAATCATTTGTTTTCCAATTAAATATAAGGTTACGTAGATTACGTAGTTGTGTTCCGAAGCCAGACAACCATCTGTGTGCTAGTGCAAAAAAAAAAAACAGGGGAATAGACACTTCAGAAGTATTAACTATATACCTGCATGATTTTAGCTTTACGAATGTTTTCTCAGACACCTCATCCAAGTCCTTCCGATAACGAGAGGATAACTTTTTCCCCAAGATTTCTCTTGCCACTGGGTCATCAATGGAATAGTACCTTAAAATTCAGTTTCAGCTTTTTGTTATTAAATTAGAGTTGTCAATTTTCTTACTTTTCAATAATATAGGATCTTATTTGTGGTTCCAATTGAAACGAAGATTGCTCCGACAGTTTTACAGGAGCGTGAAGCAGGCGCTCAATTAATGAATACGTTCGGTATTGGTCGAGTATATCAGAAACAATTAGGTCAATATGTGCACCCATAAATTGCCCAAAACATTTCTGCTTTAAATAGAATGATGCTTCAGAAGCTTAAAAAGAATCAGACCATTAAGCTAGATTGCACTATTAAGGACAAGTAAGTTCAGCTTACTGGAATATCCTTCAATCCATTGCTGAAATATGTCAGAGTCAATTAATGTATAATTGCTTATGAAAACATCAATCTCTGCATTCATGTCGACTTTTATTTATTTATTTTAAATTTGTAATCAAATGACGAATATCACTATCACTACAAGCAACGATACGAATTAAATGACGGACCAAAAACTCTATAAAATAAACCGTCAGCATCCGTGCACCTACCCGTTTTTCTTGCAATCTTTAAAATAAAAATCATCCTTCACTCAACTTTCTTGGCTGTGCGATTGTGTGAATATGTGTGAAAAATGGTCGCATCGCGAAATGACGGTGCTTTTGGGTGTACCAGAGAAGAATGAATTTAAATTGTTATGATAATTCGATTATCTTTGTTAACTAATGGTGTTTTTATTGAAGATCCGAAAAAATTGCCCCAAAATTCAGAATTGCTGTTTTTAATGAAATTCGTTGGAGCCCTTTTGCAATAGTAAGATTTGGTTTTCGTTTGCTATTTTTTTGTTGTTTTATAAGATAAATATTAACGTTTTAATAAGCCAAATCAATTCAATTTACATTCGCACGCTTAAATTGCATATTTTCGGATCATGTAGGTAGCGCAAATTTTGTTTTGAACAACACAACAAACATCTCAATCTGACATTTTGCTAGTGTGTGTAGGTGAGTTTGAGGCAATTCCTTAAAAATATCCCATACACTTCCATCGTGTTAAGAATTCCCATAGAATCAGAAAGAGCACTTCTAGATTTGATCTTTTGATAGAAAGGGCAGTTATTTTCTTCAATCGAAAACGCCATAAGAATATCCCGAACACTTCTATGGTGTTAAGACCTGGAAGTGCCCTTTTTTCTTCAATGAAATATATGTCGTTTTCCATTGTGCCAAAGAGCCGCCCAAGTTGTACCAAGCAATCTACTACAATTACAATTACCCGTACTGTCAAACGAAAAGGAGAGCGAAATTTTTCGTTCATGATTTCGTTGTGTCACTTTTGTATGGGATATTTCGTTTCGGAACAGGTCCGTACTAGGCTTACACCGCGATGCCATAAAAGCAAGATTAGTGGGCAGCCATTACCCATTACCAACATGCTTTTTTTGTACCTCAAAACAACAATAGGCCTGTTTTTTTGAGCTTCGAACTCAGCAAAGCAAAGCAAAGTAGGATTTTCAGCACGCAATTACAACAACTACTGTGATTCCTCGAAGTGTCAAGTAGGGCGTAGTTGTTGTAATCGCATGCTGAAAATCCTACTTTGCTTTGCTTTGCTGAGATCGAAGCTCAAAAAAACACGCCTAATGTAAACAATTGGGTTTTGGGGGGATAGACGTAAAAGAAAGATATCCATCTCTGTCTGGTACGAACTTACACAATACACTGAAAAAAAAGTTAGGTATTTAAAAAAATTCTCGATTAATAAATTTCTAAAGAAATTCTAAAACTTAAAAAGAAAATGCGAAGTTTCTGTTGGTTTTTCGATATTTTTACCTATACAAGCAAATAGTTTTAGAAATTGTTTCTGATGAGTTAATATTTTTTATTATTTTTTTATTCAAACATTTATAACATTACACGAATACAGAATTCTTTGCTATTATGTATTCTATATCCGAAGTCCATGGATTTTTGAATGCCTTCCATTCGCTCTGCAATTGAATAAATCCGTTTTCTTTACATCTAAATCTATACACTTGTGTTGTGACTTTTTCGGTAGTCTGTAAAACGATTTTATGAGATTCAGCTAGTGTTGGAATATCCTCATGATGAAAATATTCATAGAAACTTGTCCCCAGTAGTTCTTGTGGCAAAAATCCTATCACAAGTGTTGCTCTGAAAATAAAATAAATAAAACAAGTTCAAAAGTACACTCAATCAAAAAAAAAAAAAAAAATGCTATGGACACGTAACGAATAATTTCAAATTTAACAAATAAAATTCTATGAACGCTTGCAGAAACTTTGCCGGAAGCGGAAGTGACACATGCGAAGTGCGAGTGTGTTGGTGAGCAGAAATTTTACGTGACATTTTTGTCAATACGAATTTTTATGTAACAATACTAAAGGTTGATCTTGCTATAGGTTGTAGGCAAGTAACAGAAAATCGCCCGAAGTTACGGCATCCTTTTAATCTTTCGTGTTAGGATAGGATTATGTGATATTGTGAATGCAGCAAATGGCTGAAAAAACAAAATTTAGGGGGCCAGCAGCAAGAGAATTGGGAGTTGGGTGTCTCTATGGTACCTAATTTATTTTTATCAAAAAATCTGAATATACTTGTACATACCTTTGATCAATGAATAGAAATTTTCCATCAACAGAATGCCTGGATATAAACAGGACTTTTCGAATATTTGGATGATTATCTAGTGATGATGGAATATTAGATTCGCGAGCATTTTGCGGAATTCTTCCAATAGCGATTAAGCATGACATATTTGTAGGTTGATCATCCAAATCTCCATCGTGGTCTTCAATTTTAATTGGTATCCATGACTTCAAATAGCCAGTACATTGAATAACACGATATTTTTTATCAATGTTCATTTTGGATTTTCTTTTATCTGAACTTTTTGAGCTCGAAGATGTATCTGACTCATCCTTAACCTGTGGCTTGGGTAATTTCAGTTTCATTCGGCAAAAAAATGACCTCCTTGCACCTGCACAAAGTTGGTATAAATTGAGTGGCACTTCATTTTTGACTGGAAGCATTGCTAAAAAAAAATCATAAAATGAAATTTATATTATATAATGTAAGTTTTCCAGCTTACTTTTGGCATCGACAAATCTTTCTCTAGGAATTGGTTCTAAAGAAGAGAGTTGTTCTTTTACTTTTGCGACGTCTTTTGGATGAAGAATATCAAACCAACTTTGACCTAGTAAATCATGTTGGGTGCAGTTCAATACATTAGAGACAGATTCAGATACGTACAAAAGTCTTCCACGGTCACACCCAACAACAAATAGAAACCCGTCTGAAGCTTGCAATATAAGGACTTTAAGTTCCTGTTCAGAAAGAAATGTTGGTTTGTAATTGTTTTCATATGAGCTTATGGTCCCACGAATGCTTTTTAGGTGCTGTACGGCCATACGTAAAACGGTCAGTTTGTCTAATTTTCTGTGCATTGAATAGCACATTGGGATCATTGAGGAGAGCTCGTTGATATATGTGTTCATTTTGTCCCGCCTTCGTTTTTCTATCTCGCTGTGATTCTGTCTGTAAGTTTAAAAACAATTGGTATATAGATAAAATGCGATAAATAGTTATATTTCCGATTTTAAACTTAAGTAATTCACAATGACTATATTTTCCATATTCAATTGTGAGCTTCCGCAAATTTAAATTCGAGACTTAAATCTATTATTTAAGAGCGCGCCGCAGTACATTTCTTCTCTTTAAGGTTGTCCCTGCGTAAGGTACCCTGGGATTAGCTTAGAACAAATTCACGAAAACCTAAACGCCCTCCATCATTTGTCAAACTCAAGCGCACTTGTATTGGTAAATCTGAGAAAATATCTAGATTCGCAAAAGTGCTCTGAAATCTGGAAAAGATTGAGGGCGTTCAAGTATCTAGTTTAGTAAATCTGACAGCTGTCTGACTAGATCTATCTCGGTTGTGATTGGTTTAAATCGGTCACGTGGGCACCTGTGACATTTGACGTTTATGGAGGGGTAGCCGACGAATCTAGTCAAGAAATTCGTGACTGAGTACTAAGTTGACAGTTCGGGTATGTGGTTGACGTAGAAAAAGTGACGTTCCCGACCAATCTAGTTTTTGCGTTCAGGTTACATCGTATCCAGACCAATCTAGTCGACTTATGTGGTATTCGTTTGGGCGCTCTCAGATCACTTTTTTTGCTCTCAGATCAGTTTTTATGTTCGTTTGGTACAAAAAAAAGCAATCTTTTTCAGATTTCAGATCACTTTTGCGAATCTAGATATTTTCTCAGATTTACCAACACAAGTGTGTTTGAGTTTGACAACTGGTGGAGGGCGTTTAGGTTTTCGTGAATTTGTTCTACAGCAAATAAAGGCATTGCATCGGGTGAATCTATTTTTGTAAATTATTTTGTGTATAAATATTTAAAAATCAATCGGGACGCAAATTTCGAATGTTTTAATTTAAAACTTAAGCAGTGAATGGAAAACGGTTTGAAAAGTGTTGAAGGCTACACATATTCGAATCGCACGAGTATTATCACAAAAAAGAGCAAGTGACGTTTTTATGTTCGATTAGCCACACGAAATCTGAAATCTGAGAGCGAATCTGAAGAAGCCCAAACGAATACCACATTAAGATAACTAGATTCTTGAATGCGGCCATTGCTTTTTTTTTGTACCAAACGAACATAAACACTGCTCTGAAAGCAAAAAAGTGCTCTGAGAGCGCCCAATCGAATACCACATATATACGAGTATGTACATACTTTCACTGACACCAATGTTTACGACACACGTGTGTACACAGTGTACACTGGCGGTTAATTGTTTATCTATGGAAGGATTGTTTTTTTTTTTTTTGTAGCTGAATTATTCATTTTACGTGTGTTGGAAAGAGTTTTTATATTGAATTATTTCCAAATGCCTTATTATTAATATGTGAAAATCAATTGAAATGGATTTCCAGTGCAAGTGAAAAAAAAAAAAAAAAAAAAAAAAAAAAAAAATAGTTTTATGCCCAAAACACATGTGCAGAATTTTGCATGCAGTGGAAATAGAACCCACACGTTTAAATGGGAGTGAACACTTGTAAATTTAGCATGCGTTGCAGAATTGCAAGTTGTCGCTATTTCTAAATCCACTGAAAACGACAATGCCACCAAAACACAGAAAAATTAAAAACTAAATTTGAACGGATTTGGCATCATTGCGTTTGCCGTTTATTCAAATAACACAAAAATGGAAAATAGAATTTTCAACGAAAACATTATTTCAACTAATCGGCTAAGGTATAACAACTTTTTGTACGACTGGTAAGCCGATAAAAGCAATACAATTAAGCGAATTTTATTGAATTTCTGAATTTTCATTTTCAACGAATTTAATTACAAACAAAAACAAATCAGCTGCTTAGTCGGCGAATGACAGTAGCTGATGCAAGCATGTCAAACAATTTTCTGCACATGTGTTTTGCTTGCAGTACTGCATGCTTCACTGCGTCCAGAAATTCTGCACATGTGTTTTGGGCATTACGCGGCCAACCCAATACATACAAGAACCAATAACATTCGATTTCATGTTCGATTTGCAACAAAAATCTGAGATCTCAGAGCCAAATCGAAAACGACATTATTTGAGTAGGTTTGTAACTATCCGGTATATGAGTTAAACAAGTTTGAACAATTTTCTTTTAAAATGTTTATAAAAATAATTATTTTGCTTACTTTTTATTTTCATCAGAGGTTTTTGTGGACTTTGTATCAAAGTTTTCATCATCTCCTTCGTCAATATCACTAAAAGAGAAAAAAAAAAACATGTATCTTATTTTTTATTTTGTTTATTATTTTGCATTGTTGAATAGAAGTTTGTATTGAAATTTCGTTGTACAAATGCATTCGCAACTAATCTTTGTGCATTTCATAATGATGAGGGACGTTCGTATCTAGTTTAGGAAATTTGACAGCGCTGGCTAACTAATATGTCTCAGTTTTGATTCGCTCAGATCGGTCACATGAACAGTTTTTTCAGTCTAGCCAAGAATTACTCAGTTGACAGTTCGTATAAAAAAAGTAAACACAAAATACAGGATGGCGAATTTTAAGTCTGAAAATTAATGCGAGAAACAGATTAACACAGTAACAGCAACTTTGACAGAACCTTTAGAACCAATGTATTTTAATTACTTTGAACACATTAGCACAGCAATAGGCCTGTTTTTTTGAACTGCGATCTCAGCAAGGCAAAGTAAAGTAGGATTTTCAGCACGCAATTACAACAACTACTGTGATTCCTTGAAGTGTCAAGTGGAGCGTAGTTGTTGTAATTGCGTGCTGAAAATCCTACTTTACTTTGCTTGGCTGAGATCGAAGCTCAAAAAAACACGCCTAATGCCCAAAACACATGTGCAGAATTTCTGGACGCAGTGAAGCATGCAGTACTGCAAGCAAAACACATGTGCAGAAAATTGTTTGACATGCTTGCATCAGCTACTGTCATTCGCCGACTAAGCAGCTGATTTGTTTTTGTTTGTAATTAAATTCGTTGAAAATGAAAATTGAGAAATTCAATAAAATTCGCTTAGTTGTATTGCTTTTATCGGCTTACCAGTCGTACAAAAAGTTGTTATACCTTAGCCGATTAGCTGAGATAATGTTTTCGTTGAAAATTCTATTTTCCATTTTGTGTGAGCCGCAAAATATTTGAATAAACGGCAAACGCAATGATGCCAAGTCCGTTCAAATTTAGTTTTTAATTTTTCTGTGTTTTGGTGGCATTGTCGTTTGCAGTGGATTTAGAAATAGGGACAACTTGCAGTTCTGCAACGCATGCTGAATTTACATGTGTTCACTCTCATTTAAACGTGTGGGTTCTATTTCCACTGCATGCAAAATTCTGCACATGTGTTTTGGGCATAATATCGACAGCGACATCAACGTTAAGGCCAATCATAAATTTGTTACTGCTGTTGCTGTCGCTGTGTTAATCTGTTTTTCGCATAAATAAAAAAGGAGGTCGTGGAACGATACATGATGCAAGTGAAACTGAAATCCCAGATCGGAAACTTTATAGTGCATTTACACCATCACGCACGCATAGTTTCAGTAGTAAATTAAACCCACAATTCGTTAATCAGTTATACGAAATAAATAAATAATTGTCCGTTTGTTTTATAGGAACTCAGAATATCGTTCGTTCACACATTTATTTCACTGTTTTCAATCGAAAATAAAAACAGTTTCCAGTCATTGCAGAAAAAATGTTGGTCGCCGGAACTTGTGTGTATTTCCGCTTTAAAAAAAAAAATAGTTGGCGCAACAGGTCCGGAGAGATCCTAGGCCTAGCTTCTCACAACCATTCGTTTTGTGTGAGTTTCTCATTTTTGGAACGAATGGAAGGGATCTACAATTTTATGCCGACTCCAAACGGCTAATTGAGAAGCTCTTTCGAGACATTTATACTCTCGGATGTTTGTCAGACGTTCGCGAGAGGTAGCGCAGCGGAAAAAAACCCTAAGTCAGAATTGGGTTTTTGCGGGATTCGAACCTGGGACCCCCGCATAGCAGTCCAACACACTAACCACTAAGCTACTGCGACTACGTAACTACAATTATTATGGGTAGAACATCCATGCCACCTTAGGCATCTGAATTGTGATCTCATTCTTACACATTTATTAGCGTTAACTGTCGACAAATGGATCTCTCTGTCCCGTAATGTCCATGTAGTTTTACTTTACAATTATTTGTATTTCTTTGCTATTGCAATTGAATTGGCCTTCGAAGGGGTTGAGGCTGTTATTTAATAATGGGGTAGGTGATGGTTGGGAAATAGCATCGATCTTGTTGTTAGCTTTCTTGTAATATAGGTAGAAATATATATTTTGTTATGTTCAAATTTAGACTTAAGACACCACTTAAAATCAGTTTTTAATCAATTTATCCTTCCAAACTGATCATCTCTTGGATCGTCCCAATTACATACACAAAGTTGCTACTTGTCACAAAATTGCATATCTACCCTTACCGCTGTTCCACTCACTTTATAAAAATCCCGACTTATTACCTCATCAGAATGAAATCATGCATGATTAATGCCCAAAACACATGTGCAGAATTTCTGGACGCAGTGAAGCATGCAGTACTGCAAGCAAAACACATGTGCAGAAAATTGTTTGACATGCTTGCATCAGCTACTGTCATTCGCCGACTAAGCAGCTGATTTGTTTTTGTTTGTAATTAAATTCGTTGAAAATGAAAATTGAGAAATTCAATAAAATTCGCTTAATTGTATTGCTTTTATCGGCTTACCAGTCGTACAAAAAGTTGTTATACCTTAGCCGATTAGCTGAAATAATGTTTTCGTTGAAAATTCTATTTTCCATTTTTGTGTGAGCCGCAAAATATTTGAATAAACGGCAAACGCAATGATGCCAAATCCATTCAAATTTAGTTTTTAATTTTTCTGTGTTTTGGTGGCATTGTCGTTTGCAGAACTGCAAGTTGTCGCTATTTCTAAATCCACTGCAAACGACAATGCCACCAAAACACAGAAAAATTAAAAACTAAATTTGAACGGATTTGGCATCATTGCGTTTGCCGTTTATTCAAATATTTTGCGGCTCACACAAAAATGGAAGAAAAACTAATAGAATTTTCAACGAAAACATTATTTCAGCTAATCGGCTAAGGTATAACAACTTTATGTACGACTGGTAAGCCGATAAAAGCAATACAATTAAGCGAATTTGATTGAATTTCTCAATTTTCATTTTCAACGAATTTAATTACAAACAAAAACAAATCAGCTGCTTAGTCGGCGAATGACAGTAGCTGATGCAAGCATGTCAAACAATTTTCTGCACATGTGTTTTGCTTGCAGTACTGCATGCTTCACTGCATCCAGAAATTCTGCACATGTGTTTTGGGCATAACGCTCCTATCTTTTTTCGGGCGAAAAAGAGTATATTTAACCAAAGAATAAAAAAAAACAGTACTTTGCAGAGTATAGATTTTATTCAATGAAAATTGATAAAGATAGGAAAGGTGGCGCTGTTGTCGATATCCTAAGCCACTCACCCGATTTCAATGAAATTTTGTGGGTGTATGTGGTTGCTTGCAACTTAAAAGGTAGGATATTTTTCGACCTGATAGGTGGCGCCGTTGCCGAGATATAAACCAGAGACAATACTGAGACCCCCAACAATCCTCTTGCCGCTGGCCCCCTCAGTTTTTTTTCAAATTCGCCATTTTCTTTTCCTATCGGTGTTATGTCTATTTAGAATCCGTGTGACATGTAAAAACATACAAAAAATATAAATTCAATGCTGCCAACCGCTACCAACCATGGGGGAATGTGATAGAGTTCGAGAATACCACATTTTAAGATAACTGAATGCTATTGGTTGGTTATTATAAATTTTTAAAAAACGATTAATATAATTTGTTTAGTTAATAATGCGATCTAAATGAGATGTTTTATATACTAGAAACATATTAGGACAAATATTGTTGTGTATTTTCTGCTTTTGAATATCATTAACTTCGATTTGATGTGTACATTTTTCTTAAATAACTGAAGAAAAATTGCCCAAAATGTTTTTATTTTCATACAACCATTCTACAGTAATCATTTTTCATAAATATTTTCAGCAAAAGTGCACTAATTCCAAAAATAAAATACTATTTACACGAAACGAATAATTTCAAATTTAACTGACAAAATTCTATGAACGCTGGAAGCAACTTTGCCGACAGCGGAAGTGGGACACGCAAGGTGCGAGTGTGTTGGTGAGTGACAGTTGTCAATACGAATTTCTATGTAACAATACTAACGCACTTAGCGTGTACCACCCAATAGAAATATAGCTTGTAGGCAAGTAACGGAAAATCGGCCGAAGTTGGGGGTCTCAGTATTGTCTCTGATATAAACATTTCTTTTTCAATTCTTTCAATTTGATTTAATTGGGCACTGGACCTGGTTAGTTAAATTTAATCTTAGTTGTAACGATATGAAAACAAAATGCAAAACGTTGGATGGATTGCATTATGAAAACTTTTTAAATGAATGAATACACTTATCTATTGCGCTGTATTAAGATTATAATATTTAAAGATTTGGTTTTTAAATTAATTTTCTTAATACAATTCAATTACAACATATATATTCAAATTAACATCCACGTTTAGCCAGAGAAGTTTCACATCTGGTGTGTGGTCACAAGCACTCTGTTTTTTTTTTGTATACCTTAACTTAACAGCTCTAAAACATACCACTAATAACGCGGCTTGTTCAGGCAGTTACAGGTATGTACCTACAGCTGTTTCTGAAAGCAGAACCAGCCCATACCCAAATGTTGACCTGTAGCACTGCTATCAATGAAATGTTCATGTTGGATGTTTATAAAACCTTCTTTTATACAATGGTATGCCGCATAGTGCGACATTTAGTGTTTTTGTTTTACAGTTGAATAAACCGTCTGCTTTGGTTTCAGGCCACTCATATTAAAAATTTATTTAAATTTAACATCCCATCTTACCAACTTTCCATCGCTCTTTTTAGATAGGTATGTAGGTAGAAATAGAATATAGTTATCGATAGTCACTTCTTACTTATTTTGTTTATGAAGGTGCGGAAAAATAACTTTCTACTTTTATCTCGGATCGACACAACTAATATTTCAATTCTTATAAATATAATCTCTGCAGTTGTTTGAGAATTAAGATATGTATACAATACTCATAACTACCATAGATATCGAACTGCCCAGTGTAAAGTTTCCAAGTTTCGCTATAGTTAACAAATGTCGTTTTCCATGGGATTCACTCTTTCGAAGAAATCTTACCATATAAACCCCAAAATGAACTTATACTGAAAGTGATAAGAAGAACTATTTGCATGTGAAAAATTAAGGTTATATGGAAACCATTTAAAATAAAAATAATTTTTTTGATCCGTCCATTTTTCGAAAAAAGTCATTCGAATTTGAAAAAAATATTTTTGTTTTTTATTTTGGGAATAGTGTTTCATATTTAAGCCTGACTCTCGTTTATAGGAAAGATGGTAGCTTTGGTTTATAGCACAAGAAGGAAACAAACAACACGGAGAGAAATAGTATAGGTAATTCATTTTTAAATCAAGATTTCTAATCTCGATGAAACGCAGAATCACATGCTATTCTTTATAGTGCATATAAAGCGATGATGTATTATGTATATGGATCACAGTTGATAATAAAAAACGGCTATTGGAACTTTGGCAGTGTAAATAAAGGAGAGTAGTTTTCAAGGTATATTTATTCTTTTATTTTTTTCACGAATATTAATAACAACTAGTCTCGCTTGTGGTCGAAAATCGACCATAACTTTTTATGTATTTAATACTTAAAAACGTAGGTACCACAATTTTCGATATTTACTTTTTTTTTTATCAAAGACAAAGCGACATCTAGATATTGAAAAAATACGTTTTAATAAATAAGTTTTACTCATAATTTACATTTTAATACGTCACTATGAAAATTTAGAGCAAAATATTTTCCACAAGAGGTACCTTCCTAACATCTTTGAAAGAAAATTATACAGTTGTCTACTTTTAGGGAGAGGTAAATTTCATTCCTTCGAAAATAGGTTCTAATCTATGATGATTTTTCGAATACGTTACAATGGTAACACGGCGGCGAAAAATTTAATGTCAACAAAATGCTTTCACTTAACAGTTACTGATAAGCATTTTGTGTGGGGAATTGTTAACTGATGTCGTTTTCCAGTGGGATTTTCAGATTTCAGGTTTTTTCGTGCAAATGGAACATAAATCGAGATTTTTCTTCTTTTGCATTTGAGGTGGTGCGTGTTTTGAAAGTCAGCTGTTCTCAAATTGTATTTGTGTTTATAAAAATCAATAAAATTTATGTTGATATCTATTGCAGCGGCCAAATGTAAATTTTCTTTATTTTGCACTGACTTATTTATAACAAATACTTAAAAAGTGTACGGAAAATTTTGATGTTCACGTTTAATATCAGTGCCGTTAACTAAGGCCATAGGAACTAACGCCATAATGGTGCTAATTCATTTTTAAGTCCGAATTAACGCCATACCATAGTTCACTTATGGGTTATGGCCTTATTTCACTTTCAAATGAGATCTAAAGTCATATGGTGTTAGTTCGTTTTAGAAATTACCTTGGTTCTCATTTGAATGTGAATTTTTATCAAACTGCATTTACACTACCACGCACGCGCATTTTTGCACGAGACGGGACAGAGAGATCCGTTTGTCCGTAGTCAATGCATTTACACGGTCACACATTCCTATTACGGAAAATTAAAGGGATGCCCAAGCCCAATACTAAACAGCCGTCTGACTGAAAGGGACAGCATTACCTAACACGCATAACATTTCATCTAGCTCTAGCACGCTGACTCCAAAATACTGAATGCGTAATTCCTGCTTGATGGGACATACTGCAAAGAAGTGGTAGGTAAACATCGAGTAGGCAGCCGTCTTTCTACTGGAAAGTTTTATATCTCTGTATTCCATTATCTTTGTTGGAAACAGAGATGAAATAATTAAAAGACAGGATATTTTTCGTACGCGTATCCCCCCAAAACCCAATTGTTTAATGTCGATTTCCATTGGGATTTCGAGATTTTGCTCTCAGATTTCAGATTTTTCGTGCCCAATGGAACATAAAACGAGATTTTTCTTCCTTTGCATCTGTGGTGGTGCGTGTTTTAAAAGTCACGTGTTCTTAAATTGTAATTTGTGTAAATAAAAATCCATTCAATTTATTTTAATAAATATTGCAGCGGCCATATGTAATTTTTTTCTATTTTTCACAGACTTCTCGTCTAAAAACGTAAGTAAACACACTTTAAAGTTTGACAAACGTCAAATGTTTTGGTGTTAGTGCAAATAGGTGTGAATCTTGCTCGGATATCGAGATTCACAAAATTGCTCTGACTCTCAAAAAAAGTGCTTTTTCTGTCCCAATGGAAAACGACATAAATTGCAGTTCTTGTAATTTATACCTACGTCTAGCTTTTATAGGCACCGCGGTGTTTAATTGTTTTGTGTTTCGTATTGAATTTGGTTTTTGTGGAGCCTTTGATTAAATCGAAAAAAAAAAATAGTGAATTGCACATTAGAGAAAAGAGAATACCGATTTGTTTGCACATTAAACCCCAATTCATGAACTCACATATCCTACAAAAGAAATGAGCAAATGTGCGTAAATTCATTAATTTTTCTGGAAAACGGCTTCTTGGCAGCCTACTTTCCACTGGAAAGGTATATATAACAGTATTTCATTATCTTTGTTGGAAACTTGTGATCTAATTATATATAAATAGCCAGTGGTTAAAAACCTGTACATACTTATTTACTCTTTTTCATGCATTCATTATAAAAGAATAAGTTTTAAAATGTTTTTATTTTTCATTGTTTGACTTTTGATATGTGCAATTGTGCACCGAACTTAGCCAGGAAATTACTCCATTTAGTCTACGTTTTTGCATTGTTAGTGTGTTGATGGTTTTTGTTATTAGAACTAGTAAACAAAGTGAAGTAAAGTGGTATCATTGCAAAATATTGTTTTGTTTTGCCAATCGAACATTGAACATGATCTCGAAAAAAGAGTCTTCTTTTCTACCCTACTAAAAGAACATTAATCCTTTGATGCTACAATAAATCACAAATTTCCTTTCCTAAATGTATGGAATGGAATCTGTAGAATTATGTCTGCCACTGAGGAATATTAATAGCGGTATTGGAGATTCCAAGTCGTTTAAAAGTTTGCACGGGATACCTGACAATAAATCAAGCACTCATCAGGTTGGGATTCATCATTTAGTTCTGTAAATTTATTCAAGCCTAATTATTTCCATATTTACTTACTTTCTTTAAGGCAGACAAATCAAGAATGGTTTTATCTTCGGGGGAGGAAAGATGTGATGCGGTCTCCTTAAAAATGGAAGCATTGGTTACTGGGAGTGGGTTCAACGTTGCGCCTGATCAGATATCACATTTCAAACATATAATATGTGTTGAGAATGATGGTTATAATTCAGGAAATATCGAAATTCGAGATGGCAGTGAACATTTCAAAACTTCAACTGAATCCCAGTCTCGCCAGAATTTGATGTGTCTAGAAGTATTTCCAGTTCGCTGTAAGACTACGAACGCTGGGTTGTATCGAAGTAAGTTGGGATCTGGTGGCCGAGGTAGATGTATTTTATATAAGGAACAGTGGTTCACACCAAGCGAATTTGAAAATTTCTGCGGCAGGGGATCAAGCAAAGATTGGAAACGATCGATAAAATATGAAGGGAAAAGCCTTCAGTCCTTAATAGACGATGAGGTCTTAACGCCACATGCAACAAATTGCAGTTGCTATATATGTTCCGAAGATGTATCAGGTAATTATTTTTTTAATTATATACTACATAAAATCCTCTATAGATAACCAGTCGAAAACGGATAATGTCAGATCGTGTAGAAGCACAATATGCCGCTAATTTTCTTGTTTCGCAACCATCTTTAAGTCATCATATAATTTAATTGCCCGTTTGATATGTCATGTTACATGCATACTGAATCTACTTTAACTTTCTGAAATATTTAAAACATTTTTACCAAAAATATAAGGATCCCTTATAAATACAAAGGAATCACCTTTACCTTTGGATCAAGCTGAAAGTAAAAGCTGATAAATTCTACATATAAGAAAATATTTTGTTCAACAAAATATGAAGGCATTTGTGTTCCATTGTGACGCCTGATTGTTTGCAGTTGAATTTCGATAGAATGTATTTCCACCGGCTATTGAAATCTGACTGCTTGCAAAGCAAATTCGTATGCTGAACATTTAGGCCCGTTTGCTGATACTGCACATAGCGATTTAAGTTCTACTTAAATTCCTTATGGGCTACTTTTTCCATGTCATAAACTGTCACATAATATTTTAAGTGGAACTTAAATCGCTATGAGTAGTATCAGCAAACGGGCCTAAATGTTACTATTATTAGTGGTTGAGAATTGAGATAAGATGATACTCATGTTTGTTTCAAACATTTTGCATTGTTAATTCTTTTCTTATAGGTTCTGAACATATTCGACTTTTTACGCCCTACAAACGAAGAAAAAGAAACATAGCTGATGAAGAACATACTAGTAAAAAACGGCCGGCTGATATGTGTGCCTCCTCAAGATCCAACACAGACGCCGGGAACTCACCACCAAACGTAGACACTTCTCCCGACCTCGTTACTCAAACCTCTCTAGGTAAATGAATTATTTTGCACTATATAATACTTAATAAGAGATTGCATCCTGAAATGGTATTGCTTGATTCGGCAGGCGGCGTACTTATAAATATCTTATGAAATCATTATCTCAAGAGCCACAAATTAAAAACAAACAAAAACATCAGTAGATATCGACTTATCAATTAAACGAAAATCTTTCTAGTGCGGGTAACCGCCGAGCAGCGGCAAATTTTATAGCATGTATGTTAAAGCTTAGGACAACATATTGATGCCACGAAATCTAACAGCTATTCCCCCGTGTGACTAGCCACGAGACTTTCATCAATGAGCTAAAAAAAATTTTTTTTTTTGTTACATGGAAAAAATGGATTTTTGTCCCACCCTGTAAATAGGAATAAAATAGTTTGAAGTTTCTTAGCAGTGTAAATATTATTGCATAAAATGTAAGGTGTATTTAAAATCTTCCTCTTTTATTTGGCTAATATCGTTATTAAAAAATTAGTTGGTAGTGTTACTATAAGATACTAGATAATGCTTTATTTGCAATTGACATACAAATCTTTTCAATCAAAAGAAGAAAATTCGACTGCTGTTGTATTGTTTTTTAATTTAACACTCATATTTGTGGTAAGTGTGAGTTTTTTTACATGCCACCACAAATAGGATGACAACAAAAGCTTTCCGAATAACACTTGTTGTCAAAAATTGAAAAGAGTTTTATCCCAACTTCGGCTGGTAAGATTTTCAATTTTCTAAACCATCTATAAATAGTTCCCTTTCATTTAAAAAAAAATTTATGTAAATCCACCCACCCGGGTTCTAGATATAAGGTCACACACAAAAGTGAATCTAGTTTTTATATATAGAGATTATTCTTACAAGCTGTTTGTAGGCTACCAATATTTACGGTGATCATTCGTCGTTCGCCTTTTCACTTCGAAATTCCTAAAGAAAATCCCTCTACGATAAGAAATATCCAAGTGGGTACTTTTTCAAATCTCACAAAGCTGGAGTTAGACTATAATCTTGATGTATTGATTTTCAGATTTTCAAGGACCAAGTCGATTGCTTTTATCAAACCTACAAACTTTGATAATAATAACTTGTTTTCACCATTTTCGACTGTATTTTTGTCTAAAAAAAAGTCCTCTTTTGTGTGATTGAAAAAATGGTCACGTGTTTGAGCTTTGACAATTCAATAATTATTTGTCAGCTTTTGTGAACTACAAGCAATTTAAATTTGGAATATAATAAAAAAAAAAAAAAAACACCCGTACTGTGCACTTTAAATATTTCAACTTTTAACAGTCAAATCCGCTGGTCCAGATGGTATATCCCCCATAATTCTGAAGAGGTGTTCTTCAACGCTGGCAAAACCACTGCGTAAGCTTTTCCACTTGTCCTACTTTTCTGGACTCTTTCCGAGTAGATGGAAAACTGCATTTGTCCAGCCCGTTCCTAAAAAAGGCGATTATTCTTCACCCACCTACTACCGACCCATTGCACTTACGTCCATTCTTTCCAAGGTCATGGTAACGCTGATAAACCGTCAGCTTTTGAAAAATCTTGAATCACGAAAACTTCTCAATGACCGGCAATACGGTTTTCGTGGCAGCAGGTCCACTGGTGATTTGATGACTTAGCTCACCGAAAAGTGGAACCAATCTCTCCACCACTCTGGTGAAAAGAAGATTGTTGCGCTTAATATTGCGTAATATAGCGTGCCTATGGGATCGACGCGTCTCTTCTTCAATGGAGTAGAAACTACCTTTCTGGCCGTTCAATTCAAGTTGTATTGGATGGTTTCAAGTCTGCAATTCACGATATAAATGCTGGTGTTCCCCAAGGCTCTGTTTTGTCTCCGACACTCTTTCTCATATTCATCAATGATC
This sequence comes from Cheilosia urbana, assembly GCA_946477585.1. Taxonomy (NCBI): domain Eukaryota; kingdom Metazoa; phylum Arthropoda; class Insecta; order Diptera; family Syrphidae; genus Cheilosia; species Cheilosia urbana. The sequence continues at coordinate 26,979,658 of OX297855.1, forward strand.
TCCTGTCTGTTACTTCTAATCCAATACATTCTTTCGCTGATGATAGCACCCTCAGTTTTTCATATTCGTTCCTTGACTCACGTCGAAACTGGAACGGCGACGTATGCTAAACACATTAAATTCCGATCTTGACAGCATTATTAAATGGGGTACAATCAATAGAGTGGAATTTAATGCTTCCAAAACACAATGCTGCCTTCTATCATTAAAGCGAAACCTGGACCTTCCCCCATTATCCATGAATGGGACTTGCATCGACGAAACCGAACGACTTTCCATACTTGGTATATGTGTCAACGACAAACTGTTGGAATGGCCACATATACGAAGTCGCCAAAAACGCTGCGAAATGTCTAGGTTTCTTAAATCGATGTACTTTATACCCTCCGACTTAGCTACAATATACAATTCCTTTATTCGGCCTAAGCTTGACTACAACCCTCATATCTGGTCAGGTGCACCAAAAACTTCATTGCACCTACTAGACAGAATTCAAAAGCGCGTGATAAAACTTACAGGTGAACATCGCAGAAATGTTTCTTGCCTTTCCTTATTTTATCGATATTTTCACCACCGATGCTCTGATGAAATAGCTAACTGCATTCCGCCCCTTCAACAATTCTCTCGCAACACCCGTCACACATCGAATGCACATCAGTTCACCCTTAAGCCTACCTTTGGACGTACTGTAAAATATAGATTCTTTTGTGAGTCGAACAACACGCATGTGGAATGCATTGCCTCACACGGTTTTCCCCTCTCATTACAGCCCACAATTGTTTACGACCAATGTGCACCAGTACCTCTTTTCTATCCTTCCTATAAACCCTTCCACTCGTGCTGTGCATTAGCATTATAAGGGAACAAAAACCCCTTGGGCACTAGTGAATTATAAAAAAAAAAAAATGAAAAAGCCAAACTGCAAATCAAAATGGCGGCCAAGCAACGCGATGACATAAAATAATAAAAAAAACACCCTCCAATAACAATTAACTATTTTCTTCTCTTATGCAGGGTTACATTTCAACCAGCAAATATTAAAAAGCCTTGAAACTGTATACTCGACAATGGTGAAAGCAACTTCTGATTTTAAGCGAATAATTGTGGAGTTTCAAAATTCATACAGCAAAACAGTAGAGCTACTTTCGAAAGAAAAGAACTTGCAATTAAATCCCAGAACACGGTCTACGGATATCGAGCAAAATACATCGGGAAATCTATTAAGCAATGAGTTACTAACGGCGAAGAAGGTAAGATTGACATATTAAACTGTTCTAGGTATTAATTTTCCGTTTCTAGTGTGCGAATTGTAACCGTGAAGCTTTGGCAGAATGTTCGCTGTGCAGAAGAACGCCTTATTGCTCGACTTTTTGTCAAAGGAAAGACTGGAATTCGCATCAGGTGGAATGTGCAAGAAATCCATTGGAATCTGCAGAGCAGATCATGCTTTTGGTTGACGATCAAACATAGTTGAACTTTGAAATAAACCAATTAATGAATATATGTGTACAGTTAAGTTTCTATGATGTCAAAATGTGCGTAAATATATATGAAGTACGTTTGCGAAATAATTTCTGTTTTTTTTTTTGGACTATTTGGTGAAAGTGTAGTAGGATTAGGTCGAAGGAATGATTATCGTTTGACGCAAATAAGAGGTAGTGTCGTAAACAGAGATGCTAGTTTGGATCTAGGCCCTACTCTGTATTTCGTTCGGAAAGGTAATCCTAATCAAAAGTGCTTTTCGTTCCGCATTTGATTTTGTACTCTGTTAAATATTCGAAACGGAAGAAAATAGTACTCAAGTCTCGAATTATTTCTCATTCTCATTCTCAGTCAAGTCTCGAATTATTTCTCATGAGATCTGTCAAATCAAGAAATCCAAATCAAATAAACAAGCCGGATAAGAACAAATTACGATTTTAAAAGGCAAATAAAACAAAAGAAAATGGATTCGGTTGCACTTTGGATAAATGTGGAAAATAATGAAGAACTCGTTGAAAAAAAAAAAAAACAATTATCCTACGGGACAAATTGTTTATGTGTAAATTCAGTAACGCATCACTCGCATCATGATGCTGATGATGCTTTGCAAAATGTTCATTAATGCAAACTATTGGCATCACCTTCAACGTCAAGTGTTCAAATATTGCAAAGTTGATCAAACTGATGCGCAAACATAACGCAAAAAAGCATCACAGAAATACCTGGTGCGCTGTTGATTCGCCGGCAAAAAAGTAAGAAAAATGCCGGAAGTGAAAGAAAAATAAGTAAATAAACATTTTGATCAATAGATTACTATGCTTTTAAAAAAACAAATTTATAACTTCTTTTTTTTAAATCTTTATATTATTTTGTTCACAAACAATGCGTTCTTAAACTCAAACGATACATTCAATCACCAGCGCATCAGCATAAACTGTGCATCGCATCAGCATAGCAAATAAGCAGCGATATCGCATCACTGCGCAAATGTTTGATGTTTCTGAATTTACACTATTATTTTAGTTTTGTAAAGAACTCTCGCCTTTCGAAGAACGCGATTAACGCTCTGCTCCTTTAAGATCAACTGCAGTTCCAGCCATCTTCTAAAAAGTTGTACCTTAAAGTTTTTAGGGCAAGGTGGCTATAACGACTATTCCTCTGGCATGGTACAATAAACAACATCAAGTTCTATTGCAAAGGTCTGCAGTACGATAGAACAAATATTGCGTCAAAAACACATAAATTTCATAAAACAAATTACATTCTAAGACATTCCTAGTCACTTCCGTTATCAAATTTGTTGTAGAAACAAATTTCCCGTTAGAATGCTTTCGAGTTGACAGTCGGAACTGTCTATCCGAAAGTAGTAGATTTCATTCCGTTGTTGAAATAGAGAGTACAAAATATTCGGTTGGGTATTCCATATAAGTTAAACACCGGTGCCTGCACATGTTTCATGTGTTCATAGGAAACGGGAAGATGATAATCTAGATGGATTAAGTCCAATTGGTAGAGGCTACTTGAGCACAAAAAAGAAAACCGAACTTACGACACTTTTTTTTGCTCTAGGTCACTTTTGATGTGCGATTGGTGCAAAAAAAAAAAGCAATATCCGGTTTCAAAGCACTCTTCGAACTGTATTTTTTCTCAGATTATTCCTTTAGATTTACCAATACAAGTGCGTTTGAGTTTGACAGCTAGCGAAGTTTGTTTACGTTTTCGCGAAATTGTTCAACTGCGAAGCATTGCATCGGCGAGATCTATCTTCATTAATTATTTATGTACAAATGTTTAGAAATCAATGAATGTAAAACGCTTAGTTAGATGGCGAACTCTACACATATCCTAATCGCACAAATATATTATATATATAAAAAACAAAACACATAGTCCGAAATCTGAGAGCGAATTTCAAGAAGCCCAATCGAACACCAACTACATCAGGAACAACAAATGAGAAACGCCAGTACCTTTTGCTTTAATGATATATATTTAAAAAGCACCCCAACATTAAAAAAGTTGATAAAAAATGTCTACCCAATACCTATGCATAATGTATATATGTATAAAAATTAATGCCATCGCGTTACATCTTAGCAGAACTCAACAACTGAAGGGCTTTGTTAAGTTGTGTCCCAAAATCTGGATGAACTTCACTAAAATTCTTTACAGCTCTTGACTGAATGAACGGACTGGCAGCGATCAAGTTTCCGGCAATATTTGCTACCAACCTTGCTCTCTCATCAGCAGAAAGAACATGCGTCCAGAAATCTGTTACTTGTGCAAAATTGTCCCCGAGATCTCCACTGCGGAAACGATCAACATCACCAGACGTTGAATATTTCCCACGAAGTATCCTAGCACGTTCAGATTCTTGGGGACCAGAAAAGGAATTTGGAAAGTAATTAGGAGCTCCGCCTTGATTATCTGTGAAACACATTGAACCATCACGTTGGAAATTTTTAACCGCAACCCGATACGGACAATTGACTGGTAGTTGCAAGTAATTTGGTCCCAGCCTATGACGATGAGTGTCTGAGTAGGAAAATAGTCTTCCCTGAAGCATTTTATCGGGCGACGGCTCAATTCCAGGAACCAAATGCGCTGGGCTAAAAGCTATTTGTTCAACTTCAGCGAAATAATTCGTAGGATTTCTATTAAGAACCATTTTTCCAACTGGTATTAAGGGATATTCAGTATGCGACCAGACTTTGGTTACATCGAAAGGATTGTATTTGTAGCTCTTTGCTTGTTCGAAAGTCATTACTTGAATATACATTGTCCAACTTGGATATTTTCCATTCGCAATTGCGTTATATAAATCGCGAATACTATAATCTGGGTCGGTTGCGGATTTTTCCTCAGCTAACTTGGTGTCCAGGTTTTTAATCCCTTGATTGGTTTTGTAGTGGAATTTGCAGTAAACTGATTCTGCCTTTTTGTTGACCAATTTGAATGTGTGAGACCCATATCCATTCATATGACGGTAACCATCCGGAATGCCTCTGTCGGAGAATAAAATTGCCACCTAAAAATTAAATGCAAAAAAAATAGTATTAAACAGGCGTTACAAGGGTAACATTAATAAAATGCAAATGAAATAAAAAGTTGAGTTTATTCAAACACACCCGGAATTTACGCACTATCTACTCTGATTCATTGCGTGATTATGTTGTACAAATGTGTCCCAAAATATACGGTACAGGGAAATAAGTCCCCGGGAACTAAATCCAGTGAGGGACTGATGTCCACTGAGGGACTGATGTCCACTGAGGGACTGAAGTCCACTGAGGGACTGAAGTCCACTGAGGGACTTAGTTCCCATTTAAAGTGGAAACTAAGTCCACTTTCTTATGGGAACTTAGTTCACATTCAAAAATAAGAGAAGGGAACTAAGCGAACACCATTTGATTTTTATGATTTCTCACTTACTTGGTGCGTTGTTTCTGGTCTCAGCGAAATGAAATCCCAAAACATGTCCGGATCTTTCAAGTGCGTTTGTGGATTTCTTTTTTGTGTGTGTATAAAGCTTGGGAACAATATGGGATCCCTAATAAAAAATACAGGTGTGTTGTTTCCAACCAAGTCCCAGATTCCATCGTCAGTATAAAACTTAACAGCAAATCCTCTGGGATCACGTACGGTATCAGCTGAACCGCTTTCTCCGCCGACCGTTGAAAATCGTACGGCTATTGGTGTGCGCTTATTTATGTTTTCAAAAACTTTTGCAGCACAGTAGTTGGTTATATCATGTGTAACTTCGAAATATCCAAATGCACCGGCACCTTTTGCATGAACCACACGTTCAGGAATTCTTTCTCTATCAAAATGAGACAGTTCATCCAAAAAAAGTGCATCCTGTAAAAGCAAAGGGCCTCTCGGTCCAACCGTAAGCGAGGCATCTTTCACATCAATTGGTGCTCCGGATCCAGTGGTAGCAATATTCAACGTACTCTAAAAATAAAACAAAGCAAATACAAAATGTATGTTAGAGTTAATTTTAAATAGGATGTAGGTATGTATGTGTGAGGATGTGTCATATAAAATTTGCCGCATAAAAATTATAGCATCTTCCGATGGAGTGAAGACTTTTGCGCCAATTCGTATGTTTTTATTGTAACTGATTTACAGCGTTGCCGCAAAATGTTTTTTTCGCGTATCACCAGCAAAAATCTATAAAAAAAAAAACAGCTTTCACACTTTTTCAGTTTACTGAACCCAGCAAACATTTTGTTCAGTAAAACTGAAGAACATACATTCATATAACATTCATTTATGTGAACCAAATCTGGTTTTAGATTAAAACGAATACTGACATTGGATTTTCATTCACATAAATGAACTAAAATGATTATTGCATTAAGTTTTCAGAATTTGAATTTAAATTTCCTTCACTTAAATGAATAAAAGTGAATAAATGAATATAAATAAGCATGCTTGTATTCATTTTAGTGAATGTTTCTCCAATCATTTATGAATCATTTAAAAGATTCAGAAATGAATGCACATTTCTCAGGAAATTGGATTGAAATTGAATCATACATGAATTTATATCTGAAGAATTTCTCCATTTAACTGAATCATTATGATTCATATACATACAAACGTTTGCTGGGAAATTACATTCCACAACATCAGCGGTTCCAAAACTTTTTTAGTCGCTGAGCACTTTTTTTAGGTGAAAAATTCCTCGCGGAGCACTTCGTTGATCGTTGCACTTATGCTATTTTCGGGGATTCCCTATACCTACATAATGTTGATACTATCATCCCTCCCATACCACATATTTTTACACGAATTATTTTTTTAGTTTGTTTGTATGTGTTGATTTCTTTTAAATGAACATTTCAAATTTGATTGCTGCGATCAAAATGACAAGTTCAGAAGCACAAAATGAACAAGTCACTAGTGTAATGGAATTTTGTTAGGTAGATATTCTTTTTTATTATCTTTCCGCGGGGCAATTGGATATCCTCCGCGGAGCACACTTTGGGAACCGCTGCACTACATTATAAACAAAACTTAATTTTTATCAACAAACCATGTTCTGTAACTCATGCGATAATTTTTCGCATCGTAAACTTAGAAACAAACATTCCGCCGTGTATCGCATCTGGAAGACGATGGAGTTTTCTAACTCCACGCGAAAATGTGTCCTCTAGTAGCTTTTTAGTTCATGGAAATTTTGGAAAGATTCCCCCAAGCTGTCAACATACTTATGGAAAACAAAACAATACGAATTTATTCAAATTTATTTTATAGGTATTTTCACTTTTCAGTGGAGCTGTATTTTTAAAAATATTTAGCTTATCACAAATTTTGTGGCAATAATATGACCTGGGGGTCTATTCTGGTTCTGTGAAAGAGTGAACCGAAAATGTTTTCACCCTTTCACGCGCAATTTTGATTCTCGTTCTATGAAAATGTGAAACCAAACGTCAACATTTTTCATATGAATAATTTCTTTTCACGGCCCCAGTTGCAAGTGAATGTTTTTAATGAAAGTTTGAAATTGACAACCCTCTTTCATACAACACAGTGTGCGGTATTGAATTCACCACGGTATTTTCACTTATAGAACCAGAATCGCATTTTAGTACAAAGTGAATCGAAAAAATGAAAGCAATGTGTAAAAGCGAATGTGAAAACGATTTATTCGATTCACTCTTTCACAGAACCAGAATCGACCCCCTGGCGTAACATGTTACGGATTCATTAAAAAAAAAAACCTTCTAACTATATCTATATATAATGTTTCCATCCACCGTCATATTCATAAAATATCTACAGAGATTAATTTGTTTCTTGAATGAAGGTCATTCTATAATCAGCCGTAAATTCAAGAAGACCGTCAAAAAACTAAATTATACTAGTAATTTTTTTTTTTTTTGTTGAAATTAATATGTTTTCGCTCTCATAGTTATAGAACCTGTGCCTTGATTTTGTGCGGTTTTTCCCGCAATGGCGGTTGCGGAAAGGGTTCACGTTTAGGCAGATTCTATAAATGTCTGCGTGATGTCGAGAACTGACAACTTCCAATATTTCCTTATCTATTCTAGCCTTGTTCCTGAAAATTCCAGGCGAGCTTTCCCATACGCAACCTAATTACGTAGGCATCGAGAAGGATGTCGGATGAGAACAACTGACAACAGCGTGACCGTTGTGCGACAATTTGGTACTTTTTTCGAAGACCCTGATACAATTTGTTGCTAATTTGTTCCTTTTTGTTAGTTGGAAAAGACACTTCAGAGAGTTTTCAAAATAAATATGTTTAAAATATAACGCTGTTCCCTATCACACCACTATTTTCGGTTAAAACGAGGAAATACTTGTTAAATATTGTGAGAAAATTATAAATTTGCAGAAGAGCTTCAGAAAAGGCACTTTTTTCTTGCATATTTTTTCTGCGCAACTTTTTAAAACTAAATTGAACGAGATCTTAAAATATGGATATAAATATTAGTTGATATATTTACATCCAATGTTAATTAACTTCTATATATTTATAATTAAAAATCAAGAACGTAGGACCTATTTCATTTTAAAATTTGTCATTCGAAAAAGAATTGCATCTATTTTTTGAACTATCTTAAGGACATCTCTACTGTGTGTTTTTTCGTTTAATTTTTGTTTTATATGATGGTTAAACTCAATCTTAGTATAAAAATGTTGCTTATGAATTATAAAGTTAGCTAATCAAATTCATTTTCCTCAAATATGAATTTATAATTTTTTCTGTACGAAAAACTTTTTCCGATCACAGAAAAATGAATAAATTCTTTTTCTAGAAAATTTAAAGATAATTGGCTTATTTTTTTTATAAACTGACTTTATAATTCATAAGCAACATTTTAAGACTAAGATTGAGGTACCAAGTTTAAGTGGTCAAAAAAGCAAAAGAAAATTTGTACGGTTCCGTTTTACGTATGGCTATAACTGGGGCCTAAAGTTTCTCTACAAATTTTACAATTTTCGAACAATATTTTCACAAGTATTAGCTCGCTTGACGTTATAATTGTATTGTGATACGCAACCGCGCCAATTTTAAACATATTTATTTGGAAATCACAGTTGTATAAAGAATTTGCGAAGTTTTTTTTTCAACTAAAAAAAGGGAAAAATTACCAGCAAATTGTATTAGAGTCCTCGAAAGAAGTGTCAAATTTTTGCACAACGGTCACGCTGGTCAAGCGCGCGGTGCACTCACACATTAAAATCCGATTCGGAACGTTCCCTAGCGCAATTGCGGACAAAAACCGCAGAAAATCAAGGCACTGAATATATCACATATTTCCAGGGGTTTCATATCGAAATGTTCCTTGTGATATAAATTGATATAGTTTTCGACATTAACGGTATTCACTTAAACGTGTAAAACCCCAATAAACTGCAGAGATTTACCACCTCGTAAAAGAGCTGACAGATTTTGTATGGCCATTGGTTTATTAGGTGAATACCCTTTGTGTTTCAATATACCTACCTAGTTTTTCATATAGTTTTTGTGATAGATAAATCGACGCGAATGGGCACAGATTTTGATTTTTAATGTCGTTTTCGAGTTGGCATTTCAGATTTTGATCTGAAATTTCAGGGGCCATACGTAACTGAATTTTATGAATGGCAGAACAACAAAAAATTCAGTCTGTCACGTATTTCTTGATTAAGAATGCGGTAGTTCATCCCTAGATTTCTGCTGCAAAATCCAACATTAAATCCGAATTTGATTGGTTCTTGTGTGTATTGAGTTGGCCGCAAAAAAAACTTTTTTTTTTCACTTGCACTTCAATTGATTTTCACACATTTATAATTACACATTTCGAAATAATTTAATACAAGAAATTGTTTCCATACGGTAAAATGAATAATTCAGTAAAGGTGCCTTCAAACGATAAACAATTCGTGACTGCCAGCTGCGTGCCATAAAAATGTATACCTACCTATTATGGAAAGTATGTGTAAAACTGATAAAAAGTTGAGATTTCTGAAAATTACCCTAGACCAAAAATGATTTTTTCTCAAAAATATTGATGTTTTCCAAATCGAAAACGACATTAGATTTAACTCAAGCCTATTGGTGTTTTTCATTATAACTTTTTTGGTGAGCTAGAAGCTAGACTGATCACAGACTGTTTCGAACTATCATATCAAATTATTAGCTTGTCAGCAGTAAACCGTTTTTATGGAAATTTTCCAAAAAAAAAAAAAAAAAAAACGTCCACCTATATCGGAGGTCAGATTCTTTTCTTTCAAATGCAGCTAATACCATTCACCGTTTCAAAAAAAATAAAATTAAATTCAATTAACTTGAAACCATAGTGGTCGCTTTCACGATGTCAAGGACACAATTGAAAATTCAACTGAGTGCTCTACTACCTACCAGCTACGCTACCTACCTCTTCATAAACATCATGTGATCAATCTAGGCCAGCGTAGAAACTGAAAAGCTGTGCTCTCCATTAGTACACAATTAGTAAAATAAAATAAAAAAGTTTGTAAAATGACGTCTTTACCGTCTTTTGGGAACTTCAATTGGTATTTTCTTGTTTTCTCACAAAATAAATTTAATATTTGTTGTAAAGTCATAAATAAATGTTTTAAATATGCAAAAAAAAAGCGGTTCCAGTTGAATGCACAAGACAAGAATAAATAATTTTTCTAGTACCTAAATTAAAGTTTTATTAGTCATAACCTACATTTTTCAAATTTAAGTTAACAAATTAAGTGCCACAAGAAATCAAAATAATTTGAATCCCGTTGCGTTTTATCTATGGCTACCAATGCATAGGTATAACTGTCTAAAAGTTGTCCTTTCCATTAAGCAAGGTCATTGCCATTGCACTCAGAACTGTAATGATTAAATCAACTTAATTGAAAAACAAAATTGTGTTTTTCTTATACCTTCCAAGCACAATATTAGTGATGTTTATAATATAAAAGTAGCAAGTATGTACATATTTACAATTTATTTTCGTAGATAACTCTTACGATAATGAAATACATACCTACATGCGATCCAATTAACGATTATGTTGATAACAAAGTATTTGCAGAAAAATAACGTACATACGAACCCCTAAACTGCCACAGATAACCAAACTATTTATATCCATTGCAGTTCAAAGGTACCTTAATAACAAACATGGACAATTTATTAAAATTGTGAAATATTTATGGAAGATGCTGATAAGCTTTGGCATACTGTTTGCCTTCTGTGAGCAAAGTCTAAGGAATGCAGTTTCACAACTGCATTGCAAATGATAAACATAGGTACGTAAATACATGGTATTACAAATCGGACTTACATCTGCACTTTTTTGATATTCCAGAAGCTGATTAGCTGCCGCATCTCTTCCACTTTCAGCCATTATTTGAGTTACAATATTAAAAATTCAGTGCTTCTCTAATTCTATTGTCACTACCTTTCAAGAACTTTTCCACTTCTGTAAATTCTTTTCTCGTTTCGATATTATTTATACTTACCAAAAACAAACAAGTTAAATGCAAAGAACCAAATAAAACGGTTTAAGAAATAACTTCCAATTTCCAGTGCCTGTTTTGTACGGTTGGAATTGGAATGCAAAAGCTAATGCCAGAGATGGATGATGAATAGAGATGTATATATTTTGTACGTCTATCCCACCAAAATCCCAAACCCATTTGCATTGCTTGCATTGTTGTTTTTGTAATTTCAACCCCCGTCTGTGAATACGTGTGGGCTACAAAGAAGCTATGTTGCATTAAAAGTCCAATTCATGGACTCACATATGCTACAAAAGAAATGAGCAAATGTACGTGACTTCATGAATATTTTGTGAAAACAGCTTGTAGGCAGTCGCAATTTTACTGGAAAGTAATATACCTCTGTATTCCATGATACAACAAGACAAGATAGCGCAATGAAGTTTTCATTTTTGATTTGTTCTGCGCATGTACGTCATAAGAGCCCGATGAACATTTTGACATTTGGCATTTACATGATGTGTTTTATATGGAATGGTTTGTGTTGTTCCTTTCAATGTTTAAATTAATTGTAAAATATGAAAAACATTGTTTCATAATTGTTTTAAGTATGTTTGGATAAACATTTACGTCCGTATCTGTGTTTTTGTTTGCTGTTCCTATGGTATATAGTCGTAGATTTATTGTATTTTGGTTTGCTCGACGCGGCGGCGTATGAAGGAATTTATAAGAAAAAATGTATTGTATACAAAAATGCTAAATGTGAAGTGAAAGAAAATAAAATGTTTTAAAAACAAGTGGTTTAGTTAATTATTTTTTTATATTTTCGTTTTCTGGTGTTTTTTTCATCAACTATTTGTTTGTTAAGAAGGCGAATGCGAAAGTACATTCGCGAGCGGAAGAAAAGTTTTTTTACGCGGATGTTACAGTCAATTTTAGCTTTTTCGGATAAATCGATTAAGTGGGTCAAATAATTTGTCCGAAGATTCAGCCCATCGCCGTTGACAACATTGAAAACGTTTTCCAGAGCTTTCATATCAATCATCATAGCTTCCGATGGCTTCGAAAGGCCACCTTCGCTGAGCTGGTTGACCCAAGATAAAGAATTATCTTCAGTTTGTCCAAGCTCAGGCAGATTTTCTTTCAGCCGGTGACAAATGTAACCTGCTAAGTTTTCCAGGCCATCGTATGCCATCGGAATTTCAAGTTCTGGATCCGAACATTTTGCTTCTTTCGGTATCTTTATAATGTTGAAGATTTTACCTGTAATGAGTAAGTAAAAAGAAAGATCTCAATGATAGCAATTATTGATTAAATGTGGTCTAATTTAGAAGTACCTGTTATAGATGGTTCTTCAAGGCTTAAGTCTGGTGTACTATCAACGCTTACGTTGCCGTTTTCAGATAGAGCCCCTTCATTAAAGCCAAGAATATACGATCTTAATCGGTATTTAAATTCCTGGCGATCGGGATGGTCGTGCAAACCACCTTTCGACCTCATAATGCCAAAGAAATTTTCAAGGACATCTTGGTTCAATCTATATGTTAGTACGTATTTAAAACCAAAACGTTCACTAATATCCTCATATAGAAGCTGTAACGCAGTGTTAGATTGAACAATGCCTTAAAAAAAGAATTAAATGATACAAACAATTTCAACGTTTTTCATTACAAAATTAACCTTTTTGAAAAGGAAGCATGCATTTTTTTCCGAGGACCCTCATATTGATCATCATCTCGGTCATTCTGTTTAGAATGCTGTTTTGAAGTTCCAAGTGAAGCCCATATGCGTGCACCCTCTCTCTGGAATCCGCAAAAGGCACCCGCACGTTCATTATATCGAACCAGTCATTTGTCTAAAATATAACAATCATTATATAATAAAGTGTTCTGTATTTGTATTGATTATGTTGATCAATTTAAAAGCAAGACTGATACTCACAAGTTTAAATAGCTCTTAGCACTCCTCCCAACGCTCATCTCCTATCAATCCCAAGTTACCTGCCCGTAGCAAAGCTTGCGACACGGTATGTGAAAATAGTTTCGTAGCCGTCTTAACTTTTTGGCGTTCAGCCTGGACAACATTTAAATGTTTTTCTGATATTTTATGAGTTATACTCAATTCACCAGAGGTGCAAGACAAGAGTTTTAAAATAGTCTCCTTTCTAGCAACCTTGTTATTTATCAGGAATCCACTGTCGATGAAGTGGTTTCGTAGAAGTTTAATCAGATGTGGAACATCGGCGAAAACATAAATTTTGTTTTCTTTGTATGTAAACCTATTAAATAATACAAGTATATAAAGTAAAGGACAGATGAGAAAAAGGAGAAGTACACATACCACGGCTTATTCATGTTGATGCCTAGCTCATTATAGAGCCCTCGATTGGAACCTCCAAGATCACTGGTTACAGCGACAATATTAAAGCCACAATTTCCAAACGTTTTTAAAATGCTGAACAAAATGGTTTTCGTCATTTTGCAGTCATAGTCGTAGAATATTGGCTGCTTCCATTTTCCTAATAAGCCTGTTGTGGATATGTTTTAGTTATGTTTAATTTTGTAATAAATAATTAAGTTCTAAAATTTACCTCTTAGCATAGCTACTTGCACATATGATGCTGGCTTAAGGGTTGCATCTGTTGATCGGTCGTAGCAGTATGCTTCCTTAACTTTAATTTCATCGAAGCTCAATATACAAACTTTTTGGGTCTCAGTTAACTCTGTTGCTGCGCTCATTATTCCGACAACTGGTTTTAGAATACCAGGCGACATATCTAATTTTTGTGCCCAGCTCTGCAATGTTCGTGGGGCAGGAAGAGGAAATTGCTTTCTTCTGAGCAATTTGTATGCCCTTGAGCTTGCGGAATAGAGTGTTATGGACTTGGCTATATCTTGTTCCGACCAATACAACTTTTTTAAGGGATTTTGTAATTTCTTCACCTGTCCTTGGGTAAAAATTTCCAATAACTTCTTCTCCATGTTCCCTTTTTGATAATTGCTTTTCTGTAGCAGTATTTCCAATTCTGTGATCTTTTTCTTTAAAATGCTATTTTCGTTGTCAAGTTTTATCCTAAAATAATTGAAAGTCTCATGTCTCATATGTCTACTAATACACACTTTTATAATAACTTACATCTGTTCTTTCATCACACACATTTCCTTAGCCATTTCTTCAAAGTGAAATTTGTCTGCTTGGAGCATAGGATCATTTTCTTCCTCATTTGGTACAGGGAGTGCATTAAATTCTTTTTCAGAGTCATCAGGGTCACAAGGATCTACAGGATGAACTTCATTAAGATGTCCCATAATGCCCTCAACCAGCTCTTTATTCTTGCGGATAGCCATTCTTTTTGAGCGGCTACATTTCGGAGAATTTGGAGCAGAAGCATCAGCTATTGGTTCGCATACGTGAACTTGCGGAACAGCACCAGGTTTCAATTTTCGCCGAACTGTAAATCCTACCAAGAAAGCACATGTTTTAGCTTAAAACCGACTATATTTAGACGCCAATTTACCCATTTCATATTTTATATTGTTTATAAAATCGTTTGCAACAAAATGCAAACTACAAAGCCTTGCAGTTTTCGGATTTATTTGATCTTTCCGTCTGCAAAACGATATCCATTGCTTCAAAATATGTTTTTCCTTAGGAAAGTTATGGAAGCTGGTGTCTAAAGATATCTTTTTTCTGGTATTATTATTGCACTCAAATGCAGAACACACACCCATTTTAAAAATCGCTTTTATTTAATTATATTTAGTTTAAATACACTATGTTTCACAAACCGTAAATCGTACTTCCGTTTCCGCGCGAAATTTACTTTAGTGTATGCGCTTCTATGACGTCATAATTTGTTGACAGATGAACAACAAGAATGAACGACATGCGCAATGCGATATCTTGTTTTGTTGTATCATGTCTGTATTCCATTATCTTTGCCTCAAATGATAATCGCGTAATTCATCAAATGATCATCATCGGGGTGGGTAGGTACCAGCGTTGCCACTTACATTCTTAGCAAATGTAGTACATAAGAAAAAAAAGTAGCATTTTTTTTTTTAATTGAAATTAACTTTCTCTTATTAGAAACACTTCTATGTGGAAGACAGCATGAGTCCAGCATATATGCAGATAGTTCTTCAAATAATTAAGTTTCCTGAACTACTTTTTGTTGGTTTAATTTCACCCATATTGCCACAATATCGCTATTTTTAGGTCCACATTTCAAAATAAGATCGAAAACCCAATCAACAAGCGCTACTGGTCTTTTAAAATGTCCAAATTTGCTTTCTTACAGGGAAACTCCTTTAAATTTAAAATGGTTGGCTCTTAAGAAATGTATTACTTTGGGTAACGAATGTAGTATGTAGTACGACGTTAAAAAATCCAGCGAATATATATGTAGCATTGTACTACATATGTAGTACAAATGTACAATGACAAAATGGAACTTGTCATTATACTACATATGTAGTACAATTACGTCATTTAGTCGGATCGTTAATCGTTTTTTTTACAGGTTTAGCAAGACAGCAACCTGATGTGACAACCGACAATTCAAGAAAAAACAATTGTGATAATTGTTTGGATTTTTTTGTCATCAATTACGATGTCGAATTGAGCTTTTAATGGAAAAATGGGTCGTTAAGTGTGAATCATCACAAGAAAATTTTTCTTGAATTCAATTAATGCAATTTTATGATTCACGATGACGTTCGATCCTTATGTTCTTTCACAAAAAAAAAAAAAAAATTGTTTTTGTAAATAGATTTAATGACAATGGAACTTGTCAATATGATGAAGAACTTTGATCATGTAGCCATACTGGTGTTTTGGGGTTCATTTACTGGTTACTCATGTGAATTATTTAGTACCGTTAATTAAGCGACGCTGGTGTAGCATAGATCACTAAGACCATTGAGGAACTAGTTTCCTTAATACGTCATCCTTAGGTGGGATAGATCAGGACAGCTGCAGAGAAGGTGGATGACGGACTTCTCTTCTTCCTCATCCCTATAGTTTCTGTAAAAGACATTGTATGGCAGTCCGAGTTTTTGCGCGTGTCTGCCCAGAATATAATCCCCGGTAATGACATTATAGCAACTAATGAGATACCTACTAGCTCTGTTGAGTCGCAGAAGCTCCTTGGATCTTTTAGTATCCAGTATCGGCCAACTAAGGCTGGCAACGTCGCAATATCCTAGATGTTTCCATCTATGATTTACTTTTCTTGTTGCTACCGCATTATTAATTTGTTTAGCGTAAGACAGCGATATCAACGGAGGAGCCTAATCTTGTAAGTTCCTCAGCTGCACAGTTCCCTGCGATGTCGCAGTCTTAGTGTTCCGGAACCCAGCCAAAGGTGAGGTGAGGTTATCCAGCTATCTCGTTAAGATCTTATTACGCTGGATACTAATGTGGTATTCGATTGGGCGCTCTTAGATCACTTTTTATGTTAGTTTGGTCAGCTACGTTCTACACGGCCCTTTTTTTTTTTGAAGCTCTCTGACTCTGACAACGAATTGCTGCCGAATATCATAATGTGAAATGAACGCGTTTTTATTAATTGCTTCATTTATTTTGTTCCGAAACGGATACTTCGAACGCAATTTGAGTTCCGATCGAATTTGACTTTCGCATCGGAATTTTTTCCGAACGGGTAATCGATAGAGGTGAATTTTCCTGTGTGATATTGCATTAGTCGACAGCCACGCTATGGCTTGACGAATATTTGTGATTTCAGCTTGGAAGACACTACAGTGTTCCTAGAGGGAGAAGGAGAAGCCCAAGCTCAGTTCTTTTGAGAATACCCTGGCTCCGACTCCCTCTAATGTTTTGGCACCGTCCGTAAATATTGACAGTCTTCCTTCGTGAAGGACATTCAGTCCCATCGGGATCTTTCCGGTTTTCGTTTTAAAATCCTGTTTCGATTTCGAATTTCGGATGTTTGTCAGACGTTCGCGAGAGGTGGCGCAGTGGAAAAAACCCTAAGTTGGAGTTTGGGTTTTTGCGGGATTCGAACCTCGACCCCTCGCTTAGTAGTCCAACACACTAACCACTAAGCCACTGCGCCTACTTTACATGACAATATTCTGCAGCAATTCGTTTTCGGAGAGATTCGGTTCCACGCAATGCGACAAGGTGCGCTATATGCTATCAGAGTATTTTTCGGAAAGTTGTATCGGAACGGATACCTCGAATGGAATTTCTCCGATTTCGTACAGTTCGGAAAAAATTCCGTTCCGAACGGATAACTCGATAGGGGTGAATGATGTGGTATTCGTTTGGGCTTCTTCAGATTCGCTCTCAGATTTCAGATTTCGTGTGGCTAATCGAACATAAAAACGTCATTTGCTCTTTTTTATGATAATATTCGTGCGATTCGAATATGTGTAGCCTTCAACACTTTTCAAAACGTTTTCCATTCACTGCTTTAGTTTTAAATTAAAACATTCGAAATTTGCGTCTCAATTCATTTTTAAATATTTATACATAACCAATTTACTAAAATAAATTCACCGTATGCAATGCCTTTCTTTGCTATAGAACAAATTCACGAAAACCTTAACGCACTCCACCAGTTGTCAAACTCAAACGCACTTGTGTTGGTAAATCTGAAAAAAATATCTAGATTGGAAAAAGTGCTCTGAAATCTGAAAAAGATTGCGTTTTTTTGTACCAAACGAACATAAGAACAACTGATCTGAGAGCAAAAAAAGTGATCTGAGAGCGCCCAAACGAATATGTACCACATAAGGCGTTTTTCTTTTTTAGTTCAGAGCTGAGCACTGAACTGAGCTCGAGCTATAGGCGTTTTTCTTTTTTAGTTCAGAGCTGAGCACTGAACTGAGCTCGAGCTATATGAGCGCGCTCTGAACCGAGCGTGCTCAGATCGTTCTGATGATTTTCTGTTTTTCCTGTTTTTTTTTCTCTCAAATATGACTGGAAGTGTGAATGTATATGTGTAATCAGCATTTTACTCAGCTTGCTCAGTCAATTAATTCTGAGCTCATAGAGCGCGCTCTGAGCATGCTCTGAACGAAATAAGAAACACAAATTCGAGCTCTGATGCATCTGAGCTAAAAAAGAAACACAAACTTTTTGTATAACAGTTCAGGTTGTGCTCTGAACTAAAAAAGAAAAACGCCTTATATGAGCGCGCTCTGAACCGAGCGTGCTCAGATCATTCTGATGATTTTCTGTTTTTCCTGTTTTTTTTTTCTCTCAAATATGACTGGAAGTGTGAATGTATATGTGTAATCAGCATTTTACTCAGCCTGCTCAGTCAATTAATTCTGAGCTCTTAGAGCGCGCTCTGATCATGCTCTGAACGAAAAAAGAAACACAAATTCGAGCTCTGATGTATCTGAGCTAAAAAAGAAACACAAACTTTTTGTATAACAGTTCAGAGCTGAGCACTGAACTGAGCTCGAGCTATATGAGCGCGCTCTGAACCGAGCGTGCTCAGATCGTTCTGATGATTTTCTGTTTTTCCTGTTTTTTTTTTTCTCTCAAATATGACTGGAAGTGTGAATGTATATGTGTAATCAGCATTTTACTCAGCCTGCTCAGTCAATTAATTCTGAGCTCATAGAGCGCGCTCTGATCATGCTCTGAACGAAAAAAGAAACAGAAATTCGAGCTCTGAAGTATCTGAGCTGAAAAAGAAACACAAACTTTTTGTATAACAGTTCAGGTTGTGCTCTGAACTAAAAAAGAAAAACGCCTTATAAGTGGTTTAACGCGGTTCCACTCAATGTGACAATATGCCTTCGGAGAATTTTTCCGAAAGTTGTATCGGAACGGATACCTCAGGCGTTTTTCTTTTTTAGTTCAGAGCACAACCTGAACTGTTATACAAAAAGTTTGTGTTTCTTTTTTAGCTCAGATACATCAGAGCTCGAATTTGTGTTTCTTTTTTCGTTCAGAGCATGATCAAAGCGCGCTCTACGAGCTCAGAATTAATTGACTGAGCAGGCTGAGTAAAATGCTGATTACACATATACATTCACACTTCCAGTCCTATTTGAGAGAAAAGAAAAACAGGAAAAACAGAAAATCATCAGAACGATCTGAGCACGCTCAGTGTTGAGCGCGCTCATATAGCTCGAGCTCAGTTCAGTGCTCAGCTCTGAACTAAAAAAGAAAAACGCCTCTCGAATGGAATTTCTCCGATTTCGTACAGTTCGGAGAAAATTCCGTTCCGAACGTACATATAACTCGATAGGGGTGTTTGTTTTTTCTCTAGGCTGTCACTGTCACTGATTTAGAGTCATGTTTAAACTGTTCGAAATGACAACAATTCGATTAAAGATGTTACATAAAGCAAACTAAAAATGACTTCGCTTTGTGCAATCGCTTCGATGAAGATCGTTTCATACATTTTATTAGTAACGATTTCTTTTTCTTGGATCAGTTAGTTCCGTAGTTCCAGAGCTTACCCCTTCGACATAAATTTATCCTTTCGTGATGTGATATAGGTTATTACATATATACATAGGTATAGCTTAGCAAGTTTAAAATGTTTATTTTAATAAACTGAATTACTTTTAAGAAAATCAACTATGTATTTTTAATTCGATAAATTGATTTAATTTGAATTATAGTTTTATATGATACATATTATCCAAAAAGAAAACGCGTTTGCTAATACGAAATACAGTATACATTCATATCTACTTAAATTTGTGTAAATATTAATAAACATAGTGTTTGCTTTAATTACCACTCAGTGTTATCTAAATTTATTTCAACGTTCGTTCGGACAATTCATATGATTCAACTGTATTATTACTTCTTATAAAATATTTCTACTGTGCTTGCGGATCACATTGCAAAAGACGAACAATTGATGGGTCGCTCTTTGCTCCCTCTATAAATTCTTCGAGACTTAGTTTGCCATCTTTGTTCCGATCCATTTGCCGGAATATTTTATCAGTTCTTTTTTCTGGAGTGCTTTCGTCTTCTGGCATTTTCATGACTGAACCAACCATTTTATATATAGCCTGTGAAGAACAAATAAATAGAAAATGTGTTACTTGATGTTAAGTTCTATTAAACATTAACCTATTCGATGTTACGAAAAAAACAATTTTTTTATAATATTGTCTTAATACAGCGCAGTAGACAAGTGTATTCATTCATTTAAAATGTTTTAATAATGCAATCATTACAACGTTTTCTATTTTTAGAGGTGTTTTAGTTTAATCAACTGATTCAGTAGTCCAGTGTCTGTGAAGGACATATCTTCATCAGTTCACTCACCAGCGTGCCCATATAAGTATTCACTTTAAGAATTAAGTTGAAAGTATTGAAAAAATGTTAATATCTCTGCAACAGCGCCGCCTTTCGGGTCCAAGACTATCCTATCGTTCAAACTGCAACCAACCATACACACCCACAACATTTCATTGAAATCGGTTGAGTGGTTTAGGCGTCGAAAGCGGCCGCGTAGTGATAGCGACAGGCCAATTTCCGCCGTCACGCCGGAATTTCCGTTTCATTCGAGTCGATTTTCTCCCAAGTCGCGCCAATAGATGTGTCACATCAAAAAGTACGTAGGTATACGACATTAAATAATGCTGTTTGAGAAATCCTTACAAACTGCGAGCTGTTTAGCCAAATTTGAGCAAAACACACATAAAAACGGATATGTTATCTTATATATATTTTTTTACGCGTTTACGCCAAAATGACAGCCCATCTGTGAAAGGATGGGCTTCGGGAAACACTTTATCACGGAAGGCGAAAACGATCCATCGCCTTCGTTTCGCCAATGTTTCTAGCATCCAAAAGAACGATGATCTTCGAAACGATTGTGCGATCATCTTTGTTTGTCAATGGCTGCGCATATAAAATGGCGAATTACACTTTCTTTTAAACCCCCTTGACCGCCTCAACAGTTAAAAGCACAGACACGAAATTTATATCCACATTCAATTTGACTCGTCTTCACAAGTACTCTGGACCTAGACGATTTCGAGGGTCTGACAATTCAATAATAATCCCTTCGGGTGTGTGTACTTATCAGTCTGAATTTTTCAAATAAAATTCGGTCTGTGGCAAGCGGATCATATCTCCGAATAGTATAAACCTGTAGTTAAATTCTATTTGACTTATTTCGTAATAACCTCTATTTAATGAAATCCTTAAATACAAATGTTAACTTTCATTTATATAATACAAAACCATTGATAAATAACTAATATTGCAAAACCACGAAGACATATAAATAAATTGAAAATATGTACTTACTGTAACAATTTCCAACATTTCCTGTCGGGATATGTAGCCATTTCCGTCTAAATCATACATGGAAAATGCCCACTTTAGCTTTTGTTCCAATTTGCCCCTTGATGTTACACTTAGCGCGCACAAAAATTCACGGAAATCAATAGTGCCATCTCCATTGGCGTCAAAGGTTCGAAAAACGTGTTCCGCAAACTAAAAGAAATGTGGATAAAAGAAGGAATCAATTTAAACTTTAGAAAAATATTAACCGACGCTACAAAATGAATGCTTAGCTAGGAATTTCATTTACTGAGCGAACTTGAATTTGGATAACATTGGGCCTCACTAATAATCATTTTTACCCTTCACACTAAATATTTTGTAGATCACAATGGGTAGTTTTATAGGGAAATTATCGTCATTGTGAGTTCATAAAATTTAGCTTAGAAACTAAATATGATTATTATACTCTGTTCAATTTATATTTTTAGTGTAGGCCTTATGGGAAGCTCTTTTTTCTACCAGTGGTGCCTGTAGCTAATCTCACGGCACTCAAATACAAGATTTGCCACTGAAATAATAACGAAACCACTGGCATTACAAAGAATTTTGTTGTTGTAATTTTCATGAAATTCGCATACATCCCTCCAGAACCAGTCTGCCCCACAGCCGCCGGCAGAATGAGCACGATCGTCTTGCGGTCGCTTGCTATTATCAATTCATCATCAACCAAAATAAGCAGTGTGAGTGACTGAAGCACATCAGAGAAATGTTACCATATGTATGTCAATTTTAGCATATCATTAAGGGTTTTTCTTTGAATTTTGTCAAAGAGCTTTCGGTTTTGGTGCTTTTTAAAGCTTTTGAGAGCGAATAAATGAATTTGATTATGTGGGAAGTTGCCATACAGTTTTTAGGTACTCCTTTAATTATTTTGTATTTATGAAGGATCTGTTAATATGCAGTTAAACCATTATTTCTTAATAAAGGGTTGGTATTTGGTTACCCTACCGATATTTGTTAGAGAATTATGCCAATTTATAGTGCTCACTATGGCAACCATGTGAGAGCTTTAAAATGGAGACAGCTTATTAAAATCCATAATAGTAAGGGTGAAAGGCAAATAGCCTATCTTCCCTGTACTGAAAATATAAATTGAACAGAGTATAGTACCTATCGCCCACTGTCTGTAATGAAGATAACTCCGGTAACTATTCGGCAGTGTTTTTGAAATTCCTCTTAAGCCACTGGGTGTTATACCAAAAGTTATAACCATCGACACTGTCTAATAATAGTAGACAAGTAGACAAAGTCTTGCATACAAACAAATCGAACTCATTATATTGCTCAAGGGCAAAACGTATTCATGACACGTATTCAAAACCTAATGAGATCCCTATTACCTTTAAGGGACTTCAATATCCCCTCAAAGTGTGCTTAGCCACGACGATCAACAGTTAGCAAGGCCAAACACTAAATTTATGCTGATGTTTTAACGGAAGATTCTCACATGGTGTATTTTACTTAACTTGCTCTCTTAAAGAAACAATTTAATAATTTTTTTTCTAAACTTCCGCGGATTCATACAAATAAAGACACGGGCCACTGAAGTTATTTATAATCTTTTTTTCAATTTTGTACAGAAAATTTCCGCATTGTGAGATCGTTAAATTTAACCAGGGACCGTAGAAATGATTTTTAGTACCGCAACTGACTCATTCACCCCTATCGAGATACCCGATCGAACGGAATATTCTCCGAATTGTACGAAATCTGAGAAATTCCATTCGAGATATCCGTTTTCGGAAAAATTCCCCGATGACGTATAACGGTACAACGCACATTTTCGCATTTCGTGGTTGTGGTATCGCGTTATACACTTCGGTTCAACTGAATAAGCACAAACCTTTTCTAGGCTACGTTGCCCATTTTTTCAAAACCTTGTGCCTTACCCAGTGTCTCCACGAACAATATTTTATAGCTTGTGATATATCATACTATCACAATTGACAATGGAGACCGCTCAGCTCATAGCATGATATCGATAGTATGATATGGGCTGTCATTTCTGTGGAGTTTGACACTTGTATTTTTTTTTCACGATGGTTGAGTAGCGAATGGACGGTGTATTAAGGCATCTAATGCGAGAATGCAACGAAATGCTCTGCTCAGCGACATTTGAACGAATGAAATAGTACATTATGAAACGCCCGCCCTACATTTTATTGTATAGGTACTATCGTTCTTTCTTTTTATGGAAATTGACAGATAGCAAGTTATGAAATATTTCTCGTAGACACACGGTATTAACATATCATTTATTCATGTTTACTGTTTGCATATGATGTTGAGAATATAAATTAGAAAGAATAGTTCAAAAAGTACCGCTATTTTTTCTCTGGCTCTTTTGTAAAGCATTCAATATGGAAAAATGCAATTTTTGAAGCTCTTTTTTTTTATTAATTGTATTTCAAAGAAAAATGGGTAGATCAAAATCTTGTTATTGAAAGAGCTAAATTCGAGGTCAAAAAACGGCAACAACAGCAGTTGACCAAAGAACAATTTAACGATGTGCTTCCAATTCCTGCGACTCTGCGGCAAAAATAAAGCAGAAAGCCGGTCTTACTGCAAGCGTTTCAACAGTGCGACGAGCGGTTAATAAAAATTATGTAATTGTACAAAAACAATAAATATAATTGAAGACTGATATTTTATGCCATTCAAGACTTACATTTTTAGCACTTTTAGTATGCTCAAAAAAAAGTCTGGATTTCTACAGAATTTCGACAGGCATAAATACAGAATTTTTATCTTTCATCTACAGACTTTTGAAACTTAAGGTTGGCATCACTGAGCTACATGGCCCATTTTTCCGAAGCTCTCCAATAATTATGTGGTATTCGTTTGGGCGCTCTCAGATCACTTTTTTTGCTCTCAGATCAGTTTTTATGTTCGTTTGGTACAAAAAAAAGCAATCTTTTTCAGATTTCAGATCACTTTTGCGAATCTAGATATTTTCTCAGATTTACCAACACAAGTGTGTTTGAGTTTGACAACTGGTGGAGGGCGTTTAGGTTTTCGTGAATTTGTTCTACAGCAAATAAAGGCATTGCATCGGGTGAATCTATTTTTGTAAATTATTTTGTGTATAAATATTTAAAAATCAATCGGGACGCAAATTTCGAATGTTTTAATTTAAAACTTAAGCAGTGAATGGAAAACGGTTTGAAAAGTGTTGAAGGCTACACATATTCGAATCGCACGAGTATTATCACAAAAAAGAGCAAGTGACGTTTTTATGTTCGATTAGCCACACGAAATCTGAAATCTGAGAGCGAATCTGAAGAAGCCCAAACGAATACCACATAAATGTGGAAATAGCTGCGGTATATTTTAATGTCAAATGAACACGTTTCGAACAGATTTGACTCTTGTTTCGGAAACCTTCACATGGATATTGCTCTAAAAAAATTACATCACAAGAGTCCCATGCGCACGAAGTCGTGGGTAAAAGCTTGTATCTCTACATATCTCTACATATAAATAAAATTGGTGTAGTTCTGTTCGACTAAAATTGAAATTGACTGCATGTCTTTAAATGCAAAAATCTTAGAAATTGCTGAATATATTCTGGTGAATTTTCACAGGCTTATAGAGGATACTTAGGCCTACAATCTCCACTTTGTCTTAACTCTATATCTCTATAAATTCCGGAAAAAATTGGACAAGAGTAATTTTTTTTTTTCGTTTCTCTTCGATTTTTTCTTTGCAACGCTTTGCATTCGAAAATACTGGGAGCATTTAAATATACTAAGTACCAGCTTATAAAGGACATCTGTAAGTACAATTTAGGATATCCATTATCTCGATAACTTAAAAAGTTTTCAAATAAATAGGAAAAACTTGAAATATTTCTACGATTTTCGCCTCTTTGAGTGGATATGCACTTCATTCTCAAATCAAACATACTAACCGCACAATATATTGACATCTCTTTTAACCTAAATTTACTCCTGTGACGGAGAGGGAGACAGTATACTGCTTGGTTTGCTTGGAAAAAAAGAAACTCATAAAAGAAATGTCAAATCAGTGTTAGTATATGTAGTGTAAAAGTCCCTACACGTAGGGATCTAAAAATGATACCGTAAGGAAAAAAGGACAGATTTGTATAACGTAGAGATTTTTTCGGACGAAACATTTTCATCTTTGCTCAGTCAAGAAATATTTATTATTTTTTTTACTTTTAATATTTTGCTCTTACATTCGTCTATATTCGCTAAGGAATGAAATTAGATGACATGATTTGAAGAGTCAACAAAAAGGAAAAATTCATTTGTGGTTGAGATTGCGTATGAGAAGTTGGATTCGATTTTGTTCGTGTATGTTTGGACAAAATAGTTATGTAGAGAGATTGTATTGAAAATAATTCGACGGTGTAGGGAAAAAGTAGGAATTTTCTTTGTGCACTGTAGGGTTTATTTTTTTGGATGTACATAAGCTTTGTCAAATATGTAGGAAAGGTTTGTTTATCTGTGTTTTGCTTACAAAAAAAAAAAAAAATCTATCAATATCTATGATATTTTTGCATTTTGTATTTAAAAAATTAAAAACATCAATTTTATTCACATTTTGTTCGATTAATACCCATAAAAGCGGAACACATGGAATACCCAGTGTATGGTATTTAAAAGAATAGCCAAAGGGCGAATGCACTATGGCTAATAAATTACATATCAATAGAAGCGGTTAATAGGACTATGCAAGATATGCTAAATAAAAACAGATTTGTCGGTGGAGTTACATTTTTGTTCTCTGGTGATTTCAGACGAAGATTAATTATTAAACGTTCAGTGCTTTGGCGATACTTTAGAACAATGTACTTGACTCAGAATATGAGAGCAGTATCGGGGGATTCTGATATTTGCAAACTTCTTTTTGAGAGTGCAGAAAAAGGTTATTGGGGCGTTAATTTTAACTGGTTGTGGTAAAGGAGATACGGTTTATACCAAAAATACCAATAATTGCCAACAATAACCCATTTCAGTTTCAACGGATTCAATTTCCTATTGAATAAGTTACAGGCTCTAACTTTAAGAAAACCGGGATGCGGGAGTTGATTTAAGCAAGAATTGCTTCACGCACGGGCATTTATGTGTAGCGTGCAAGAGGATAAGCAATGCAGCAAATATCACAACTGTTATGAAACCACATTTTGCACGTGCGAAGCCGGGCGGGTACAGCTAGTCATATATAAAATTCAATATAACCAAGTATATATAGGTATGTATTTTTTAAAATGCTAAGCAACTTTTTGAGTGTATTGTCCTATAATTCCTCAGTTCACGAATTGTTTAAAGTTCTTTAAAGAGCTTGCATTATTAACTTCAATCCGTTTTTTCGTGGTCGATTTTAAAAGGCAGATAGATAAATAGCTATCTTACCACTGACATATTATCTCATCTTATCATTTACGGTAGCTTTTATTAAAGAAATGTTGATTTGATAACTTGCTTAATAGCAAGGTATTTTTTTTAAATACATACCCGCGGATTTGTAAACAAATGGGCACAAGTAAGTTACGTCAGTTAGCGTACAGATATTTGACGTAAACCATAACAGTTTAATACAGGAGCTAAAATGTATTGCAATATTTTCGAGAATATAATTATACATACCTTACTGGCATCACCATACGGGAAAAAGTTTCCGTATATCTTTTTGAATTCTTCTACTGATAAATGCCCGCTGGGACAGTCCTTTAAGAATCCCTTATACCACTCTTGAATTTCAGCATCTAGAATGATATTAAAGTTAAGTATTATTTAATTAAAAGATGAAATCAATTTATAACTTACCAGTAAATTCTGTATTTTGTTTCAAATCTTCTAGGACTTCGGGTTTAAGTTTGCTATTTTGTTTGCCCATTATAATTTTGTATTTAATTAATTACTTGTTTGGTTCTTTAATGGAATCTTGATTGTGTCAAATATATTGTTGAAAGGATAAGTCACATGTGTCCAATTGCAGTTGCAATTTAAAGAGAGTGAATGCAATTGAGTTTATTACACGACATTCTGTGCTCCTAAAAAATAGATGACATTAGATGATTAGTGACATTTATTTAAAATAGTTTTAAGTAAGATATACACTTTACAGTTTAACTTTATGGCAGACGAATTATGCGATCGATTTAACACGAGCCAGTGCTAATTATACTTATACAGGATGTCTCAGTCGAGAATGTCAAACTGGGAAGCGAAGACTCCTGCAGCTACAGCCTACAACAAATTTGATGGTAAGTTAAAGTGGGTTGGGTGTTGTGTGAATATGGTAGGACTCTGATTTATAGTTGACAACTTTATAAGTTCGAGTGTTGAACACAAAGAAAAGAACACCGGTTGAATGCTGTGGCGGAAATAACTGACTGAATGAAACTCAGAGCCCCTCAGAAGGAAGATTTTTGGCAGATGATTCAGTAGATTGAACCAACCGTCATTTTGTCAAGCTGACAGATACCTCTTATAAGCTACTATAACACATTTAAAGCTGAGCTTGGAGTCACGTTAAGCCGAACAATTAGCAGACGCGCTAGACTGCTAACCAATGATAAAAAGACGCGACCGGAGACTCCAGAATTTGTGTGCTGGATTTCACCCAATTTTACAACTAACGGTGAACGTACCACTTTCCTATCGTCAATCTTTGTGCAATGCGGATCTCTGCACAGACGGATATCTTTTTTCCGCTACTCGTGGGTCCATTATGAACAATAAAAAGACACAGTAAAAACAAACTAATTTTAGTCCGGTGTTCTTAAAGTACCGGTTGGAAGTATTGCCCCTGGCCCGCTTCCAGTAAAAGAACTCCCGCGGTGCTGGCAGCTAACCCTTGGCTACCAAACTTTGTCCAAGCCTCGCCGATAGTCCCGTCGATGGTATCCCAGTGGAGTTCTGCAAAAATGCTATGTATTAATATAAACAATATTTATTGGGAATTTTAAAACAAACTTTACTGCTTTAACAAAGCTACGATTTTCAAAGGCCGACAACGCAGAAAATTTAACTAAAGAATGACTCTAAGTACCCCGGAAAGTTGCTCGCCGTGGATTTGAGTTCTGGTAAGGACGTTAAGCCAAAAACTACTGAAGCTGAGTTGGCGTTAAATATAAAAAGGTCACATTATTCTTTCCCAACCAGTATATTGTGACGTCTCTTCAAAATACCGAGCGCAATTGGAAGAATTTAGCAGTGCTACAGAAAGCGTCGTTGATCTCAATTCTACGAATTTTGGGAAGAGTTAGTATCTTAAAAACTTGAGATTTTATATTTAACACGTAACCAGAGCGTCTTCCCGGGCCGAAAGAAATTTAATGTATATAAATTTGAACCATCATCGCTTACTGATTGCAAACAGCTACTTTTGTAAAAAAAGAAGCATGCGGTTAATGCGTTAAGTCATCAGTACCAATTTTAGGGCCAGAGTAAAGCTAACTAGTCTCAGCTTTTTAACCCATAGAAATGATCTCTCCGTTATAAAAAGTCTCTACAAGTCTCTGTATATATACATTTTGAAAAAATGTTAAAGCTACCTATACTTTATAGAGTTTCGGCTTTCTGCGGATCGCCTGCATGATGTGCTGATCTCTAGGTTGGTGCAGTTTATATAAATTTTACAATCACGCCATGACTTACCGTAATATAGTATTTACGATGGGAGTAATTACCAAAAGTTGGAATTTGTTTTCATATTTTTTTGTTTAAGTTTTCATGTTTCCCAAAATAAAACTAAAAATTGTATATGTATTTTCAGTCGGTCTAAAAAAAAAAACGAAAAAAAAAAAATTATGTTTTTTGAATTGCCATATCAATATTCTTAAGTTTTGTTATCGCTAAAGTATTTTATGAAATAAAGATTTGTATTAATATTAATACTGCATGCCGCACTGCGTTCAACTCGCGGTATGCAAGCCCATATAAAATGAAAGACCTCCAGAATTTCGGAGCGCGACAGATCTCCGAGATGATTAAATTAAATACAAAACAATTTTGCGAATTGTACTGAGTGCCTACAATCCTACTCTACTCTTAAAATAAATCAGAAAGAACGAATAACTTTGAAAAAAAAAAAAAAAAAACGAAGCGAAACACACTCAAATACGTATAATCATTTATTTATTGTCAAAAGCACAAAACCCCAAAGTTCTTTGAGAAAAATCAAAGATCAAAGACACCCAACAGATCTACTGAATACTGACGAGCGTCGAGCAGGGCTGACGTTTCATCGACGCCAATGTAACAAAATCGAACACGAACAAAATTTGGATGGAAGATCCAGAAAGTAAAATTTGTTTTGAAAATTTACCAGGCTGAGAAATGTCAAGGCAAGTGAATATATGAGACTAACTCTTGCCAATCGCTGTTTCTTTGGACCAAGAAGGCAATTGAGTAGCAAAGCCCTCTCTCGAACAACTAAAGTGACTCTTTATAACACCCTAATCATCCCAGTCCTGCTCTATGGCGCAGAGGCATGGACCCGGATGAGGTTACTCTTGGTTGTTTCGAGATGAAAATTCTTCGAGTGATTTTTGGTACCGTCTGCATAGACGGTGATTGGAGGGGAAGAAACAACGACGATCTCTTCGGTCTGTACAGCGACATCGACCTAGTCAGAACAGTAAAGGTCTAACGACGGAGGTGTCTAGGTCATGTTGAACGAATTCGAACGAATGCTCCGGCCCGGAAAATTCAAAATTTGAATCCACACCCGAAGGACGGCGCAGTAGAAGAAGATCGCGACTCAGATGGCGCACGCACGTAGAAGGTTGCGAAACTGCAGACAGATGGCTAAAGATCGTGCCGGCTGGAGACGCTTGGAGGTCCACCTCGGAGTGTAGCGCAACTTTAAGTAAGTACAATTTGACTTTGGGGAGTACCGGAGCTCGGCAGCAATTTGAGAAAATTAAAAATCAAAACCTATGTGGTTTCGTCTTTATTTCAGTGTCAATTTCTCTAAGAAAAATCAAAAAAAAAACTCGAATTGATATTCATTTTTGAGGCAGTTTTAGCAATACATCCGCGCTAATTGTTAACATTGTACCGTGGAATATTACTGGTGGTCATGCTTGGGGCAGGTGCTGGGTTGCAAAGTTTCTTCAAATTGAATTAGTTTGGGCGGTGGATCTTAAAATTCAATTAGGTTTTCAAAGAAAATATATTAAAAACGTGTTTTCGTAATTTGCAAATTTTTCCAAACATCAGAACAATCTGGGGTTAAATCACCACTTACGTGAACGAGCTGTACGCTTAAGGAGTCAATTATTTTTACATGTAAAACAAAAACAAATTCCGTTGCCGTTTTTTTTTTTTAATTTGTAATTATCATCCCGACTAAACCTAACACAGAACACCAACTAGTTTTCGTTTGACGTTTAAATCAGTGTGTCACAGAACTATTCGTGAAACTTCTGTGTAACCTATAGGCCTTTTCTCTTGGGAAAATGTATTCAAATACATTATTTGTCAAACTTCATTCACTTCTAGCCAACTTTTGCGTAAGGGAACGAAGTTTGACTAATGTATTCGAATAAATACAAATAAAATGAATTCAGGGCATATAAAAATAATATTAGCCCATCAATTAAGTGTGTGAAATGATTTTAAGCTGAGCTGTTCTGTTTCAACAACCCAACGATTGGAAGTCATTTTCGTAGTGTTTTTGTGGAAAACGACTTTAAACGTTTCGTTTTTAAAACTGAAATATGTACGAAAAAACTTCTGTTTTTGAGAGTTTTCGCTTTTCGGCTCGCTGTGAATAGGGTATAAGGAACTTAAATTTGTAACCCATGTGATATTAATGTCTATTTTCTACTTTGAGCTGTCAGGAAAGATTAAAGCACGTCCATGACTTGTTCTCTTTAATTAAAAGGCTTTTCTTTCATTCGTGCTTTTATATAGCTGAATTTAGAATTCAGTCATTTTCGCCTTTAAAACAACTTATATCGGTTTCCATTGATTCCACTCGGGGAACCATTCATTTTGTAATCCAATGGAAAAAGAAACTTGCTTTGAACCCACAAAAGTATTGGTGAAAAGCAAAAAAATAATCAACGGCTGCTGTCATGAGCTGACATAGGCTGAGTTCATAAAAGTCGGCAGCACTGCAAGTTTTGCGTTCATTAATGGGGCATTTACACGGTCACACATTCCTATCACGGAAAAATAAAGGGATGCCCAATACTAAACAGCCGTCTGACTGAAAGGGACAGCATTACCTAACACGCAAAAAAACGTGATACGTTTTTTGGTCGGCCATCTTGTTTGCGTGGTAGGAATTATGGGAAAGCTATGCATGTTGATATTTTTATAGCGATGGCTTACGAAATTTCGTTTTCCTATAAAACAAAATGGCTTCCGGAAGGGATGAAGGTACATTAATTAATTAATTTCGTATAAATAATTAATGAATTGTTGGTTTAATTTACTGAAACTAACTAACGCTCTCATTTCACATATTTTAAATCGGAAATAAAAATGTTTTCATGTGATTGCAGAAATGTTGGTCACCGGAACTTCCGCTTTACGTATCTATAATTATGGGTAGAACATCCATGACACCTTAGGCGTCTGATTTGTGATCTCATTCCTTCGCCCTTATTAGCATTGACTGCAGACAAACGGATCTCTCTGTCCCGTCTCGTGCAAAAATGCGCGTGCGTGATAGTGTAAATGCGGTTTAAAGTTAAAATACTGCATTATCTTTGCATGAGGGCAAATAAGCACTGCGTTCATATAACTCAAATGACAGTCAAACTGCGATCAACTCTGCATTGAATTTTGTTATGTTGCCGAGTTGCAGGAAGATGGCAGGAAATAATATGTAAGTAAAATAAATGCAAATTTAATTGATTTATCCAAAATAAATGAAGGATTTTTTATTAGAAAGTTCAAATATATTATTTGTGTTTTATAGGAATGAAAGTGAAAAAAAAAATGTACATATGAACAATTTTTCGGAAACGCAAAACTGCTGCAAACTTGCAGCAGTATTTCTGTTCATAATTGCATTGAATCAATATTTTTTGCATGGCATGTGCAACAATGTTGCAATTATGAACTCACCCATAATGATTACACTATTGTGTGAGTGCTTGTCGAGTGGATTCTGACTTTAAATCGAGAAGCGAAATTCTCTTCTCAGAATCATCAGAAGAGTATTTTTTGTGCTAATAGAACGGATTCAGAAGTGATTTTTTCGATCCCAGACTCTTCGAGACGCAATGGAAAACGACATTAAATGCCTATTCATATGAGAGCGAACAAATGAATTGACAAAACGCGAACAAACACATTTTGATTCATTTACAAACAGAAAATTATACATTCTACGGTAACAGTTTTTAATGGCTCAATTGTACTAATTGTACAAAATGCAAACTAAATGGAAACATACATAATTATGTTAAACGCGTTTTGAAACTACATATTTCGAAACGTTAAAAGAATATTTCCTGAAATACTTATAGCATACTTCATACATCATACTTCATACTTCAGTAGCATACTTCAGTAGCATACTTCACGTTATCTAGTTTTAATGTTTTACTGTCTGCTGTAAGGGACTGTAAATAAATTTGAGTACAGTTGTACATGGAGAAAGGCAACTTCATAAATATTATGAATATTCAAAACGAATGTCTAAAACTCCTTTTCAAACACTTCCTATGGAATCCATGTCTTTAGACAAGCGTCCTCTAGACGCGCCTATAGAATGGTTTTGGTTGAATCAAACATAATTTCCTCTATCCATATGAGGATGAGGTAGCGGAAGACCGAGTTATTTATTAGAAGGTATAACGGATACTATATGTTATTTGTGGAAATGGTTTTAGCGTCGGCTTTTTTGGTCATAGGCGCTGAATGAAACTATTTATTAGTTCATTGCTTTTTCACGACGATTCGGCAGGGATTGCTGCCTTCTTCAGGGTATAATATGTTGAGAAATCAAAAAAACAATAACATATGAAATATAGCACTACGATTAAAACAAGCATAGAAAAAATAAATAAACAAAATTCACACACTTCAAGTGTAACCCTTCAATTGAAATTAAGTATAATATTTTTCTCTCTTGCCCTCGTTTTTTCGAAGAAGAAGGTTGTTCTTGCCAGTAGAACAAAATGTAAAAAACGTTTTAAAAATAATCAACCAAAAATGTGTAAACAAGCCACATTCAGGTACCTATACCTAACTAATTCAAAATCGGAGAGTACATACCCTGAATAACAAAAAATTTGGGTTAAAGTATGCGCGAAAAAACATTTATCCTTCTTCTGTGTCCAGTCGTGTGAAAATGCGGATATAAATAAAATTATGTATCATTAATTTCTTTTTTTTACATTTTTTTAAAAATCAACATTGGACTACCAAAAGTCGAGACTGATGTTTTTTTTTTTAATAAAATCATCACATTTAAGAAAAGATAGGAGAAAATATATTTTAAAAAAAGCAGCATCTAACGATAAATCATAAAATCAACTATGTTACGCTCTACCATCATTAGTTATTTTTTCGGATAAGAATGCGCCGATAAAAGTAAAGTTGTAATTTTTCTAAACGTAAGACAAATTTTTTTCCCTTTTAATAAATAAAATAATAACTTTGAAATATGTATTATACATTTTTCTTTTGTCGAGACACAGTGTATACGAAACATCCAGTGCTCCTATTTAAGTACAACTTAGAAATTTCCTATCGACTAATACACCAAAAAGTGTATAAGCGGACGCGTGTGAGAGCCAAAAGAGAAGATGAATTAAATGCGGAAAACACCAAATGATGGCACGCTCCAGATTTAAAACCAACGTATATAGGACAACTTCATACGGAGATTTACAAGATATTTCTTCCGAACCTCCAAACAGTTTTACATAATGGTATGTGAATTTAAATGTGAGCCGATAATTACTAGAAAACACGATACGCTACAACTCAAATTACTCCATAATTTTCTAGTATGTATATCAATTCTATATTTAAGTTAGATAAAATATATAAAACGGGAATTGTCAAACAGTTTTTTTTTTTTTTAAATTATGTTTTCACTAAGCAAATACGACAGGTTTTGCAGACTTATAATTATTTATAATATACATAAATAATTTATGTATAATATACAAAATGACAAAAACAAATAAATATTAACACTTTCTGTTCTAAGCGTTGACATTAAAACAATTGTAAAAAGTGACTTAAGCGTATTAGTGCGATATTATACATTTTAATTTATTTCCATGAATTAAAAAAGAGAGCATAAATTGTGTCTGTGAATATTTTGTTATAAATTTGTGTTTATAAATCTAGAGTTGTTTTTTTTTTTTATCAATTTATATTAAGAAATATTTATATAATTGCATATTGTAAACGTATGTTTAAATACATGAATTTTATTTAAAGGAAATGCGTACATAAAAAAATTGTTTACTGTCGGTATAGTTTTAATTAAAACCATTTGTTTTCAATTTGAATAATGTGAAAATCAATGAAACACGGTTACCATTTTAATGCATTTCATTCATATTGCCGTCTAACAAATAAGACCATATGCACAGTTACAACATAATTAAGGTTTGGTTCAAACCATTTATTTTTTTATGAAATTTGCCAGTTACTAACAAATTAGTTAGGTAGTTAACATTTTGAAATACTTCATTATTTTTGATGTGTTACATAAAAAACAATATCCATCGTCCCAGAAGCAGGCAATATTTGGATCATTATCCCAATAATCTGTTTTATCATATTATCGACCAACTTTAAACTAATAAGCACGGTTTTTTACAAACAAATCATCTCAAATATTGCCTGCTAAATTTATAAAATCAACAAAAACTTAAAGAAACTCAAAGACAACACCAGAATTTACAAAAAAAAAAAAAAAACAATACCAATAATATAATTCCAAAAGGCTGTCATAATTTGTTCAGCTGTTTCATGTTTGAATTCGAACAACTTAAGAAAAGAGAGGACCACTCTTAACTTACAAGACTGAATCAGTTCACGAGACCTACGTTTAAAACTGATCGACGAATATCGGTTTTTAAGTTGTATTTTCTTTAAAAACAATTTCAAATAAAGCTGCGTATGTTACCACAGGCATGATACCTACCGCTGAAACAAAAAGGCATGACAGAAGTATTTCGCTGGGAAAGTGGCAACTGCGGTGGGAAGCTTTAAAAAAAGACAGATATATATAATTAACAATCGTATTTAGAAGGTTTAACTCTGGATAAGCAGTCGCCACACAGAAGTAAAGCAGTTGATGCTACTTCCGTCGGGTTGCTTTAAAGTCGACGCACAAGGATGTTCTGCCTATCCGGTATTCGACGAAGGTCCGGACACGTTGCGATCCAAGCGCAACTGTAAAACGATAAAATTACATTAGAAAACGGATTGTAGACTATTGGAAAAGCAGAAGAAGAGTGAAAAAAAAAGAGGACGAAAAAAAAAAATCCGCTCGTGAATGGACTCTTATGGTGGATTTACAACATCACACCTTACTAACACAGCAAATTAAAGGGATGCACAATACTAAAGAGCCGTCTGACTGAAAGCTGAAAGGACAGCACTACCTAACATGCAAAAATAAGTGACCTTATTTTTGTCGGCCATCTTGCAAACATGGTAGGAAGTAGGAACTGTGCACCTCTATCGAGGTATCCGTTCGGAAGAAATTCCGATACGAAAGTCAAATCCGTTTCAGAACAAAATAAATGAAGCATAAAAACGCTCTCCTTTCTCATTGAAATATTCCGCAGTAATTAGGCCTCAGTTATAGCCATACGTAAAATGCAACTGAAAAAGTTGGAAGAGTGTGAAAATTAGTTTTTTTAAGTTTAGGCGGTCATTGCAAAAATTCTGTCAGAAAAATGTTTCCCTACGAAAACATTTACAACAAACCAACCCCCACTGATTGGATTTCATCAGAAAAAATATGCCTGACAAATGGAACAGTAAGGAAATTAAATATTTCGGTGGAATGATTCGGTTTTGTTTTGTGGAATTGACTGAGAAGTTGATCAGAAAAAGTTTTCCGTATTATTATTTTTCTAGAAAATATAAAGATCATTTGCATATTTTTTTTTTTAATCAAACTTTATAATTCATAAGCAACATTTTAAGACCAAGATTGAGTTGAACCATCAAGTTCAAGTGGTCAAAAAAAAGCTAAAGAATTTTTTTTACGGTTTGGTTTTACGTATTGCTATAGCTAGGGCCTGAACAAAATGGCTTTCGAAAGTGATGAACGGACAATTATTTATTTATTTCGTATATTTGTTTAATAAATTGGTAGGAGAATTTACTGAAACTGATTACCACTCTCATTTGACATGTTTTAAATCAGTAATGGGAACGTTTTGCAGAGATGCTGGTCGCCGGAACTTGTGTTTGTTTCCGTGTCATATCTATAGTTATGGGTATGACGATCTCATTCTTATGCCTTTATTAACATTGACCGCGGACAAATGGATCTCTCTTTCCCATCGCGTGCAAACGTAGATGAGCGTGCTGTTGTAAATGCAGCATTACGTAGACACTTGGGAAAGCAATATCGGTAAGCCATTAGAAACCTTAATGGTAAGCCATTAGAAACCTTAATAGTAAAACAAATCCACAAAAAAAAAAAAAAAAAAAATGGACAAAAATATGTCACACGTGCTTTGATAATTCATTTGAACGACAATTAATACTATGGAACACTATGGACTTTTCATGCGTATGCGGTATTAAAAGTCTTAATGAAATTAAATCTCAAGAAGAACACTGAAATTGCACATTATGTAATTTACATGAGGAAGAAAATGTACTTTACTTCTTTGGAAACTTCCTACGAAATGTAATTGGAAGACCATCTTCGCAGGACGAGGTCGCTAACATACTGAATGTAGATACTGACAGCAGCTGCAACGCACATCGTAGGAACATTGTGAGTGAGTAGAGCTCGAAAATATCTCTCAACCTTTTCAAAGGTCTTAATATTACTCTCAGTTGTTGAGATTTTTAAATATGATCACATAATGACCAGTTTTTTATTACAGTATTTTTTCTGTTATGCTCAGTGCGAAACCTTTATTTTGATTTTTTATCGTTTCGGTCAACCGCTGAGAGATATCACTGACAGAAAAAAATAAATCTCATTTGAACATTTTTCGCTAACTATTACCGTTAGTTAGCAGCGCATGCGAAATTGCATTAGTGGTTTGAATAGTCATTGTTGAACACTTGTCTAAGAAAGTTGAATACAGTAACACAGTAAGTAACCGTGGAAAACGTTTTTTCCGTTTTGAATTTAATTTTAAGTGAGAAAAGGTATAGCTTAAGTACTAAAAGCCTTGAGAGTTTACTTTTAGTCAAACTTTATCCTTAAAATATTGTAAATATAGCTATATGCTAAACAAAGAAAATAACTGAATTCAATACAAGTTTGAGTTTTTTTTTTACTTATTTTCGACAAATGAGGTCTTTGGTTGATCAATTCCATTAAAATGTTATGGTAAAAGTTAACTGATGAGAGATATATCCAAATTTTTAAAATAACGATCAACCAAAGAGCAAAAAGCCAAGAGTATATAAATATATCTCAGAGCAAGACCTTAATGTTGAAGCCGAATGTAATATCTCTCAGTGAGAAACCAATTGAAAATAAAGGTTGAGAGTTATTTTGGAGCTATGTGAGTGAGTCATTTTTCTATCGCATGTGCTTAATAGACGAGTTCAACTTATAAATAAGTTTATTAATTTTAATATCTTATACATATAGTGTAAATTCAGTAACGCATCACTTGCATCATGGTGCTCATGATGCTTTGCAAAATGTTCATTAATGCAAACTTTTGGCATCACTTTCAACGTCAAGTGTTCATTATTGCAAAGTTGATCAAACTGATGCGCAAACATAACGCAAAAAAGCATCACAGAAATACCTGATGCGCTGTTGAATCGCCGGCAAAAAAGTAAGAAAAATGCCGGAAGTGAAAGAAAATTAAGTAAATAAACATTTTTATCAATAGATTACTATGCTTTTCTTTTGAAAGACATATTTATAAATTTTTGTTGAACTCTTTATATATATATTTTTTTCTACGTACAATGCGTTCTCAAACTCAAACTCAAGCGACAAATTCAATCACCAACGCACCAGCATAAACTGCATCATATCAGCATAGCAAATAAGCAGTGATGCCGCATCACTGCGCAAATGTTTGGCGTTTCTGAATTTACACATAAAACTAAGTTGATATTTTGTGCGTTTGCGTATAACTCACGTATTTTTAAATAATTTACTTGGTTTTTCTTTTAAACTATTCGGAAAAACAATGAAAAGGACATAGGTCCTTTAAAAAAATAAATAATTTCATTCAAAAAAATGCAAAATGTATGTCTAGGGACACATGTAATTCAAGACGAATGGCATAAACTCTGTTATACTCTGTTCAATTTATATTTTCAGTACAGGGAAGATAGGCTATTTGCCTTTCACCCTTACTTCTATGGATTTTAATAAGCTGTCTCCATTTTAAAGCTCTCACATGGTTGCCATAGTGAGCACTATAAATTGGCATAATTCTCTCACAAATATCGGTAGGGTTACCAAATACCAACTCTTTATTAAGAAAAAATGGTTTAACTGCATATTAACAGATCCTTCATAAATACAAAATAATTAAAGGAGTACCTAAAAACTGTATGGCAACATCCCACATAATCAAATTCATTTATTCGCTCTCAAAAGCTTTAAAAAGCACCAAAACCGAAAGTTCTTTGACAAAATTCAAAGAAAAACCCTCAATGATATGCTAACATTGACATATGATAACACTTCTCTGATGTGCTTCAGTCACTCACACTGCTTATTTTGGTTGATGATAATAGCAAGCGAACGCAAGACGATCGTGCTCATTCTGCCCGCGGCTGTGTGGCAGACTGGTTGCGGTGGGAAGTATGCGAATTTCAGGAAAATTACAACAAAAAAATTCTTTGGAATGCCAGTGGTTTCGTTTTTATTTCAGTGGCAAATCTTGTGTTTGAGTGCCGCGAGAGTAGCTACAGGCACCACTGGTAGAAAAAAGAGCTTTCCATAAGGCCTGTACTGAAAATATAAATTGAACAGAGTATAACAAAACATCGAAATACAAAACATACGACGTTAAGTGGTGTCTTGCATTTAAAAAAAATATATTTCGGGTGAAATGCTCCAAATTATTTTAGTTCAAAAATCAATTTTGGGCGGGACAAAGTTCGCAGTTTCCGCTAGTTATATAAATATATATATTCACTTTGAATTAATTAGGAACTCTTCCAATAGACGAAATTATTTCTCAAGTAGTGTATTGCGTACTTTTTTTTAATGAAAATAAACACAAAAGTCGACTACTACTACTAATACAACTAGATACTGCTACTACTATGAAATGACATTGGTCTCCCTAGGATTACTTCATTCTTCCTTTTCCACTGGACTTGCCAATAACGGTAACTTGAAAGCATACTTGGATTGTCGTATCGAAGACGAATATAGATCAAATGATAAATGACATTTTGTAGATGGGAAGAATGTAAATTCTTTAAGCGACAGTTGCTAAACCACCCAAATCAAGACCGATGTGTCAAAATATATGTGGTTTGACCCATGAATCCGTTGGCTTATGTACTGTCAAGGCAGAGTGGATAGATAAATGAATTTCTTGATTGCATGCCTCATCAAAAGTCTTGCGAAGGTGTGAAAATATATTTTCCTGACGTGAGATTTATGAGAAGAATAAGATAGTTGTTTACTCTCAATTTTTTACTTTTTTTTTTTATCTTTTTATTTAGAGAGACGAAAAGTGGTGGGCTGATTCGAATATCTCTCGAAATACATATATATATATCTCTTTTTAATTTACAATTTTTTCGTCATCGAGAATTGGAAAAAATATTTTACTAAAAAAATGTTTCTGAATTAACCACATTAAAAAAGTTGATTCAGCAAATCTGAAAAACAACATTAAAAAGTATAGGTTTGCATTTGAATGGAATATACAGCCCACGTTTGCCGATAGGTCGGAGAAATTGAAATCAAAGGTTTTTGAATTGAGACACCTAAGAATAAGTCATTTGCTGCTCGCAGATCCGTGGCCTTCCCAAACTGAACTTCACCGCTCACTCGATGGAGGGAAAAGTGATATTCTTTTCCAAAACGCATGTTCAATGCATTGTGCGCGTGCATGCTAGTGCATTGAGGCCCGTTTGCTGACACTATTATTACTTATTGGCTACTTTTTCTAAATCATAAAGTTATGTGCAGCTTTTAAGTGGAATTTAAATCGCTATGAGTATCAGCAAACGGGCCTGAAACAGCTGAATATGTTTAAATTTGCAAATATAGAATTTTCGCTTCGAGCAACCCTTGCCCTACATTATTAAGAGTCGGTTGCCAAAGATGGAGAGTTATAGAGGTTAGCTTAAGCATCAAACGACCTTGAATCTTGCAACTAAAATGAATGAATGAAAATATCTTCTGTGAACTAATTGGTAATAACCAAACTCATGAACAGCGGGCAAAGTCAGTGGATCCGGTCGTCAGAATACGCATCCACTGTTTCCGTAGCTGTGGAATGTATCGCTTTGAAATCAAAATCCTAAATGCTGTTAATAGCAAATCTTAATAAAACATAATTAATATGAAATATTCCATAAAATGCATTTCGCCATGATTTGATGATTTATGGTGTTGTTATTACGTAACATACATTACATCTAACATTTAGTCAATACTGTGGTTATTACTTGTGGAAACATGTTTATGTTTACGCTATTATAAACTGTACAAACTGCTTATTAAATTAGTACAAAATGCGGTACTTTACAAAAGGTATTAAAAATATATCATCGGTTAGTGAATTTTAAATTTATATACGCAAAAAAAAAAACAAAAAAAAAATTGATATGATTATAAATTCACATTATTGAATTAAATTTAGTCGCACATTACTGAATTATTTTACAACTTTATGGCGCCAACATTTTTGATAATTCTTCATCTTGCAAACACCCTTTCAAAAACTCATCTTGGGTCAATTGCCCATCATTATTTTCGTCCATTTTAGCAAATATATTTTTTGCTCTTTCTTCAGCTGAGTCTGCAGGACGATTTGAAGAGCAAGCCCCTAGCATATCATAAATTGCCTGAAAATAAAGAAAAGGTTGCATTTTTTGTATAATACTGTTATAACTATTTATAATTCATAAGCAATATTTTAAGACCAAGATTGTGTTTAACCATCAAGTTTAAGTGGTAAAAAAAAAGCTTAAGAAAATTTGTACGGTTCCGTTTTACGTATGGCATGGATATAACTGGGACCTAAAGCTACTCTGCAAATTTAGAATTTTCGCACGATATTTAACAAGTATTGGCTCGTTTTAACCGAAAAAAATGTTGGGATAGGGAACACCGTTATATTTTAAACATATTTATTTTGAAATCACTGTATTTTGAAAACTCTCCGAAGTGCCTTTTCCAACTAACAAAAAGGAACAAAGTAGCAACAAATTTTATCAGGGTCGCACAACTGTCACGCTGTTGTCAGTTATTCTCATCGTTACCCTGCCTACGAGCTTTATTTTTACGGATTTGTCAAATTTTTTGCGATAGTATTGATACATAGAAATTCCTTGACAAACGTCACGAAACTTCAAAACACCAACACACACCCCCATAAAATATGAACAACTTCCGTTGCGGTAAAAGTTGCTGCCAGCGTTCACAGAATTTTATCCGTTAAATTTGAAATTATTCGTTACGTGTGGAAATTACTTTTTTTTAGGAATAAATTTACTTTTGCTTTAAAAATTTATGAAAATGATCACTGCACTGTTTGTAGGAAAATGAAAACATTTTGAGCAAATTTTCTTCAGTTATTTAAGAAAAATTTACTCATGAAATCGAAATTAATGATATTCAAAAGCGGAAAATATTCAATCATGTTTGTCCTATTATGTTTCTAGTTTATGCAACATCTCATTTAGATAGTTTTACTAACCAAACAAATTATATTAATCGCCTTTTCAAAGTATATAATAACCAACCAATAGCATTCATATATATATAATATATATATATAATTTATCGCATTCAGTTATGTTAAAATGTGGTATTCCCGAACTCTATCATATTCCCCCACGGTTGGCAGCAGTTGGTAGCATTGATTTTATATTTTTTGTATGTTTTCGCATGTCACACGGATACTAAAATTGACAAAACACCGATAGAAAAACAAAATAGCGAATTTGAAAAAAAAAAAAAAAAAAAAAAATGGAGGCGGCCAGCGGCAAGAGGATTGTGAGTTGGGGGTCTCAGTATTGTCTCTGTTTGAAAGCACGCCTGGAATTTGCAGGAAAAAGGGTACATTAGAACAGGAAATATTGGTGGAATTTGTCAGTTCTCGATATCACGCACACATTTATAGAATCCGCCTATACGTGAACCCTTTCCGCACAAAATCAAGGCACAGTTTTATGTAACATAGCGAGCAACGTTAATTGAACCAGAATTTACTACAGAACGAAAAAACGTTCTGTTCTGTTTCAGTTTCTGTTCTTTGTCACTTGGTGCCTTAACTTTTTACCCGATTGCACACAGGGAGGGTTATGTGTTTCGCGCGTATCCTATGTACGTTCATACGTGACGCCCTGTAGCGCAACCGGCTTGATCGATTTTGAAGAGTGAGGTGTCATTAAATTGGTATTCTTTCCCGGAGTGTCATAGGCTAAACAAATAAATATAAAAATATATATTTAAACAAAAAAAAAAAAAACGTCACAAATTTAAGCGAATTCTTTTTTACAGTCAGTCGGGTTTTTCTTTTTTTTTTTAAATGAATTACTATTACTGTGATAGATATACGTCAATGAAAATGTACAACGCTCCGTAAGCAAGAGCCATTTTTCTATCTAATATAAAAGAAAATCTTAAGCCAAGTGGGCATTTAAACATATACCTAATAATAATAATAATAATAATAATAATATCTTTCTTTATTTCATATCAAGAAACTTATATAATTAGTACAATGTATTTCAAGTTAAATTAGCTTTAAGTTTTTTGAAGAAATAGCTTAGTATGTACAATCTATTGTCATCTAAATGACAAGAGGCGAAAGTACGTATCAGTTGTATTAATGAAGTAGGTACAAAAAATTACTATTGATGGGGAAAACAGAACACAAAAAAG
Organism: Cheilosia urbana; assembly: GCA_946477585.1. NCBI lineage: Eukaryota > Metazoa > Arthropoda > Insecta > Diptera > Syrphidae > Cheilosia > Cheilosia urbana. Next base: position 27,023,098 of record OX297855.1, read on the forward strand.
GGAAAACTGCAAATTTCGGACCTAAGTAATTTAGTGGCGCCTCTGGTGTGCAAGTATTGCATTGCCCTTTGCACAGCCTGATCTAATGAAACAAAATCCCTCATCGAAAAATATGGAATAATAATATCATACACAAATATGATATGCACTATACCAAAACTTCAATCACAAAGACACAGCCTACACCGTAGCTTACACCATAAATTCATATCCATCCTTCCTAATTTTTCTTTAAAAATCCTTCGTTGTTGAGAAAGAAACATAAATAAATTCGCACGAAATCTCGCTCCAAGTGCAAGCGTTCTGTTGATTTCATCAAATAAATTCACCCAACTCCAAACTATATTCATCTCCATCGTCATTCGTCGTCCGTCGTCCGCACGCCGTACATAAAATCCCTTTACTTGCGATTTGATACACATACAATGGTACAAATGAAAATAATTAATAATTACCTGTACAATTTTGGTCATTTCCTGTATATCAATAACTCCATTGCCATCAACGTCGTACATCCGAAAAGCCCACTTTAATTTTTCTTCTGGAGTTCCACTTGAAGTAACATCAATCGCCAGGAGAAATTCCTAAAAATAAGATTTAAACGTTCGTTTTACTAATTTGACTTTACGTATTTGTAGTATGTGTTTTAAACATCAGTGGCGATTCAAAGAATGCACATGTATAAAGAATTCATCTATTGATTATCAGTGTGATTACGTTTTCTGTTGATTTATAAACAATAGCTTTCCCCAACAAAGCCCCAGACGCAGAATAAATAAACATTAACATTACCATCAGCGTTACTATAGTGTGCCCGATCGGGCCATTTGGCCCTTTGTATTTTACTTTGGCCCTTGGCCAACAAGAAATAGCCCGCATATCTTATTTTTGGTATTACTTCATCACAAAATTTAGCAATGTGTTTTATTTTCATTTGTTCCCGTCATAATAGGTATGTTCCTTTACATTTATAGTAAGAATGCAAAAGACTGTCAAAATGGCAGTGGTGGGGATAAATTCTCTCACACAGAGAAACACTTACGAAAAAGTTAGGGAACGCTTTTGTAGTAATCTATGAAATATGACAGATCATAATTTAAAAATTCAAAAAAGTCGCACGAAAAGTCGTTAAAATATCTGATAAACTCGAAGAATTTCCTAATTTAGTAAAAATATTATTTGATTCATCTACCACCTAAACGATGCAAAGCCGCCCAGATTCCCTATAAATTGTACCCACAAAATGATGAAAACCTTTATTCGATTACGCCTGGGGCACACACGACTCACACACGAGTACCTCATCACCAAAAACAGTCGTCCCTTTTGTCATATGTGCAGCTGCAATCAAGTACTCTCTACCCACCACATAATCTACGAATGCAACGCCATCAAATCCAAAATCCGTAACCTATCTCCATCCACTTCCCTACAACAAATACTTTCACTTCCCACCGAACACAATGTTAAAATAGTTTATGATCTGCTATCATCCCTCAATTTAGAAAACAGTATCTAGTCAACATAAATCTTGGTAAAATTTAGCCGAAAGCCCATGTAGCTAGTGCTATTAACCCTATTATTAACAGTATAATTTATTATTCTGTCAATAAAGCTTTAATAATAATAATAATAATAATAATATTTTGCCGCCTCTTGATACCATTTTAATATGAAACAAATCAAAACAAACGCACGCATATGCCAAATAGGATAACAAATTTCAATTCAGCTGTTAATTGTAAGGTGGATGACAGATCTTCCACTTCTTACACCAAGAAATTTGTTCGAGTAAAAATTCGTAAGATTCTCAGTGGAGGGGAAATATCTTGCTCTCTCGATAACGCTCTCTTTTAGTAAGAGCGTAAGAATTCGTGTAAGAGTTAGTAAATATTCGTTAGATTTAAAAGTAAAGGAACAGACCTAAATTCGACTTCGTATTTTTTGTCGTGTACCTGTCAGCTGTCAGTTCTGTTTGTCATTTCTTTAATTGTTTTTTGTGTGTCTGGAAGTTGTGTGTGTGTAGTTTTGGAAAGAAATTAAGTATTAAATAGTTAATTCTTGTAATTCTATTATCGATTAATAAAATATTCTATATTCTTTTGTAGATTCAACTCTTCCATCTAAAATATTAAAAAACTGCAGAGCAGACAAAGAAAACTATTGATGTTGAGTTATAGGCTTTTTTCATTTTTGGAAATGGCCCTCAAAATTTTTCTTTTTCTTTGTGGCAATGCTGATTATTGATTACCATGGACTTTTACCACAAATCTTTGTAGCTCTGGTTTCCGTGCAAGCGTATTCGCAAAGTTCGCTAAACTCATTCAAATGTACTCATTTCCTATGCTGTGGTTCAGCTACATACACGATAAAGCCCCATTTAGACGATCATTTTAGTTTAAGTTGAGCTATAAATTAAGCTTTCAGTTAAACTGATCTGTCTTTAGACGTCAACAAATTACACAACAAATATAACGTTGTTTAGGTACCGTTAGTGCAACAAAAAATTCTTTGGTAAAAGCAGCATCACTAGTTAAATAATCGTGTACAGATGTGTCATTTATTAAAATAAGTTATGAAGTTAGGTAAATATTTAGGTATACCAAACGAATATGCAATTAATTTTTAAACGTGCCGCAACGGACGCGACGGATTCTATGGGTTGGGCACTTAATTCTGACAATAACATCTCGGCGGTATCTATCGCAACGGAAAATTCACCGATTTTATACGAACGTGTTCGGAGAATTTTTCCGATACAAAAATGTCACGCACTCCAGCGTTTCGATTTGCAGTGCGGTCACTCAGACACGAATTTCTTGAGTAGATTCGTCGACTACCCCTCCATAAACGTCAACTGAAACAGCTGCTCATATGAGCGATACCAGCCAATCCAAACCGAGATACATTTAGTCAGACAGCTGTCAGACTTACTAAACTAGACCCAAAGTCTCAACGACGAACTATATCAGTCTTCTAATATGGCTAGGTCAAGTGCGAAAGTACACAACTGCTCCAGCCCATAGAGTCCTTGAATCTAATCAGACAGTCAACGCTTTTACCCATTTCTTGGACCGTGTAATCACCCTGTCAACGCAATTGGAGTGTTTGACACTTTGACAGAGAAATAATAAATCCAAACAGATGTATAATCAGGAAGAGATGAACACATTTACTACTGAAATAAAGAGAACCCAATTTGAACACATCAAGTTCAAATCTGTACATTCAGTTTCCAGATGTAAAAATCAATTGTTCAGTTTTGTCAATCAACTTTTGAAACCAAAAGCTGCCTTCTAGTAGTTCAAACTTTATACATCCACGACTTTTTGCATTTAATTCAAACAGAAAGTGCCTTGGTTGGTTATAGCCGTTACAAAGCGTAGCTAAATATAATTTAATAATATGATAATAATCGTTAATATTTTTTGTATTTACCTTAAAGTCTATATAACCATTTTTATCCATGTCGAACGTTCGAAAAACATGATCACAAAATTCCTCGGCATTTCCAGATGGAAAAAACATTTTATACATATCAACAAACTTAGCAGGTGTCAAACGGCCATTGGGGCAGTCTTGCTGCAAAAGAAATTTAACATTTAATTTAAAATAGAAAAATAACTATACAAATTTCTGTAGTCATACCTTAAACCCCTTATACCACTCTTTAATTGTGGATTCGTCATAGCGAGTGTGTGATTTTAAAAATTCCATATCTTCTTTTGTTAGCCGATCTTTACTGGTTAGACATCCCATTTCTTGAAGAATACAATTTAAATATTTGAGTAAAGATGGAATAATACTAGCGAAAATATGTATTTTGATTTAATTTGACGTACGGTCAATAAAAATGGAGGATGTATCTTTAGATTAGATATATAGACACGTGGCATGAAATATATAGACTCATTTTGGATATAATTTTATTTTTTCTACTAGGCTGGATTACTCTAGTCAGTCCTACATTTCCTGCAGAAAGCATGCAAATTCGTATGCCCAGGGATTCGGTTATACTTACTTTTGCCATGCAGGTTAGACTCGGCCTCTAATTTAGCTCCCATATATGGAGCTCGGCTCCAAAACATTCACTTAACCTACTTGTCAGCATACAGGGACAAGGAGTTCGACAAATAGGAACAGCATTAGCATAAATTCATCCCTCAGGTTTGAGGTTAGAATAGACTAGACCTGCGGCAAGGTCTGCCTGTCATAAGAGGCGACTAAAATCAGCCCGTATCCCAAAGGCAAGGCAACCCGTGCTGAGGCTGGAATGGTGCTGTGGTTATAACCGCGGCGCTAGTGGAACCCTCCGGTGCAGTGAAAAAACCCCCATGAAATTAAAGGGGGGCTGCTTGGGGCATCAGCATGTTCCCCAAACATTATAGTCCACGGTTTGTTGTAAAGATGCTGTTCCTGTTTACTTTTTTTTGCAACAATGGGATTTGTTTGCATTTATAATTGGAATTAAGTCCCATACGAAAAAGGCATTAAAACCCACAGCTTTATATAGCCACTTGAAAGAATAAATAAAGTTCATGGGTGGTACTTCGTTTCTTTTCTGTGAAGTAAACCTGGGGTCTTTTATTCTGCGGGGTTTATTTCATTGCAGCGAACCCTCCAGCTATCTGGTGGCCTCTGGATGTAATGAATGCCTTATCAAGGTACTGGCGGCTATGCCATTTTTGACATCAATTCCCTCTTATTCGTTGGATTGAAAATCAATATAAAGTGAAAGAAACAAAAATTATATGCAAATAAAAAAAATTCATAAAATACCCAACGAAATGGGGAACAAAATACCCCAACCTCCGGGACCCTGTCCGAGGGGGAAGGCTATTGCCTCGATCGCTAGTAAAAGTTTCTCCTCGCCTCCCGCTCAAACGGTGCGATATAGACAGACACCCCTTCCCTTAATAAAAAAATGTTTGTTTTTAACCCCTTTACAAAAAAACCGTTATCAATTTTTGGCCCCAAAGTTATCGTACTTGTACCAACGATACTTACCGTGGGCCTAGCTGTGGAACAGGGTCATAAACGAACAGCCTTACTTATAAACTCACCGTAGAGTCTGCTTATCTTTACACACTCTCTAAAATGCCCTTACGCAGGAAAGTGTGATTTATAAACATTTTTCGAACTTAAGCAACGCTGCTTTAGGGCTGCGTAAGTTAAACGCGAAAATTTGCGTTTAGAGCCTGCTTAGAGCTTAAGTAAATATGTTTTTGCATCAAATGTCATTTGGTTGTGGTCGAATTGTAAACAGAACCAAAAAGTGGAACTAATTTTTGTGCGTGCATTCATTCCGCAGTTTTGTAAATTTGCGCCAAACGAATTTCGTTTGCAAATCTATATATAAAAATAAGTTGTATTGTGTTTGTCGCCAATGTTCTCTGTAATGTGTGAACCGATTTTGATTTTGGATTTTCCCATGAAAGGTGACGTTAATACCATGGTTCGTACGTATATACGGTCTTTGTAGGTGTATTGGTTCATGAGATATACGATTTTTAATGGGTTTTTTTTATATGGGCGGTGCCACTCCCATTTGTCCAATTTTGACTAATTTTCACAGGTATTCTCCTGGGCCAATACCTAAGATTGTGTGTAAATTTGAACTCAATCGATTAGGTGGTTATAGTGGCGTGGCACCTCCCATACAAAAAATGCATTCAAAATATTCACCCCTATTACAGAATCCGATGAATGGTCTGCGGATGGCAACTTTTTTCAGTTTTTGCTATTAAAGAATCCGCTGTAAAAAGTGAACGGATGTCGGTTACGTAGTTTGGTTTTGTTAAGATTATGAAATATGCAGCCCATCCGCACTCCATATAACTTTGAACCTTTTAAATCCGCACCAAAATCATTGCGGATGCAACATAAACAAAAAATGAAAAGCACCAAAAAGTACGTCAATTCACATACATTTAAGTTTTTGAATGTAGTTTTTAGATTTATGCAGAGTGCAATTTGAGAAGGTGGGTGAGGCAATGAAGAGAGAGCCGGTTATTGTGAAAATTTTGAATTTTAAATAAAAAAACGCCGGATTCATTGAATTATTTTAATTCTTTGGGTTTCTTTCCGTTTAAAGAAGTCCGGAATGGAAAAAAGGAAGTTTAAAAAAAAAATAACAATAAGTACTTATACTAAAATTGATTGATTCTTTAAATTTCGATATGTTTGGTTAGACTTTATAAGTCAATAAAATAATTTAACCAACAACAAGCGATCGCATTACGCGACGGGTGGTACAGCCAGCGAAGAGCAATTTGTTGGTCCACTGGAAGAAGATTGGTTAGTTTAAGAGATGCTGTTCATGGCGTTCTCAAACGTTAGATTTCGGAATCGCAAAAAAGAAAAAAAAAAAACGCGAAGCCACAACAATAGCTACCTCTGACTCTTCTGCACCCGCCCGTTCGATGCTGATAATGAAAACCCGAACATTGTCCCATCACCCGTTCCACCACAAAAATGCTCTTGAGCAACTAAATGAAAGGAAATTGAATCCATTATTTTATTTCTATTTCTTATTTCGTTTAAAATTGTATTTACTTTAATACCCTTTTGCTGCATTTTGTTAACAATTCTAAATTGTTTAAATTTTTGTTGGCATTAAGGGCGGTATTTATCAAGCATTCTTAAATCGATTATTATTTGTGGTATTCGATTGGACGCTCTCAGAGCACTTTTTTTTTGCTCTCAGAGCAGTTTTTATGTTCGTTTGGTACAAAAAAAAAGCAGTCTTTTTCAGATTTAAGAGCACTTTTGCGAATCTAGATATTTTCTCAGATTTACCAATACAAGTGCGCTTGAGTTTGACAACTGGTGGAGGGCGTTTAGTTTTCGTGAATTTGTTCTAAAGCAAAGAGAGGCATTGCATCGGGTGAATCTATTTGTGTAATAAAATCAATCGGGACAAAAATTTCGAATGTTTTAATTTAAAATTTAACCAGTGAATACGAAGCTCTTAGTTTAATATTGGTCGATGAATACCGCCCTAAATGCCAAAAACTAATAGCATCGATAAGATAGTTCGAAAATGATAAGTAAGTGTTACGGATCGGCAATGTTGTTCTTCCGGCGGATTTTATAGTAATATTTATCGCGGATGTGAATAGGCTGTGGTTCGAGTCAACTCCCCGGGAATACATTTTTGCGGATTCTGTAATCGACATGATTATATTTCGATAACCCCCCAATCGATTGAGTTCAAATTTACACACAATACTCGGTATTGGCCCAGAAGTATTCCTGTTAAGATTGGTCGAAATAAGACAAAGGGGCGTGACAGAAATTCACCAAATACCCTACTTTAGGCGTTTTTCTTTTTTAGTTCAGAGCTGAGCACTGAACTGAGCTCGAGCTATATGAGCGCGCTCTGAACCGAGCGTGCTCAGATCGTTCTGATGATTTTCTGTTTTTTCCTTTTTTTTTCTTCTTTTTTTTTCTCAAATATGACTGGAAGTGTGAATGTACATATATGTGTAATCAGCATTTTACTCAGCCTACTCATGGCGTTTTTCTTTTTTAGTTCAGAGCACAACCTGAACTGTTATACAAAAAGTTTGTGTTTCTTTTTCAGCTCAGATACATCAGAGATCGAATTTGTGTTTCTTTTTTCGTTTAGAGCATGATCAGAGCGCTCTCTATGAGCTCAGAATTAATTGACTGAGCAGGCTGAGTAAAATGCTGATTACACATATACATTCACACTTCCAGTCATATTTGAGAGAAAAGAAAAACAGGAAAAACAGAAAATCATCAGAACGATCTGAGCACGCTAGATTCAGAGCGCGCTCATATAGCTCGAGCTCAGTTCAGTGCTCAGCTCTGAACTAAAAAAGAAAAACGCCTTCAGTCAATTAATTCTGAGCTCATAGAGCGCGCTCTGATCATGATCTGAACAAAAAAAGAAACACAAATTCGAGCTCTGATGTATCTGAACTAAAAAAGAAACACAAACTTTTTGTATAACAGTTCAGGTTGTGCTCTGAACTAAAAAAGAAAAACGCCTAATAAAGCCCGTATGACACTACATTTTTTTCTCATTTTTATCACAAAAACATGTTGAAAAGTCAGGTGCGACGTGCGAGTAAATGAGACTAACAGCCCTATTATGGCTATCAAATATCAATTAATTGATGATACTTGATAACATCTGTCTAGTTAGTACAATTCATCGATAATTTGGTATTATTTTCAAATAATAACTCTACCGATGACAATTCGGCCCTAAGTCATTTTTTGAAGAACAAAAACAAGGAAATAAATTTTATGATTTAATGTTAATAGATCATTTTAGCCGCGCGAGTATTTGATACATGTCAACAAGAAATTTGTGGTTGATAGAAAATTTGATGAGTATACATTTTTTTGACAACCGTAATACCAAATTTTTCGATAAAACTTCACAATAGATCTTAAATCTTATATTTTTAACAATTCATCAAGGATTTTGATAAGTTGATAACCATAATACCGATTCACTTTGTTGATACGTACCAAATATCAAATTTGTATACCTATTAAATCGCCCTAATTTCATGAGCGTATAGCTCGTTGGCAATTTGGACCCAGACTTATTAGGTCTGTTCCCTTACGATAATGCATCCGAAGACATTAGTCAAACTTCGTTCACTTCTACCCATATTTTGCGTAAGGGAACAAAGTTCGACTAATGTTTTTCAATGCATTATCGTAAGGGAACAGACTTATTATTTGTATTGCAACATTCCTTCTTTTTTTTTTTTTTTTTAGATATAAATGACAGTTAACTTAAATTGTATGCAGCCTGTAGTCATCTGACAAGTAAAAGGTTGAACGCCCCGAAAACGAAAGTAAGGGTTTAGTGCTTACATACTTAAGAAACCAAGTCCCACGTAGAATCCTAGAACCGCCTAACGTATTTATAGGTGTGTTCCCTAATGATAATGTATTCGAACATATTAGAAAGTTAGTTTTCTATTCGTTGGCAGTTGGTTTTAAACACAACTGTTGAGAGTTGACTTTACATTCACATGTTAAAGTAAAAAAACTGATAATATAGAGTAAATAAATTTCAATTTGTTTAGTCCATAGCGAGAATAGGGGTTACTTTCTCCGGCCGAAATGTTTTGTCAGACTACATATATATCGTGTTGAGTGAACTTGATAAGTTGCTGCATTTCTGATTATAACTAGAAAGAGTTCCCAAATCAATCGCTTCAAGGTGACATTGAAAGTTATTTCTACTTCTTCAAATCCGTAGAAAATCTGTGCAATAAAATCATATTTTGCCCGGATTTTTAATTAATTGACAGATACATAGGTACATACCTACGCCATTAGTTTTGTGAATCCGGAAAATCGATTTTCGTTAAACATCGTCCAAATGTGTATAAAATGAACATGAATGTTACTGCCCAAAGATTTATACGTAATTCTTTTAATCAACCAAAGTTATTTATGGAATTAAAGATAGTAGTCATGACAACATAGCAGTAAGTAAATGTGTTGCTTTTTTACACCCAAGAAAATAGTTTGGGTACACATTTGGGTTTTGCTTTAATATTTTAAGTATACATATACAATAAAATCGATTAAAAATTCTTTGTGTTCAAAGGTTTATAAAGTTTACACTTATCATAGTTTATAGTTGATGGTCCAATTTTCATTTGTAGGAGGAAAAAATGGAAGGATTTATTTATAAAAGCACCAAAATTCATTAATTGACTAAACTTGTTACCAGGAAAGTTGAATATGTACAAATTGGGGATATAAATTTAGTCTGCCTTCAAACAGAAGTAAGTAAAACAAATACCGAAAACATTAACAAATATTGGAATAACGACTTACTATTTACTATGTTTAATAGTCCTCAATTGGTTGAAAAATAAGACAATAATGAAGAGCTTTACGAGTTAACCCGAGAAGAAAATGCATGTGCCGTACAGCTTAAGCACAGGGATGGCAAGACGCGTTTGCAATTACTTATTGAACATGCGCAAGGCCAAAGGATGTATTGTACTAACTAGTACAGCTACATCATAATGCAAGGCACAAGGTAACGTACCTACATAATTCAAGCTTAAGGTACGCTGAATTTGCTAAAACAAATGTTTTAGAGCAAAGCACTTTCAGGTTTTAGCTGCCGCTTTCGATAACAACAAATGTAAGAGGTATATTTTGAAGAGGGAAAATCTAGTTAATGAACATTACGAATTATGCCTAACATGTTATTAGGTTGTACTTACCATTTTGATATTCCTTTCAAAGTGCTTTGGACTTGCTACATTTTGTGTTAATTGCTGACAGCGTATCCTTCCAATTGCCTTCTATATATTTATGACTTAACTATACTTAACTAAGAAAGAGTTACTAAAACATTTTTACATAGTTATGTGACAAATAAAGCTATGTGCCAATTTTTTGGCAAGAATAATTATTTGTTTGCAAAACCTATCTGCTCAAGTGTACAAATTATAACATACATGTAGATATACATAACAGCATGTTTTCTTTTTATTGCTTTCATATTTAAAGTCCGTATGGGTTACAATTTACTTATTTGGATGCATGTAAGTAATAGCAAAACGTTTGACAATTCAATAGATCAATTGGAAACTTATATCTAATTAATACACACCATAACACAATCGACCAAAAATAAGAGCACTCTTGAAATGCTACTTTACTTGATTCTTTAGTAAGTAGAAACAGCACGGATAAATAGCACACATAAAAGTTTACTAACCGAAAAACGTAAACATCGCAACCAATCTAGACTTTCAAAACGAATTATGCCAAACTATTTGATTACAATAATTACATATAAACCGTTCTGCACAGATCGGAATCAGAACTAGGGCTTATGTATGACTTTCCAGTGGGAGGACGGTTGCCAACATTCTTGCTTTCCCGAAAAAATTCATGAACTTATGTCGTTTTCCATTGCCACAGGAGAAAACTTGTTAAACTGCTCTGGAAGAGATTGTCAAAATGCATGTTTCATTAGCCCCCCAAAAAAAAAAGGAGTACCTAGTACCTACGTATGTTGCAAAGATAATGGTATTAGATTCCATTATCTTTGGTATGTTGTTTTTTTCAATTTGGCTTTTCATAAAAACTCGTTTCCATACGAGTAAAATAAATAATTCACCTAAAAAAGCAATCTTTTCAACGAAAAAAAAAAAAACAAAAAAAAAAAAAATCGTAAACGCCAGCCGTGTGTCATAAACATTGGTGTTAGTGAAAATATGCGTAGCTGAGATCGGGATTTCTCAAAAGTGCCTCAGAACAAATAAAAGATTGATTTTTTTTGGCAAATCGAATATGAAAAGCAAACTCGATCAAAAAAAAATTATTTTTTTTCTCGAAAAAATTATATTTTTACCAAATCGAAACGACAGTAAAATAGGGGACTTTCGGATTCCTAGTGTAGTTAGTGGTTGGGTGTTGATGAATAGGGTAGACACTGATTGGCGTCAACTTGGCGATGCCCAGCTTTTGCAACTGTTCAGATACACCAATTGTGCTTATTTTACCTCCTAGTGGTCACCACCGGGTACTGGTCTATGTCCATCCGGAATTGACTTGCTGAACTTATAAGTGCTGGTCACCACCGGGTACTGGTCTATGTCCATCCGGAGTTGACTTGCTGAACTTATAAGTGCGAGTGTTGAACACGTAGAAAATAGCAACACTATAATGCTCTGTTGGATTTGACTGTCTGCTCCAGTCTCAGAAGTCTTACATGAGCCCCTCAGAAAGAGGACGTACGGCGGATGAATTCACATGGTTGAATCAACGGTGGCGTCAACAGCCAACATGTCAGATACTTCAATGAGCTACTTCGACGTATTTGGAGCTAAGGTCATTGAGGATTTTCAACCCTAGTCAGGGTGTTGAAATAGAGATGGTGGCGGAAGAGCCCTTAATGGATCAACGGCAGCTCTCACATCCCCGCAGCGAGTTACTGACTCCGGAATATTCCGGCTCCTTTTGCCCAAGGGGTCGCAGAAAGGGCCTGGTCCTCCAGGTTGGGGGTTGTGCGTGGGGTTAACCACCCTACCACGGAAAACCAAACATGTTGCGAAGCAACCAATAGCCTCGGATAAGGACGGATTCACTGTTGACGACCCTGCAAAACGAAAAAAAGGACAATGACGTTCAGATCTGCACGTGGAATGTTCGAACTCTGAACAACTAGCGGAGGCCCTAGACTGCTATAAAGCAGGTATCACCGCCATCCAGGAAGTGCGGTGGGATGGGCCGGGCAAAAGAAGGATGAAAAACTGACATTTACTACGGTGACTGCTATATGGAACAAAAGCAGCGTCTATTTGGATGCGGTTTTGTTGTAAGCGGCAGACTTAGGCAAGAAGTCTTGAGCTTTTGACACGAAAGTGAACGCCTTACAACAATTCGCATAAAGGCTAAATTCGCCAACATTAGCCTAATATGCGCTCACGCCCCCACAGAAGAAAAAGACGATGCTACCAAAGAGTGTTTCTACGAGCTCCTCGACAAAACATATGAGCAATGTCCTAAGCATGACGTTAAAATCGTCTTGGGTGATTTTAACGCCAAAATAGGAAAGGAGGACTTCCTAGTAGCACAATCGGTAAACACAGCCTTCACGACACCACGTCTGGAAACGGACTTAGGCTGATTGAATGTTACCATAGCTAGTTCACGGTTTCCTCACCTCAGTATCCACAAAGGAACATGGCGGTCACCTGATCATCAAACCGTCAACCAAATTGATCACGTTGCGATCGACGCAAGGCACTCCTCCAGTACTCTAGATGTCCGAAATTTCCGAGCGGCCAACATAGACTCGGACCACTACCTTGTTGTGTTGTGTATTTAATAAAAAAGACTGCACGCGATGCTTAATCCAAGTTATCTTTATTCACAAAACTTAAAACTAAATCAATGTTCGGAAATACACGTTTTGCCTCTTCGTTGACTTCAAATTGAGTGCCCGGAAATAGCTGTCACTGTCAACCACATCGTAGGTTTTATCACCCGAGAAGGTGTTACCAGATATCAATTAAGGCCGGTACGCCCCTATAAACTTATACACAGCATGTTGTAGCCAAGGAATGGATGCGGATATCCCAGACGCCACAACAACGAGAAAATACTGTGAGGAGATTTAACGTTGGACGACTACAAACGCAACAAACCGCCAGAACCTATGCCGATCGCGTATCCCTCAACCTATCGAGAAGTCCTATGCTGCCAGCATCAAGTGCCGAAGACCAGTGGCGCCGATGCCAAGAAGCCATCAAAAACGCCGCAACTGATGTGCTCGGTTTCACCCGAAACCCCTGGTTTGACGAAGAGTGCCGGCAAGCACACGCAGCAAAACAAAGTGCCTACGAAGCGTCGCTGCATAGAAGGACGAGAGCAGCTCGTCAGCTCTACGAGCAAAAAGGAGGGAAGAACATCGGCTTCTCCGGAGAAAAAAGAGAGAGCATGAGAAGCGCGCGATCGAGGATATAGAGAGGTGTTACTCCAGGAACAATGTTCGGAAGTTTTACCAAAAGGTAAAAAGAACGTGTCATGCCAACAGGACCCGAACGGAGACCCGTAGAGACGAGCAAGGAAACCTTGTAGTAGAGTCACAGTCGGTGCTGAGGACATGGAAAAACCATTTCTGCAGACTGCTAAACGGCGAAGACGACACAAATTCCGCTGTCAGGCAGAACGAACCATTCAACCTGGACGACGAAGGCCAAGACTTCCGTCCACCTGACCAAAATGAAGTGAGGATAGCAATATCCAAGCTGAAGTCCAACAAGGCTGCTGGACCAGACGGCTTACCTACCGAGCTCTTCAAGGCAGCCGGAGATGACTTGGTAGAGTGTATACACCAACTCGTCTCCAAAATTTGGTTAGAGGAAAGTATGCCTGATGATTGGAACCTCAGCATCGTTTGCCCGATCCACAAGAAAGAAGACTCTCTAAACTGCGCCAATTATAGAGGCATCAGTCTCCTTAATACTGCGTATAAGATCATGTCTGCTGTACTGTGTGAACGCCTGAAACCTTTCGTCAACGATCTGATAGGTTCCTATCAGTGCGGTTTTAGGCCCGGTAAGTCCACGACCGATCAAATATTCACACTACGGCAGATCCTGGAAAAAACCCAAGAAGTCCAGATCGATACTCACCATATTTTTATCGATTTTAAGGCCGCATATGACAGCATTTATAGAGACGAGCTATACAGAGCCATGTCTAATTTTGGCATCGCTGCCAAACTTGTCAGATTGTGCAGAATGACGATGGAGAACGCTCGCTGCTCCGTAAAGGTCGGAAACAATCTCACCGAGACCTTTGATGTCAAAAAAGGATTTAGACAAGGTGACACGCTGTTATGTGACTTCTTCAACATCATTCTTGAGAAAATTGTGCGAAACTCACAAGCCAACACCAGAGGCACAATTTTCCATAAGTCTGTGCAACTGCTTGCATACGCTGACGACATTGGTATTGTTGGCAGAACACAGCGAGCTGTCACTGGTGCGTTTGCAAGTATTAGTACAGAAGCGGCAAAAATGGGTTTAGTGGTGAATGAGTGTAAAACAAAATATATGCTGTCAACAAGAAGGGACACACAACATCGACGAATCGGACAGAACGTCACGATAGACAGCTATAACTTTGAGGTAGTTAGGGACTTTGTCTACCTCGGCTCCACTATAAACTCTGATAATGACATCACATCAGAAATCAAGCGAAGAATCACACTTGCCAACCGTTGTTTCTTTGGCCTAAGACGGCAATTGATTAGTTAGGCCTTGTCAAGAAGCACTAAGGAGATTATATATAAGACTCTCATCATCCCTGTCCTGTTCTATGGCGCAGAAGCATGGACCCTAGCAAAAACGGATGAGGATCTTCTTGGTCGCTTCGAACGCAAAATTCTTCGAGTGATTTTTGGTCCCGTTTGCGTTGACGGGATTTGGAGGAGAAGATTTAACAGCGAACTCTACGAGCTGTACAGCGACATCGACCTGGTCAGAAAAGCACGCATTAGTCGTCTAAGATGGTTAGGACATGTAGAGCGAATGGACACCAACGCTCCGGCCCGGAGAGTCTTCGATTCCAACCCGAAGGGACAACGCAGTAGAGGAAGACCTCGCCTTAGGTGGCGCGCTCAAGTGGAAGGGGACCTCAACCAACTTGGAGTGCGCAACTGGAGGCAGTTAGCCAAAGATCGCGCTAACTGGAGAGGCGTATTGGTTGAGGCCCAGGTCCACCCCGGACTGTAGCGCCACCTTAAGTAAGTAAGTAAGTGTAGTTAGTCTGGCAACTGACTTGACTGATTAGATGTATTGCAGTTTTTGTTGGCACAAAGTAGACACGTGAATATATTTTTGCAGTTGACGTTTACATAGGGGAAGCCGACAAATCTAGTTAAGAAAATCCTGCCTGCATATGCGTTTGACATTTCGAAAAGTCAAAGGGCACATTGAAGAATCCAGTTATCTTAAGTTGACTAGATTGGTCTGGATAAGATGATGGTCGGGAACGAGACTTTTCCTATGTCAGCCGCATATGCCAACTTAGTACTCAGTCACGAATTTCTTGACTATGTTCGTCGGCTACCCCTCCATAAACGTCAACTGTAACAGCTGCTCATATGACCGATTTCAGCCAATCAAAACCGAGATACATCTAGTCAGACTTACTAAATTAGATACTTGAACGTTCGAAAATAAATAAACAGAGTGGCCGCTGCATAATTCTGAAATGTCGGTAAGAGAAAATGGTGTCATTTCTGAAGCTACTCTGCAAAATTTAGAAATTGCACTCGAAATTTAACATCCAAGTGCATATAACACTCATTGTCATTTACTGATGTGATATGCAGCCCTGTTTCATGAATTTTTTGGGAAAAAAGCTTGTAGACCAAAGATAATCGAATACAGAGAGAAATAGCTTTCCAGGTGGTTGCCAACAATTTGTTTTCCAGAAAAATTAATAAATTTACGCACTTTGGTTCATTTTTTTTTCTAGAATATGTGAGTTCATGAATTGGACTTTGATGCAAGAATTCGGTATTCTCTAATAAGTATTTCACTACAGTACGAAACACGAAGCAATTAATTAAACATCGCGATGCCAATAAAAGAAAGATGATTGGCGGTCGGCCATTAGCAACAGGGTTTTTTGTAGTTCGCACTTATTCACAGACGGGGGTTGAAATTACAAAAACAACAATGTAAACAAATGGGTTTTGGGGGGATAGATGTACGGAAGATATCTATCTCTTTTAATCATTCATCTCTGTCATAGACAGTCGTCTTTCCACTGGAAAGTTTTATAACTGTGTATTCCATTGTTTTTGATCTAGTGTCGAATTCCAGTGTGATTTTTAGATTTTGCTCTGATTTCAAATTTTTCGTGCCCAATGGAACGTAAAACGAGATTATTCTTTCTTTGCATTTTGGTGGTGTTTTAAAAGTCGGTTGTTCTCAAATGTTTATTTTTGCTTATAAAAATCCATTTAATTAATGTTGATATACATTGTAGCGGCCAAATGTAAATGTTGCCTTCAAATTTTGACAAATATTTTGGGGTTAGTGCATATAGGCGTAAGTCTCGCTCTGAAATCGAGATTCGCAAAATTACTTTAAATTTTAATTTTAATTACTCTACGCTTTTTCTGTCATAATGTTTAACGACATAGATAATATTTTGCGGAACACATGCATTTGAAAGTTTTGCTACGTTTCCACCGCACACAAATCCCGAGGTGAAAGTACAAGAGGTTTAAAATTATACTGAAGTGTTTCCACATGGATCTCTCTCTCTCTGGCTCTGTCCATTCCAGATGACGTTTCACGAGAAAGCGACATTTTTCCATTTTTGACGTCCTCTATGTCATTTCTTTCAAATGCATCTCTGTTTGCTTTGTATTTTTATTTTTGACACCTCGAGCTGTGGAAAGTATGTTCACAAACCGGACTGTACATGCAAACCTAGTTGATAATAGAGATTTATTTCTAATCTTTTATTTTATTAACTTTTGTATGATAAATCCCAAGATTTATGCGGGATTTATGAACATTTTTATCGCAGATAATCTCCGGTGGAAACGTAGCATTACCGGCTAGAATAACTGAAATGGTACTTTTTGAAATCAAAAAGTGACAGCACTGATTCATTCATCATAGCCAGCCAGTAGCCAGAATGAGAGCGGGGCTGACAGAATTTGCCAGAAAGTACGTGGAATGGAAGGTGGAAGGTGGAACGTGAAAGCTAGCTACTTCTCTTTATCATTGAAATCTAGTAACTTATAATCTTTGACCGTAACCAATCGAATGCGAATGTGTGAAAAGCCTACAAAAATTATAAATAGCTTTGCAATTAAATTTATACCTTGCTGTTTGTTAGAGTTTTAATTTGCATTCGCTTTTTTTGGAGAAAAAAAGGTATTTTTCATAATTGCTGTTTAACTACGGCCTCAATTAAGTTCGTCATTTTAACAGACAAGATGCAGCTGCCTTCCGAATACTGCTCCCTGCCTCTTAATTTAATCTCTAAGGAAGTTCAGCGCGTGGGACTTCGGTTTCAAATATTTGTATGTCGCCATGATTCCCCGAGAACAAAATCCGAATCGTTGGAAGCATGGGATTCAAGTGAATTCATCGCTGATATTAATTACTTACAATCTCTGGATCCGAAGGAGTGGAAAGATCAGGACCATTATGCTGTTTTAGGGTTAGGTAATATAAGGTAATATACATTTTCTTATTTATTTTTAAAGTCTTCAAACAGCGATTTATATTGCAGGTTTAATGCTACGGATGAGGATATAAGGCGGGCTTATAGAAAAATGGTGTTGCAACATCATCCTGATAAAAGAAAGTCTAAGGGTGAAGAGGTTAATGCAGATACTGACTATTTTACATGTATAACGAAGGCCTATGAAGTGTTAGGTACATGCTGTCAATCGATTTTTTTTTTACTTAATTTATTTAAACTAATTGTATGAATAGGTACTCTTAAAACAAGGCGTGCATATGATTCTGTGGATCCGAAGTTTGACGACTCATTACCGACGCAATCGGAAATAGAAAATAGCTTCTATGCAATATTTGGAAAGTATTTTGATCTAAATTCTAGATGGAGTGAAAAGAAAGGTGTACCATCCTTCGGTGACGAAAATGCAAAGCGGGAGGATGTAGATAATTTTTATAACTTTTGGTATGACTTTGATTCGTGGCGCGAGTTTAGCTATCTCGATGAAGAAGATAAAGAAAAAGGACAAGATCGAGATGAACGGCGTTGGATTGAAAAACAAAATAAAGCCGCCCGGATTAAAAGAAAGAAGGAGGAAATGTCTCGAATTCGGTCCTTAGTTGATTTAGCGTATAACAATGATAAACGAATAATAAAATTTAAGAACGAGGAAAAGCAAAGGAAGATAGCGATGAAAAGAGCAAAAATGGACGCAGTTCAGGCTCAAAAGGAAGAAATGGAACGTGCTACTAGAGAAGCCCAAATAGCTAAAGAAAAAGCTGATAAGGCAGAACAAAAGAGGATAGAAAAAATTCGAATTGAAAAAGAACAGTATCGGAAAGCTATTAAAAAAGAAAGAAAAATATTCCGCGACAAAGCTAGAGAATGCAACTACTTTTCAACCTCTGACAAAGATTTGATAAAGAACATGGAAGGAGTAGAAAAAGTGTGTGAGATGCTAACATTATCTGAACTACAAAATCTAAATAAAGGCAATGAAGAGAGTAGTACCCAATTTTTTGACGTTCTGCATGAACTAGAAAACAGAATTCATCAGGAACAATTGGAAAACGTCCAAACAAAAATTGAGAACAAATCAGACATAAAAATAATAAAAAAGAACAATTTATGGACAAATGATAGTATTCAAATCCTTATTAAAGCTGTCAATCTGTTCCCAGCTGGAACTTCTCAAAGATGGGAAGTCATTGCTACGTTTATGAACCAGCATAGTAACGGTGGGATGAATTTTACTTCTAGAGATGTCCTCAGTAAAGCTAAATCTCTTCAGCAAAGCGATTTTTCTAAAAGTGTTTTAAAAACGGAGGCAAATGACAGTGCCTTTCAAAGCTTTGAAAAATCTAAAAAGGATATTCCAGTTGTGTCCGATAATTTGTTGGACAACTTTACTGATACAAATGGCAGCGCAATAAATAGCAGATCCGATTCTGTACCATTAAATAAAAATATTCAAAGTACAAGCCAAAAAATTTGGACAAAGGAAGAGCAGGCTCTTTTAGAGCAAGCAATCAAGTCATTTCCAATTTCTACTCCCGACCGATGGGATAGGATTGCTGAATGTATTCCTAATAGAAGTAAAAAGGATTGTTTGCGAAGGGTTAAGGAATTAGTTGATTTAGTCAACTCGAAGAAGGATGCTAAACAAAGCGTGAAGTAAAATTTATATTATCTTTGAAAATAAAACTGAAATTAGTTTCTTGTCTTTATTTATACTTGGCCTTTTTTAATTTTTACGCTTCAAAAAAAGAAAAATTCTTGGGTAAGCATTGTGGAAAATACCTACACCTAGGTATGGTGTATGGATTCGTTCTAAGAAAAAGTCTTCCTTATACAAACTCAACTACATCTGAAGCTGAACTCATTCCCAATCTTTTTTTTTTAATTACAAAACAAAAAATTGAGTAATCAAAACAAAGTGGGATAGAAAAACAATTCGCTCATCCGATAAGGTTCTACGTTCGAAAAAATGGTAAATTCTTTTTGTAGCCAATTTTTGTGTTTTTTTTTTTTTTGTTTCATAATCTTGTTTTATAATTTAGAAGCTATTAAAAATCAAAAGATTGGGGGAACAACGACTGTTCAAAAAAGGAAATCATTTTTTTGATTATTCTGGGTTTACAACATAACGCAAGGAAGCACATTTTTGCACGAGATGAGAGGGAGAGATCCGTGTATACGCAGTTAATGAAAGGCGTAAGAATGAGATCACAAATCAGACAAGTAATGTCATGGATGATCTGCCCATAATTATAGTTACTAGTGTTTATTGGGAAAGTGAAATTCCGTAAGCCGTGGCTATAAAAATATCAGCATGCAGAATTCCAACATCCACGACCAGATGGTTGACCAAAATACGTTCGTTTTACTGAACGCAGTACTGCAGACGAAACAGATGTGCGTTCTTTGACGTACGTCACATCTTATGTGGTATTCGATTGGGCGCTCTCAGAGCACTTTTTTTTGCTCTCAGAGCAGTTTTTATGTTCGTTTGGTACAAAAAAAAGCAGTCTTTTTCAGATTTCAGAGCACTTTTGTGAATCTAGATATTTTCTCAGATTTACCAATACAGGTGCGCTTGAGTTTGACAACTGGTGGAGGGCGTTTAGGTTTTCGTGAATTTGTTCTAAAGCAAAGAAAGGCATTGCATCGGGTGAATCTATTTTTGTAAATTATTTATGTATAAATATTTAAAAATCAATCGGGACGCAAATTTCGAATGTTTTAATCTAAAATTTAACCAGTGAATGGAAAACGCTTTGAAAAGTGTTGAAAGCTACACATATTCGAATCCCACGAATATTATCACAAAAAAGAGAAAGTGACGTTTTTATGTTCGATTAGCCACACGAAATCTGAAATCTGAGAGCGAATCCGAAGAAGCCCAAACTAATACCACATTAATTTCCTTTTGGTCATGCATCGCGCATTTATACATTCACATTATTGTCGGTCCGTATCCCTTCTAAAGAAAATAGAGCAAACGCAAAAAATACAAAAGAAGCCAACAGAGAGCGTGAGGATACAGGACAGAGATGCAATAATTAAAAGAGATGGATATCTTTCGTACTTCTATCCCCCCCACCCCGAACACATTTGTTTAAATTGTTTTTGTAATTTTTACCCCCGCCTGGTGATTACGTGTGAGTGTGAGCTTAATCATGTTATGTTGCTAATGGCCGGCCGTTATTTTGTGTTTTGTATTGAATTTGTTTGGTTTTTGTGGAGGCTTTGATTACATTAAAAAAATTGTGAAATACCCAATAGAGAACACAGAATTCTTGCATTAAAATCCAACTCATGAACTCACGTATCCTTCAAAAGAAATGAGCAAGGGTACGTGAGACGTGACTTCATGAATTTTTCGGGAAAACAGGACAGTTGCACTTGAAAGTTATGTCGTTTTCCATTGGGACCAACAATCAATCTTTTTTTTTGATTTAAATCACTTTTCACGTTCCATTGGGCAGAAAAACCAATCTTTTTTTCGATTCGGATCGCTTTTTGCAGATCTCGATATTTTTTTTTTTTCAGATTTACACATACCAATATAGTTTGCACAGCAGTTTTACGTCAGTTTTAAGAAGTTTGCTTTCAAGACAAATGCCTAAAGTCTCGTGAAAATCAAAATAATTAAATAGGTACATAAATAGCTATGGATATGATTTCGGAGGAATTATTATCTTCATTGCCTCCACCAGTAGTCTTCAGATGACTTCATTCGTATTTTTCAGGTCGACATCCATTTGTGATTTTCCCAAAAAAGAATGCGATTTGAACAGCTGATATTGTTGTCAATTAACGCACTAATCCATTTACAATAGCAGATCAATTAAGTTGAACGTTCCATGAGCAACGTAAAATCTGAGATCTGAAAAAGATTTCTGGCGGATTTCTGCGAGAAACAGATTAACACAGCGACTCTGACAGCAACAGCAACAGCGAATTTAGGATTAGCTCTAACGTTGATGTCGCTCTCGATGTTGCTGTGCTAATGTGTTCAAAGTAATTAAAATAAATTGGTTCTAAAAAGTTGTCAAATTTGCTGTTGATGTCGCATATCATATGCGAGTTCGCGGATCGTTTTAGGCTACCCTTCGTGTTTTTAATCCACTTTATCCACAAGTACACGACACTTACGACAAAAATCGGATTGTGTAAATCCCGGCTTAGTCAATTTACTTTTATTTACCTTCTGTTCAATATAGAAACGTTAGTCCTGCTCAGGTCCTGCTTTGTCAGGCTCAGGATACTGTGGAAACGACTCAAACCGTTCTGCAACACACCAAATGTTCAAACGGAAGCAACTCCTGGAAAAGACCAACGAATTTCAAGTCGAGATACACCACCTATTCACCGACGGAGAATTAACCTAGGAAAACGTTGCTACTTCGGTTTGTGCAAAATAATTCACTTCAAAACTCTTAATTCGAAGGACAAATGGTATGCCTTACACAAGCCTCATTCTGCCAATTCTGCTTTATGGCGCCTATTGCAGGACTATAGTAGGAAAGCAGAAATGATACTGAGCTCTTAAATAAAATTCTTCGATGGATTTTTGGTACTGTTTGAATGGAGGACGATTGGAGGAGAAGATACAACCGCGAACTCTATCAGCTGTATCAAGATGTGGATGTAGTCCAAAAAGCAAAATTACGTCGATTACGTCGAGCGAATGGATAATAATGCTCCACCTAAGAGGATCTTTTATTTCCAGCCACCGGGTTCGAGGCGACAAGGAACTCCGAACTTCCGTTCTAAGACCAAGCCATCGCAGATCTACCTGGAAGCAGTGCGACGGGGATCTTCCGACCTCCGAACAGCTTGTATTTTAGGGGGTTTTGTAATTCGATATTCTGTCTGAATATTTAGTAAGAATTTGTTTCCGTCCTGCCCGAACAAATATATTATTGACCTTAACCTTGTGTTTTAATGGCCTTTGAAAAAAAGGCGAACATTTTTTTGCCCTCGGAGAGATCAATTTTTCTACAGTCAACGCTAATAGTGTCATGGATGATCTACCCATAATTATAGATATATAAAACGGAAATGAACACAAGTTCCAGCGACCAGCATCTCCGCAATAACTACTTGAAAACGTGTCCAATTCTGTGGTAGAAGTAAAGAGTGCTATCTAGGCCGGGCATGCAAGTGGGCGCATTATTGCTCTCTTTGTGCCTATGACAATTTGTCTTCGTCTGCAATCCTCCTACGTCTCGTAGAGAGAATCGAAGCAGTTTATCGTTTTATAGAGGAAGGGTGACCGAAACAGTCTTCACTTCGCCTGTAATCCTCAGACAACTGGGGATAACTATTGGACGATATGTCTTCGAATATACGACGGGTTGCCGAAACAGTCTTCCCCTCGCTTAGAATCCTCAAAAATGACGTAAACGATATACGTTATACGACATCGGTGATTAACTTTATAAATCATAAGCAACATTTTAAGACCAATATTGAGTTCAACCATCAAGTTTAAGTGGACAAAAAAAGCAAAATACAATTTTTACGGCTTCGTTTTACGTATGTGATCTTACTTGAGGTTTAATATGGTTGGTCAAGGAGGAGGTGAATTTTACGAAATAAACAAATAATTGTCCGTTCATCACTTGCGGAAGCCATTTTGCTTTATAGGAAAAACCAAAATTCTGTAGACCGTCGCTTAATGCAGAACTTTGCCATAATTCTTACCGCGTAAACAAGATTGACCAAAATATGTACGTGTCACGTATTTTTGCGTATTAGGTAGCACTACCTACCTACTACTACTACGTCCCTTTCAGTCAGATGGCTATTTAGTATTGGGCATCCCTTTAATCTTCCGTATTAGGAATGTGCTATGCTGTTAAGGCAGTGTTATAGCTTCAATAACTTTCTGTAATCTTCCTGGAACTTATTCGATGAGTTTTTGGAGCTTTTCTGCAGTACCGTCATCCCAGAGCTTTGCTATTTCAAAAATAGTTTTCCGTTGATGTAAAACTCATTTTCAATAAATTAAATCAGGGCCTTAGAGTGGCCCGTAGTTGTGTGTTTTTAGCTAAGTATTCCGCAAAAGTTGCATCATCATTCCGCTTTTGTACAAAGAAGGGTTATCCTCTAGGAGAGGAACAGACTGCTCGATTAGCATATCACAAGATGGGAATGAATGACTGTTTAAGACATTTGTGCTGGTTCATTGCTTAAAGAATTGAAACCAAATCTTCACAACCGTTGAATGAGATACAAGATACCCGCCACCATGTTTACTGGTCTGAACAATTGGTGAATGTTTTTGTAGAGTTAATTTCGGTAACTGAACAAATATGGGGCTCATATGATCACTCAGGTTGCAGAGCATATTGGTTAATTTTAAACTCTTGGGCGTATTGAAGCAGCTTGATTTTGTTTTTCTGGAGTTATATACGGTACCTACAGTATTTCTTATTGAATATGCATCCAAATCGAAATCCTTTGGGGAAGGATATAGTCTAAAAAACAAAAGAAGAATCGCCCCGGAAAGGCTTTGTGCAGAATTTTGATTCTTTCATGATGCCAATATATATATATACAACTGTTGAATAATAGATAACCTGCTAAGCTCACTTGCAAGTTGCAAGGCACCCGTTTAACTAGGGTTATGTGTTACAGTGAAGCTGACCGAAACCCTTTTTTGCTTATATTAAGTTAATTTGTTTGTTAACTAGGTTACTATTATATTTTAATTTTCCCTATACTTGACCGCAATTCATTTCAAAGAGATTCTACAAATTTTAAACAAAAGTTCATTAATGCGTCTCAGATATTGAATTGTTCTATTCTTGTAATACCAAGCTTGACTAAAATTACGAATTCGAACTTTTTTGCGAATCCAATACCAATACTTGAACTTATTGGACCAAGTAAATGTGTTAAATAACCCATTCATAAAAACGGTTGAATGTATTTTTAACAAATACCAGAACGCGTATGTAGGTACCTGATATAATATATATGGGATATGTATATCTTTTTAAAGATATCGTGTTTTCGTTCATGTGTAAAAAAAAAAACAATGTAATATATATATTGCTGTTGAAAACAATATATGTAACAACTACAATCGAAATCGATGCCTTATATATGTTACATAGAGACCGATCTCAACCAAAGTAAATATCTTGCATAACGGAACTTTTAAGATCAATTTTAAGACTGAAGCATTTGAAAGGTAGGTACTGACTGATTTGGTTAGTATCAACTTTTTATCCCTTCAACCAAGATCAATTTTTTTTAGATGTGAATATATTTTTTTTTCTACTTTATTCTTTTACAAGTAGTGTAATTTGTTTCTAGATATTGATCGAATATGGGTGATGAAGAGGATCCGTGGGGTTTTGATGAGGGAGGCGATACTACCGAACAGGCAGCTCCTCAGGAGGTTTCACCTGCTGGCGCAGCACCAGATTCCGGCGAAAAGAAGGTAGATGCCGATGACATTGTAAAGGCAGAAGAAGAACAAGCTCCGCCTCCTCCCCCCCCAGAAGACGATGGTTACAGAAAACCAGTTCAGTTGTACAAACACTGGGTCAGGTACTTATACAATCTGGTAGCCACTTGTTGAGTTTACTTATAAAATCATTATTTTTAAGGCCCAAATTCCTCCAGTACAAGTACATGTATAACTACAGAACCAATTACTATAACGATGTTATTGATTATCTGGACAAGAAACAAGTAGGGGTTGACAGGGATATTCCAAGGCCACAAACTTGGGCTGAAAGGGTACTCCGCACAAATAGTACCAGGTACGTTAAATTGAAATGGTTATTCAAAAATGAGCAAATCAATTTTATATTTCGTTCCATTTCAGTGGTAGGTCAACAAGTCGGTACACGCCATCGGACAAGAAAGATAAACATTTGATTCAAACTTTAGCAGCATCTATTAGAACTTACAATTATCATACTACGGCTTATATAAATCAAAAATACTCACACGTATTATAAATTAAAATAATATATGATTCTGAAGCACACGAAATGAACGATCTACTATCGCATTGCACATTTTCAGTCATGACATTGGGTCAGGAAAAATATATGTTCTAAAATTGTTAATTTTGAATATGTGGTTTATAATAAAGCAAAAACCTTATTATTTAGCATGAATAAAAACAAATCAAACAGAAACGCCTTTTTAATATCAAAGTTGGGCACAAAGTATTGTTGTCTATTTATAACTGCATGAAGTAATGCTAGATGTACTTTTGCGCAATACGTACTTTGCAATATTAGGTTTCATAAACAAATTCAGAAGGTTGCGAGTGTAGCTTTTAGTATATACCTTATGTACTAAAATCCTCCTACAGCTGTGATTATTTTTTATTGCTATCATTAAGAGTACGCAGATGTGTCGAATAAAGAAAATTTAAATATATATAAATTTACTGTTTGTTGCATACGTAATACATTTTATTTTTAAATAGAAAGTTTACACATGGCTTTATCGAATATGTATCTACATATCTAATAAACAAAGATACATAGCACATAATATTAATTCAGAGTAAACACACTAAACATTGTGATGGTTTAAGTTATAAATACATTTTTGTATAACAATATTGGGTACATTCG
Organism: Cheilosia urbana; assembly: GCA_946477585.1. Taxonomy (NCBI): domain Eukaryota; kingdom Metazoa; phylum Arthropoda; class Insecta; order Diptera; family Syrphidae; genus Cheilosia; species Cheilosia urbana. The sequence goes on from OX297855.1 coordinate 27,049,455, forward strand.
CTCCCGATGGTATTATACGCTTTTAGTATTTCATTGAAACTGGGTAGTTTTAGTTCATTGGCTTATTTTTAGAAGAAATAATAGTGAGTGTGCTCTTAAGTATAAACGCCTAAAAATAGAATAAGAAACCCAGTTAATCTGAAGTCTACTACGGTTGCCTTTCAAAATATTGACGAATAATAATTTTAGTGTGCCCATCGCTAATCCATTATGCGCCAAAGGGAAGAAAGAAACCTTAATTCAATTGCCGTGTTTGGAAACAAATGGTTTAGCCCCTGTGTGAAAATGTGTTTGTGTTAAATACTGGCAGTGGTGACCCTACTTAGTTGGTACACTTTGCGCGAATCTGTGATGTAACCCCACACATTCCTGTTTGAACAAATTCCTGATCTCTAAAGTAGGTACATTGTCCTGAAGGTACAGGGTCCGCGAATGCAAACTGTGAAATTATTTTCCCTTTCATTGTTCGACTTGTGTACTAGATACGGCGAAAAGGAAGTCCTTACAGTTTTATATTTGCATAAGAACTGAAATTTCGATCGACAGATACGTATAATAACAGTAATTTGGTGTTTGAATAAGCCCGGCTAAAGTTATAGTGAATTGTCGTTTCTGCTCAAGAAAAGGAGGAAAATACTGGAAGGAACAGACCCATCATGAAAAGTAGAAGGATCGTGTAGTCGTGTTATAGCAACTGTGGTGCGAATTTTAATATTTTTTCAACAATGGTCCAAGCAATCCGAGTTCCTTCTTCTCATCTGGATGTATTAAAAACAAACGGAAAAAATTTGTTTATTTTTTTAGTATAGTTGAAAATTAATTACGAAAATCATACGTTTGAAATTAGTAGGGAAAATATTTTCAACGGATACAAAATGTTCTAAGCAGGTAACAGAGTTGAAAATTCATTCGAAGGAACACTTTATTCAAACTTATCCGAATTTAATTAAACTACGTTCCCAAAGCTGGGTTGAAGAGAAAAAAAAAAAAAAAAAACACTTGAGCTCTAAGGTTATTTGGTGTGATTGGTGAGCTGACACATCGCTGTCAAATCATTATTCGAATGACGGTGACTGACGGTTTAGTTCATTTGATTCTGTGTTTGTGGAAGAGGAAAGCCACCATTTTATTTCTTCAATGGAAGCAAGCCTGCTAATACTGGCACGAACCTGTACTTTGTTCTTTTGATATTGATATTTGAATTTTCCCGTAACACATTCACTGCCACGTCAATCAAATATGAATGACACTCATGTTTCCGTGCTGGCCACTTCATTTATGTTTGTATGACAGGTAGGTGTTCCTATGAGGCCATGTCATTCAAAAATGAATGACATAATATGTTTCATTCGAAAAACAACAGTGAAAAAAAAAATTCAGTTGTTTTGCTAAATTATCAATATCAGCCATATTTTTGCAGATTTGCTCAGTCTAAGTACACTGCTACGATCGCCAGAGGCCAGACTCCATAATCCCAATTCAGTTTGTTCGTAATGTCGTGCACTTCACAGGATTATCTTTCCCATGTTCCATCATAAACATATGAATGACACGGCCATTGTGGAAATATTGTGTGTCATTCATATTTGAATGACGTGACCTGTACGAAAATATGTTAATTTTTAAGTAAACCGGTTAAAAAAGATCCAACAATTTTATATTTTCGCCTTCAGAAATATTGGCAGCAAATGTGTTGAAAACTTACATTTTTACAAATTTGCAATTGACCGACGTTACTCATCTTTTTTTAGGAATATTAGATGGCGGTTAAAAAATTCATTCGGACAGATGTGACATTTATGACGTTTTTCGTTGAAGATACGAGAAAATTGCCCCGAAAATCAGAATTTTCAATGAAATTCGTTGGAGCACTTTTGCAATAGTGGTAGATACCATTAATATGTATCTATGTGAGATTTGTTATTCTGTCACTACTTTTTTTTGTTGGTTTTCTACAGTCAATATGAATGGCTTAATGGGCCAAATAGATACACAGATGAAACCCTCTAAGTCGAATTTTCACGGGAGATAAAAATTGGTTCGCGTTATAGGGATTTATGGAAAAATTCGAGTGAGACGGATTTACTATATTTTCTTCAAGCGAATATATTTAAGGTAAAAAATAGGAAAGTAGGTTCATTTTGAACAAAATTAGTTATTTTTGATAAAATTTGCTACTCAACCAACACAACAGATAATGTTCGGCACCTACATTTTTTTTTTTACTTTTTTCCCATCACTTTAAATAGAACAACAAAGTGTTGCGCACCTGCAAATATTGCGCATTTCATTTTTTAAGCAGAATATGTAGGTACATATCTAAATGCATATTACAGTATATAGAAAAACAACGTATCGTCGCGACGCAACACTTCTTGCGGGAAGGAGATCTTTTTTTCTTTATTATTTTTTTTTTCAGACGAGAAATTCGACTCAAAGGAATATTGTAATAGGTCATGACTCATGAATCAAAAGAATATGTTCGAGTTATTTGGATTTTCGACTAAGAGGGATTTCGACTTAGAGGATGTCTTTTCTATGCTAAGTTTAAGGGCTTGCAATAATTGGGTGGAACATTTCAAGTAAGAGGGAAATTCGAGTTAAAGGAGGTTCGACTTAGAGGGATTCGACTGTACTTCAACTTAAGTTTACATTTTGCACGCATAATTGTATATTTTCGGAGCACATTGCGAACAATTTGTTTCTAATAAGACAACAAACATTTCAATCTGACATTTTTGTTGGTGAGTTTAGGGCAATTCTTTAAAAATATATCGGACACTTCTGTCGTGTTAAGAATTGACATGGAAGTGCACTTTTTATATCAATGAAACATAGTAAACATGGAAAGAACACTTCTGGATTTGCTCTTTTCATAGAAAGGGCAATTCTTTTCTTCAATCGAAAACGCCATTAGCCAATATTTGGAACGTTCGGATACCTATTGCAGTACATTTAAAACGTCAACTCGATTGGAAAAATCTCCGCAACGCATACTCTTTCGGAGGCTCAAATTGCATTCTCGGTGTCCGCCTTCAGAAGAGAAATAAACAATTGCGATAGCACACCGCAACGCACTCCGAATTCTTAAACAAATTCCGAAACAAATTTCTGTAGAGGATATCGAGCCTAGCTGTCAAAAATGAAAAAGAAAAATGCACTTCATCGCACTTCAACGTAATTCACCGATATGCGTTAAAAAATGCGGGAAAAATTCTCCAAACAGTTGTTCCCGAGAATACCTCGCAGCATAAATCCTCCGAATCGAATAAAATCCGAGAATTTTCCGTTCCGACGTCTCCTTTCTTGTGGATTAGTCAAACGACACTGAGGTTACATTTATCAGGCGTACACTCCTCTGATCAAATTTTACAGATAAGATGGCGAATACTATCCAGCATATACGTTGGTTGCTATTCTTACTTCGCGTATTGTTATTGTGGACGGAAAATTTGGCTATTATCGTCTTTATTGAATGTTTCGTTCTGCCTGACGGCGCGGTGTTGATCTACGTACAATCCCTAACCCGCTTCAGACTGTATCTACAGAATACATTTTTCAGTCACATCCGGTCTGTTTAGTATCCGACACATTCCGAATGTGGTTGCCATTTCCGTTTTGCCGGGACGTAAATTGTAGGTTCATTATTAGATATCTTAGGATCATGGTTTATTCGAAACCGGCTATATTTTACAAGGTTGTGCGTGAGGTTAACGCACGACCCCTAACCTGGAGGGACAGCCATTATTGCTTCATTCTAGGACACTACGCAGAGTATTCCGGCGCCAATAATACACTTCGGAATGTAGTCGCTAGAGTTGATGCACGATCCTTTCACCAGCAACCTGACAAGTTCCGACAAGAAACTGTTGGTTTGATCATAATCCGTTGTTGAAAGTTGCGTTTTCGTTTGCGTAAGGTTGACCCGTAAACAAGATGGCAGACCAATACGAGCAACGTATTTTGCGAGTTTGGTAATGCTGTCCCTTTCAGTTACATGGCGACTAAGTATTTGGAATCCCTTTTACCTTCCGTGTAAGGAATGTGTGATGTTGTAAATGCAGTACCTTTACAGTTCGTAGATTTAGTTCTGGTGACCCCTCCTCCAGACCTTCCAAAGAAAATGTTCATTTGCCTAGGTTTAAGTGCATGCTTTGCAGAGTGTGCCTCACCCTTTTTAAAAGGAGTATGAATTTACTTTATTTGTTCAATTTATTTGCCTAACTTCTTCATTTCATCTTGCATTTAGCTGCTTTATTTTACTGTTTTGTTTATTTTATTCTTAGAATCCTTAGCAATGGCTGGAAGACCAAGGAGAACTCGTATTTATGGAGCCAACTACAATATTGGAGAAAGCTATTACAAGCCGGCATTGGACAACTTGGATCGCAAGCAATTTGGAAGGTATGAATTTCAGAGAAGCGTTGCCTTACCCTGAATTTCTTCTTGAGCAGTTTACTGGAAAATTTACATTCGGTTTTTCGGAATTTGGTAATTGCCCACCGCCGTGACGATCTTACAAATCGGACTGTTCGCGGTTGCGATTTGTACGATCAAAATAGACGAATAGAACATCGGCTTTGAGCAGGAGAAGCGCACGAGCACGATCGAAAAAGTTTAGAGATATGTACTTCTTTATGGACTGAAGTTTTACCAGACGGTAAATAAAACGTGTCACGGCTGAACTGCTTGTTCAGGCGACAAAGAATGAACTTAAATTATTTAGACGTTGAAAAACAAAACTCCGGGTGGACGGGTTATTTGAGGGGTTGTCGTTTGAATAGCTTTACCGGTTATTAAAGTAAGAAAATTCAGTAAAAAGTATACGGAGTAAAACTACTGTTTTAAGTTATAATCTGACAACTTTGGGCTGATGGGGCTTGCCGCGCTAATTTGTGATGTCACAAGAATTGTGATTTGTGGCAAAAACATGGATAAAATGCATGCACCGTCACATTTACAAGATTTGCTCAGGGAGTATAAGCTACTCAGCAACGTTTGCTTTGTCCCAAAGAATGGAGACATCAATTGTATGGGGATGCACACTTAAAAGTGCGCGAAACCACATATTACTGAATATAGAGACGAAGCCATGTCTAGCTGTGGCAACCCTGAAAAACCGCCCGAGACCTTTTAACACACAGGTATTGCTTCCTCTCTTACGGCGTTGATATTGCCATAATACAGCTATAATTTGAAGGTATTAAGGGACTTGGTAATCTCAGCCCTCGACAAAAAACAGATAATCGGAATCGAAGAATCGCCATTTCTTTGAATAGTAGGCCCATCTTTTACTCATACAATCAGTTTTTGTTCCCACATTTTTATGTACCTATTTGTTAAAAAATAAGTTGCATTGTAGATATTTATATCTTTTTCAGCTACAGAGATAATTCTGCAATCCAGGGAGCAGAAAAACCCAATCGAGATCTTTATTCAGAATTAACTCAGCCAAAGTCCATATTTCAAAGGGCTTTGACAGAAGAGCCAACTTACTTCGATTATCGTGGAAGAGGAGACACGAATTCCAATTTCTTGGATGATGAGCTTGACGAAGATGTACTTTAGTAATTTTATGCCTAGTGCACATACTAAATGTAAGTTTATTTTTTAAGGTACAGGCGACATTGAGAAAAATACGAGAAGTAAAAAAAGCGAACGTGTCTTTCTTAGACGATAGCAACATTTCACTTGGCGATCATAATAGAACCAGAAGCTCGGATGTAGGGCGTTTTTTAAAGGTAAGATTGTGTCTTAACTGTTAATATTACTTCAGTAGATAGGCATTACGGTCCATGAATATGAGAGCGCAAAGCAAAAACAAAATTAAAATGATTAAAAAGATTACTGATGTTATATACTACAATAATTTTGTATACTAGTCCTTTTCAGATTCTGATGACGATATCAATGCAGCAAGCACAGTACGGTTAAAGGCAAGCTCTGGAAAAGCTGAAACTGTTCAATCTAGTTCAGCAGCATCGCTAAGAGCAAATGCTACCATGGAAAGACTTCAAAATATCGAATCAGAAATGTCTGAAAGATTCGAGAAACAAGTTCAAAGGGAAAAAAGGTCCGCCAATTTGAAGAAATTTTTGAACGAATCAAATATCGAAAGCAGCAAGTCTGTTAAGAAAGTAACATTTTGAATGAAATAAAATACAAAAAAAACAAAAAAATCATAAAATGTATATCTACCCAATAAAATGAAAATCAACACTTACATTTATTAATCGGAAATATTAGAAATATAATATTAAAAACGTGTACCTACTGAACATAGTTAGTCTGTGCCACTGTTAGACTGTATGCCAATTACGCATATGAATGCCAACATACAAATGACCAGATTAGCTGCCAAATGACCAAAATGTCAGGATTATCAAAACTGTATATTAGACTATATGACCAAAATTACCAATATGGTCATATTTGCCTTGGTGGCCATTTAAGGCAATTTTGTTATTTTTTACCAAATGTTGTACTAGGTTTCCACAAAAAAAGAGAACGAAAATGAAAAGAAATCACAATTCCACGAACTCAAACACCGATGACAACAAAATAATTCTTGTTCCATCAAAAATGCCAGCAATGGCATAACGAAATTTCAATAATGTGCATATGGGCATATAGGGCATTATCTTGGCATTCGTGCTTATTGTCCGATTACACTATATGCTATTTGGGCATTTTTATCTGTCAAAATCAGCCTGTTCATATGTGGCATTTAGGTTATAAGAGCATATGAGATATGCCCATTACATTGTATGACCATGTTTTGACAGGAGAACTGTCAGAAGTTGGCATTTTATGACCACTTGGCATACAGTCTAATCTTACCTTAACTAATGCCGCAGTTACACCATAACACATTAGATTAGATTAAATTAGATTATACTCTTTATTTGGTTACAAAACAGTGTTCAAAATAAAGTATTTTAATACAGCTTGGCTTATCAGCCGTCTGCCGTTATAATACACATAACACATTCCTAGCACGGAAGATTAAAGTGATGCTACGAGTAAATACTAAATACCCGTGTGAGTGTGACTGATAGGAACAGCATTAGCTAGCAAGCAAAAAACGTGACACGTATTTTGCTCGGCCATCTTGTTTACGTGGTAGGAATTATAGAAAAGCTCCGCGTGTTGATATTTTTATAGTGATGGTTAACGAAATTCCACGTTCCTATTAGCCTTTATTAGCATTGACTGCGGACAAACGGATCTCTCTGTCCCGTCTCGTGCAAAAAATGCGCTTGCGTTTAAAGGCAGTATAAGGGAGAGCGATAACAGTATTGTGTGTGGAAACTACGTCATGTAAACCTATATCACGGATGATAAAAGGGATGCACAATACAAAATAGCTGTCTGGATTGAAAGGGGCATAAATACTTAGTACACAAATATACGTGACATATACTCGTATTTTGGTTGAAAATCATGTTTACGTGGTACGAATTATGAGAATGATCATCATTGCGGATTCTTTCATACAAAAGCAATTGTCTTTATTTTATTATTATATTATTTATTTTGGGTTTTATGATGTATGGTTGATAAAATCCATTAAATCTAATTACTAAATACTAATCTCGTATCTATGACATGTTTTAAAAGAGTTAAGAATGGAAATGTTTCAGTTTATTTAATACATTTCGTTCACGGGTCTGTTATTTGCTTCCGTTTTATAGGTATGTATCATCATCATCATCATATTAATATTATATTAATACGTGAACATACGAAGTTTCCGTACACTTTTTTAGTATTTATTAGGAAATGAGTAAAAGTATTGTATCATAGATGTGCGCAAACCAAAAAATCGTAAGTATATTTAGTCGCCATTAAGACTACCATGTATAGGAACAACCGGCGCAATAAGGACAACACCTACTGCTGGAATGGAGGCTATCCTCAGCCTGGTACCATTAGACCTATATATGCAAGAATCTGCAGCCAAAGTGCCCTCAGGATCAGCCAAACCAAAAGCTGGAAGCCCTACAAAATGAGACACGCGCAGATTCTGAATAAATACGTGGGAGATTATGTCACTTCTGACTACTTGTCTCCCCACCTTTCTCTTGCTATTTTCCCAGCAGGGAGGAATGGAACACAGATGAACCCGCAAAAGGGAAATCGATATCCATCTACACAGATGGATCTACATAAGATGGACTGTGGAAAAAGATCTGGAATTTTCTCTGAGGAGTTAAATATACGCCACTCAATTAGGCTGCCTGATCACAGTAGTGGCTTTCAGGCGGAAGTTCTGGCAATCGCCGAAGCTGCCCATATGGTGTCAATGTTAGCAATACCAAATAATGATACAACAATATTTATTGACAGCCTGGCGGCTATAAAAGCAGTGTCTGCTATTGCAATAAAGTCGAAGCTAGTTCGCCACTGCCGCGAAGAGCTTAAGGTTCTCTGCTGGCAGCGCACCATTCGTCTCTGCTGGATCCCTGGACACAGGGACAAAACCAGCAATGAGATGGCTGATGAACTAGCAAGAAAAGGTTCTGGAATGGAAGTCCATCAAACCACCACTCTGTAATCTCAGCGAGAGAGAGTGGAAAAATAAGATCCGCATGAAAGCCAATAACAGGTGGAAAGAAATAACCACTTGTGAAATATCACGGAAGCTATGGCCGGAATATAATCCTAGACGGACTAGCAAGCTCATGCGGTTTGATAGAACGTCGATGTATAAACTGGTAGGGGCCCTAACGGGTCACAACTTCCTAAGAAACCACACAATGAAATTGAAACTCAAGAATGACGATACATGCAGGGGTTGCGGAGACGAGGATGTACACGAGGACACACCTCACTTCCTCTCTCAATGCCCAAGTCTATGTCACTTGAGGAACAGAACACTTGGAAGATACAACTTCCATGACTGTGAGGGAACATGCATCACCGCCAACAACATCGGCTAACCCCCCAACAAGGGCATCACAATGGGTCCACATGGACCTAAGGGGGTGCGGTAGGGCTCGCTCTGCCGTATCCACCCATAAACCTAACCTAACCTATTCACCGAAAATGTGTTATATTAAGCTTTAGTTAACTGAAGTTTAAAAAAATTGTTTCCTCTAGGTCTAGGTGGCTAACATGTTATAGCTATCCATTAACCTGTTTTACAGTACTGACTACTGAGTGCAATTCAGTTCAGCAAGTGGCGTCAAATGTCTGTGCTTTGACATTTATTTTGTATACAGAATTAGGTGCCAACAAGCAATGCAGAAATTCAAGCCGGCTCCAGACTTGTAACGTATGGTAGCAGTGTGTTGTGGTATGGTGTTTTGTTTCGCGTTCTGTGAACACTTATCTAGTGTGCTGTCATTTTTTTTAAATGAATTCAAATGTTGTTTGTTTTGCTTTTTTGACGTTATCGATATCCTAGTTTATGTGTACTCTTTCTTTCACATAAGCAATTTCAGATAATATATTTGTATCGGTTCATTGTGTATTGTTCTAGCCAGAGACAATACTGAGACCCCCAACCAGAGACAATACTGAGACCCCCAACTTCGGCCGATTTTCCGTTACTTGCCTACAAGCTATATTTCTATGGGGTGGTACACGCTAAGTATTGACAACTGTCACTCACTAACACACTCGCACCTTGCGTGTCCCACTTCCGCTGTCGGCAAAGTTGCTTCCAGCGTTCATAGAATTTTGTCAGTTAAATTTGAAATTATTCGTTTCGTGTAAATAGTATTTTATTTTAGGAATAAGTGCACTTTTGCTGAAAATATTTACGAAAAATAATTAATGCAGAATGGTTGTAGGAACATAAAAACATTTTGAGCAATTTTTCTTCAGTTATTTAAGAAAAATGTACACATGAAATCGAAGTTAATGATATTCAAAAGCGGAAAATACACAACAATATTTGTCCTAATATGTTTCTAGTATATAGAGCATCTCATTTAGATCGCATTATTAACTAAACAAATTATATATCGTTTTTTAAAAATTTATAATAACCAACCAATAGCATTCAGTTATCTTAAAATGTGGTATTCTCGAACTCTATCACATTCCCCCATGGTTGGTAGCGGTTGGCAGCATTGAATTTATATTTTTTGTATGTTTTTACATGTCACACGGATTCTAAATAGACATAACACCGATAGGAAAACAAAATGGCGAATTTGAAAAAAAAACTGAGGGGGCCAGCGGCAAGAGGATTGTGAGTTGGGGGTCTCAGTATTGTCTCTGCCCCCAACTTCGTCCGATTTCCCGTTACTTGCCTACAAGCAATCCTTGTACGGAGTGTACACAATTTATTGCGCTAGTATTGATACATAGAAATTCGTACCCAGCAAACATTTTATTCAGTAAAACTGAAGAATCACTTTATATTCAGTAAAAATGAAGAACATACATTCATATAACATTCATTTATGTGCACCAAATCTGGTTTCAGATTAAAACGAATACTGACATTCGATTTTCATTCACATAAATGAACAAAAATGATTATGAGCTAGCTACCTCAAACAAATCATTTAAATGAATCATAAATGATTGGAGAAACATTCACTAAAATGAATATATAAGCATGCATGTATTCAATTTAGTGAATGTTTCTCCAATCATTTATGAATCATTTAAATGATTCAGAAATGAAGACAGATTTCTCAGGAAATTGGATTCAAATTGAATCATAAATGAATTCATATCTGAAGGATATCTTCATTTTACTGAATCATTTATGATTCATTTTTGAAGAAAAATGTTTGCTGGGTATTGTCAAATGTCACGAAACTTCAACACACCCTCAAAAATATCAACAACTTCCGGTGACTTCCGGTGTCGGCAAAGTTGCTGCAAGCGTTCATAGAATTTTGTCCGTTAAATTTGAAATTATTCTATACGCGCGAATAGTATTTTATTTTAGGAATAAGCGCACTTTTTCTGAAAATATTTATGAAAAATGATTACTTCAGAATGGTTGTAGGAAAATAAAAACAAATTTGAGCAATTTTTCTTCAGTTATTTAAGAAAAAATTACTCGTGAAATCGAGGTTAATGATATTCAAAAGCGGAAAATACACATCAATGTTTGTCCTAATATGTTTCGAGTATATAAAACAACTCATTTAGATAGAATTATTAACCAAACAAATTATATTAATCGACTTTTGAAAATTTATAATAATCAACCAATAGCATTCAGTTATCTTAAAATGTCGTATTCCCGAACTCTATCACATTCCCCCATGGTTGGTAGCGGTTGGCAGCATTGATTTTATATTTTTTGTATGTTTTTGCATGTCACACGGATTCTAAATTGACAGAACACCGACAGCAAAACAAAATGGCGAATTTAAAAAAAAAAAAACCCGAAGGGGCCAGCGGCAAGAGGATTGTGAGTTGGGGGTCTCAGACAGTATTGTCTCTGGTTCTAGCTTAGTGTGGATTTACACGCTGAGTTTTTTGTCGTACGACACTTCTTAATAATCTTCCTACTTCTGGGCCGTGTCGCGCATTTATACGTTCAGTGATTTGTCGGTCGGTTCTATGATTGAAAAATACTGCAAATCGCAAATAAAAACAAAAGACAGCTAGTGTAATAAAGTAAACGCACTTTTCATCACCTTTACCATCAGGTTCACGTAACTTATGTCAAATACCGCATAGTGTAAATTGTATCTTATTTTACCATTTTCCAGTCACTTGTTTTAACCTAACACCTTTCCTTTTCGCCCAGCATCATATGCCCGAAATGTCGCAAGGAGTTATGGTATATCTACAACATAACCTATTTCCATAACGACGAATTAACTGACGCACAAATATACGTGACACCTATTTTGGTTGGCCGTCTTTTTGAAGTGGTAGAAATTATGGAAAAATTCTGCATGTCGATATTTTTATAGCAATGACTAGGAAATTTCACTTTCCTATAAAACAAAATGCAAACGTTTTCAAGTGATTACAGAAATGTTGGACGCCGGAACATATGCTTAGGCGTCTGATTACAATATCATACTCATGCCTTTATAAGCATTGACTAAGAACAAACGGATCTCTCTGTCCCGACTCGCGAATGCGTGAAGGTGTAAATGCAGTATTAATCTTCCGTGTTAGAAATTTGCAGACCGGACGGATTGAGTTGTCCAATAGAATCTGTCACATACGGTGACACGTGACAGCCGATGACAGTTTTTCTCATTCTTTCAATATTTCCACCGATAAAAGTCCTTCCTCTCCCACTCATGCTTATTTTGACATTCGAACGAATAGCCAATTCATACGAATGGCCGCATTCAAGAATCTAGTTATCTAAGTCGACTAGATTGGTCTGGATAAGATGTAACCTGAACGCAAAAACTAGATTGGTCGGGAACGTCACTTTTTCTACGTCAGCCACATACCCGAACTGTCAACTTAGTACTCAGTCACGAATTTCTTGACTAGATTCGTCGGCTACCCCTCCATAAACGTCAAATGTCACAGGTGCCCACGTGACCGATTTAAACCAATCACAACCGAGATAGATCTAGTCAGACAGCTGCCAGACTTACTAAACTAGATACTTGAACGCCCTCAATGTCTCTATTCGTTCGAATGTCAAAATAAGTATGATTGTGTCAATTGTCAAGTACCTATGTCAATATATTTCTCTGGGCTAAGTTCTAGGATCTAGGTTTACGAACGCTTTTGGGTCAGCTTTTTTTTAAATATTTCTGAAAAAATGACAGCCAATTGACATGACTCTCCCCACAATGTAATTAAATAGATCAATTGAAGCCGTAGAGACATTTTTATAATTTTATTTCTTTTCAGAAAGCTATAATATAAATATTTGTTGTAAAATAAGAACAATTTAATAACACAAAATACGAGTAGAAGATTTTACAGTTAATCTTATATTTATAGCACCTTTATATTACATAAATTCTTTTACTTATATCCTATATATTAATTATTATTTATATATTATATTATAATTTCATTATAATTGTTTTCACACCCAAAAGTTTACGAACATTCTCGTTGTATTGAATAAGTACTACTTTTGAGTGGCAAATGTTAATTTTTTCCCCAGCACACAAAAGTTGTAAGCATGTAGCTTTCTCCAAGAACTCTCCCATTTTCAATTCCCTTATAAAAGCTCTACTGACTGTGGCTGGCGGTATGGACGGAAATATCTGAAATGAAAACGGCAAAATTAAGTTCTCAAATTAAAACGTATTGAAAATGAGAGAATTATTTTCTTTTAGGTAGGTTTTTGACTTCATAGGGAGATGTCTAAATAAAAATGAAAAGTTGAATAAAAAAAAAGGGGAAAGGACGGACAAAAACTTGGGCGGCGAAAATTAACAACATCATATTGAGGGTTAAATGCAATCATTTTTCCTATATATATTTATTAAGACAAACCATAGGTTTTTGCAGTCTACCTGACGATCACGCAAACCTTGAGTATAGCCCTGACGACGAATACAAAGAGCCAATAGGAGTACAAGGCAGTGATGACTTTCTTGACTCGCTCCTGGATGTTGGGTATCCAAGAGAATTTGCTGTCAAGAATCAGGCAAATTAGATTGCATATTAAAATATTGGCTTTCGGGTACAAGCCGTGGGCGGTGATGACGTGCATTCAAAGGAGTAGAACTCCGAATTATATAGTCATATCCACGGCAATATCTCTCCCATTCCCTCAATTTTTCCACCAAAAAACATGCTTTATCTCATTTTGTTAAAACTGGTAACAGATTCTACGGTATTCGATTAGGCGCTCTCAGAGCACTTTCACTTTTTGCTCGACACACTTAGACCATTATAAGGTCCCTTGTGATACCACATGAATCTATATTTATTCCTCCTACTCGTTGAACCAGTCGCATCTGGTGAAGCGGAGTAGATTTAGAATGTCTATGTTTTCTAGATCCTCAGATCACTATAGTAGAAAGCTCCCAAATGGAGTTTTTGTCTATGTGAGAGAGCTGTTCAAGTACAGAGAAGATGGGGAATAGTTTCTTCCTCCTCCTCGTCGTCAATACAGCTTCTTCAAAAATCGTTAGAAAATACGCCAACTCTTTTTGCATGACTTCCTATGAGACAGTGACAGGAAACCTATCGTAACACTGATATGCTTCCTATCGAGGGAGATTAGATGTCTAGATAGTTTTAGATCCAGCTTTAAGTTTGCAAGTAGCGATTAGAACACCTAGAGAACCCTTAACTGGAATCAAAGGTAGTGTAGTTCTTTGTTTGGCGAGTTCATCAGCCTTGCAGTTACCTGGGATGCCCCTATGCCCCAGCACCCCACAGAGTTGAATATTGAACTGCTCCGCCATCTCTCTGAGAGACGAACGGCAGTCTTGGGCTGTTATAGAATTCGTGGAGACTGATTCCAGGCACTTGATAGCAGCTTGACTATCAGATACGATACGGATAGCTTTAGCAGATATCACGTTTTCCCTTAGCCAAGATAAGACTTATTTTATCGCAATTATTTCCGCCTGAAAAACGCTACAGTGATCAGGAAGACGGAAGGAGAGACTAAGATTTAGTCTTTCAGAGAAGACACTGCCACCAACACCGTCCACAGTTTTTGAACCATCTGTGAAGGAATGGATCGATTCATCATCCACTAGTAGGAATGGAGACCTGGAAGTTTTCATCAAATTGCAGGTCTGGTTTATGTAGTCGATGTTTTCTGGAAGGTTCCTAATGTTGGGATGTTGGTAGGATGTCAAGTGCAGCGGAGGGGGTACTGCGAAGAGCTCATTCGCTTAATTTATGGCGATTAATCGATAATCGCTTTGTCCTTTGTAGTCGCAGTGGCTTAGTGTTAGTGTGTTGGACTACCAAGCGAGGGGTCTCAGGTTGGAATCCCGCAAAAGCCCAAATTCCAACTTTGTTTTTTTTTCGACTGCGCTACCTCTCGCGAACATCTGACAAACATCCGAGAGTATAAATGTCTTGAAAGAGCTTCTCAATTAGCCGTTTGGAGTCGGAATAAAATTGTAGATCCCTTCCATTCGTTTCAAAAATTAAAAACTCACACAAAACGAATGGTTGTGAGAAACTAGGCCTAGGGTCCCTCCGGACCTGTTGCGCCAACTATTTATTTTTATTTTTTAATCGCTTTGTCCAAAGCAGTCCACCAGACAATCACACTGTACGTGAGTATTGGTCTTGGACCGAGACATATAGCCAATGAGTGATACGGGGCTGTACATCCCATTTGTTCTTTATGGCTTTCTTGCAAGAGAAAAGAGCCACAGCGACTTCTTAACTCTTTCTTGGATGTTAGTCTTTCAGGTTAACCTTCTATCAAAAATAAAACCCAAGTATTTAGCTACATTTGAGAGAGATGGAGGGTCAATGTGTGGAGTCTTGTATTTTTTAGAGAAGAGGACAAGTTCAGTTTTGTGAGGGTTTACGCCCAACCCACAACTTCTTGCCCATTTTATTAGCTTGTTAAGAGCGTGGTGTAGGAGTTATTTTAAAGTGTTTAGGTACTTTCCTGAGACAGGCAAAAGCAACGTCGTCCGCATAGGCAATCACATTGTAACCATCCACTTCCAGGGATATCACCAGTTCATTCACCACCAAATTCCAGAGAAGGGGAAATAGGACGCCGCCTTTTGGGGTTCCTCTACTGACAGATCTTCTGGCAGATATCGCACCTGACTTGAGGTGATAATTCGACTATTAAGCATCAAATTGATCAGCTCGCCAAGGCATCAACGTTTAGAGCTGCAAATTCACCAGCGATTGCAGTCGACGTTGTTGAAGGCACCTTCTATGTATGTCCAAGAATGCAACCATTGTGAACTCTTTATGACGAAAGGAATCTTCTATGGAGCGCGTTAGCGTGTGTAAGGCCGTTTCTACTGATTTCTCATTGGAATAAGCATGTTGCGCAGTTGACACACGTTTTTTGTCAATACTTTTGCGTAAATGGATTTCAATCAGTCGCTATAAAGTTTTTAGGAGAAATGATGAAAGACTAACAAGTCTGAGATCTTTCGGACTCATGTGAGAGCATTTACCGACTTTGGGTATGAAAACCACTTTAACCACTCTCCATAGAATGGGATGTACTCCAGATCTATCAGATTATCATAAGCGTTGGCAGGATGATATCCTAGGTGTTTTGAAGCTCGGCTGGTATTATGCGGTCTGGTTCCGAGGATTTGTATGGTTTGAAGCTATGCAGCGCCCAAAGCACTTTGTCTCTAGTGATCAGACCTTGACAACTGGTGTAGTTTGTTTAGGTTTTCGCGGATTTATGTATTTAGAAATCAACGGGGACGCAAATTTCGAATGTTGTAATATAAAATTTAGCCAGTGAATGAATTAACAAGTGACTTACCTTCCAGCTAATAGGTTTTTCATTACGTTACAGATAATGCGAAAGTTAAGATCTAAAACGCAATTCTAATGCGTCTATTGTAATGTGAATAGTGGCTCAAGACGCCAATTGGGAACACAAATAAAACTTACCTTATTCAATAACGTTTCCTTAGATTTAACTTTTAACAGACTGCAGAGATCACTCAATAAGACCCATTTTTCCATTCCCTCATCTTTAAGTAAATAAAGTGGTGGTAATGGCATATTTGCTTCTTCAAATTCGAAAAGCTCCCCCTCAGCATCTGCGGCATCAACAAAGATTTCGAAATCGCAAACATCGTTTTTCAGAGACTGGTTTTGGCTGATCATAAACTTCTTCCTTTTGTCTAGAAGAATGAAAATGTTAAAAATGTGAAATTCACTTTAATTTATTTTCCGTACCTATTTGGTATAAGTAGTCCATCGATGAGGCATCATTAAAAACATCGTACCCGTTTTCAGTAGCATCTAAGAACAAATAGTTGAAAATATTGTACATTAATGAGACAAATACAAAAAGAGAGAACCATAATTGGATGCCATTGAAGTAATACAACTTAATGTGCAATTTAAAATTCAATTGAAATAGCATGTAATCGTTAAGAGAATTTTTGCAATAATGCAAACAGGACGCGAATGGACGCTCAGTCTGATAATGACAAGTGATACTTTTTACAAGCTTTAAGCCTTTGTTTGTGGAAAAAGTCAATTTACACCCACAAAGAATATGTGTGTCAACTGTGTCTGTATTGCCCTGCAAATGCGCAGTTTTAAGTTATCGATTGGGGGAATTTTTGTATCTTAAATGCTACCTATCGCAATACTCGCTGAAGAAAGAGAAAAATAAAAACCGAGACAGGCCGAAATGGTCCGACAGAGAACGAATCAATACGAAAGGAGTCGCAGTATCGCAATATGCCAACAATGAAACGATTTGTTAAAGGGAAGATGGAAGCACAGGATTGGTGACTGAATCAAACGAATATACATATATATATATATATTTATATATATGGATTTCGAGAGATATTCGAATCAGACCACCATTGTCGGGTCTCTTTTCGTCTCTCTACCACTATAAATCTAACTAAGAGAGACTCACTGGATTTCTCCAGAGTTCTTCCCTGGGCTCAAGCTCAATTCCTAGTGTTAACGCTAGCATCTGTTTATGGGAGATCTGTTTCATCGACTGGGTCTCGACCCAATGATGCCCGAAGATCTTCATTCTTCTGCCAGTCAAGGCCGGACATTGACACAGTATATGTGCCGCTGTCTCAGAGCCTCCAGGCATAGGTTACAGGTATCATCCGCTCTAAACCACATCTAACGAATGTTCGATGTCCTTCCTAAGGCGTGCAAATCACTGGACAAATTTCGGTGTAACTAAAGCATTTTTCAACAAAATGAATATTTTTCTGATTTCACTGGCTTGAACTTGTCATTACACAATTAGTTCTTAATCAATACGAAAATAAAAAGTATATTTAGCACAAACACACCTTTTATGAAGGTATGTAATGTCGTTTTCCATTGGGACAGAAAAAAAAAAAAAACACTTTTTTCAGAATCGAAGCAATTTTGAGAATCTCGATTTCTGAGCGAGATTTAGACCTACATGCACTAACACCAAAACATTTGTCATTTGTCAAACTTTAAAGTTTGCTATTAATTACGTTTTTAGACAACAAGTCTATGAAAAGTACAGAAAAATTTACATTTGGCCGCTGCAATGGATATCATCATAAACTGAATGGATTTTTTTAAAAATCAAGTTACAATTTAAGAACAGCTAAAAAAAATCTCGTTTTGTGCTCCATTGGGGACGAAAAATCTGAAATCTGAGAGCAAAATCTGAAAATCCCAATAAAAAACGACATAAACATTGAATTACTCTGACATTATTTTCATATTTTTGAAACGTCAATTCAGAACAATTTTAACCGATGAATCGCTTTATACCGAAAAAAAAAAATAAAAATAAATAGTTGGCGCAACAGGTCCGTAGGCCTAGCTTCTCACAACCATTCGTTTTGTGTGAGTTTTTCATTTTTGGAAAAAATGGAAGCGATCTACAATTTTATGAAACGGCTAATTGAGAAGCTATTTCAAGACAGTTATCGGATGTTTGTCAGACGTTCGCGAGAGGTGGAGCAGTAGAAAAAAACTCTAAGTTGGAATTTGGGTTTTTGTGGGATTCGAACCCGGGACCCCTTATCTTAGTTGTCCACAACAAACTAATTTTTTTATTTCCATTTTAAATTTATTTTTTATACTTCTTTCTTTAACTTACAAACTAGACAAACACGATTTAATATAATTTATAACTAACATTTATCTGTCCAACACACTAACCACTAAGCCACTAACAACGCACCCTACAAGTGATGCTGTACAATGAAAATAGTCGTTCAGAAGTCGAATCGCCACTACCGTGAACGAGCTATACGTTCACCAAATTAATTTGATTTTACATGTGAAGCCAAAAACAAGTTCCGTCCTGTAATGCTCGTTATGTTACTTGCACATCGTCGAAAATATCGTGGCGGACATGCACCGTCTGATAACACTATTCGTTGTCAATATCGGTGGATGTTGGCTCATTATGGAGGCCCACAAATGTGTGCAAAAGCTCTCGACGGTTACTGGTTTTGATAGACGTTGCATCTTGCCACACTGGAAATGAAACAATGCAGTTTCAGGAACGAAAAATCCCTGGACGTGTGCTGTCAAAAATGACCACCCAGATTTCCCGATTTGACTCCTCCGCACTTTTTTTTTTGTAAAGTAAGTGTACGCCAGCAAGCCTCAGACCATTGCTCGATCGAAAAAGTTATGCAAAACACAACAAAAAGGGCACATTTTGCTTTAGTCAATGGCGGCGGTCACTTGATTGATTTTTTTTTTTCAAAAAACTAGTCCAAGGAAATTGCTAAGGACCAAATTAAATAAAAATACCTATTAAGGCGAAATGTTAAACCGTTTTCGTGTGCACGAACGATTTACTTCTGTAACTTATAGTAAACTAGTTGTTCCCGCCCGGCTTCGCTCGTGATGCAACTGATTCAGTAGTCTAGTCTAGAGTCTGTGTAAGACCGAGCTTTATCAGTTCACTCCCCAGGGCCGGTGTGCCCATATAAGTCTTCACTTTAAGAATTAAGTTAAATGAATTGAAAAAATGTTTATTTCATATCTTTCAAACTACAACCAACCATATAGGTAGATCCACAAAATTTCATTGAAATCAGTTGAGTAGTTTCGGAGATCGATAAAAGCGCCACCAATCGCGTAAAGCCGGAACCACACTTGTAACGTGTGTTGTGATGTGGAGTGGCGTGTCGCTATCACTCCAATGGATTTCATGTGCGTAGAAACATATATTTATCGTGTGTTGTGATGCAGTGTGTCGCGTTGTGTCGAAATCGCTCCTGTACCGATTGCGCCACAACGCTCTATGGCGCAATGAAACGAGACATATATATTATCTGAAATTGCATGTGTGAAAGAACGCCAAAAAAAGCAAAACAAACAACATTTGAATTCATTTAAAAAAATGACAGCACAGAACACGAAACGACAGACCACACCACAACACACCACACGTTACAAGTCTGGTGCGGGCTTAAGGCCAATTTCCGCCGTCGCCACGGAATTTCCGTCTCGATCGATTCGATTTTCCAATTTTCTCGACGTATAAACCTTCGTAAGGCGGAGACAGACACAACAAAGAAAAGATAGCTCAAACTGGACGATCCGTTCCCGACTGATGGGCGTTCTTACGGATGCAACTTTGTTTTATATACATAGATCAATCAGAATCTGACCCCTTAGCTTTTAAATTATAGATTAGGTTAGGGTGGCAGGCAACAAGTGAAGCCAAACATTCAAATACGATCAAAATAAATTTATTTCATCAAATCGAAAAAACATCATCAACAATTGTAGATCGTACACAAAGCCCAATAAAAAATAAATCACTGAAAGTGTGACTGCCTGTTGTCTTCTTATTAAAATGGGAAAGAACAGGGGAATGTTGTGATTTAACAGTAACACAACAACAAGTGATGGGATAATTTTTAATACAATAGTAGATGTGGTAAATTTGAAAAAAATATTCAGAAACGATTTTTGTCGCTATATCCGGATTCTACTGTACTGCCGTATCAGATGAATTATGCCAAAATTGCATAATATTGAACACCGTTCTTACATTTTTTGCGCGGTTTGCGACGGAACCCGACTCTGAACATGTAGTTGGGTCTAGGTAAAGTGTTGTTTGAGCGACGATCAGTTCCAGGGTCACAGTCCAAACCTATGTTTGTGTTATAAATTGACTAAGCGTGTTTTTCCTTACCAAACAACTTCCATGGACCAGGAAATCTCCAAATATTTCTGTTCAGTTCGTTAACATCTAGTAAATGCATTGAAATAAGCTCGTTCATTTCTATGTCCGAAGCCAACATTAATGGAGTCTGACCTGCTTATTAAAAACAAACGATATGTTGTATAAAAAATACACTAGCAAGGCGAAAGAACTATTTACCTGAATATGTTTCCAACAATGGATCAGCTCCATATGACAACAACATGCGCACAATTTCAATATTACCATTTTCACTAGCTTCGTGCAAGGGTCTTATTCCCGAGTGCGCACCTTCAGAGTGGTTTGCCCCATATTGCAATAAGACTCTCGCAATGTCTAAGCTGCCATTTATACAAGCATCATGCAGTGGAGTATAGCCAGCATTGTCCTTATGATCAGGATTAAGTTTCATTTTCTCAAGACAGTAAACTATAACATCGATGTAGCCTAGTCTAGCTGCCTTGTGTAAGGCACTTTGGCCCACTCCCTTATTGAGGACCCATTTTTGAATTTCTCTCGAAACATCATTCTCATTTTTAAAGAGAAGATTCGCCTCATTCATATAGTTTACGGCTTTTGTCTTCAACATCGAGTAGTTGTATAACGTGCGTGCAGCATTCGACTTTTTCCTTTTGCGTAAGTAATCGAAACCGGAGCTGAATTTTCGCCTGTATGGCCTTCCGCTTTTCTTTCTTTTGCATTTGGTTTGCAATACAGATTGTTCGTTGGCTTTTGAACTACGATTTATCACAGAGTTTGACCTAATTAAATTTGTCGGAATAGTGTGGTTATGTTGTTCACAGCTAGTTTTATTTACAATATCCTGATCAGCTTCGGAATTACGGGTTTGAAAACTTTTGTTGTTCTTCGTCTTGAGATCTGTTTCGTTGCTAGGGTTGTTTATCTCGGGAGGTGCAGACGCTGGTCTATCAGTGCCGCCAAAAATCTCCCGAATCACTTCTTTATTAAGTTGCATCTTGTATTCCATTCGAGTGCGAGAAGCTAAAATTTGCGTTTCGAATACATTGCGATGCTCCCGATCAGAGTGGTTGTTATTTAACGCTTCGAAGCCACTTTCTGCATTGTTATACCGTTGCCTCGCTAATTTCGATGTATGGTGTTCAGCTCCGTAATGTTTTTGGCTATTTTTCGATTGATGTTTCGCTTTAACTACTCTCGAATGGAGTACATCGATAATTGATTTCGGGATGTCCTCCACTTTACAATCACTCTCACTGTTGATATTTGATTCCTTTGTTAGTACGCTGCTTTGTATATCCACATCTAAATCCGGCAAAGACGAAGATATCCTCTGAACGCAAGAGTTTTTTATCGTAATGAGATTGGGCGGCACCTTTAAAGCTCTCTTATATCTATACACTTCGAGAAATAGTTTATTTGGATCGTTCAACAACTCACGATCGTTTGGTTTCTGACGACGGAATCGAGTGTTTTCCTTTTTCAAATTGTTTACTTTTTTGTTTTTGCCCGCAGACGCCATATTATTTTTTAATTGCAGTCGTTTATGTTGTAGGCGGGTTGTTATAGTATCAGATTTGGATTCTCCTTTTTCCTGAACTGCATTTACGCGGTGTTTCATCCGCTGAGGACACTCGAAAGATGCGTTTTTTCTCATCAGTGTTGACTTTGTGATAGCAGGAAAACTACGTCCTTTAGAAATTTCTTTTGTTTTATTTACTTGCGTTGCGAACGCTTCATCGGTCGTTTTTAATTTACCATTCTTATCGCCTGGAGTATACCGTTTCGATGTATAATTTTCCCTTTTCAAACGAACGACAGATATTTTTGTAAGATCGATCGTCTTTACGTTATTGGACGCAAGGTTTGTACTTCTCTGTCTATCGCTGTTTCCATTTTTTGTCGCGCTTTCCAATCCTTCTGCCGAAGAGGTTTTGTTTGTTTCTGTGCAACTTTCAGTTGGTTCATTATTATCAACAAAAGTACTCGCTTTTTCTTCTGAGCACGTGGAAGATTTACTGATTTCAGGCAATCTCGTGTATTCCGATTCCATGCCATCCCTATTATCACTACTTTTTATTTCAGTCTTCTGTTTAGGGGCATCGCCCTTTTCAAGCGTATCTAACGATCCGCACGAACTAAAAGTGTCATTTGCAGAATCAAGTGGTGGGGTTTTAACAAAATCTACTTGTTCAGACTCAGTTATATTCTTATTCGATTGTTCAGTAGTATTGCTCTCCTGAAAAAGGTTAACTTTATGATCTTTGGTACAAGTCGTAATACTTTTCTGAACCGATGGCAGTGTGCATTTGTTTGCGTGCAATTTTGATTCTTTCATTGCCGAGTGCAGTACCCTACAATTACTTATGAGTTGATCGACAAAATCATTACAAGTACTCTCCCATTCACTCAAGTCCACCTCATCCATTTGCGATGACAACTGTGCACTGTAATTGCAATGACAGTTCTCTTTGTCCGAAACGGCTTGCTTATGATAAATACTACTTTCTTCTTGAAAAATAAATCCCTTTAGTTCGGCTTTTGTGCGTATCCTAGCAGCAATAATAGATGAAACATCTTGTTTTGCTTTTATAACGCTAATAAAGGGCTCGTTGGGTGTTGTGTGTTTAGTACCAACGTCGTTTTTGGTTATAACTGAATTCATTTTCGCCTTTTGCTCGCATACATTTGCTGATAACTGTTCGGTATTGGCGGTGGCAGCACCATCTACAGCTTCCGTTTTAGGAGATATTTTTGCACGGTGTATGTAGCTAGTTGAAATCGTATTTAAGGGCGAAGCTGCCGCCAAACAGCTCTCTAAGCATACCTTCTTAGGTAAGAGCTGATGTGCATCATCCTTATCAAATGGAATTGTTCTTTTCAGAGTGACTTCCAATTTAATATCTGTTCCCTGGGTGCCCTCCTGGGTGACACATGCTTTCCCTATATGGGGTCTTATACCATTTTGCAAGCTACAAATGGTGTTGCCTCTTACTTTTGATACAGAAGTTTGGACAATAAGTCCTTTGTCCAAACTATAATCATCTATATTGTGACTATCGTTGCAATGCATGGCGGAATGCTTTGGGATAATCATGTCCATTTTAAATTTAACATTTTCGACAGTACTCTGGTTTGAAGTTAATGCATTTGAAATCGTTAAATCCGATTCAGGAGTCATGGCGTCTGTAATCGAAATTCCATTATGTTTGTCGGAGAAGTTTGGCCGAAAATTGAACTTTGGAAGGTATCCAATTTCTGTGACTAAAGCTTTACAATTCGAAATGCTTTCTGTGGAATCGGGGTTTGCTATTGTCTTCACAGATAAATCTAGCGGAGAAAGAACATTTGTTGTGCTGCTAAGCACGTGCTCGTGCTGGTCTGCAAAACAAGCTGAATGTTTTCTGGCAACCGCAGAACTGGAACCATCGTTTGCCAGTTGCTTGTAGTTGAGTGTTCTCTTGATAATTTGCCTGTTTAAATCGTCCTCAGATGTTGCATTACGCAATGCATGAGCGTGATTTATTAATTCGCGATAATTCGGTTTTCTTATTTCTCGATTTGGAGCCTTTGCTGGCGATCGAAACAAGTTTGTATATGGTTGCTTTGCATAAGCTTGATGCGAACAGTTCTTCTTATACTGTGTGTATTGAATGCCATGAAACGCAATGTCATGTTGACTGCTTTGTGGGGCATTGCACCGGGCATGGAATTCGTCAACGCTATACAGATTTGGGTTTACCAAATTAATTGGTAACGTGTCATAGTGATCTATAGAAAACGAGATTGGGGGATTGTTTTTATTTTGCATGAACTCATTTCGTTCAATTGAACTGCCGACACAGGGAAGATTCATGTGCATATTGTCTTTGGCTTGACAATTCTCAATTTTGGGACAAATACAGTCCTTTTCGTAGTCACAATTTTCCTCTTTAATAGGTAAGGGGCGATGATTCTTTCTCATATCAAAATCACCTGGATCTATAGACGCTTCAATACGGATTTTGGAGTTTTCTACAAAATTGGATCCTACAATTTGTTCTTGTTCGTTAACGATACGATGTCTTGTTTGTACTGAGTGGTTTTCCATTAGGTTACACTCGAAACCATTGTTTGAGGGCATCCGATTGTTATTATACGAATTCCTATTTGAGAACTGAGTGTGTTGTGTATTGCGCAGACTTGCTTGTTCTGGATTTGCAAATTTATCAACTGTAAAGTACGGCGGTGCAACATACAAGTTGTTGCAAGCCGAGGGTGATGTTCCCGAAACCATATTTGAAGAGTTTTCCTCTGACACGGAATTTAAAATGCCTTTGCTTGGGTCAGCGTATCCCCTGGATATATACTTCTTGTTAATTTCATTATATATAAGCGATTTTTCAACCCCAGATGAAATATTTAGATGAACGTGATTGACAGATGTCTTTTTTTCCACTTCTTCTGTGATTAATGAGGTTTTTCCTTTTATATACTGGTGTCCATTGTTTAAATAAGGATAATAAGTTACATTTGAAACGTTTTTTGCAGAATCCCAGGTTTTCGGATTACTGTCAGCTTTATTGGAGGACGCAGTCCACAGCACATCTGTATAAATTGGTTTGGGCTTAAACTGATTTCGACCAATATACAAGTTATTGAGTTCACTCATTTTGCTTTCGGACTTCATTTCATAATATGGATATGTGTTGAGATTTCCCGATTCACATTTCAAGCCATATTTTTCCTTATTTGTTCGGGTTTCGTAGTTTTCTATGTAAATATTAATATTCTGATTCGTGCACATTCCACTACACTCCGGGAGGGTAACAAAGTCACTTTGTTTGTTCTTTACCATCATGCAGACACATGAATTCTTATTTCTATACATTTCGCAGCAACCAATTTGACCTCCACTTCGAATAGCAACAGAGTTTAATGTTCCATTGCTGTATCTTAGCTGCTGTCCGCTTCTATCCATTGTTATTCTGAAACAGAGCAAAGAGTGAGTTTTATTAATAATAAAGTAAACGTAGAACAAAACATGTTGTAATATAATAGAGCATCTTTTCTAAGCTAAAATTACTGAACACCTGCTGCCGGATGGACCCATCTGCACAAACACTAATGTGGTATTCGTTTGGGCTTCTTCAGATTCGCTCTCAGATTTCAGATTTCGTGTGGCTAATCGAACATAAAAACGTCACTTGCTCTTTTTTGTGATAATATTCGTGCGACTCGAATATGTGTAGCCTTCAACACTTTTCAAAACGTTTTCCATTCACTGGTTAAATTTTATATTAAAACATTCGAAATTTGCGTGTCGATTGATTTTTAAATATTTATACATAACCAATTTACTAAAATAAATTCACCCGATGCAATGCCTTTCTTTGCTGTAGAACAAATTCACGAAAACCTAAACGCCCTCCACCACTTGTCAAACTCAAACGCACTTGTGTTGGTAAATCTGAGAAAATATCTAGATTCGCAAAAGTGATCTGAAATCCGAAAAAGATTGCTTTTTTTTGTACCAAACGAACATAAGAACTGATCTGAGATCA
This sequence comes from Cheilosia urbana, assembly GCA_946477585.1. Lineage (NCBI taxonomy): Eukaryota > Metazoa > Arthropoda > Insecta > Diptera > Syrphidae > Cheilosia > Cheilosia urbana. Next base: position 27,075,705 of record OX297855.1, read on the forward strand.
AAAAAAGTGATCTGAGAGCGCCCAAACGAATACCACATAACAAAGAAGCAGCAATATTACAAAAATCAATTCGATATACAGGTCTGATACAGGTAGCAAACTTTCCTTTTCCTCAATCATGTCCCATTTCCACAAAACGCAAGGTTCCGTGGTGGATAAAATATATAAATGAGCTTGACTGCCAATAAAAAACCTGGCAACAATTTAAGAAATTTCCGACAAACTAAAACCTAACAAAAAATTCAGTCAAAAAAATGTGTATCTGACATTTAACCTCAAACATAAACGCAAATTTTACGTCGTTTTCCATTGGGCAAAAAAAAAAAAAAAAAAGCGGCCGGAAGAGTCCGAATAGAATTTATCAATACCGATACCGTTTCCATATCCCGAACATTTAAAACCGCGACGTAGTTTACAAGCCCTTGGTCTATTTACTCACGTAGGTGGTATTCGAATGGGCGCTCTTTTTATGTTCGTTTGGTACAAAAAATCTTGTTCAGATCTCAGAGCACAGTCAATTTTGTAAGTTCGATGCGAGCTACTGAATAGACGTGTTTCCTCCAATCTATTTGTTTGTAATTAAAACTTACGCAAATTGGCTTTTATTGAATAATATTAGTGGAAGTGCTGAAAATCCTTTGGCAGACAAATTTTTATCAAACTATTACCGAACGACATGTCTAGCTCTAAGTGAAGCAGGTCAAACTACATGTATATACCAAGTAAAAACTCATAACTGCGGTCATTAACGTAGTTGAACAGATTATACAGTCTCTGGACAAGGACAAAGTAACAATTATAATATTTTTTCACTTTTCTAAAGCTTTTGATACTGTCGATCACTATAATTTATACAAAGAGCTCTCTACGTTGTTCGGTTTTTCTCCATCAGCGGTTTCATTAATGTCGGCATACCTAAGGCTAAAAAAACAAGCAGTTTCTGCAGGACATTACTCTTCCGACTTCCTTTTCGGCTATCGTGGGGTTCCACAAGGTTTTATTCTGGTTTCTCTTCTTTTCTCCCCTTATGTTAACGAGATTCCAAAATTAGTATCCACATCGACTTCAAAACACATGTATGCGGACGTTGTACACTTGTATCGAAGTTGTCATCTTGGTATGATTGAAGAATGTGCTAATACGATTAATATTGATCTACGGAGGATAGCTGATTGGTCCGATAGGAATGGACTATTTGGCGCAACTAGTTGGCGCAACAGGTCCGGAGGGACCCTAGGACTAGCTTCTCACAACCATTCGTTTTGTGTGAGTTTTTCATTTTTGGGACGAATGGCAGGGATCTACAATTTTACGCCAATTCCAAAAGGCTTATTGAGAAGCTCTTTCAAGACAATTAAACTCTCGGATGTTTGTCAGACGTTCGCGAGAGGTGGCGCAGTGGAAATACCCGAAGTTTGAATTGGGGTTTTTGCGGGATTCGAAGCTATTGGCGGCACTGAACAGTTTCAGAATAAACTCAAGTCCATTTAGTTTAGTTTTATTGACTATTTATTTAATTCATAAAATAACACAAACATTATAATTTTATATTTTCTTAGTCTAATTGGTTTGGCTTAAGGCCGTCTACCAGATTGACATTATGTAGTAAAATCTCCTCTAAGTAAATACGTAAGATAAATAAACATTTCAAAAATCTTCCTCTATTATGCGTACCCTATAGCGTAGTGCATTCGTTGTAAAGGAATACAAAACATCCCAACCTCTTTCGCCGTTTAAAATATTGATCGCTTCATCTAACTCAAGTGTGCAACATCCAAAATAATTGTATCTGAATTCCCTTAGTATGGGGCAAATTGCCAGAAAATGAAAAACATCCTCTCTCTCCTTCCGGTTACAGAGCTCACATAAAATCGAGAGATCTGAACGGTGAGGTATAAAGTTAAGATTTATTAACTCTCCTCTTATCTTAAATATCGTGCTTATCATTTCAGATGTATTTCCAGCAATGAAGTACGTTCTGTCCTGTAAATAGTGACTCATTTTGCTGTAGTATGTTCTGTATTGCGATTGTTGTGCCTCGTTTATAAATTCGTCGTACATTTTATGTCCTGTTTTTTTTAGTAAGGTGTTAAATTTGTTTTTTAAATTTATTGGATGCTCGTTAGGCGCAATTTGTAAATCCCAATCGCATTCAGACGCCAGCCTACTCCATTCTTGAACGCAGTTTCCCTTAGTCGTTAGCATATGAGACAGTACTAATTTTGGTATCCGTTTCTGCTCCATTGCCATAACCCTTACCACATAGTCTAGATGCAGCTTTAGAGTATTCAAAAACAGAGGTGGAATCCCAGTCTCCAGGTGTAGCATGTAGGTAGGTGTACTAGAAGGCAGTCTAAATATTCTCTTGACGAAGTATCGAAGCAGTTTTTCTACGGTTTCATAGGAACTATAACCCCACACTTGAGCTCCGTATAGTAGTATTGATGTAGAAGTCGTGTTGAATAATTTTTGTTTAGCTGCATGGTTAATGTGTTTATTATTGAAACAGGTATTCCAAATTGAAGAAATTGCTCGCTTGGCTTCTGTTAATTTGTTCTGAAGATGCTTGTTCATATTTAAATTGGAAGTAAACATTACTCCTAGGTACTTGTATTCACGTACAATATCTATGTTCTCTCCTTGAAACGTCCACTTTTCAACTCGAGAGTACCTGCCACCGCCATTCCTGATAATCATCATCTTTGACTTTGTAAGATTAACAGACAGGTTCCAGGTTTTGCAGTACTTTTCAAGTCTGTTAATCATAATCTGCATGCTATCCACAGAGTCGGCGAGAAACACAATGTCGTCTGCAAACATTAGAGCTGGTATTCTTGTTCCGTTTAGTTCAATACCTCCTCCAACAGCATCTGTGATATCGTTAATATACAAAATGAATAGTAACGTACTCAGGATGCATCCCTGCTTTACTCCCATTGTTGTTCCAAACTCTTCAGATAAGTTGATTCCGTCCCAGACACAGGCTTTGTTGTTCCTATACATGCCTTTTAAAACATTTATGATTTTTGTTGAGATTCCAACTTTATAAAGCTTGTAAAAAAGCGCTTCTCTGGCTATGGAATCAAATGCTGCTCGGAAGTCCACGAAGAATGTATACAGCTTCTTATGTCTTCTTTTATAAATCTGGGCTATATTGAATAGCGAAAAAATTTGGTCTACGGTGGAATAATTCTGTCTAAACCCAGCTTGGCATTCATTCAAAATTTGTTTGCCATTAACCCATTGCGTGAGTCTGTTATAAATTACTGAGCTAAATAATTTAACAGAAGTATTCAAAAACGATATGCCCCTGTAGTTTGCTGGATCATTGTAATCGCCCTTTTTATGCAGAGGGAAAATGATAGCCTTCTCAAAGCTAGCTGGGACTTCTGCCGTTTCGAAAATTCGATTAAATTCACATACGAGCATTAATAAAAACTCAGGTGTGCAGTTTTTGTAAAATTCGAAAGAAATGCGATCTTCACCTGGTGCCTTGTTGCTTTTCGTTTTTTGAATGGCAACTTGCACTTCGTCTAAACTAAATGGAGCATCAAGGAATTCATCGAAATAGAAAGGGGCTGCATATTGGAATGACGGTGAGCTCTGAGGTGTGTTGAGAAGGTTCATAAAGTGGGTTTTTAACTGTTCTGCCTGCAGCCCTGTAGAGATAATGTTATTTTTTCCATTTATAAGTTTCACTGCTTTCCAAAACTCAGATGATGATCTCGATCTATTAATCAAAGTAATATTTTTCTGATAGAAGGCTTTCCTTTTCAATTCACAAATATCTTTGAAGTCTGAATTTGCTGCTCTGTAAAGAATTTTGAACGCATCAGTGTTGTTCCTTCTCAACAATCTAAGTAGCGCAAACGATCTGTCTCTAGCCTTCATACATTCTTTGTCGAACCACTTCTGCTTGCTTAATGCGTTGTATTGTTTTGCCGGTGCATTTAGTGGAGTGGCTTTTTTGATGATGTCCGTTAAAACATCGATATGCGGCGCAGTTTTCGAAGTTGACAACTTGATGAGCTCTCTGTTGAGGTTTTCCTGATACAGATCCCGTATTCTATCCTTCCAATACAGCTTTGGCAACAGTTCCAGTTGTTGTGTGATTTCTTCACGAAGTGTGCCAGCCACTTTTAGACGAACTTCGAGCGGCATATGATCCGAGAATGTTTTCGCTGCTACTTGAAATCCGCTAAGGTAAGAATACCAATCTCCACTCAGAAAGCAGTAGTCGATGACAGAGCACGCTGTTCCACGGAGAAATGTATATTCGCCAAAAGAGTCCCCTTGACAGCTTCCATTTAATACCGTACAATCAAAAGCATCAGCTATATCCAGAATTTGTGTGCCTCTGCTATCACGGATTTTGTCCTTAGAGTTGCGGCATGCATTGATGAATGCAGGAACGGATTCACTCGTGAAATTATTTTGATAAAGTCCAATTCTACCATTCAAGTCCCCTATAAGCATTAAGTTTGTTGACCCCAGACTATTCAATAGATCATTCAACTTGTTGTAGTCGCGCTGCCACTGGTTTTGATTTAGGTATATTGGAACAATATGTAAAACTGTCCTGCATATTCCTAACACCAACACGTAATTTTCCTCCATTCTTTTAAATTGCACCGTAACTCCATTAAGCTTTTTACGATACCCAAAAAGCTGACCACCACTTCCCCTCCCAAACAAGCTCGTTTTTACTGCAGGAATCCATATTAATTCATAATTATTTAAAATGCTCTTAAATTTTATTTCTTCAAAATCTAATACGTGTGTTTCTAATAGTAAAATAATATCAAATTCTCTAATATAATTCCAAAAATCTACTAATATAAGCTTATTTTTTAAACCTGCAACGTTATAACTCAAAATTTTTAGGGATGAATTATTAACATTGTTCCGGTAGACGGGTGAAAATCATTCGAACGCATTATTTATACGCGAACTTGTGCGGGTCGCCAAATTCTTTACAGCGGTTGCCTTCATTGTGGTTAGTTACTACTTTAGTCGTTTCTTGCTTCCTCGAACTGTCAGAAGGTGATGACATTGACATTTGATACTCTTTGTTTTGACTCAAGAACTCATTCATAAACATTATTAACTCAGCAGGTATTTCACCAAAGATTGACTTAATGTTATCCATGCCGTTTCCGTTGCCACATTTTAACCCGTCGGATAGGTCCCAGGTAAATAGTTTGCCATCAACATAAAGCCTATCGTCTCTCAAAGTAGTTTTCGTGCGAGGATGTTTTTCGCGAAGAATTTTCATTACATTGATTAACTAAGCCCTTCTTTGTCGAACGTTCAGTGGAATGTCTTTGTGGATACGAATTTGTGTGCCTTTTAACTTCCTTGCGTTGCGCAAAACATTGATAGCGGTGTCTCGCGATTTTAATTTCACAATCACTATTGCCGTACGTGCTTCTCGGCCTGTTACGCTGTATGCGGACTCGATATCGGAGTCAGGCTCGTTTTTGTCCAGCAGACCGGCGCACACCGTCTTTGCCCTCTCAGTCATGTTGGTGTTGGCTTCAGCTGGGAGATGCACAACAACATTAGCTTCAGTGCTCTTCTGCATAAGTTTCTCGAGTTGCGATTCTAAAAAACTGTTTCTATTCTCTAGTTGGGTAACTCTGACACAAATTTCTTCATGCTTCGTTTTTAAACCAGTTAGTTCCGAGTAGAGCAAATGAAAGTCTGACTTGGACGGCAGTTCCTTGACTAATTCTCTGTTTTTTTCCTCCAAAATTTCTTTTAGCTGGACAATGCTAATCGATTCCATTTCCAAATCAATAACTCTTTCACTAGGACGTCGCTTTTCGTTGTTATTTTGGACTGGTGAGATGTCGTTCAGACCTCTTTTGTTCATTTGTTGGGGTTATGTTTTGTCGGGACATGCACTTGTGGGATATTCGCCTTATTACTAGGACTTACTCAGATTTTTTATTTATTTATTGTAGGATGTCTTTTAGAACTCGCTTATAACCAAATTTCATGGAATTTTTGTATGTTTATTTGGTTTTAGTCACTTTTTGCCTTAGGAGACCTTTTAAAGAGAACCACTTTTGACAGATCAAAATGTCAATCCCCACAAGTCCATTTATTTGGAGTTTCCCGACTGATTTTGTTTTTAGTTATTCTTTTTTTAAAATATCCTAACATGTCTTTTAGTAGCTTGTTATCATAATTGAATGTGTCGTTATTAAGCTTTCACTATATTATAAGATAATTTTATATCTTAATGTGTAAGTATTCAGTTAAAATAAATGAAATGAAAATTTACCAATACAACTTTGAAAACAAACTTCAGTTTAATTGCAAAAAACCTTATTCATGAACGAATAACTTAAAATTAAATACAAATAAAAGTAAAAAAAGTATTTCGAAATAGCGATAAATGTTACCTTAGGCAAATAGAATAGATACCATATAACCAACATCGTTTATTAGTTTTCAAAAGCACTATATATCCCAAAGCGCTTTGAAAAAAAAAAAGTGATTTGCTTTCTCTTAATAACTGGAACTCTGTTTTAAGTTTCATATTTCTAAAACATACAAAACACGACACGAATAATTCTGCCTTAGGCTCTGTCTGTGGCAGAGTGGCCCTTGGGCGATGTACGCATGTTTGAGGAAAGTTACAAGAACAAATCTTGTGAAGGTCATCAGTTTTGCTTTTGTTTCAGTGGCAATTTCCATAAATGAGTGTCAGGAAAATATGTGCTGGGACCAGTGTTTGAAAGGTCTCCCATAACTTTCACCCTTCAACCTGTTTTGTTCTTCTTTGGGCGATTGCAGGCCATTCACAAAGAACATGTTCTGCAGTTTCTTGCGTCTCTAAGCTAAAGAGCTCTTGCCGTCTTTGTGAAAATGAAAGTTGAGTGAGCAATTAGAACGTTCGTAATTCGGATCCATAGCTCATGTAAAACGTCAACTAGATTTGTCTGGATTAGGTATACAAACGTGTTGAGGTTGAGTAATAAAAGTTTTTGTCATTGACTTATTATTTATAGACTGGTACAGACGCACTACTGTCTTACAGAGACTAAAAAAAACAAGTAAAATTAAAACAACGAGTTTTAGTTTCATTGCAAAATTGCATGTGGTTCCATGCTTTGAGAGAGCAGTAGTTAGTGAAATGAAAATATTATAATCTCAAAACATTTTGTTACAAATTGTAATTGGAATTGGAGTTTCTACAATTAAACAAGTTTCGTAGAGCGGTTTATAGTCAGGTGTAATGTTGCCAGACAAATCTAGCCGAGACTTAGAGGACTATCGTTTTGAATGAGACCTTTCTCTTGGCTTCATTGGTCGGCTTTCACGCCGTCAAGGTCAATTTGAAAAACTGATCATGTGACCAATTTAGATCAACCACAGGAGCGATCATTGGTCCGTTTGTGTTAAGTTACCTTAGCGTAGGCAGAAGTTAAAAAAGAGAACAGAAAAATAAATGATTTTTGAGATTGAACATGAACTGAACTTTTAACTACACGATCTTCAGCAGCTTCTTCTGAAGTGAATCAGGCAGTCTGAAAATCATCAGCCTTGCGCTGCAAATCCATTAACCTTTTTGGAAAAAGTTAAAATTCATATCGGGTAGAACCGATAATCGAAATTTTTAGTGCAATTGAATCACGGCACAAGAGCCTATAAAAAGCCGAAATCTATGATATTCTATTCAAAACTATTTGCCACCAATAAAAAATCGTAATTCTTTTAAAGGCATTTCGTTACGTAGCCGTGTATCTAGCTAAAATCATGTGTGTGAAACAAAACTCACCTTACCTCGCAATGGTCACCAAAACGGGTTAACTGGCAAATAACTCCCAGTCGCAAGCCCCAGGCGTTCAGAAATTAGGTGTTTTCTTCGTAGGTATAAAATAAGTAGGTACCTTCAAATATTTTGTGTAGCTTTGATTCCATCAAACGTTAATATATTTCGGAGGTAGGTTTATAAAAATATAAATAGTTCACTTAAACATCAACAACTCAAAAGAAATCGGAACATGTAGGTATATATTTTTGTCTTTTCGTCAAGTGTATAAAATTATCGCAACAGCAAAATAGAAAACACAAACTCGATTTTACGACTTTTTCGTTACCGTCGTTAGTCCAATTATTAGCAATTCAAAACGACGTCGACACTTTATTGAATTACTTAACTCTTGAAAAAATATACTTCATACGATTGGCTGCACGAAGATAGAGTGCACAACACAAACGCCATACCGATTTCTTTGCTGACGAAATAAAAACTGATTTAGTTTCCTTTTCATATAGCACAATTCCCACTAAATAGATAACGATTCACTGGATTTTAATAACTTTTAAGGACAAATATGGTGATATGACCCATAACCACTTTGAAAAGAATAGTTTTAGTAATTTTAATTTATTTAACTCCTGTAGTACATACTTTAATAAATCAAAGTAGCAAAGACCATTTCAATAGATGTGAGCACAGTTTCCAATTGTATTTGTTGGGAGAAAAGTACTGCCACAAAAACACAAGGTATGTTATATTTGGCTCGGAGCATATCCATTTTGACTGCACTGAAAACTCTCAATGATGTCACAGTGAGTAAGACACAGATGTCATGTCATGATAAGGAACTAAAAGGGATATTTAACAGCTATGTGATTTGGCTTTTCAGATTTTGATCTGACATCTCGGATTTTTGCTGCCAAATCGTACAAGAAATCCGAATTTTATTGGTTCTTGTATTGGGTTGGCCGCAAACAATTTTGTTTTCACTTGCACTGGAAATCCATTTCAATTGATTTTCACACATTTATAATCTGGTCTATCACAGAATCCGTCGTATTCGGAATTTAGCTACAAACCCCGAAAGCAAAGAGAATTGGATCCTCTTTGCCCGAAAGAACTGACAGAATCCGTCGTAGGGTACATTTTTTTCTTTCGAAATTCGTAGAACGTGGTATATTCAGTAATACCACTTTCTACGAATCTGTAACAGTTCTTTCGGGGTTCGTAGCAAAATTTCGAATACGACGGATTCTGTGCTAGACACAAATAAAGCATTTCGAAATAATGTAATATAATGTCGTTTTCCATTGGGACAGAAAAAACACTTTTTTTCAGAGTCAGAGCAGTTTTTCTGCTCTCGAAATCAGCTGGCTGTCAGATTTCATGTTCCATTGGGCGCAAAAAAAGCAATTTTGCGAATCTCGATATCCGAGCGAGATTCACACCTATTTGCACTAACCCCAAAACATTTGTCATTTGTCAAACTTTAAAGTGTGTTTACGTACGTTTTTAGACGAGAAGTCTGTGAAAAATAGAAAAAAAAGTTATATCCGCCCGCTGCAAAAGTTATTAAAATAAGTTGAATGGATTTTTATAAACACAAATTACAATTTAAGAACGGGTGACTTTTAAAACACGCACCACCACAGATCCATTGGGCACGAAAAATCTGAAATCTCAGAGCAAAATCTGAAAATCCCAATGGAAAACGACATAAGAACTCGCCCCCATATGTGTAAAATTGAAGTGATATTTTAACAGCTATTGTCGTTTTCCATTGGAATTTTCCGAATTTGCTCCAGATTTTACGTGACCAATGGAAAATAAAACGGGTTTTTCCTTTCTTTGCATTTGTGTTTATGAAAATCTATTTAATTTATTTAATATCTATTGCATTGACCATTGTGTACATTTTTATCTATTTTTCAGAGCCATTTAATAAACTTTAAAGCAAAGAATACAAAGATAGATATCTTTCTAGTGGAAAGGCGGCTGCACAGAAGACGTTTTCCAGAAAAATTCATGAATTCACGCACTTTTGCTCTTTTCTTTTGTAGGATATGTGGGTTCATGAATTGGACTTTGATGCAAGGTTTCGGTATACTACTCCAATGTGTATTTTACTTTTTTTTTTTTTATTAAATCCTCCACAAAAACCAAACAAATTCAATATGAAACAGAAAACAATTAAACACCGCTATGCCCATAAAAGCAAGATGATTAGTTGCCTGCCATTACCTAGTTCCTAGTGTCTCCACGAGCAATATTTCATATCTGGCAATATATCCTACTATGAAAATTGCCAGTGGAGACCACAAATAGTATGATATAAAAAATTTCTTGAAATATATTGCTCAGCTCATAGAATGATATCGATAGTATGATATGAGCTGTCATTTCTGTGCAGTTTGACACTATGCGAATGGACGGTGTATTAAGGCATCTAATGCGAGAATGCAACGACATGCTCTGCTCAGCGGCATTTGAACGAATGAAATAGTATGCTATGAAATGCCCACCCTACATTTTATTGCATACTATCGTTCTTTCTTTCTATCAAATTTGACAGATATCAAGCTATTAAATATTGCTCCTGGAGAAACTAGGTTAGGAACATAATTTTTTGTTGCTTAGACGTATGCACACTTTCACAGACGGGGGTTGAAACTACAAAACAACAATGTAAACAAATGTGTTTTGGGGGGATAGACGTACGAAAGATATCCATCTCTTTTAATCATTCATCTCCGGTAGGCAGCTGCCTTTTCACTGGAATGTTATTGCAAATGGTACGTCGTTTTCCATTGGGACAGAAAAAAAAACTTTTTTCAGACTTATGTGGTATTCGATTTGGCGCTCTTAATGACTTAATCCTACGTAAGGATTTTTTGACGTTTAATGTCGTTTTCCATTGGGATTTTCAGATTTTGCTCTCAGATTTCAGACTTTTCGTTTCCAATGGAACATTAAACGAGATTTTTCTTCCTTTGCATCTGTGATGGTGCGTGTTTTAAAAGTCACCTGTTCTTAAATTGTAATTTGTGTTTATAAAAATCCATTCAATTTATTTTAATAACTTTTGCAGCGGCCAAATATATATTTTTTTCTATTTTTCACAGACTTCTCGTCTAAAAACGTAAGTAAACACACTTTAAAGTTTGACAAACGACAAATGTTTTGGGGTTAGTGCAAATAGGTGTGAATCTCGCTCGGATATCGAGATTCGCAAAATTGCTCTGAATCTCAAAAGAAGTGCTTTTTTTGCGCCCAATGGAACATGAAATCTGACAGCCAGCTGATTTCGAGAGCAGAAAAACTGCTCTGATTCTGTCCCAATGGAAAACGACATAACAAAAAAAAAAAAAAAAAACAAACCCCATCTGTGAAAGTATGGGTTTTTCGAAATGCTCTATTCTTCAGAAGAAATGTTTTTACTGCGGCCGTGTGTATCTATTCTTATTTTCGTCTTTGGTGTCTTTTTTGATCTGTGGTCAGCTGTCTTTCTTTTTTGTTCACTGTCGATGTCGAATTAAGCCTGGCAATAAATAAGTCTATCGCAGTAGAATGAAAATATAAACTTTAGATTTGTGATTGTGTATACTATTATGTTTTGTTAATAGTTTTCGAACATTTTAATTAAAAACAAATTCGCTCTATAAAATGGCCAGCACTGATGGTTCTTCAATGCGATTCAGTGATCATACTTTGGACAAAGCTACAAAAGCTAAAGTAACATTGGAGAACTATTATAGCAACCTTGTAACTCAGTATGGAGAAAGAAAACAGCGTTTAGCAAAACTCGAAGCCCAACTTAAAGATGAGACTTTATCTGAGTCCCAAAAACAAGAAAAAAGGCAGCAGCATGCTCAGAAAGAAACAGAGTACTTACGATTGAAGAGACTTCGATTGGGCGTTGAAGATTTTGAGGCATTGAAAGTTATCGGAAGAGGAGCGTTTGGCGAAGTCCGTTTAGTACAAAAGAAAGACACCGGTCATGTTTATGCAATGAAAGTTTTACGCAAAGCAGATATGCTGGAAAAAGAACAAGTTGCTCATGTTAGAGCGGAAAGAGATGTCTTAGTAGAAGCAGACCATCAGTGGGTGGTTAAAATGTACTACAGCTTTCAAGTAAGTATAATATTTCAATTCATTTGTAACTAATAATATATAACAACATTAACAAATTTAGGACCCAGTTAACTTGTATTTAATAATGGAATTTCTACCTGGGGGCGACATGATGACATTGTTAATGAAAAAGGATACTCTCTCCGAAGAATGCACACAATTTTATATCGGAGAGACTGCATTGGCCATAGATTCAATTCATAAACTTGGATTTATTCATAGAGATATCAAACCAGACAATTTATTATTGGATGCCAGAGGTCACTTGAAGGTAACGTAAATAATTTTATTTGTGTAATTAGCATGAATGATGTATGATACTTTTTTTTTTGAAACCCAGCATGTTATTTAAAATGTATTTTGTTTAGTACCTATATTACATATTTCATGTGGTCAAAGCTGCCCGTTGTAGTTTCTTACAAGTTCGTTGAGTTATTTGGATTGAAATTTGTACTGTTACGACATCTCCGTAATTGTATATCTAGCATAAAAAGGTATTAATCATAAAAAGGAAATATTTATCTAAGCTTTAATCCTGTTTAATTGAGACACTGGTGGTGTTACTGTTGTATTGTCCACATACTCCAAAAGAAACTGACGTCAATTGGGCCTACGATATAAAATAAAACTAACTCTAAATTATGAGAAATGAAGCATAAAATTTGATTTTAAGTTAGGAAATAGTTCGATTCGAGGCCACGATCCTGTATGAAGTGTATTTGCCTTTGACTGTTACATAAATGGCAGGGTACGTAGGGGATATCGATTTTATTTTTGTTTTCGTTTCAAGGCAGAGATGTAAATGTTTGAAAGAGCTCTAAGCGTGCGATTAATAAGGATGCAGAGAACTCAAATTTTAATTCAGTTTTTATTATTCAAAGTTGCTGAAAGAGGTTATTTTGAACCCCATTTTCCCTTTTTCTGCACCTACGTCTGAGGTGATGCGTTCATTTATGCTATGTAGTTTTCCTTTGCATAGAATCCAGCGTAGAGTAATTGACTAAATAAATGTCGACGGGCAAACATAGGTATTCAAATCATAGAAATACCAACAATTTGTGTCTTTATGTTCGAACTCGAGGAATCTGCATTTGGAGGCGAATCTGAAAAGTCCAATTGAATATCATATTATTATAATATACTAATATACTTCATTGTTATTTTCATTACAGCTATCTGACTTTGGACTTTGTACTGGCTTAAAAAAATCACATCGCACAGATTTTTACAGGGACCTTTCTCAAGCGAAGCCGTCTGATTTCATAGGAACATGTGCAAGGTAACATTTGCAATAAGTAACATAGTAACATATTTAATGCATCTTTTTTTGTAGCCCAATGGATTCGAAACGTCGTGCAGAGTCTTGGAAACGTAATAGGCGAGCTCTAGCCTACAGTACTGTTGGGACTCCGGATTACATTGCCCCTGAAGTGTTCTTGCAGACTGGATACGGACCAGCATGCGATTGGTGGAGTTTGGGAGTTATTATGTATGAGATGCTTATGGGATATCCTCCATTTTGCTCGGATAATCCTCAGGACACATATAGAAAAGTTATGAATTGGAGAGAAACCCTCATATTTCCACCAGAAATTCCCATTTCGGAAGAGGCAAAAGAAACTGTTATAAAATTTTGCTGTGAATCTGATCGAAGACTTGGATCTCAAAGGGGTATTGACGATTTGAAATCAGTTCCGTTCTTTAGAGGAGTCGATTGGGAACACATACGAGAACGACCGGCAGCTATTCCGGTAGAGGTTCGTTCTATTGACGACACTTCCAACTTTGATGATTTTCCGGACGTTTCTTTAGAAATTCGTAAGTAACCTAAAATAGTCGTTGCTGTTTTTTCTCTTTCATATTTCTTCAATTTAGAAGTTAAGGTTCTTTATAGTATTTTTTCCCCTTATATGTTATTACAACTTAGTAGTTGTAAGTTGTAGTTGGAGTCACCAAGTAGTGTAAAAAAAAAAAACACTCAAATGAGGTTAAATTTGAACGCATCGTCATTCTTTATGTCACTTCACATTATTGGTTCCGTGGAGTAGTCTTAACCGGAAACAATACTGAGACCCCAACTCACAATCCTCTTGCCGCTGGCCCCCTCAGTTTTTTTTTCAAATTCGCCATTTTGTTTTCCTATCAGAGTTATGTCTATTTAAAATCCGTGTGACATGCAAAAACATACAAAAAATATAAATTCAATGCTGCCAACCGCTACCAACCATGGGGGAATGTGATAGAGTTCGAGAATACCACATTTTAAGATAACTGAATGCTATTGGTTGGTTATTATAAATTTAAAAAAAAAAACGATTAATATAATTTGTTTAGTTAATAATGCGATCTTAATGAGATGTTTTATATAGTAGAAACATATTAGGACAAATATTGTTGTGTATTTTCGGCTTTGGAATATCATTAACTTCGATTTCATGTGTACATTTTTCTTAAATAACTGAAGAAAAATTGCTCAAAATGTTTTTATTTTCCTACAACCATTCTGCAGTAATCATTTTTCATAAATATTTTCAGCAAAAGTGCACTTATTCCTAAAATAAAATACTATTTACACGAAACGAATAATTTCAAATTTAACTGACAAAATTCTATGAACGCTGGCAGAAACTTTGCCGACAGCGGAAGTGGGACACGCAAGGTGCGAGTGTGTTGGTGAGTGAAGTTACGTGACATTTGTCAATAAGAATTTCTATGTAACAATACTAACGAACTTAGCGTGTACCACCCCATAGAAATATAGCTTGTAGGCAAGTAACGGAAAATCGGCCGAAGTTGGGGGTCTCAGTATTGTCTCTGGTCTTAACTACGCCTTTGAGTTCGACGGCTGATGCTGTATCAATTTAGTCCATATTTTTTCTTATCCTAGGGCCTAGGATATTCGATGCAATGTCCGCGTTATCTGCTTATATGTTAAACGCTAACCTATTTCTTCAAAATCGTAATGCAAAACGTTTTCTCAGAAAAATAAAATGTATGGTAATACTTCGATGCAGCAAATACCCTTAAAAGTATCCAATTGCATATTTGACTTCCATAACAATGAGAATTTTTTCCTAAATTGTTGTTTTTGTTGATCACGATTTCAATACATCTTGTATATTATTACATCTTAAATCAATTAAATAACCATTTTTTAATTTACAGCTTCCGCACCTATGCCACAAGGAAGTGAGATTGCAAAGGACTGGGTCTTTATAAACTACACATTTAAAAGATTCGAAGTCAGGAACTTGGAATAAATTAAATTCTGTAATTATAAATAAAAAAATGTCATTAGCTTGCGTTTTTATTTTGTATTTTAAATCTTGTGGTGCAAATAAAGTTGTAGAATGATTCGCTGCATGAAAACAAGGTCATCGATGTACCCTTTCTATTCATAAAGAAGGTTTAGTAACACTGAACTATAGTTTGACATTTGAAAACTAATTGCCCCGTCCCATTCATTCACATTCGTGTTTTTAACATTTTAGAAACCCTATTTTCTTACAGATAAATTTACACATATACCACTATTGCCATCATACTGAAAGTAAGTAACTTGGTAAATCCATTTTATCTTTAGATTGACATTACCAATCAATGCAGCTGTGGACCTCTGTCAAAAGAATTTAAAGTATTGTTGGTCTCTGGTGTTTCTAAGACCCCCAACTCATACACCCCTATCTAGGTATCCGTTCGGAAAAAATTCCGATACGAAACTCAAATGGCGTTCGAAGTATCCATCTCGGATCAAAATAAATGATGCATATAAACGCTTTCATTTCCCATGAAAATATTCCGCAGCAAATCGTTGCGGAAAGTTTCGGAAAAAATGTGCTGTATAGCTGGTCAACGTGGTTCCACGCAATGCGACAAGGTGCGCTATATGTCATTGGAGAATTTTTCCGATAGTTGTATCGGAACGGATAGGTATCTCGAATAGAATTTCTCCGATTTCGTACAAATTGGAGAAAATTCCGTTCCGAACGGATACCTTGATAGGGGTGACAATCCTCTTGCCGCTGACCCCCTCAATTTCTTTTTAAATTCGCCCTTTTTTTTTCTTTTTTTTTTGTATCGATGTTTTGTCAATTAATGTGATATTTGATTGGGCTTCTTAAGATTCGCATTCAGATTTCGTGTCTAATCGAACATAAAAACTTGATAAAAACAGTTGGTTTCCTGTTCCTGTGCTAAGATCTGCATCAGAATTACAAGAGTCCAATAAAATACGTTGCACACGGTGACAACCGATTACACATTACAATCTCATTTCATTTTTTGTATTCCAGCTGTCATGTGTTAAGATAAAAAATAATTTTGGATGGTAGATGGTACCTACCGGATTTGATTGAACTGTATTCTCAATATTTCCACAAATGAAAATGCTTTCCCTCACCCTCACCCTGTGCCAACTGCATCAGACTGAAAAGTAGAAACTAGAAAGTAGGTAACCCTACTTTATCCGTCACATCCGTCAGGTGTGGTATTTATGGGTTACCCTAAACAAGCTGTTGTGTCTTCTATCGACCTGTCGGTCAAATACGTTGCCGCAATGCACGCGATGGTTGTATGGATGAAGCCCTTCATTCTTCAGACTACGTTAAGTACTGTTTTATTTCCTTCAATGAAAAGGAAATGGGTATTCGGCCGTAGCAAGCTATCCGTCGGAATGTAATATTCCCCGGATATTATACTATTCGGAGGATTATTACTCCGATACAAATGTCAAGCACTCCAGTGTTTTGACCAATTACTTTAGTTAATTTAAAAAACCAAAAAACGACTGACTGTAACAAAGATTTAAAAATATTAAAACAAGACTCTTTCAAGTACATTTAACTAATTGGCAGTCGGAGGCAGGCTGCGCATATGTTTGTCAGATTGTGTAGGTAGTCTCCGGTTGTCAATTAGTTATACTTGAAAGTGTCTTGTTTTTATCTTTTTAAATTATTTTAGCAGATAGGATATCAATTTATTGATACCTCACTCTTCAAAATCGATCAAGCCGTTCGGGCTACAGGGCGCCACGTAGGAACGTACCTAGGTACATAGCATACGCGCGAAACACATAACCCTCCCTGTGCTCAGTCGGTTAAAAATTCACCGTGTTTTGAAGATTATTGCATTAGTCACACCACCCACTGTCACTCTCACAAACGAATACGTTCGGAAATTTTGACCTGACTTAAACTTATGGGGTCACTGAAAACATCTCATGACCGACAGTGATTTTTGTCGGACCGAAATTTTCGCCGGAATAGTCCCTAACCCCGTCTTGTTTTAGTTTTGTGCGATTAAAAAACATTTTTTTTATTAGGTACCTGCTATAAACGAATAATGTATAGTCTGCGCGGAAGACGTTAAACTTTAAATAATCTGGGGTCGAATTACCGCATCCGTGAGCGAGCCGTACGTCACTGAATTTATTGAAATTTATACAAGCGAAACAATAACAAATTCAGTCACGTATTACTCGATCACGGATGCGGTAATTCAACCCCTGATTATTTTAATACGATTGTTTTATGGATTTTTGTTTAGTCCGTATTCTGTGTGTAAATTCAGTAAGCAGCACTCGCATCATGATGCCATTTGCAAAATCTTCACTTATCCAACTATTGGCATCACTTTCAACGTCAAGTGTTCATTATTGAAAAGTTGATCATACTGATGTGAAAACATAACGAAAAAATGCATCACAGAAATACCTGTCACCTGATGCACTGTTTATTCGCCGGCAAAAAGTAAGAAAAATGTCGGAAGGGAAAGAAAAGTAAGTAGATAAATAAACATTTTTATCAATACATACCTACATGACAGAAAAATCTATACATTTTTGTTGAATTCCTTATTTCAATTTTTTTCACAAACAATGCGTTCCGAAACTCAAACGTCATATTCAATCAGCAACGCATCAGTATAAAATGTGGATCAGCATCGCAAATTGCAGTGATGCAATTACATCACAGCGCAAATGTTTGACGTTTCTGAATTTGCGGTGTATACCACGCTTCCCGCTCTATTTCACTCATCCCATACTAACGGTACATACCTACATTTATATTTTTTGAACACTTAAACCGCATTTACACTATCACGCACGCGCATTTTTGCACGAGACGGGACAGAGAGATCCGTTTGTCCGCAGTCAATGCTAATAAAGGCGAAGGAATGAGATCACAAATCAGACGCCTAAGGTGTCATGGATGTACTACCCATAATTATAGATACGTAAAGCGGAAGTTCCGGCAACCAACATTTCTGGAATCACATGAAAACATATCTATTTCCGATTTAAAATATGTGAAATGAGAGTGTTAATTAGTTTCAGTAAATTAAACCAACAATTCATCAATCATTTATACGAAATGAATAAATAAATGTACCTTCATCCCTTCCGGAAGCCATTTTGTTTTATAGGAAAACAAAATTTCGTAAGCCATCGCTATAAAAATATGAACATGCATAGCTTTCCCATAATTCCTACCACGCAAACAAGATGGCCGACCAAAAAACGTATCACGTTTTTTTGCGTGTTAGGTAATGCTGTCCCTTTCAGTCAGACGGCTGTTTAGTATTGGGCATCCCTTTAATTTTCCGTGATAGGAATGTGTGACCGTGTAAATGCCCCATTAGCTCCTTCCACAGACAATTTGAGACTGGCGCCCTACGTTTGCCTGTGCACGTTATGTTACCACCAAATGGATGATCTCAATGAGATACGTAACTTTGTAGACTCTTCTCCCCTCAAACTCCAATTTTTAACATTGTTGTTTTTGTTGGTTCAATTTTCGTCTGGGAATTCGTTCGAGCATTCACATCCTAGCGCACCTAATCGTTTCCATACTGCATCAAAATAGAGCCTGTAGGAAAATAATACTGCAAGCAAATCGACCGAAGTTGGGGGTCTCAGTCTCAGTATGATTTGTCTATGGCCAACAGCCATGAAATGCGATAGAAATTTCGTACCCGTATCCTGCCAAAGTTTTAAAAGAAGATATGGAAAAAATACATTGTAAAAGTCGAGGTTAAAAGCTAGGATTCCAATTCCATCATATGCCCCTGAGTAATGTATATCTTCGATAACTTTGGGGCGCTGTTTAAGGCTCGTTTGTTCTCCTTTCCCCAAAATATGTAAACAAAAAAAAAGGTGAAAAGTCTCATTCAATGCAGAAAACGAAAAAAAAAACAGACAAATTCTTTTATAACATTTATAATATATGGACCTTTATATTTTTTTATTCGACTAAATTGGAAGCTTGTGGAACTTGCTTATAAGCAGTATTGTGCGATTCTTTAGATAAAACATGTAAATTACAAATCTTTAATTACTTCCCTAAACTTTTCTAAAAATAAATTAGCGTGTTTGTCATCAAAAATTAATGCAGGACGAAAACGTATTGCCACTTCACCGCATCCACCAGATTGGACGCCTTTCATCTTTAACTTATTCAATACTTTGTCACGCAGCTCCGAAGTACTGCAATTAATAGCCAAAAATGTTCCACGTCCCCTTGTTGAATTAAACAAATGTGGAAACTGCATTTCAATTTCTAAAAGACCCGACTTTAGAGTAGCTCCCGCCTTGCAAACTCTATTCAAAAGTGCTTCCTCATTGATCACTTTTAAGATTTCCTCAAGTAATAGGACTTTGGATGGGTCTCCCATCCATGTATTGAAAACGCGGTATGGCTGTACAGGTTTGAAATCTTCGATATGGAAATAACCACCTATTTGCATTTTCTTGCTAAATGTAACAATATCAGGAGGCGATTCCAGGTTGAAGTGCTCATGACACCACATCTTTCCAGTGGGGCCACATCCTGTTTGAACTTCATCGATAAGCAGAGCGCTACCATGTTTCTTGCATAGAGATTGCAACTGTTGGAAAAAAGCTGGAGATGCCTCATTGTCGCCTCCCTCACTTTGAATAGGCTCAACTATTACACCGGCCACCGGAACTCCCTTTTGGCTATATTTAACGATAAGCTCCTCTACTTCAGCCAAACAACGTTCATCCTCGAGTTTATTTTCCCGTTCATTTTCTTGCAAGGGATATTTGTATGTAGGAAAGGATGCAATTGGCCAATCGAATGAAGGAACATCGATTTTGTGAATGTATTTCGAATGGGTAGTTGACAGCGCTCCAAGTGTTCTTCCATGAAAAGCTCCCTTAAACGACAATATACTCAGCTTAGGCGATCCTGGAGTCATATTCATCATGCACGATTCCTTCTCCTCGTTTGTAAATTGAACATTTTCACCTCGTTGGTTCTTTCTGTACCTGTAAGTAAAATCAGATCCATTTATATAGGTTTTCGAAGATAGAAACAAGAAGACTTTGTATATGTAAAAATAAGGAATTTTCATTTTTATGCTGTTAATAAATTTAGGTAGTGCTAGAGATCACCCAGAAACCACGACAGTGCATACGGTTCTATATATTTTGCATGCCGTAGAAGGGGCCAATAGCCAAAACTAAACATTATAAATGGTTTTATTCGTTCATTTCTTCCTCCATTATTGTTCCAAATTAGAACAATTAATTGGTCTCAAGTTAGATTTCTTAAAATAATAAAAAAGATCAGTGAGTCGGTCAGAAAACAGGATAAATTTTTCGTTTAAATTTGACGAACTAAATATCTATCTTAGTCCTAGGTTTCATGAGGTGATCTAAAATTTCGGCATTACATAATGGTCATTTTTGAGCTAAACTGAAAAAATAATGATTCAAGTTCAGTGACTGATAGTGACAGTACACGGAGGTCGACTATTAATTTTAGTTTATTCCCATCTCTAGTCTAAATTTGGACTTTTCTTACAGCCTATAAACGAGAAATCTAAAAATATTATCGTTATTTCCCAACCTACTATAAAATGAGTATAACTTATATTAATAAGCCCTATCCAAAACCAGGTGGATAAGTCACCAGGCTGCCCATAAATCGAAGAAATACAAATACATAATTGTAAAGTATCCGATCTGTGATTTAGCATTTCTTTTTTAAGGAGTTTCACTGGAAACGATCAAGTATCTAGTTTAGTAAGTCTGACATCAGGCTGACTTGGGGTATCTCAGTTTTGATTGGCTGATCGCTGATCGGTCAAAAGATCAGATGTTTCAGTTGATGACTATGGAGGGTTAGCCGACGAATCTAGTCCAGAAATTCGTGACTGAGTACAAAGCTGACAGTTCGTACATGTGATGTGGCTGACGTAGGAAAAGTGACGTTCACGATTAATCTACTCGTAGTTTTTGCGTTCAGGTTCAATATAGTCCAGACCACTCTAGTCGACTTAATATAACTAGATATTTGAATGTCGCCAATTTTGGCATGCGCCCCTTTTTTTTTGTATACGTGATGAGCGACTAGCTTTCTATTTGTAGCATAACCTCAAATGTGTCATTGTATACTTGCTTATTGATTCTTCTAATTGACTGAATTAGATGTTACGATAAAATAATTGAAATTGATTAAATTAGCATTCCTTCATATTACTTACCACAAAAAAATGTTTTTAAACGCATTTTCGTTGGAACAAGAACCACACATCATAGTCGTTATATATTTTAGACCTTTAGGAGCAACAGGCAATAAGACTGAGTTCAATTTTTCGGGCCAATCCTTCCCGGGAAATACTCCCAGTGCGGGCCTATTGACCAATGCTTTGTTAGGAAAAAAATAAAATAAAATGTTTAGTGTAATTTATGCAATATACGATTTTTAAATGTTTCTACAAACTTTTAAGGTTGTGGTCGTTACGAAAAACATTAAGTAGCCGTGGATGATTGTAGCCCAGAGGCATTGACGAGATCTGGGTGTAGGTGTCAAGCAAAACATTATCATCAACATCAGCTATATAATTTCCGATCGACTTGTTATAGTCTGCAAAAAACTGTACGGAACCAGCATTCTGAAATATTATACAAAGTTATTAATTTTATTAAATTAAAGCTTTCAAAGAGAATTACTCGAAACTAGCAGAAACACTTATATGTCGTTTTCCATTGGGACCACCAGAAATCTTTTTCAGATCTCAGATTTTACGCGTCTCATGGAAGATGCAACGATATTGCTCTGCTTATGGAAATGTATTAGTGCGTTATTTAGCATCAATATCAGCTTTGCGCATTTATTTCGTAAGCAAACTTCGTAAAATGACGTAAAACAGCTGTGCAAAGTATATTGGTATGTGTAAATCTGGGTCGGCATTCTGTAAGGCGAAACTTTCAAACGTTTTCGTGTTCACGAAGAAATTTGCTTGTGTAACATATGGCAAACCAATCGTGCGCACGAAAACGTTTGATCGTTTCGCCTTACAGAATCTGACCCTTGATTATTTGACCCATGGAAGACGACATTAATGCCCAATTCACAATGTCTATGTTCTATGAATTCAAATCGAACAATTCGAAATTCTAAAGTTGTCAAACGCGCGTGATAGTAGAAAGTAGCTCTACTCACGCGTCGCGTTGAACTTTACGATATTTACGGTCTAAAGTCGGCTCAACGCCTGAAGCTGCATTTTGTGTGGCACCATATGAACGCTTTGTTTCTACATAATCTGTCAACGCATGCGCGCGTCAACGCGACATTGTGAATTGGGCATAAAGTGAAATTAGTGAATGAAAAAATTTAGTGTCTGTGTGTTTACACAATGTTCCATCCTCCAAGTGTATTTGATAGCGTCAAATGGAACTAGTGCAATGGCGAGGGTTCTTTATAATTTATGGAGAATCTTCCTCTTGAATTAGTTGTCTTAAAAAAACAAATGCGAAAGTTTCGACCGGACACTTATCCCGAGATTAGATTAAAGAGGTCTAAAATTATTTCTGAAGTGTATCCACAAAATAAAAACGAGAATTATGACGATTCATAAGATGTTGTCGTTGGCTGTCAAATCGAACAGCCCAAAAATGAATGATGAAAAATTAAAAATTTCGAAATTTAAAGTAAAATCAAAGAAAAAGTTAACAGTAATATAAAGTTATTAAAAAATAATAATAAACAGCTGGCATAACAGGTCCGTAGCACCCTAGGTCTAGTTTCTCACAACCATCCGTTTTGTGTGAGTTTTTCATTTTTGAAACGAATGGAAGGGATCTACAATTTTTTGCCGATTCCAAACGGCTAATTGAGAAGCTCTTCCAAGACAGTTATACTCTCGGATGTTCGTCAGACGTTCGCAGAAGGTGGCGCAGTGGAAAAAAAACCCTAAGTTGGAGTTTGAGTTTTTATAAAAATATTATTAGCTAAAAATAATAGTGTTCTTCAAACTAATATGAAAGTTTTAATGAATGCATCGATAAAACTGTTTAATTATTATTTTTTATTTATAAATGTAAAATGCAACTCTGTATCTTTGACATCTAAAGCCGTAGGAGTGTCTTCACAAATATGACTGTACATGCCGTCAAAAGGCAGTAATGCGATTATATGAGAATTCAAGCGTTCTTACTCTAGCCTCTTACAATTACATAATTCCCAGAGACAATACTGAGACCCCCAACTTCGACCGATTAACAGTTATTTGCCTACAAGCTAAATTTTACGCTCCCAAAAAGTTTAGGTGCGCTAGTATTGTTGCATAGAAATTCGTATTGACAAATGTCAAAAATCCTCTCAACCAACACATTCGCACCTAATCTTTTTACATTTCACTGTGGGCAAAGCAAAACGGATAGGAATTGGCGTACACGGATAGGACAACAAAATGGCGGAATCCTGGCAAAAATTGAGGGGGCCAGCGGCAAGAGGATTGTGAGTTGCGGGTCTCAGTATGATTTGTTTATGATAATTCCTACTCTCACCTCCACGTTGTTGATTGAGTAACCAACTCCTTTGGAAGGTCGTTGCTGGACGAGAGAGGGGGCAGAAATGTTTGCTCATTAAGGTAGGTACTTCTTCTTATGGCAGGTATCTACCAGTTCCAGGTCTATTTTCAATACCGCACCAGCGTTTTGAATAAATGTTAGTGGCGGATGAGCCCTTATCCGGTCAACGGTAGCCGTCAGATCCTGTTATTTACTGGTAACTCGGCCTCTTGTCCTGGCGGTGTAATATGCAACGTCATATTGCAACAACAAAAACTGAAGAACATAAGACATTAGCTTTGTGCGAGATGTCGTAAATTTTATATTTTCGTTCCGTATAAAAAAAGTAAACGTAAAAAATAAACAATTTGTAAAGTTTTAAACTGCATCTACACCATCACGCGCGCGCATTTTTGCACGAGACGGGACAGAGAAATCCGTTTGTCCGCAGTCAATGCCAGCAAAGACGTAAGAATGAGATCACAAATTATAAATACGTAAAACGGAAATAAACACAAGTTCCGGCCACCACCATTTCTTCAATTACTTGAAAACATTTATTTTTACGTATCTATAATTGGGTAGAACATCCATGACACCTTAGGCGTCTGATTTGTGATCTTATTCCTACGATTCCTACGATTTATTAGCATTGACTGCGGACAAACGGATCTCTCTGTCCCGTCTCGTGCAAAATTGCGCGTGCGTGATAATGTAAATGCAGTTTAAGTCGAAATTCGGCAAGTAGAAAATTACGAAAAAATGAAAAGGTGGGAAAAGGATTTTCTTTCATTTTTTTTTCAATTTTCCCAGTATTCGCATTCGCACAGTTTCTTAGCAAATTTTTATAAAATTTTGCATTTGCAAAAAATTACACGAACGAACCTATTGTGAAGAGAATTTTTTATGAGGGTTATTGCGAGCATTATAATTTGTTTCGTTTATTTATTTTTTAGCTTTTTTGTATTTATGATGCTAAATAACTAGTTTAGTAATTTTTTTTTGAGGTTAAATATATATCTTGTTAATAGTCCTATATTTTTCTATAACAATTGACGACCCACTTAATCATCAGACCCTAGAACAAGAGTCCTTGTCAGGCGAATCAAATTGAATGTCTATATAATGTACGTACACAAATTCGTGTCTGATGTTATCCGTTGAGGGGGTCAAGTGGGTAGTTGAACGGAAAATATAATCCGTAGCTTGTAGATGCGGCTATTTTGAAAAAGTAATAATGTATATTGCATTATAACAAGTTAACCTGCATAGAGAGAATGTCTCTATTTAGTGACTTTAGCTTATGCCCGGGAAATCCGTCATTGCTCGGGAGAAATTTGTGGGGCGAGAATGCCTTGCTAAGGTACCTAGTGATTAGAAAGCACAATTGGAGATTGAAAAATAAAAGCTTTGGTTATGAAACTAATAGCCCAAAATATTTTCCCGGGCTCTTAAAAGTAAGATATTTTCTTTTTTTTTAATTTCAGCTTCCTAGGCTTAATACTCGTAGTCTTGGCGTTATTTCAGAGAATTTATAAAAAATAAATTTAAATTATTATTAAGGATTTGCATGTTTTTTTTTAAGGTACCGGCTTAATTTATTGATACCACTAAGGCTTTTGACATGGTGGCTCATTCTGTATTAGTTACTAGAAAAGCTATGCCCAATTTGCGTTACAGATACTAACTGAAGATATGTTTCCAACTTAAAAAAAAAGAGAACCTTCTAGAAATCAGATAAACTTGATGTAACATGAGGTTCAGTTCTTGTACTATAATCACTCCCCTGTCCCCTAATTGTTTAGATAGTTGTTTAACTGACTCTTCTCTAAATTCTTACAACAATTTGTGCAAATAAATTTAAATACTTAAGTATCTGATAGCAAACTGAACTGATATAATAGGTGCACATGTTATACACCCGAAGGAGCAACGGGCGCCTGCACCGAAACAGATTTCTGTCGTTTCGCTTACTGCTTTGTGTTAATATCAACAAATAAGAAATCAAAACCGTATCGAGTTTTCAAGCAAGATTATTACAACATGTGCAGTTATTCAATTCGTTGTCGTTATCTTAATCATACGTATAAAGTCGTTTTTCTATTATTTGTTACGATTAGATCAGTTATAGCAATTATCTCATATCTCAATTATCTCTAACAGTTAAGATAACACCTAATGAATGCATTTTCACCTTGTCCTTCATTTATGCTTTGTTATAAATAAGATAAAAACATATTCACATAAATATTTATCACTCTTATTCGCAATAAACTCACCTGTATTGAATTTAACTCCTCCAGAAGTTTTAACGAGTTTGGCCCTGGAATACTTTGAGTGCTTATTTTGGGGGCTGTAGGTTCACTATTTGTTGATATAAGTCGTGCTTGTATAACTGTAAGAATATCAAAATAAATAGGTAACTTTTTCAAGGAGAATGAGAATTAATTTTGTTTCTAGTTCCTAACCTTTTGACACATATTTTAGGTTTATATGCCTAACAGCACTTCTTTGAAAATACATAGTCCTTTTTATTTAAAAATTATTTTACCGAACTTATTAGACCGGACAGATGCTCTTGAAACTTATGTCTGAATAAAACCTCGGGTTGTTCGTTATTATATCCGGCAATAAGTTTCAATTTAAATACGCACACAGCCGAATCAGTACCACGTTCAACTAATTTCTCCCTGCATTCGAATACATAACAGTAACTAAGAATAACCGAGTTTGCGCACTTTTCATTCATCAATTACACTTATGTACAACAGGAATTCGGCAATTGAAAAACTATGAGATATCATATATTTAAACAGGGTGCTCTTATAAATATTAGGAAATTAAAAAAAGGTCGGTAGTGCGTTTTTTGGTAAGTATAAGCCGTTTGGATTTAAACGTCTATGCGCAGTACCAATAACCAATTTTTGTCTCGACTTTAAATATACGGAAGCTCACAATTGCGAATTTTGTGTGGAAACTAAAGCCACTGTGAACTACTTAAATTTAAAGTCGAAACTAAAAATGTTTTTTGGTAAGCCCTCGGTTTTCTTTGTTTGGAACCGTATACCAACACTCGAAATGCATATGCATCTAGGAGCATATTTGTATTGTTATCGGAATCGCAAATCTGGCATTGGGCTGTCATCAGGATGTAGGTATGGATATCAATGTCAGGATGAGGCATTCTGAACTAAAGAATACTTCAACTTGTTTGGAAAGGTTTTTTTATTTGTAAATTTTTGATAATAGTCTGTTTCTTGGTATCCGATATGGGTAACTTTTTTTTTTCTTAAATAAAGTTTGGCAGCTCTTTTAATACCTATTTACATAATGTGAAACGTCACTGATAAGAAAAAAGAACAAAGTTTCTTAATTAACCTTTTTTGACAATATAAACAAAGATATATGTATATGATAATGAAAATGATACTGGTTTAATTTTTAAACGAGAGAATGCAAATAGGTAGTGTGTTGGTATAGTGTATGGCCTATTCAAGCCTCCAAGGGTAAGTTTGGTTTGTTTTTCTTTTAAATGACGTTGATATTCGCGAAAGTTTAATCTGTTGATTATATTTTTTTGTCAGATAAAATATATTCGATTATGTCGAATAGATCTTTATTTAAAGCCTAGTACGCAGTTTACGTGAAGTACATTTTTTATCGACATTTTTTTTATCGCGAAATGTCGAAGAGAATTTTAGTAATGTCGTTTTCCATTGGGTAGAAGAAGCCTGCGGGAGAATCCGGAATCGAAAAATTCGCTTCTGAAACCGTTCTATTGGTACAAAAAATAATCTTCTGGTGATTCTCAGAAGAGAATTTCGCTTCTCGGTTTGAAGTCAGAATTCACTCAAGAAGCACTCACACAAGTGTAATTTATGTGTTTTATACAAGTCAGATGACAGCTGCTGTAGATTATTTTTGGGCATTCCACTAATACTTTTATGGATTTCAACCACAGACAAAACCTGTGTACAGTTATTTTAGCTGTTTAAATTTCATTATTTGTAGCATTAAATTATTGACAGTTAGGCGTGAAAAAAAAATTGTTGGAATTTCAGACGTTTTTCATTTCTAAGAGAATTTACAATACAAAAAATTGGTGGCTTGCATGACCGTTTTGATAAACAGGGAAATAAATTGCTCTACGCTGTTGTACTCAGCAATAGACAACAGATGACGGATTTGTTTGTTCCATATCATTTTAGTTATAAAATATATGTCACTTTTAATGTTGTCAGTCAATATTTACAGCTTACGCGTTTTTCTTTATAAATGATTCCATACATCGGCAGCAAAGGAGTACCTATTCATTTGTAGCGAATCGCAAACTGACGATCAAAATATACGTCTTTTTGACATTTCCTAGTATATAAGCTATAGATCTCAAAAAGCCTTAGGAAAGTAATAAAGTACAAGGTAGCGCCCATTTAGACCCAGTTGTTTTTAATCATACAATGTTTTGTGAATTGTTGTGTTGTTGTTGTTTTTACAATAATTTGCTTGAAGTTCACAGTTCCTTCTCGTAAGAAATGAATAGTACTTTAAATTCTCAAATGTTAGGAGACTTCCGAGGAAAAGTTCTGCAAATAAGGATGTTGCAGCTTTTTGATAAACGATATGTTTCTACTACAATGAGCTTAGCTTCATTTTCGATTTTACTCACTTTTTGGAGAGCAGAGAGAATTACACTGCATTCAAACAGTGACTTCTTTTTGATGAACCCGAGTATATCGAAGAGTACCATAAAAACTAAGTATTAAATATGTAATACTTTACTACATATACCTACTTTTAATTTATAGTACTCAGTTTACGGTCTGTACTAACTGAACTACAAGCAGAGAAGAGGTACAAGCGATTACGTAGAGGGGATTATGCCTTCTTACAGTTGTATGCCAAATAGAACAACAAATTTCAAATCGTTTGTTAATAACTGTGAGGTGATTGACAGCTTTTAATATAAACTAATATAAGATTCTCAGTGGAGTGGTAATATCTTGCACCCTCGAAACCGCAGTCTTTTACGAATTTAGCTAAGGAACGGCATACATTACATATAGAATACAAATTCGTAACAGTTAGTGAAAATTGACAGTACAGGAACACCCCTATTATAATTAAATTTTGTTGATAACATTAAAGGGCTAGTGAAAGTTGAAAGTGCATGCATTTATGATAGTAAATAATGAAGTGGACACCTTTTTAAGTTACATAGTGATGAAAATGTTAGTACTTTTTGTCAAGAGCGGACAACAACTTTAGTAAATTTTTTATTGTTTTGTTGGTTATTATTTTTTGCAAGTAAGAAGGGCGGAAGTTAATCCATATTTTAAGCAACGCGATGTCTTTGTTATAGAAGTCTGATTGCGGCCCATTGAGATTTGTGTGGAAATCTTCAATAATAATTCCTACTAATAGGTAGCACATAAAATCCCTTCCCTTTAGAATTTGACAGGCTCGTATAAAATTTGGAATCTACTCATAGTTTTCGCCTCCTTAAATTATTAACCATTAATTAATATTAAATTTTAATGCGAAATCGATAAAACCAAATTATTATAAAATTTAAAATATTTGTTCCAAATAACTTACCTAACATAATGTAACATACCCTGTCGGTGCTGTTTCTTCAATTATTCTAATGCCGCTGATTTCTTGGTGATCGCGAATGCAAATTTCGTTGGGCATCACCCATCACCAGGCTAGAGCTCGCATTTTTTAACCATGTTTGCTAGTGAGAGCATTGCCGCTGTAGTTTTTTTTCCCTTTTATATTTTCAATTGCATACAGGAGGTAATTTCCGTTAATCACTCACTTATGTTCTATGTTTCTGTTGTTGTTGCCACCAAGTCAACATCTCGTTATTGCTAAATCAGCGAACCATTTGTTTTGTGCAGTAGCAATTAGAAGCATAATAAAATTATTATATTGTTATTTCAGGTTTCAATTGCTTTACAAAGCCATTGTTAAGGTTTGAGTTTTCATGCCGAAACAGAATGGAGGGCGCCGTAGTATTGGTGTATGACGTTAATTAAACCTCAAGGCCTAGTGAAATTAAATTTTTATACAAGCATTATTTTCGAAGCAGCTTTTTTTCATTTGAGCTGCGCGAAATTTGTATGCTCATTTTTCTTTTATGCGCACTTACTTTTTATTCTATTTTTTTTTTTTCACTAATGTGGTATTCGTTTGGGCTTCTTCAGATTCGCTCTCAGATTTCAGATTTCGTGTGGCTAATCGAACATAAAAACGCCACTTGCTCTTTTTTGTGGTAATGTTCGTGGGATTCCAATATGTGTAGCCTTCAACACTTTTCAAAGCGTTTTCCATTCACTGGCTAAATTTTAAATTAAAACATTCGAAATTTGCGTCGCGATTGATTTTTAAATATTTATACATAAATAATTTACAAAAATAGATTCACCCCATGCAATGCCTTTCTTTGCTTTAGAACAAATTCACGAAAACCTAAACGCCCTCCACCAGTTGTCAAACTCAAGCGCACTTGTATTGGTAAATCTGAGAAAATATCTAGATTCGCAAAAGTGCTCTGAAATCTAAAAAAGATTGCTTTTTTTTTGTACCAAACGAACATAAAAACTGCTCTGAGAAGTGTCAGTTTAGTTTTCACGCCTGTCGAAAACCCTGCGCAACCCTGAAAATTCGGCTACTATACTCTGTTCAATTCGTATTTTCAGTACAGGGAAGATAGGCTATTTGCCTTTCACCCTAACTATTATGGATTTCAATAAGCTGTCTCCATTTTAAAGCTCTCACGTGGTTGCCATAGTGAGCACTATAAATTGGCATAATTCTCTCGCAAATATCGGTAGGGCTACCAAATACCAACTCTTTATTAAGAAAAAATGGTTTAACTGCATATTAACAGATCCTTCATAAATACAAAATAATTAAAGGAGTACCTAAAAACTGTATGGCAACATCCCACATAATCAAATTCATTTATTCGCTCTCAAAAGCTTTAAAAAGCACCAAAACCGAAAGTTCTGTGAAAATATCCATAGAAAAACCCGTAAAGATATTTTTGCAAATAGATTATGGTAACACTCTTCTGAGGTGCTTAAAACACACACATGTTTATTTTCTGCGATAAAATAGCAACCGCACAGTGCACACGAGAATATCACCCTCGTCGTCATCCTCTATCCTCATTCTGCTCGCGACTGCGTGGCAGACTGGTCATTGTGAGATGTATGCGCCTTTGAGGAAAATTGGGTGGGTTTTTCGTAAATGACAACAACAAATTCTTTGGAATCACCAGTGGTTTCGCTTTAATTTCAGTGGCAAATCTTGTGTTGAGTGCCGTGAGAGTAGCTACAGGCACCACTGGTAGAAAAAAGAGCTTCCCATAAGGCCTGTACTGAAAATACGAATTGAACAGAGTATAGGTATATAGAACGCAAAATATGTTGCAATACTCTCAGTTTTATAAATCGAAAAATATTCATCTTTTGGTGAAGGATGAAGAAGGTAAGAAATGAGTGCAGTCAATTTAGAATATAGATGATGCGTTTGAAAATTTAGATATTTAGCTCTGATTCCAGCTTTTTCCATTCCATTTTCCTATAGTATACAATTTTAGTTCATAAACGTAGTTGTTTTCAAACAATACACTTTTGAATATAAAATTTGTTGTATTCACCTTTATCACTAGGTACTATAAATGAATGAATGACAGCGAAACTCAAGCACTGAATTCTTGAACCGACAAATTAAAAGGGGTCAGCTCAGGGCACAACTAGGGTGTCCTAGAAGTCATGTCAAACATAGGTTTTTAGTGCCAGGGCGAGTATATCGAACATCGAACATATTAGGGTGCAATAGTGCGCATGAGGGCTCACGTCAAACAAACCTTTAGCTCCAGACGCCTACCTGGCAGTTGTTGATAATATCACTATCGTCAAGAGCCGACGGTGGCCGGGGTGATGTCCTAAGGTTTTATGCCTGAATTGACTTGTATATAAAATGAAAGCTGGCTCAAAGACACAAAATAGAAATTGCATTTTTTGAATAGGTTTGGCGGATCTTCAGGCTCTATCGAAGGCCCTCTTTCGAATGGCTACAAATTTAATCTTCTTTCTTAAATAAAAACAATGTACCGGAAATGAATCATTTTCTTAGTACCTTGACAAACAAATTCCTTCAACCTTTCCATTTTGCATATGTCTATATACCAGTTTTCGTTTTATATACAACTCACCCTTATTTTTAATGCCAAAGGACATCACGTGTCGGCTCTTCGAATATCAACAATCAACAGCCGGGAGCTAGAACTAACACCTGAAGGTTGATACTAGGCTAAGTCACTGGGTCAAGCAAATGTTGTTAAGCTGGATTTTTAACTCAAAACTTGGCTGTTGCAAGATGAGATGGACAGTAGAACACGGCACCCCGCAGGTTGGAGTACTTTCGTCTATGAAATACCTACTGGTGTGGCTATGGAAAAATGCCAATAAGGTTATAGCCTATGCGATGACATTGCCGTAGTTGCATTTGCTGCAGCCCCAGACTGAGCATTACTTACTTATGTCCTTTATCCCCTAGTGGGTCCTAGGGCCTCTACAACGCCTACGCGCCATCGTGTGCGGTTTCTGGAAATGTGCCTCAGCACTCCCCAACTCTTTCCCAGTTGCCGTGCTTTCTTCTCGACTGATCTGCGCCATGTACTTCTAGGACCGCCACGTATTCTGCCATCCTGCGTAAGTGGACTCCATCGCATCGCGTAGTTAGCTAATATCTATGGACCTGTCATCTTTTCGGAAAGTGTGACCGATCCACTGCTACTTTTGTCGTTGTATGGTTCATGACCGGTTCTCTCATAAAGCTGTTCTTTCGAGATACGGTTTGGCCAG
Organism: Cheilosia urbana; assembly: GCA_946477585.1. Taxonomy (NCBI): domain Eukaryota; kingdom Metazoa; phylum Arthropoda; class Insecta; order Diptera; family Syrphidae; genus Cheilosia; species Cheilosia urbana. The sequence goes on from OX297855.1 coordinate 27,108,304, forward strand.
AAAATCTTCAAGATATTACGCATGCACCTATTAGCGAACTTTTGCAGCTTTCTTGTAATAGTAGTGGTCACTCTCCAAGTACCTTATCCTAGTCGGCAGGCTGAATCCAGTTCGGTTGGAAACTCTCTACTCTCTCAACCGTTTGTTCATTTTTGTTTTTGCCGAGTTAATTTTCAGCCCAACGACGTCTTCTACATAGTCAGCGTAGTCAAGGTGTTTGAGTTCCGATGTAAAAGTTCATGGAATTCCATTTCCCATCGATAAAGCTGCATTTAGGACATCGCTGATCACTAATAAAAACAATATTGGTAAAAGAATGCAGCCTTGCCGAACCCCACTTTGGACTTCGAATTCCTCAGACAGCTTTCCTCTGTGCAAAACGATGCTATTAATTTATCTGGGATACCTCTCCTGCGCAAGGCACGCCAAATAAATTCCCGATTGACACTATCAAACGCCTTTTCGAAATCGATGAACATTAGGTGGAGTGGCGATCGATATTCAACGTGATGATTCGCAGGGTGTTGATGTGGTCGACACAGCAAGATCCAGAGTGGAAACCTGCTTGTTCGGCTTCGAGTGTGTCTTCAAGGTGTTCTTTAATTCGTTCCAGAGTAATCCTAGCTTCTTAGCCACAGCAGGCAGCACACAGATGCCTCTCCAGTTTTCGCACTGCAATTAGTCGCCTTTTTTAGGGAGCTTGACGATCATTCCCTTCTTCCACTCATCCGAAAAACTCTCGGCCTACCAAGTTTTCCCAACAAGTGGGAGCAGTAGCTCAGCCGATACAATTGGCGGAGCTCGAAAAAGCTCTGCGGGTAAGCCATCAAGTCCTACCGCCTTATTGGTTTTCAGTGCTTTGATCGCGGTAATGATCTCTTCCTTACTGTGGGTAGTGATGCGAATTCGGGCATTTAATTCCACGGACTCCTCAGTCAGACTAGCTCGCATATTGCTGGCGAATGCTCGGTTCAAAACCAAAGCAAAACGCTCCTTCCATCTCTTGAGATGATCCTCATCCGATATGAGCAACGAACTGTCTAGGCCTTTCATTGGGTGTTGAGTAGAGTTTCGGCCACCTATCAGCTCTTTGGTGATTCTCTTAACGGTTCTGCTGTCGCACCTAGCGGCTGCTTCTTCTGCTTCTGTAGCCAGCACATTGATCTAATTCAAAGAGAATACAACTTCTCTTTGATGTAATTGCGTTCGTCACGTCTCACGCTACGCTGTAATTTTCTCATCTTCATGCGATATAGGGACACTAGCTCGATCCTCCAAGCTGCTGGAGTTGTTGTAATTCGAGCTCTTAGCTGTAAACGTTCGTCGATCCTTCTCCAGGTATTCTCTTCCCTGCGATCGACCGACAACCCTTTCTTCCATTCTTGCTGATATTAGGGGTTATCGCGAATAAATTCCGTGGGAAATGTTTCCCTTGTCAGCAATGTAAGTCAGATTGCTGAATAGAAAAGGTTCCCGGGGAAATCTTATTCCCGATAGGGGTGATTGTAGCTACAGCAGCAGCAACCAAAACCACAGAATCATGCTATCTGGTTCGCTGGAACAAAGTTTTGAATAGTAAGTCGAACACCTCCCAAAACAGAGATCCCACCTATACCTGACCCCTAGCTATACTTTCTACGCGATTTTGGTTGCCATACGATTAATGTTGAGAAAAATAAAAATATGCGCTGTGAATGACACAACTTTTCGTCAATTCAATGCTTGTCTGCTAAAACATCTGCTCAAACTTCGGCGAATGTGTTGCCGACATTCTTTCATCGTCGGTATGCCTGGTAAGGAAAATGATAAAAAAACATCAGACTTAAACCAAACTACGCTGTCGACGCCAAGAAGAGTAATACGAAATTATACAAATTAAGTGTAATAACATTACTTTATTACAAAATAGTTTAACATCGTTGAGATGAAAAGATGATATAACAATTAAACTTAAATTTACAGTTATAGCCTAAAATTAAAATCACTTTTTATTTGTTCCTTTCACAACATGCTCCACATATCTTTCATTTTACGCGTTTTTAGTTTGTTGTTTTAATCTAACTATGTTAAGATATCTTTAAAACTTTATAAGGTACATTTTGCTTATAATTTATTAAATATTACACAAAAACTTAAACGTTAAGAACATAAAAAAGTATAATTCAATAATTAAAGACTTAATTGTCACTACTGCATGTCATCAAATTATTTACATGTTGAAAGTTAAACGTATAAAAAAAAACATCATATACATTTAAACTAGTTAGAGATGTGTTTATAATACAAGAAAAAGTTTATGAAAATATATACTTATACACGGCATTTTTTTCTTTAAATAATTAATTTTAACATTTTAATTACACTTTTCTTTTAGCGTGCAACATTTCCATTAGAAGTGTTTGTGTGGGTGCACTTCCTGCACAGTGTTTTAAATATAAATGTTCCTCTCCTCTTGCTGCCATCGCATGTATTTCCGGAATAATATTCAGAAGTCTGCTAAACTTATCCTGTGAAAGGGGCGAAAATAATTTAAAAAAATAGTAAATTTAAATATTATAATGAATTATTTATAAAAAAAAACAACACATATTTCTAATAATTTAAACTTAATTTCTCACTGATGGTTCACAATCATCGATTTCGTACTCGCGCAATGCTTGTCTCTTGTCAATTAAGTAACCTAAACCATCTAGACAGCTCTTCAATCAGGCCAAGCAAGGCCACCGTCTAGGTCTCGTATAAAGAGGCGCTCAAGTCTTAAATGCCAGCAGTAGAAAAAAATAGGCGGTTCTGGCGTGCATTGAGGTACAACAATGTAAAATCGACAAAGAGTACCACAATTTTTACCGAAATTCACTTTTAATACCAAAATAAACTTTAATTCTAACTAACGATCATAATTAAAGAAAACACTTTGTTATAGTTAAGGGCACTTTCAATTACCGTCACTGATGGGTAACACGTTAATGTGTAGTCCAATAGCGCTGCTTGAACATTCTCATGACCTTCTAACACAGTTTTCTTGTTGATGATTCCCCGGACATCTGTACGAATTAACTTAGATTTATTACCAGGAAAAATAATACTGTTTAAACTCATACTTGGATTAAGTAAAATCAGAAACTTCATACAGACGTAGTCACCCATATCGAATTTCAAATCTTGTAGTTTATTTTGTAGCTCATTAAAATAATCCGAAAGCTGCGGTACTCCAAGAAGTCCAAGGCCCAACAGATTAAATAGTTGGCCATTGTTAAGCTGCGTTTCATCAGGTAGCCCATTGTGAATTCTCTGATGCAAGTGATCCAACACTAACATATCAGACCAAGAATGTTGTAGCAGTTTCATTTGGTCATCAACCTTATGCCAGATAAAAGAGAAATTACAAAAATTATTTATAATTTAATTTTAGTGTTATTATTATTATAGGAGCTAGTTCCGAATGTGGTAAATTCACAATAACCCTATTTTTGTCTTAAAATTAATAAACACTAATTACTGAGAGGAGGTTGAAAAAATTGTTGTTAGAAATCTTTTTCCGATCTCAGATTTAGCGCTGCTCATGGAACATGCAACGATATCTGCTTTTGTAAATGGATTAGTGCGCTACTTGACATTTAACAACAATATCAGCTGTTCAAATTGCATTAGTTTTTGACAAAATTACAAATGGATATCGACTTGAAAAATGTTTTCCCTGTTGTAGATTCAAATGAAGAATTTTTGGTGATTTGTAGTTTTCAGATAACGAAGAACACAATGAAGATACTATACTCTGTCCAAGAAAAATTGTCAGTACAGGCCTTATGGAGGAGCTTTTTTTCTATCAGTGGTGCCTGTAGCTACGCTTACGGCACTCAAACACAAGATTTGCCACTGAAATAAAAACGAAACCACTGACATTCCAGAGAATTTGTTGTTGTAATTTTCCTGAAATTCGCATACATCCCACCACAACCAGTCTGCCACACAGCCGCGGGCAGAATGAGCACTATCGTCTTGTGTATTGTGTTCGCTTGCTTTCAATCATCAACCAAAATAAGCAGTGTGTGTGACTGAAGCACATCAGAAGAGTGTTACCATATGTCAATAAAAGCATTTACATGTGATTATCATTAAGGGTTTTTCTTTGAATTTTGTCAAAGAACTTTCGGTGTTGGTGCTTTTGAGAACGACTTATTATGTGGGGTGTTGCCATTCGGTTTTAATTTGTTTGTATTTCTGAAGGATCCAATAATATTCAGTTTAACCATTTTCTTAAATCGTGTCTTTTAGAAAAAAGGTTTATTCGTGAGGTTTTTTAATGCATTCATTTCATTAACGTAACAAGTGATCATAAGTGCGTTGTAGTGATATTGCGATAAATTAATAGTGATTACTAGGGCAACCGGATTCATACAAACGCATTACTTTTTTTGAGGATATTGTATTAAATATTTTAATATACAAAACTAAGTACATATATTCAGCCCTATTAGTTAGGGCATATTTCTGCATATTTAGAAATAAATGCATATTTCACTTTGTAGAGCATATTTTTGGCATATTTTAGAATTTCACCGAAATATCAAAATGACAAACCAGGGGGCAGATTCCGTATATCAATGATCGTCTTAACGATATCGTTTTGGAAACTTAAATCACCATTAGAAGTTATAATCTGCTCGAATTTTTTTTAATATCGTCAGCTTTCATTACATTTGTGGGAAATGAACTAGAACTTGTAATTTTAGCACTCAGTTGCTAGTTTTGGGTTCTATCGTTTCGACGATAATCGTCTGAAAAGTTACGAAATGAGTGCCCAGGTAAACCTATACTGTTTATTTTCGGTCGTTGGGTTTCACCACATCCGGTTACTCCTCCCCAGTAAAGCAAATGCCTTGAAAGGATTTTATGATACTTTTTTGCTACTGTTTCCTCGAAGTTCTGTATTGACGGGTAATAATTTGTTAACAAATATGTAATCCAGGTATCTATGTCTATATTCAAAAATGTATGTACAGCTGCACAAGTGCAGTCCTTTTACTATCTGTTTAGGTATATGACATCGAGTCGTGGTTATATCATTTTGTATTCTAATTGCCTGTTTGTGTAAATATATTTTTTTTTGTGTTACGAATTTTTTTTTTTTTTTTTTTGTTGGAAAACAAACTAAAGCGATTAGGCCTACTGGTGATACCCTTAAAAAAACGCGCCTATTATCTTACCGGAAAAGGGAAAAATAAACGGAATTTATTTCGTTCAGCAATATTTATATTTTATTTGGAAGGTGGTAACCCTAATAGCATTACTCTCTGAGTTATGGCGAATTATCACACAAACTACGTCAACCCTGTGAGGGCTTTAAAGAGGGACCGAATTATGTAAATCATGGCAACCAGACTGAGAGACAAATATCCTATTTTCCCTGTACTGACAATTTTTGTTGGACAGAGTATAGAAACAACCGGAATTTTTAGTTCTCCATTTCTGGGCCACCTAATCTCCGTTTCGGAGATTTGCACTGGCCGGCAAGATCCGTTCCAGACTTCTTTTTGTGGGTTTTTTTTTGAAGCCCCAAGTCTATAACAAAGGGCCTCAGATTCTTGAAACCCTCAAACCGAATATCCGTCAAGAATGCGAGTACCTATCGTCGTAAGTTCTGGCAACGGTGATCGAAAATGCCATAAATTGGGCCTGAATGGTCATTTACTCCGGATGCGGCGTTTTAGCCGTTATGTAGTTGAATGTATCCTCTGTTTTGACTATCTAATAGAAGAAAATCATTCTGTATTCTTAAAAAGGATAAAGGTGTAAAATTCTAAAAAGTGTAGAAGATTACCGTTGTTTCTTAACCTTTTACAAGGTACTACTCGTAACTCACAGGCGAAGTTTTCGCAGGGAAACGATCATATTCTACGCGAAACTAACACAAAGGTAGGAAGTGCTTCTTATACAAAACTTTTCACACAATTATGAACGATCATAAGAAAGGCGACGACGTTTTATCAACGTTTCGATCTATCGCGGATGAAAGCCGTATATTTCTAGCAGAGAGATTACATAGCCGACAGCTTCAGGTCAAAATAAGAAAAGTTTTGAAGTTTTCCATAGATCAAACGGTTTTTCTTCGGCAATACCTGCACAGTATGAAGTGGGTTCCAAGACAAATTAAGAAGACACTGTGAAGACGGATGGATTTTGGTAGTGACAAGCGGGGGAACTTGGCGACCTTATCAGTACCAAATACAAGCGTCTTCCCAGAGTGTTCTTAATTTATCCAGCAATTGCGGCCTCTAAATTTCCTTGCCTTTGTTCTGCTCAGGTCAGAAACAATAATATCAAAATTTAGATACCAGTTTGGTAATCCTCATTTGCCATTGTCCGGTCGAATGATGTGCTCGTCCATACATTATATTCAGCAACGAAACATACCTACATAAATATCCTATTTTGCACAATAAGTGCAGCCAATCAATATCTTTAAAGAAGAGAAATGATTTTCTCTTCTGGTTGCTCTATTTCTTCCACAAACATTCGAGAGAGATAGCACTTTATTCTTGTACAATTAGTGCCGGGCACCATTTCGTACGGATATCGTTATCTTAATAATTCAATTTGAAAGCACTTTAACAACTAATAACTGTAACTCACTTTTAAATCTTTAAAAAATACTGTGTTGCGGGCCCAATCAACTTGCGAGAACAGATTTTGGTCTAACACCTTGCACATTAGTTCGAACAGGTCAACCTCAACTTGATTGTACGACTGTTTTTGAAGTAATGCAAAAAGTTGCGTTTGCCACTCTCGATCGTCTATCGATTGAACAAACTCCCTAATCATTGGCGATACTCTGAAAGAAGATGGACAGAAAGTAAATATCTTGCTAACGAGAAATTAATATCGCACGACTTACCGTAGAGGTTCCACATTATTCACTGAGTCCGCGGTACTAGATGGATTGTTACTCGAATCAAAGCTGAAACAAAATATGTTTTTAAATTTGACAATAAAAATACATGAATATACCAAATCTTTGATTCGCTTGTATGCTGTAAGTTCACTGACGCACCATCTTGGCAGGTACTTGATTCATTGCGACTAATATTTTCATGGGCATTTGCCGAGCTTCCTGCATTGGATCCATTGCTGCCGCTCAAAGCATTAGATACAGTTCCTGAAGAAGGATGCGCTTGCCCAAGAGCAATCGCAATTGGACTTGGCGAAGAGTCTGGTGATTGCGTTAAGGATGATACCTTAAATGATATAAGCTATTACAAACAGGACAGACAAATTGAAGCTTTCAAGTTACCTGGGGTATTTGAATTTCTTGCTTAATATTCATATTTGGATATGGCGTCTGTTGATACGCAGTCGGTGATAAAGGTCCTTTGATATCGCTAGATCCCATAGTTGTACGTATTGCTTGCAAAGCCAACTGTCTCTGTCGCATCATTTGAAGTTTTCGCGCTCGATCTCTTTTGTACATGGGTCCAAATTTGTTTCTGCCTCCTCTCATCCTATCTGCACGAACCGCTGTAAAAATAATTATGCGATATTTATCAATTTGTTCGGAGTGTGGTTAAGCAATTTGCAATAATGGCGATGATAATGACGTCTGTATTTATATGAAGAATTTTAGAAATCAACTTTAGGGCAGGGCAAGACACATTTCATAAAAAAATATGTAAAGTTCACATAATGGAAGTATTCAAACTGAACAATTAAATGATAACGACTGAAAAGTAAACAACTCTTCGGAACACCCTTAGGGTATGCAAATTGAAGAATTGATTGCTGTTGCTACTACTGTAATTTACAAAGAATTCTTTCGATTTGTAAGAATAGGATAAACAGAGGGCACAAAGGCCGACATAGGTTCTGAGTGATATTTTAGTTGAAATTTAGTTTTGTCTTATGCAAAGGCTAAATTCCTCAACTTTAACCAAATATGTGCCCACGCACTCACAGAAGAAAAGGAACACGCCACCAACTCCTCTAACAGACCCACGAGCAATGCCCTCAGCACGACGTTTAAATCATATTAAGCGATTTTAACACCGGAAGATGCAAGGAGAACATCTACGGTAGGTAGGACTGCTGGTAAACCTAGACGTCGGGGCGGACTAAGAGGCCTTACAAAATTTTAAGAAAAAAAAAAAAAAAAAAACACGAACAAATATTTTATTTGAAGGTGCTTTCGAGCTTTTATTGTATTGAATGTTTCAATTTAATCATTAAAATCTATTTTTCGTTTGCTCCTTTTCGATTGAAAGTATAGCCAGATTAGTCAACATCTTTTGGGTCATTAGACGTGCTTTCTCGAAGTGTCAAAAAGAGCGTAGTCGTTGTCATTGCGTGCTGAAAATCCTACTTTTATTTGCTTTGCTGAGATCGAAGCTAAAAAAAAATAGGCCTATTGTTGATCTTGGATAGTCCTTTTGTCGTTTTCCATTGAGTTAACGCAATTTTGCAAATCTCGGTTTCTGAGCTAGATTCACACCAACTTTACACTACACCTCCTACTTGTCATTTGTCAAACTTTAAAGTGTGTTATTACTAACGTTTTTCGACAACACCCGGACTTGAACACCCTGAGGTCAACCCAGACAACGATACATACTACGAGTACGAATCCGAGAAGACATCCACAATATATGTAAAATAGATTTAAGAAAAACACATTGTATACGGTTGAGCCATTGTTGTTGAGCCAACACCTTTAAATATTAACCATTCACCACCGTTACCTCGCTTTAAGTCAAATTGTATACAAAAAGTTTTATAAAAGAAAATGTAACAAATGTAACATGTTTTTCGACAACAAGTCGACATTTGGCCGCTGCAATGGATATCAACATAAATTGAATGGATTTTTATAAACGCAAATAACAGTTGAAGAACAGCTGGCTTTTAAAAAATGCACCACCCCAAATGCAAGGAACGAAAAATATCGTTTTATGTTCCATTGGGCGTGAATCTATATATACAGGGTGTCTGCCGGGAAGGTATACTCCTTTGTTTTGCCGCCATTTTTGTAAACATTAGTCTTGACAGTTCATATTTGGCAGTCGTGAAGTAGACACGTGGCAAATTTATTATGGAAAAATATTCAATAAACCAACGTGTTTTAATCGTTAAAACAGTTTATCAAAATCAATCATCGATTACTGTGACGATGAGAAAGTTACGTGAACTTTTTGGGAGAAACAACGTGCCAACAAACGCATCGTGTAGTGAATGATTTCGAAGAAAGAGGGCTGTGGGTGATAGGCCCAAGCATGGACCACAACGTACTGCAAGATCGGCTAAACCCATTACTGCTGCTCAAGGAAGTGTTCAAAGCAATCCATCAACCTCAATTCGACGCCGTGCTCAGGAGCTTGGTCTTCAAAGAACAACTTTGGCGACAATTTTGCACAAGGATTTGTATTTGTTTCCATTTAAGATTAAGGTGACACAAGAACTTCTTCCACAAGACCATTTACGCAGCCGTACATATGCCCCGATTTTCATGAAAAAAATCATAATGAGTGACTAGGCACATTTTCATTTGAATGGATATGTGAATAAACAGAATAGTCGTAGTCGGTTCTGGGCAATGGAAAACCCTCAAATTATTCATCAGTCACCTTTGCATCCATTAAAAGTTACAGTCTGGTGTGCAATTTGGTCAGGAGGAATCATTGGACCTTACTTCTTTGAAAATGAAAACGGCGTAACGGTAACTGCGAATGGGGAGCGGTATCTTGATAATTGAAAACTTTTTAACGCCACAACTTCATGCTTTAGGCCTGATTAACATGTGGTATCAACAAGACGGTGCCACATCGCATACAGCCAGGATTACAATGGAATTACTGCGAGACCTCTTTCCACAACAAGTTATTTCAAGAAATGGTGATGTTGATTGGCCTCCACGGTCGCCTGATTTGACTGCTCCGGACTTATTTTTGTGGGGATATCTGAAAAGCAAGGTTTATGCAAACAAACCAGAAACGCTTGAGTAACTCAAACAAAATATTCGTGATGAAATTAATGAAATACCGCGTGAAATGTGTGAGAATGTAATGAAAAATGTGATCAAAAGGGCTCGCATTTGTGAGACTAACAGCGGCGGACATTTACCTGATATCGTATTCCATACATAATTGCCGACATTAAATAACACATTTATCAATATAAGATCCATTCTCTTTCATTTAAGCAAACATTATAAATAAACAAATTAGTATACCTTCCCGGCGGACACCCTGTATAAAACAAAGTTGCATCCGTAAGAACGTCCATCACTCGAGATCGGATCGTCCAATTTGAGCTATATTTTCTTTGTTGTGCCTCTCTCCGCCTGAGGAAGTTTTATACGCCGTGAAAATTGAAAAATTGGAATACGCCCGATTTCCAATGTGATACTTTTGTATGTTAGTTCTGTAAACGTGGAGTTGTAAGCATTGAAAAAACAGCATGCAGTTCTCTTTCCGTTCCATACAGCAATATTTTCGTTTGAAGAGCTGAGAAAACTGACGCAGACTTTTCTATGGCCTTAGACCGATGAACAAGTTCAGTGTAAAATGTATCCTGACATTCTAACATGGATTTTCGGGTTTTCCTTCCAACATCAAGCCAGCATCTTGAGTCTTTTCGCCTGGCATAATTTGCTTAGTTTTTGTGCTTTCAATTGAAATTTCTAGCTCAGTACATTGTTCTCTTGCGTATATTATGGCCTTTTTCACGGTTAGATCACGATGTTCATGAAGAAAGAGAGTGCCTTCAGTTTTATTAGACATTTTTGCATAAACCTTTTTGCAAAATATCCCACCATCAGAACGTAAGATAACACAGAAACGTAAAGTAGCGTACATCAGATAAGAGCATGGTTGAAAAACCTCTTGCGTCCAAATTTTCCTCTTGAGGATCACAAAGGAGTTCAAGAGTTGAAACTATCTTCACGAAATGTTTCTTCAATGGCTTAACAGCCTCATGATGAGCGCTCCATCTAGTGTCTACAAGTAACTTGACTGACATACCTACATCTTATGAGAACATCGCAACTATGCGTAGATACTGAGAGAAATGTGTAATGTCTTTCCACTGTCCCAAAAAAACGTTTTACTTGAATAGTGCTTCCCAAAGAGTGAACTTCACACAGGTTTAAAGAATGGTTTGAACATGGCGTAAACAAAGCTTTTAGATTAAATTACCGAATTCATTTTGAACACCTCCCGCCGTAGTCGCAGCATTATAATATCCCTGAGCCCGGCAAAGGTTGATGTCAAGACTATCGTGATTTAGTTGCTTTAGGATATCGTTTGTAAGTTCATTGGCAGTCTTTCCAGATGCAGAAAAAAAAAAAAACCCTAGAGAGGATCCCCTCACCTCCACTTTGCCGTCCTTGATATGAACGTATTTAAAAATCAGGAAATAGCGATGTCGGGATCAATATATCGCCAGTCAATTTGACAACATTTCGATCGACGAAAGGTGCAAGAGCAACAGGTCCGGAGGGACCCTAGGCCTAGCTTCTCACAACCATCAGTTTTGTGTGAGTTTTTCATTTTTGGAACGAATGGAAGGGTCTACAATTTTATGCCGACTCCAAACGGGTAATTGATTAGCTCTTTCAAGACAGTTATACTCTCGGATGTTTGTCAGACGTTCGCAAGAGGTGGCGCAATGGGAAAAAACCCTAAGTTGGAATTTGGGTTTTTGCGGGACTCGAGTCTCGACCCCTCGCTTAGTAGTCCAACACACTAACCACTAAGCCACTGCGCCTACAAATGCGCTATGCATGGGGACTCGAAATCCGAAGCTGATTCTTGGAAGAGGATAGCAATGCAAACGCCACCGGTACACCGAAAGCGAACAGAAAAGAGCAAGAAAACTTAGAGAAGTCGAAAAGTGGCCACCATGCTACCAAAGGTGTTAGGATGAAGGTGCTTATAAAAAAGCAAAAAGCAAATCTACAGCCAGCTTCGTGCGCAAAAAAAATCTGAATGAAGGAAGTTCTCCGCGAACAGAGCCACATGCTCATCTCCAAGTCAACAGATGAAAACATACAAAACCGCTGTCCTCAACAACCACTCCTAAATTGACTGTGGAAAAAACAGACACAAATCAAGAGAGCTATGATGAAACACCTCCCAGCCAAGGCAAACCCTACAGGATAAATTCCAGCCCCTCCCTGTCAGCAACCTGATAACACACGATAAGTATAGCTGCAGGTGGATATAATAATCTCATAAAGGCGCTGATTGGGGAAGAGGTTTGAAGTAATGAAGTTGATACTTGACTTCCCAGGTAACAATACATATTTTATTTCAAATACAACATACATACATAGTTACCACCTTATGACAAGTGTACAGTTAGAAAAAGCGACGATTAAGTCGACTTTGACAGAGACAATTGGCTGCAGCAACAGGAAATCCCTGGATTTAACGGCAATGCCCACAAAACCCAACAGGGTAGTGTGGACATGAAAAAGAAGTGAGTCAATCTTCAAAATTTATTCCTTCCTCTAATATAGACAACATAAATGAAATACACCTACGCTTCATCATAATCGCGTTACGAAAGAGGTTATCGATTTGACTATAGTAACATACTCAGAACGATCTATTTCAGGAATGGAGGCTCCCCACTGCCTGTTCCTTTTCGAATCACAAATCAATTCATAATTTATTTGTTTTGCAGTTATTCTGGTATCTATTTTGTTTTTCTACATTTATAAATATATGTTCATCTACAATAGTATTCTTATAACGAAGAGCTTTGCGAAACAAAGCGTCTTTCATTAAGGACTTGACAACTTATTTGTTTTAAATAAAATGTTAACTACTTGAGATATCTAAATTCGACTTCGTTCATATGTTCATCACGGGAACGTATGCAGCGGTCGATACGTTGAACCAAATTTTCGATGACTCGCCCTCACATTTCGACTAAATCGGCCGCTATTTCTCTGTCAATGTTTGCTCTGAGCTCATCTAACGTCAACGGATGGCTTGTTGGCATAGACCAATGATTTAGTGTAGCACCTAAAAAAAATGCTATAGAGGTGTTAAATCACACGATCTCGACGGCCAATCGACGGATCCATTTCTCGAGATAACACGTTCACCGAACTGAGGCTACAATAACTCGATTGTTACACCCGCTTTGTGGCTTGTGGCACCGTCTTGTTGGAACCACATAACTCTGATGTCCAATTCATGCAATTGCTCAAAGAAAGAACGTTCCAACATGTATCTGTAGCGAATACCACTTACCGTAACGAGACGGTTGCTTTCATCGATGAAAAAAAAAAAAAAAAAAAAAAATGCCTACCGACATGAAAACCGCGACAAACGCAGTGACTTTTTGCGGATAAAGTGCTGCTTCATGAAGCACATGAAAGTTCTCACCTGTCCAGTAACGCATATTTTGCTTATTGACGAAAAAATTTAACCAAAAATCCGCTTCATCACTGAAGAATGAAAATTGACGTTAACGCTCTTAAAGTTGCAAAGTTGTTTGTAAACGTCGTTCCTTCGTGTACTTCACCATGATGAAAATATAACTATTTGAGTTTACTGAATATTTTGACATTGAAACTTCGATACTCGGTTTAAGGGTGCGTTCACACTGAACGTTTGAATAATTGAAAATTTTGAAGTAAACAGATAAATAGGCAGAATAATTTGTTTAAACATTGAGTTCTTGGTAAAAGATAAATCAATTATAGGGTAAACGTTGTTGAAAGCTAGAATGGCTCTCACTTTTTGAGATAGATGATTACGTAGCATTAAGGATAGCGCGGGTGCATACATTGATATCATCTAGAGCAAACTAGAACTTCTTGTATGATAACAAAGCAAGTCTCCTACAAACATTAAAGGACCATTCACATGAGAGCGAACTGCGAATAGGCGAATGGCGAACAAATCAATTTAACTGCATTTATGAATTGAATATTTGTATTTGTTCTATCACGAAACCATTATATTTAATTAATCTAACATCCAGTCTAAAAAAAACATTACTCTCAATTGATTTAAACAGCTAAATTAACAATTAAGGCAATTTTCCCGCGAATTGAAAATTCTTGCCGCGAACTGTCACACTTTATTCACAATCCACACAAAACAGTCGCGATCCACAAACCCACGAATGAAAAATTCGTTCGAACTTAACCTTTAAAAATGAAACTGATACGCGGGTATCTGCGACCAAAAAAAGTTTTCATGTGAATGAAGTGTCAGAAACCACGAATATTCGCGTGTTCGCAGTTCGCAATTCGCTCTCATGTGAATAGTCCTTAACAGATAGATTCCACATTTCACTTTTACTGGAAATGAAATTGAAATCGATCGAAAATAGGTTTTTGTGGTCTACATTTCACTAATCGATTTCAATTTCAAATTTTTCGAAATCGAACGAAGTTAAATTGTTGTGTTCCACAATTCGATTTTTTTGATTTTCAAGTGATTTTAAATCGATCTGGGTCATTCGATGAAATCGATGAAATTCGCAGTCTGTCATAACAAGTTTTATCCAAGTTAGTACTTCTGTCAAAATTTTCGACACAGTGCTTCGACCCAAAGCGACGTAAGCATCTTTTTCAATAGACCTCGAAACTTCCTTTGCAAAAAAAAAAAAACAAAAACGCATAACTGCGGCTAGCTGCAAAGTGCCAGGAATTGAAGATTGTTCAAGGTGTGGTTCAACAATTTGCAGCACCATTTTGGGAAATAAGTCCCTAATGGGAAATAAAACCACTTCCGTGAAGTGGACTTAGTTTAGTTCCCATGTAAGGTGGGAAATAAATTCCGAAACTTCTGAGTTGTTTTATTTGCCTTTTAATGTGAAGTAAGTTCTCCCTGTCGACTAAGAACAAATTAAAATTAAAGAGTCAAGTTGGTACAAGTTGGCAATTTTTATTAAATTTTAACTGAGGCAGAGTAATATTATGTGTATATATATAAAAAACTTCAAAATCGAAATTCGGTTCGCGAGACTCTGAAAGTAATCAAAGAAAAATCGACGCACAACAAGCCCGAAGCAAACAACTTTTTCGTTTTAGCTTTCGAAAATTTGAGAAAATAGAAATAAAAAATTCGCGCGAATTTAGTCTCCTGACTTATGTGCCGAAAAATCACCCCAATTTTTCTTTGATTATTTTCAGAGTCTTGCAAACTGAATTTCGAATGGAGTATTTTTGCCGAACAAAATCAAAAATTCCAATTCTAAATGTTGGAAATCAGTTGCCTCTTCTTATTTTGGAATGTGTACTAAGTTCCAATAAGAAAGTGGACTTAGTTCCCACCTTACCTGGGATCTATGTCAACTTTACGAAAGTGGTTTTACTTCCCACAAGGTGGGAACTTAGTCCCTCAGTGGAAAATTTAACTCTCCTATTTCGCTTTTATAACATTCGCTTTATCTGCGATTTCCAAGGGTTTTGATATATCTCTCAGCCTTCGTCATTTAACGATTTCTCTATCTGTTATAATAAAATAAATCATTTAACACACGTGAACGTGAACAACAAAATTGTTTACCAAACAAACAATTTATCTAAATACTTTTACGATGCCCCATATGACAGTTGACAGCTGTTTTCAATTTCACGAAAAGTTATTTCGAAAAAAATTCCCAGTGACCAAATCGTTCGAAATGCAGACCACTGAAAATGAATCACTCGATTTGAAATTTCGATTCATATTGCATTTCACTCGAGTTCTGGAATCCAGCTGTTATATCATGTAGGTATTTGACGGCGGTATTCAAAAAGAAAAAAGCATATTGCCTTATAATTAGGACAAAAGTCCCAATGCATTTTATAAAAAAGCGTATTTCGTAAAACGCCTTTGGATCTTTTCAAGGCGATCAGAATTATGTTGAAAAGGCGGGATTCCAAATCACGTCAGGATATCCATGCAGGGATCGAACTGAACGTGGAAGTACTGCAAAATGATCTCTAAAGTCTCTTTCATTACGTTTTATAAAACCAACGACTGAGTTAGCCTTCGCAACAGTATATTCAATATGACATTTAAAGGAAAATGTCGTATCGAGCACGACTCCCAAATCTTTGATTTTCTAAACTTTATTAAAATAATTTGAATACAATACTATTCACTTTCACATCTGAATTCAAACAACAGTCGCCTATACTTTTAATACCTAAATATACATGCTTATTTTCGAACGATTCGAACGAATAGGCAATTCTAACGAATGTCTATCAAAATACACAAAGTTCATTCGAACGAATAGAGACATTCGTTAGAATTGGCTGTTCGTTCGAATCTCAAAATAAGCATGATAGTTTTAAATCATCTGCGTACAGTAAGCATCGCCTATTTTTGACTGTTGAAACGATATACAATTAATAAAAGTAACGTAGAGCAGTGGATCCAAATGACTCCCTTGCGGAACACCGAAAGAACAGCTAATACTTTTTGAAAGCGATGTTCCAATTTTTTCGGGTTGGAAACGACCAATTGAAATTGAAGAAATCCAACTAAGCATTTTATAATAAATTCAAAAAGCTTCCAGTTTCTCATGAAAAATGGACTAAGTCCTAAGGCTTTGCTGACATCGGTATCGCATCCACTTGACTTCTGCTCTCCCTCTCATTTAGAATGTAATATGAAAAAAATAAAAAAATAAACTCTGTATTTTGACAAACATATAGATGCTTGTCTTGCTGGAGCTAAGAGGGCCTACGCTCTGAAAAGGAGACTGTTTCGCAGCAGTCAACTTGACTCCAGGGTGAAGATCATTTGCTACGTGGCCCTAATAAGGCCTATCATCGCTTATGGCTGTCCTATGTGGTTCAATATAGCGCCGTCCTATATGGAAAAGATTCGGGTGTTTGAGAGGCAATGCCTCAGGGCCTGTCTAGGGTTGTTTAGAACTCCTGAATCTCAGTACATAAAATACTATCCCAACCGGACCTTATACAATGGGGCCCGACTGAATAGGATTGACAATTTCCTTATTAAGGTGATTCGGAGGCACGTTGCTAGGGCGATGGCCAGTGATAATAAACTGATCTCAGGAGCTTACTACCCCAACTTAATGTACCACGAGAGTACGCTTTGATCTGGCTTTAGGGATAAGCGGCTCATCCACGGCGGGTACGCCACCAATGCTCAGGAGCTCCTCCGTTTTAGCACCGCAATTGCGGAACGGGACAGAGTGGATACGGTAAGGCAGTACACCGAATTTTGGTGGCTTGACGAAGACGTGAGAGTCGATACGCTCTCCCGGGCCGGTGCGCTACTTTTGTAGCATTCCTCCTTAGTTTTAAGCTAGATATTAAGGTAGGTTTAGGCTTAGAGTAGGGGGTCCTTGGGAGGGGCCGGGCTAGCCAACATGAAAGAGTGCTTCCGAGACTTGACCGACGCTTGTGGCCTCGATCGAGTCTCGGCGGCGCGGATGAGCCCCTGTTGGCGACCGACAGGCAACAATGGACGCGATCAGGATGTCGACCAATCGATAAGATTGCTCACAACCCTGATTATAGGTAATGTAGGTTAAGTAGCTTAGGTAGATTTAAGTAGTTTTAATAAAACAAATAATAAAGATTCCAAGTTTTCTAAAGTTTCTTGGAAATTAAAAAACAAAACAAATCATAGATATAGATAGATTTAAGGCCGAAAGGCAATAATTTTAAGCATATTGTTAAGTTTAGAGCGCTCGCTAAGAGCCAGTAAGCTAGAATAAAATAAATGTTACTTTTAAATTAGATTTAGTCGTTTTTTTCTAGCATGTAATGAAATGAAAAATTAAAAAATTAAAAAATAAACCAAATTGGTAACAGTAGACCGACAAGATATGAAACGATGCCGAGCTTCAGACGAACATTCCTTCAGTAAAAACTCAAGTTAATTTTTAGCGGTGCTGTCAAAAAGCATAGTAATAGCGGAGAGTTTACAAATGCCGCGATAATTCACAATATCATTTTTATGTAATAAGGGATTCGGCCGGAAAGACAAAATCTCTTCATATCTAACAATAAGTCGAGAGATCCAATATTAACAAGATTGGCAACATTAATTTTTGTAGTGACAACTGCTATGAGCCGTATTTTATTATCAGTTGCTTTCAAAACACGACCGATAATGTACGAGTACGACAAACTTCATATTGCCAACAGCCATATTGCAAACATTCTCTGCGACGTGATGTCACAATATGATATCCATTGACATGACATTTCACTTGCTTGTCAGGGGGGTTAACATTTAAATCCAGTTTGCATAATTTTTATTTTCGATATTGTTTTTTTTTTTTAAACTACATAATTTAAAATTTGATGTTCAAATATGCAAAAAATAAACAATATTTTGCTGCTAGTATTTCGGTTTTTCTTTGCATATTAAGGTGTATCCAGACGAGCGAAAGATTTGTTAAATGTTTATAAAATGTTTTCGAAAGCACAACCGATTGGTACTTGAGAAGGCCTTGGAGTATGCTGGGAGTATGCTACACCTGTTTACACATGCTTTATAGACTTGGAAAAGGCATACGACTGCGTCCCTCGAGGTAAACTCTGGAGTGTACTGCAGGAGTATGGAATTGGAGGTTCACTTCTCAAAGCAATTCAAACTCGTTACAGAAATTGTACAAGCTGCGTTCGGGTAGACGGCGTTAAATCAAGACCTTTCACCGTATGCGTTGGACTTCGTCAGGGGTCAGGGGTGTGTTTTGTCTCCTCTCCTTTTCATTACTTATGTGAACTGGATGTTACAGCGCAGCCTTGACGAAGAACGATTTCGATTGGGAGACCTAAGAATAAGTCATTTGCTCTTCGCTGATGACTTAGTCATTCTTGGGGCCTCCCAGACAGAACTTCAGCCGTATGTGTTGAAGCTGGGATGAAGGTGAATGTGAACAAATCTGAGGTAATGGTGGTCTCAAGAACGCCTGTTCAATGCACTCTACATGTTAGTGGAGTCGCATTGAAGCAGGTGGAGAAGTTTAAGTATCTCGGGGTCTTATTCACGAGTGATGGAAGGAGCAATGCTGTTTTTTCCTGAAGAATTGGACAGGCTGGATCAATTCTGAGACAACTAGGCCATTCTATTATCAGGATGACCGAACTTGGTGTCAAAGCTAAATTGTCGGTCTTTAGTTCGGTGTTTGTTCCTACTCTTATTGTCATGAGATTTGGGTAATGATTAATGACCGAAAGAAAAAGATCGCGAATACAAGCTGCCGAAATGAAATTCCTTCGTTGTATTGCTGGTGTGACTCGCAGAGATCGTATAAGGAACACCAGAATACGTGAGGAACTGAATGTCAAGCAGTTACTTCTTCGGACGGAGCGTTCCATACTTCAATGCTTTGGTCATATTAAACGCATGCTTCCAGTTCGGACGTGCTATGGAATCCGTGCCATCAGGCAGGCGTCCCCTAGGTAGACCCAGGATGAGATGGTTAGATCAAGTCCGAAGTCTCTCCTCGGCCCGTATGGGGATTGCCGCTGATGATTTAGAGTCGGTGGCGGAAGATCGGGAGCTATGGAGGGTCCACTTAGGCATCCTACACCCGCGACCCTACTAATGGAAGAGCGGCGCAGGGACATAAGTCCCCGGGACATAAGTCCCAATTTTTAATTTTGGGACTTATAACCCACTTGAGTGAGACATAAATCCCAAATTCGTTTTGGGACTTATGTCCCGATGGTGTGGGACATAAGTCCCAAATCGAATTTGGGATTTATGTCCCACTCAAGTTTGGTTCGATTTACTTAAAACTTAGTCGTAGTAACTATTATACTAATATTCGTTTTTGGTGATTTTACGAACTCACGAACTTTTCCATATAAAATTACCCATTGTGGCCAACAAAATATGTAGTGTTAAGGTTATAAATGGTTATTAATGAGGCCGCTTGAGTTTAGACGGTCTTTTCATAATACAAACAAAAATAACAAAAATAAAACATTACACGTTGGTAGCTTTTACAAGGTTATAGAACAAACACATGGGAATAAATCTCCTTAGAACATACACAATAGCAAAATATATCGTGAATGAATCCATGTGTTTAAAAAACTCTTAGGAAAGTCTTTATACTTTGCGATTTTTGGGATTCAACTAGTGAAAGAACTTGATGAAAATTACTTTAAATAACGAAAATATTTTTGTTAAGCAATATTGGGGAGATTTCGTTGAAAGTACCTACATCGAAAGTAAAGTCTACACAACAAACCCCTACTAGAGCAAACTATCCACTTACTTATTAAAAGGTTTTTGTTTTTTCTCTTCAAAATGAAAAACTTTCTCATCCGTAATACGCCCTTATATGGTGTTTATTAAACTTTTTAACCATGTGAAGGCGGCGGGCAAAATGTTGGCGAAAAAGATGTTTGGCATACGCCTAACCCCAACACATGATCAAATGTGGTGAACGCCACCTTATATGCGCTTTGCTTCATGTAAAACTAAAAACAAACGGATTTTTTGTCGCTACGAAAGAAAACAAACTATTTTATTTTCTTACATTATTTTCGCAGTTTATTTGCTTTCACATCCAACTAATCTTAGCAGTTACTCGAATAAAAATTAACAGAAACAAAACATACAGATGAATGAAAGATCCAAATGTTCGGCTCCGATAATTTTTGTATTATATTCACTTATTCAATGTGCGCCATCTTATGTCGGTATGTAAACATTGAATAACTTTGACATTTTTTATCAACCTATTAATTTAAGTAGACATGTTTCAGTACAATTTGAACCGATAAATTGCTTCACACTGAAATAGTGACGACGTACATTGAAAATAGTCGTTCAGTTTTTTTTTTTAACTCAACGTGCATCGTGGCGAACATGCACCGTATGACAACACTATTGGTCTCGTCGTCGAAATCGGTGGATTTTTACTCATTAGGCTTTTTCTTTTTTAGTTCAGAGCTGAGCACTGAACTAGTGTACTGAGCTCGAGCCTCGAGGTATATGAGCGCGCTCTGAACCGAGCGCTCTGATGCTGTGTTGCCAGGCGCGTTAAGTGAAATTCCCCATCACAGACCTTTAAATTCCCCTTTTTCACAATTCTTCGTGGTGGTATTCCCCATGGATTCCCCACAATCTAAATATTGAGTAAACCGACTGCTTCTTACAAATTGTTCACCCAAGTTCCAATATAAAAACTGAAATCTAGTAAGAATGAACTTGTGCATATTGAATATGGCTTGTTGACGTGACGGCGAACAACGACGTCACAATGCATGGAATGCACCCACCCACAAAAAATATCCCACAAGGGAAATTACTGTAAATAGAAAACGTCAAATGAATTATTGTATGTTTAAACTTTTACTTATTTTTATAATGTTAAAAGGAACAGTGGTTTTATTCTATTGCGGTCGAGATCTTATACAGTTTTTGCCAATAAATCTCAGGGTTGAACTGTTCTCACTTTACCGTTCAAAAAGCGAACATGACTTATTTTCCAATCAGTCATAGGTATACGGTTATAATGAAACGCGCTACTTGCGTAAGCCATTTTCCGAGCCATTCTACACAAGAGGCAGTTTTTTGTAGTTACAAAAAAAAAAACCATTGGGTCCATTCACTTGGTGAATCTTTTAACCAGTTATAGGGTATTTCGCAACAACGTCAGTGTCAAATAAGAAGAAAAAAAAAAAAAAAAACAAGTGACAGCTGAAAAACTGATAGGAGAACAAAACAGATTTTATATGGCTGTAGCATAATTATGTTAAAAATGTACTGAAAAGTTTATAATAAAGTGGAAAAACAAAATAAAAGCATTGT
The DNA here is from genome assembly GCA_946477585.1 of Cheilosia urbana. Lineage (NCBI taxonomy): Eukaryota > Metazoa > Arthropoda > Insecta > Diptera > Syrphidae > Cheilosia > Cheilosia urbana. The sequence goes on from OX297855.1 coordinate 27,130,056, forward strand.
AGAATCGAAAAATTATTAAAAAAAATTAACGTATTTGGTAACAGCTGAGAAGCTAAAATAATATGAGCCATTTCTCTTTGGTTCGGAGCATTGAGCGAAAGCTTAGATACTTGAGCCAAATTACCCAATTAGGTACTTCAGCACAACCCTGGTTTTATTTAAAAGCCAATGGGGACATTCAAGCTTCTAGTTAAGTAATTCTGACAGCAGCCGTCTGACTAGATGTATCTCGGTTTTGATTGGCTGAAATCAGTCGTATAAGCAGCTGTTTCAGTTGACGTTTTTGGAGGGGTAGCCGACGACGAGTCAAGAAATTCGTGACTGAGTAATAAGTATTGGAAGTTCCAATAATATTTTTGAAGTAGAAAAAGTGACGTTCCCGACCAATCTAGTTTTTGCGTTCAGTTTAAATCTTATCCACACCAATCTAGTCCACTAAAGATAACTAGAATCTTGAATGTGCCCAATATTGGAGTGACGTATTGAAATTTAATATTTTTTTTTTTTATTTTCTCCACATTTCGTTCTGGAAGAGGGAAGATCCCCCTATTCCTCTTCGTATATTTTTTTTACTGAAATTCGCCACGAAAAGGCGAATTCCCCACGACTTGGCAACACTACTCTGATGTGTCTGAGCTAAAAAAGAAACACAAACTTTTTGTCTAACAGTTCAGGTTATGCACTTATGCTCTGAACTAAACAAGAAACACCCCTATTATATCTGCCCACAAATGTGTGAAAAAGCTCTGGACGGTTATACTGTTTTTGTTTTCAACGCCATTCCAATTCCACGATGCAATTCGAGCAATGCTGTTTCTAAACGTCATTTTCGGCGCAGATTTCACGGTCGTCCGACATCAACTATTCAAACACTACGACGTTAAGCCGGTGGCCTAAAGAGCCATAGTCAGCGACTGTCTACTTCCTCAATTATATGAAATGGGACATGTACAAAAACTATCGAAACTAGAAGGTCAACTTAGGTGCACGTAGCAGATTTTCGCCATAAATTTTGGATGACAGCCCTCTCTCGCGGGCTCATATTTTTCCTGTCATATTGACCAGGCTGAACTTTTTTCAATAACAAACAATTTGAAAATGGTAGGTATGAGTAGGTATGATTTTTTAAATAGCTTTCTCTATCCATCTTCTAAATTTTAGTAGGCGGACGCTCAGGAATTAGAACCACTTTGTTCCTGGGGTAGGTAATTCTAATTTCCGAAATGTTCTAATTTCTGGACGTTTTTTTAATTCACTTATAAATAGTGAAACTACCTTCAAAATTTATTATTTTTATATAAATCTCTATGCATAAACAAGAGTATCTCGCCACTAATTTTTAGGTAGCGAATACGGTGCCGATTTCTAAATTTTGTAAACCATTCATCACTTCATCGAAAAATAACTGCCATCCATATTGGTCCAGTCATTGTGCACTTCTTTTCACGTTGATTTAGAAACCATTAAAAAAAAAAGTCCATTTCCGGTTATTCAGCGCTGTATATTGATTTAGTTTTTGCTTCTTGATAGGTGTTGAAAACAGCATCTAATGTCGATTCTTTCTTAGATTTTGTTACATTGAAATCTAGAGCTAAGCGATTCCCTTTTACGTTTATTTGACATTTTTAAGAAATTCCATTCACTTCGTAAACGAGACTGAGCCGAATATGTAGGTACATGGGAAATATATATTCACATCAGGCGTATGAACAAATAATGCAATGCATTAAAAACTAAGTTTCTTATTTCTTGAAGATTCGAATTTCCGAAAGTTCTTAAATGTGAGTAATTCATATGCAGTGGCTATATTTGGTACAGGGAAATAACTTCAAGGGCAATAACTTCACATGGGAAACAACTTCATCTCGAGTGGGAAATAAATTAATTTATTTTATGTGAAGTTATTTCCCAATAAAAGCCAAAACTTTTTTTGTGGGAAATAATTTCTCTTAACATGCGACGACATTATGTAAGCCTACAATTAATAAACAGTGGAAAATGTATGTATGGAAAATAGAAATATTTGGAGTCTCTGTTTTGGGGTGGGAGTAGTTGCTAGTTTGGGTATATGCAAAGTTAATTTAATTAGCTATAATTCTTATAAATACATAATTTGATTTTGTTTTTCAGTTAGAATCAACAAATTCTCAAATTGTACGTGGGAATTAATTTCAAAAAATGGGTGGTGATGTTATTGCCCACTTCAAGTGGGAAATAACTTTACATAAAAAAAGTGAAATTGTTTCCCACTCGAGGTGAAGTTATTTCCTGACTCAGTCCTTTTCGCTGCTCCGTAAAGGTCGGAAACAATCTCACCGATACCTTTGATGTCAAAAAAGGATTTAGAAAAGGTGACGCGCTGTCATGTGACTTCTTCAACATCATTCTTGAGAAAATTGTGCGAAACTCACAAGCCAAAACCAGAGGCACAATTTTCCAAAAGTCTGTGCAACTGCTTGCATACGCTGACGACATTGACATTGTTGACAGAACACAGCGAGTCACTGGTGCGTTTGCAAGTATTAGTACAGAAGCGGCAAAAATGGGTTTAGTGGTGAATGAGGGTAAAACAAAATATATGCTGTCAACAAGAAGGGACACACAACATCGACGAATCGGACAGAACGTCACGATAGACAGCTATAACTTTGAGGTAGTTAGGGACTTTGTCTACCTCGGCTCCGCTATAAACTTTGACAATGACATCACATCAGAAATCAAGCGAATAATCACACTTGCCAACCGCTGTTTCTTTGGCCTAAGACGACAATTGATTAGGGCTTGTCAAGAAGCACTAAGGAGATTCTATATAAGACTCTCATCATCCCTGTCCTGCTCTATGGCGCAGAAGTATGGACCCTAGCAAAAACGGATGAGGATCTTCTTGGTCGCTTCGAACGCAAAATTCTTCGAGTGATTTTTGGTCCCGTTTGCGTTGACGGCCTTTGGGGGAGAAGATTTAACAGCGAACTCTACGAGCTGTACAGCGACATCGACCTGGTCAGAAAAGTACGCATTAGTCGTCTAAGATGGTTAGGACATGTAGAGCGAATGGACTCCAACGCTCCGGCCCGAAGAGTCTTCAACTCCAACCCGGAGGTACAACGCAGTAGAGGAAGACCTCGCCTTAGGTGGCGCGCACACAAGTGTATTGGTATTATGGTTGAGGCCCAGGTTCACCCCGGGCTGTAGCGCCATCTAAGTAAGTAAGTAGGCCTTTTGCTAAATATTTTGTATGCACATTTTTAACATAAACCAACCTAAGCATTGTGAATTTTCGATATTTTTTTTATAAATAGCTAAGTTGAATTCGGTTTGTACAGGAAAACCAACAATGCAGCTATGTAAACAGCAGCAATTATTTCGTGCCATGCGAAATATGGAGTGTGGACTGTTTGCCTAATATTTCGTTCAGATGAAAATGTTTAGAAAGAATCATCTCTAAAGTATATAGGAAATCCGGTCTTTTAAGTTGACAATTTAAAAACCTCTCGGTAATTCATAGTTCTTCTTTATCAATTGGCTGGCGTGTCAACAAATAGTTCCAACAAGACTATGACCTGATACAATTACCGGCACCTGAAGAAGAAATAAAACATCAACAACCTATTTGCCAAACAAAGGTTGAGTTCATAAAAGTAAAAATGCGACAGCAGTGCAATTTTTGCGTTCATTAAAGTAAAAAAAAAACTGCATTATCTTTGCATTGTTGTCATCTGCGTTCATATAAGCAAAATGACAGTCAAATTGCGTTCAACTCTGCATTGAATTTTTTTTTGTTGCCGAGTTGCAGGAAGAAAAAATATTTAAGTAAAAAAATGAATATTTAATAGATTTATCCAAAATAAATGAAGGTTCTTTATATTACATATTTGTGTTTTATAGGAATGAAAGTGAACAACAAATGTACTGCATATATCTATGAACTCTTTTTCGGAAACGAAAGACTACTGCAAACTTGCAGAAGTATTTCTGTTCATAATTGCATTGGATCAATATTTTTTTGTTGCAACTATGAACTCGCCCAAAAATCATATTTCCAAGAGCAATTGAGGCTTTAAATTGAATTCATATTTCTGAATTTAATTATTTTAGTTTCAATTTCCCCAAAAGTCGTTAGAATATCAAGGAAAGTTCAAAAATTCAAGTGAAATTGAAATTGAAATTTATTTTATTAAGTCTTCATAATTACAAGTTATTTTAAATTAGTATACAATAATTTTTTTCTTGTTCCTTGATGCATAGAAAGAGAGGATGTAAAAGTTAAATGCCCACTTGGCTTGAGTTTTTCTTTTATGTTAGAGAGAAAGATTGCACTTGCTTACGGAGCGTTGTACGCTTACATTGACGAGTGTCTATCACAAAAATTTAACTTATACTAACTAAAACCTAAATAGGACTAAGGTGGGATCGAGAATGAGGAATTGAGGAGGGGGAAGAGAGGATAAGTTTTGCCTTGTTGGCGATAGACGGTAAAGCTATCGCCCTCTACATAGACAGTCAGGCAGCTAAAGAGGCCCTGAATACACCAACAACCAGATTAAAGTTGGTAAAACAATGCCGGGAACCTCTCAACGAGATTGAGGACAGACGTTCAGTAACCCTGTGCTGGGTTCCAAGTCACAGCGACATTCCGGGCAACTGCAAAGCAGATGAACTAGCGAGACAAGGAAGCAGCTTTCACTCAAATAACAACATCGAACCGTACGCTCCTATGCAATATATCAAATTCCTCCTATTCAAAATGGCAATAAAGGTCGCAAACAATAGGTGGAACAGCATAGATACCTGCGTCATATCCAAGCAAATCTGGCCAAAGTTAGATGCTAAAAGGATTCAGAGACTTCTCTCTATAGGTAGAAACAGAATCAGCTCCAGGCTGGGGGCATTAACAGGACACTGTTTAGGTTGGGTACACCCTACAATGACTTTTGCAGGAGCTTTCTTCTTCATCTTCTTTGTAACTGTCCAGCTCTTGCAAATTTGCGCAAAACCAACTTAGGAGACTACTTCTTCGATGATCAGTGACTTTTCTTGACAAACTCTGTATCAGCAAATATTTACAAAGACCAAATGGCTTTAATGATCTCCCATATGTAGTCAGCGTTAGCAGTTGGTCCTATCGACTACTGTCCGCACCGTAGCCGCATTTCTTAGACTGGCTGTTTGTAAATTACAATCGAGGGATAGACTGCTTTGGTCACCCTTCGTTCATCCGAAACAACCCGTCTTCTTTTTTTTTTTCTGTCGGAGGTTGTTACTATCCGATGGAGCACTCAGACACAACTACTGGTCCATTTAACTGCCAAACAGACACCTTACATTTATGTACTTAGTTTTCCCGTCTTTCGAAGAAATGAGAGAAGGAGCTTCAGTGATGAAGAGCTTAGATGTTCGGCACCCACCACGTCAGCCCCAAAGATCCGCCACCTGATGCGAGCAAAGGCAGGACAGCTACAGAGGAAGTGTTCCGCTGTATCATCATCCTCTCCACAGGCAGGACAGGTGGCCCGAAAGGACGCTCACAAGCAGTCTACAGTCGCTTCTTCTGAGAGACAGAAGGAAGGCCGTCGACCTTTTGCAGATGTCCGGACGCAGTCGTTTGGTCTGTCCACACCCAGCACAGCCACGCCACCGACACTCTCGTGTTCGCGAGAAACCCAAGTATCAATGGATGACTTAACAAACCGTCACTCGGTAAAACTCACCTTTTGATCAAGTTTTAATACCCCGAAATATGCGTAGTAGGCTGGTTGCTGCAATCGCCACTATTACTATGTATACGCTTTTTGCTACATCCGCCCTATTTGATAAGTTGCCAGAGGACACAGGCGAGGGTCTAACCGATACGGTCACCACCCGCCCATGCGAAGGCATGCGACCGGTCACTTCCTCCTTGACCAGCCTTTACTTTTAAATTGTTTAAAGCTAAATTGTAAGGTACACGACAAAAGGGCCGATCTACTAAAAACCGATGACGCATACGGTTTACGCCGTTACGACGAGACGTTAAGGATTATAATTATATCCGAAGACATATCGCCCATTAGTTATTCACATTCTCCTCTCTTCAAGGAGTTGTCTGAGGATTACAGACGAGGGGAAGACTATTTCGGTCACCCTCAACTATCCGAGGATAAACTGCCCCGATTCTCTATACGAGACATAGGAGGATTGCAGTTTAAAGCTAATAGTCATAAGCACAAAGATAGCAAAATCCGCCCAATATAGAATGCAAGAAACAATTCGAATATGACCTATTAGCTGCTCGGAATGACAGCGTCGGCAAGGTAGTGACGTTCAAAACTCTAAGTACTGCCAATAAATAATCAACCATATTTTAGTGATCGCTTTACGCAGAGAAATAAGAGTTGATAATCAAAAAGCGACAATCAACTATCACCTTAGCCGATTCCAGCCCTGATTTTCTTCGATATTACCAAACCAAACTGCGACACTGTCCATGTCGATGTATTATTAACTTTTTTCCTAATTTCACAAATCACAATAAATTACACACACAATGCGAGACTGGTTCGACACTAGGAGTTTCTTTTGGCAAAAATTTGTTATTACTTACATTCGATTCTAATTGCGTACATTGTTCAATTTAAAAGTAAAATCGGAAACAACTTTCGAATAGAATCGAAAGTAGAATTGAGTTACATAGTTGACGCCCAGCTACTTTATTAAGTATGTAAAGAAAATAATGTCAATTGACAGCAGCACAAAAACTTGCAATCGATCTTTGTGGAAAAACAATATAAGAATATTTTAGAACAAGCCTAAATGTAATATCGCACTGCCGGGTTATCGGCTATTTTAACTGGATTTGCCTGTGTAATGTTTATTAAGAAAAATAGAGATTGGAGCAAAAACGTATAAGTTGCATTTTTCAATTGTTTATAAAGGGTGACGTGACCCAAAATAATTAACGCAAGGGTTGAATTTGCTGCCATTTGTAAGTGCTGCCAACAGTAAATAAAGTTCACGACTGAGTCGCACAAAACTTTCTCGTTCATGTTGAGAGAATATCTCGAACTTTTCGCAACAAGTTTGAACTATTAAAAAAGTACAATTATATGTACCACAATTCAATTTTATTTTGTTAAAAAATTCTTATTATTTCCTATATATAATATCAATTTTACTTGAACATTCTCAGTTTCCAATACAAATTCAGACAAAGTTCTCACACAAGTGATCCTCCTAACCGCGTCAAGAGGTAAGAAAAATGCGTGGCTCACGCTTGACAGCTCGTCATTCTTGTACTTCCGACGTTGCCAGATCCGTCGCAACAGTTCATTTCAAGTTTTGTCGAGCCTTTGTGATTATTTCATTTAGTAGGTACTAGGTAGTCAAAAAGTTCAGAAGCGATACTAGATAAAATAAACCGTTCATAAAATATAATAATGGTGTTAAATAAGGGGCACTTTCGGCTTGAAAACATTCATCTACATAATAATGCAGAAAATATCAAATTAAGTATATTGTGGACGTTCCGGTATCTAGTCTAGTAAGTCTAACAGCTGGCTGACTTGATCTGTCTCAGGTTTGATTAGCCTTCATCGATTATATCAACAAATTTTTAAGTTCAAGTGTATGGCGAAATAGCCACGAAATTTCGTGAGTTCTAAGTTGACACTTCCAATATGTGCCTGACATAGGAAAAGTGACGTCACTAACAAATCTACTTCGTGCGTGCAGGGCACATTTAGTCAGGACAACTCTAATCGACTTAAGATGACTAGATTTTTGAATTTGCCTATTGTTATTGACAGTTACAACAATTTTTCAAGAATTTTAGTCAGAAAATGTTAAGTACTATTTTTAAGCCCTGAGTGAGCACAGCCTAGGCGATTTTGCTGTCGCTTAGGGCATGTTACGGTTTTTGAATGGATTATAGGTGATGCTGCTTTTAGGTGCCTATGGTTGGAGGTAGAATTTGTTTTACGGATTCGCCTACCTAATCTAAAAAAAAAAAATTGTTGAAAACCCGTGAAAGAATCTTGGCTGCAAACTGTTAACCCACAATTTTCAAATCCGAAGTTTGAACAAAATCCGCCAGCGGTTTGGCTGCAGGCCTCAGGAGCATACGGAAGGTCGGACGGAATTGAGAATCCCAACTCTTTTTAGTTCCACGCCACCTCTCACAAACGGTTCCGAGAGTATAACAGTCATGAAAGAGCTTCTCAATTCAGCCGTTCGGACTCTGCATAAAGTTGTAAGACCTTTTCATTCATTGATTGCGAAAAGCTAGGGTCAGTACAGATACAAAACTTTTGCGACATCTTTCTACTTCCACTTATAAGTTTAAGATCTGCTTAAATTTAATAGATAATGCTACTCCAGAATTTTTAGGTAGTTGAAAGTAGTACGAAACTTTTTTGCACGAAACTTTTTTGTTCATTAAAAGTTTGGTTGAGTCAATTGGTATTGGTAGGTAGGTTAAAACTTCAAAGCAACCGTACATAAAATGTAAGAACAGGTAGTGTTAAATAAAATTCACTTTTGAGTTATTGTCTACAGCTCGTAGACACTTTGGTAGGAATGATAGCTATTTCGAACTACACCACTAGTTCATCATCAGGCTCCTTTTTAGTGCTGTTTGTTTGAATAGTTTTGAATTCTGACAGTCAATTTTCCATAAACCACTTGGGAAGACATTTTTGTTTTCCCCTGTCAGAAAATGAACTTGCATTTCGATTTTTGTCAACTGACCAAGTGACTACCACTTGCGCCAACTAAGCGACGAGTACAAGCCTGCCAAGTGGTTATTATAGCACGGAGCAGAAAACCAACCTCTGTGCGTTGTTGTTCCTACGAATTTTGCGTTGCTGTTATTGCGAGTTTCGAGATATGGCAGATTCTAAAATGAGCGTTTTCGGTGATTCTTTTAGAAAATTAAGAACCCAAAACTTTGAAAACACCAACTTTACTCTAAGTATGTACTTTGGTCAAAGTCGTTCTTGCCGTTTTCAGGTAAACTAAAGAAAACCAAATTTTTAAGAAGTGACTATTTTCAAAAATTCATTGTACGATAATATAAAGAAAAACGGAGTTTGCTACAAGTTAGAAATGAAAATATTACGTTAGAAATGAATTTTTGTTACAGTCATATGGACCGTTTTCGAGATATGTCCGAATTTCAAAAGTACCGTTATTCGATTTTTTAGTCAAAAACTGAATATATATTCTCATATTAACCTCACCCACTTAGGCTCAAATACCAATTTTGGTTGAAATCGTTAAAGCCGTTTTCGAACAAATGAAACTGTTATACGGGAAGTATTTACTATTCATATTGAGGTTACCTGGCAACTCCCAAACTCCAAATCCGAAGTTTGAACCAAATCCGGGCAGTTTAGGCTGTAGGTCTCGGTACAGACGGACAGACGGACAGAATTTCGAGACCTACTTCAGTCAGAATTGATTAACATCTCGATTTGGAAATTTTGTACGAATATAATATCTTTTTCTTACTAAAAAGGTAATTGAGAAAGTTAAAAATAGCAAGATAAATAAAATCGAATTCATTCGTGAAATGGATAAAATGTTGTTGTTGATGTCTGTTCTTCGTCAATCAGAAGAAGAATTTGTCGGAGAGCTGATGAAACAGCACCTGAAAGTAGATCAGCACCGTCCTCATTTCGAATGCATAAGGTGGCTTGCGTCGACGATTAAGATTTACGATGTGGTGGATTTTTGGAAATATTTCCGTCTGAAAAAGAGCCATTTTTTAGAAAACATTCGATGATTATACAAGAAGGTTCGTACGGATTCTAGGCCTAGCTTCTCACAACCATTCGTTTCGTGTGAGTATTTCATTTTTGGGACGAATGGTAGGGATCTACAATTTTATGCCGAGTCCAAACGGCTAATTGAGAAGCTCTTTCATAACAGCTATAGTCTCGGATGTCAGACATTCGCGAGAGGTGGCGCAGTTTAAAAAAACCTTAAGTTAAAATTCTGTTTTTTTTTTTCGGGACATGAAGCGGTACCCCTCGTTTAGTAGTCCAACACACTAACCACTAAGCCACGGCGCCGACAAATTGACGCTACGTAGATTTAGAACAGGTTAAAGTCGGTTTAAACTGTTTTAAATCCGCGTTTCATCCATCCATCTTTAATCAAGCGTTTTCCGAAAGCTCTGAGTTGTTTTATTTCCCTTTTAATGTGAAGTAAATTCTCACTGTCGACTACGAACAAAGTAAAATTAAAGAGTCAAGTTGGTACTTTGCACTTTTTATTAACTAAAGAGAAATGAAATTTTAACTGAGGCAGAGTAGTAATACGAGTATAAAAAATTTCAAGATCGAAAAATTAGTCAAAGAAAAATCGACGCACACCAAGACCGGCCGTGCGAATTTTTTAGTTTTATTTTTTCAAATTTCAAAAGCTAAAAAAAAAAAAATTTGTTTGAAAAAGTAAAAAATTCGCGCGAATTTAGTCTCGTGGACTTATGTATGTTCCTGCGCCGAAAAATCACCGAAATCTTTCTTTGATTACCTATTTTCAGAGTCTTGCAAACTGAATTTCGAATGGAGTATTTTTTCAAACAAAATCTAAAATTTCAATTCTAAATGTGGTTTTACTTCCCACTATGTGGGAACTTACTCCCTCAGTGGATTTAGTTTCCGGGGACTTATTTCCCTGCACCGTTTTTGAGTATTATGGACATAGATTTAAATTGTCGTGCTTCAAAAATGCGGATTAAATGGTCGGGTGCAAAATTAAGTTAAACCCGGTTACACCCCGAGTGAATAACATGGCCGTAGATATATGTGAAAAATACTGAAATAAAAATAAATAAAATAAATAGTTGGCGCAACAGGTCCGGGACCCTAGGTCTAGCTTCTCACAACCATTCGTTTTGTGTGAGTTTTCATTTTTGGAACGAATGGAAGGGATCTACAATTTTATGCCGACTGCAAACGGCTAATTGAGAAGCTCTTTCAAGACATTTATACTCTCGGATGTTTGTCAGACGTTCGCGAGAGGTAGCGCAGCGGAAAAAAACCCTAAGTCGGAATTGGGTTTTTGCGGGATTCGAACCTGGGACCCCCGCATAGCAGTCCAACACACTAACGAAACACAAGATCGAAAAATTAGTCAAAGAAAAATCGACGCACACCAAGACCGGCTGTGCGAATTTTTTACTTTTATTTTCTCAAATTTCAAAAGCTAAAAAAAAAAATTTATTTGAGAAAACTAAAAAATTCTTGCGAATTTAGTCTCGTGGACTTATGTATGTCCCTGCGCAGAAAAATCACTGAAATCTTTCCTTGATTACCTATTTTCTTGCAAACTGAATTTCGAATGGAGTATTTTTTCAAACAAAATCAAAAATTCCAATTCTAAACGTAGGAAGTTAGTTGCCTCTTCTTATTTTTAAGAAAGTGGTTTTACTTCCCACTAGGTGGGAACTTACTCCCTCAGTGGATTTAGTTCCCGGGGACTTATTTCCCTGCCCCATTTTTGAGTATTATGGACATAGATTTAAAATTGTCGTGCTTCAAAAATGCGGATTAAATGGTCGGGTGCAAAATTAAGTTAAGCCAGGTTACACCCTGAGTGAATAACATGGCCGTAGAAAAATACTGAAATGCGGTAGCAAAAAAAAAAAAAAATACATACCTATGTCATTTTCGATTGCTGAATTCTGAACCCGTCTGACTAATCAACCAACCTTAAGGTTAGTCATTTAAACCCAATTTCAATGGAAACCTACAACAGTTGGTCATAATTAAGTCTCAGAAATATTTAGTAGACTTTAAATCAGTGGTTACCAACCTCCTCAACAGCATGCCCCCCTTATGGCGAATTGGAGAATCGCATGCCCTAATAAAAATTCCAAATGTTCATTGAAAAATATATTTAATGCATTGAGAATTTTAAATATTCTTGTCTGTTTATCCATTTTTGTAAGTTGATTTTGAAAAACGTATTTTTATTTATTAGTAATGTAAGATGTTCAATGCGACTGCACGGTTGCCAACACGGTAAATTTGGGAGAAAGTCTGTCTTTTCCAATGTTTCTTTGCCCTTTGTCCTTCCCGACGATTTCTCAGTCCCAAACTTAATTTTTTTAAAAAGAAAATTAATTCAACAAATAACTAAAAAATATAGTAATGTACAGAAAGTACACAATTAACCTTGGTTATGCGAGAAAATATTTTTTTTAGGTTATTTTTAGGTATAGCACGTTTTGAGGTATATATACTGAAATACAAGTTGGGTATGCAATTTTTAAAATTTGTTATTTCATTTGGAAAATTAAATCTTTGTCCCAATTTTGATTTCTCCGTCCCATTCTTTCGGTGTACCTATTTGTCCGAAGTTATGTTTCAAGTTGGCAACCGTGTGCGACTTTTGGGGTTCCATTTGTGTCAATCTGTTTCTCGGCTTGTTTTTAATGAGAAGGATAGTGCCGAAAATCCTTTTTCGCATAAATATTATGTTGAAAGGAGTGGGAATAACTGCACACAGTAATTAATATTAAAGTCTTCAATATTGTATTCTTTGCATCATCCCTTTTACAATCCCCATGCCCCACCGGTTGTGAACCACTGCTTTAAATTCACGGAAGGTCACAATTGCGAAATTTGTTTGGAAAATGTTACTATGCACTACTAAAATTGAATGTCCAAACTAAACATTTTTATTGGTAAAGCCCATTGTGGTCTGAACTACACTCTGCACACCATTGACGCAGCTGTCATCGATGTTCAGAGCAATGACAGGAGTCTGGGATAGGATTCATAGAAAAACAACTGCGGACGTTTGCCAGAAACAAGAATTTTTCTATTTGATGAAGAAGCACTATGATACATAATTACTCTGTTCCATTTTCGCACGTGTCACACATTTAATGGCAAACGCATGGCAGCTCACCATTTATAATCTGATCGTACCTTCTGTTATCTAACACATATGAAGGTAGGTACCATACGCATAAATATGGACAAATATTATGTACATACATACGTACAGTTAAGAGTACCTCAACATAGTAACAATTTTAAAGTTAAAGATTATGCAATATGCATAAATTATAAACATAATATTAGTCCTTGTTGTTAAAAACTATTATCATTATATTAAGGCTGCATTGTAATAATAATTAGGTTGAACGATAAAACAATGATATCAAGTTGATAAACTTAAATATGACTGTGTATAGGTACCTATCCATAAAAAAAATAAAACTCGCACACACGCACACAAAAACGCTTCTCACAAGTCACAACACAAAGCCGAGTAATTTAGGTCAAGCATATTTCTAACAAGCACATCGTTTAGGCAAAAAAAAAAAAAGTGTGCATGTGAAAACCACCTAGCTTTGAAAGCAAATGCACTTACACAACCATGACTGCCGCCACCACCTCCAAAATGAGTATATTTATAAAATAAACTTTTTTAAGCTTTCGGTGGGGAGCAATTTGTTTTGATACTTCGTTTTCGTTGTATTATATGCCCTCAGTTGAGAGACTACAATAAATCAAATCTTGAGCAGCTTATTAAGCAACTATTTTTGAATCATGGAGTAGGTCAAGGACAGAATAAGTGGAACGTAACTATATTCCAATTGGAATACAAATAAGACATTGTTAGCTAGATTCCTCCTAAGCCAATCTACGTGTGATATAGGTGGTTTATATATTAAAAAGCTATGTATAGGTATATGGAAAGGGAAATTGTTTGACACTGAAAGCTGTATAGTAAAAAGTACATTACCTACCTACATTCGGAATGCACAAGCTTTGAAAATTGCAAGACTGAATGAAACACGTAAATAGGTACCTCTGGGCATGGATAACTCACTAATTAAAATAAACCACATCAAAATTGACAAATAATTGTAGGTACGTTTATTTAATGCGAGCCCAGAAACATTTGTACGAACAAAAAAGCTGTTTCTACCTACTTATACTAACTTTGTTTGCATTATATACAACGCCAAATTGATAAAAAAAAAAAAGTTGAATCATTTCACACATTGGCGGCCCCACACACATTCGAACAAATTATGAAAACATCAATATTATACAATCGCACAAACACATACACGCCTTCATTATACAACGAAAAAAGCTCGAAATGTTGCACATATTACACATAAACAAGAAACTAGGTCATGAATGTAAGAGACAGAGTGATTTTAGCCAAGAGCAGTTAAATGAGATACAAGTTTTATTAAATATAAAATCGGAAACAGATATGGGATTTTTCGTTTTTTTTTTATTTAATACTTGGTGTGTTGACAACTGATTCAATAATGCAATGACCTAATTAAAAATAATAGAATAGTTTTCGCCATAAAACGAAAGGCAATCACGGAAATCTTTCAAACGATAAGCTACTTGGTACTTTAATACAGACACAGATATTTATACGAAGGTTGGGGTAGGTCAGAACAGAAGGTTGTAAGCAGAACACGGCCATTGAAAATAAAGTAAGATAGGTAGGTATAGGTACGTGTGGAACAACATATTCACACATTTTTATGAGTGTTTTATAAAGCAGTATTTTAGTAGGCCATGGCGATCCCATTTAATTCATATTAAGATTTGGATTTGGATATTTTGCCCAACATATCTAATCTACACAGGTACGTGGGGCAAATTTGAATTTACCAATACATTATCCGGAATGGGATCATCATTTTTTGACACTTGAGGTGACATTAACTACCAAATAAGAAATAACATAAATGGGAAGACATGTAACGAAATTAAATTACGAAGGGAGAGTGGTTGGAAATATTTCGCAACGATAACACTTTTTCGAGATGGCTGTCTAATAAAAAAGAAACCTGACGAAGATTGGACGTGGGTATGTTTTGATTTAGATTTAGGTATTTAGATTTTCTGAGCACATACCTACGCAGTAAGAGATCACTTATAATTCTGTGACAGTTAAACTATGGGCCCTACTAATAATCATTTTTAATCTTCACACTAAAATGTTGTTAGGTCACAATGGGTAACTTTATATGGAAAACTTCGCCACTGTGAGTTTGTAAAATCTATGGACACTAAATATGGATATTAGTATAGCGCTATATAATTAAAATTTTGATTGCAAATTGCGCAGAAAAATGCTTTGTTTTGAAGGACTTTATCAGGGATTATCTGAATAAATTCCGATGGATTTATGTTTCCCTTTTTCAGCAATGCAAATCACATTGCTGAATAGAGGGCATTTTGGAGCAAATGTAAGGTATTCACAATAGGGGTGAATAAAGGCAGTGTTGCCATAAAAATATTTTTACAAATCTGCAAAGCAGATTTCTATAGAAAAATCTTACTTCGCAATTTTTTTATTTATTTATGTAACAATAACAAAAAAAAGCTGAACACGAAAATGACAGCAAACAGCGAAATCAAGTGTGCAACAAATGTTAAGATTTGTTAAAAAGAAAAAAATGTATTATTGCGGAAGCAGACAAAATCTGAAGCGCAGATTTCTGGTTTTTAAGTCTGCAGGTAGGTTGAAAATCTGCAAAATGCAGACGAATCTGCACTTATGGCAATGCTGAATAAAGGACAGTTTTTCATGCCTTATAGGCATTACTTTATTAGCTAAGGCTTTAAGGCTTGTTTTATTTTTTCAAATGAAATCATACATTGATATTTGCTTGTTCAAATATCAATGTATGATTTCAAGGACCAAGACGATCTGATGGATGGAAAATGTGTATTTGTGTTCAATTTTAAATTTTAATTTAATGTTCCACTTTACTTTAAAAATTTAGGCATCTTTTTTTCAAGTAAGGCATTTTTTCGTCAAAAGTGGTTTACTACGCTGGCTGTAGGTACAAACTATTACTATGCACTTGTATAGCTGAACTAAATTGTAGGTAAAAACAATCCAGTAGATTTTAATTTCGACATTTTAACTTCACTATCTGCGAAGGATAACAAAGATCCAACAATATAATTGTTACTAAATGCAGTTTCAAACTAGTCGAAGACCGTCAAAAGTTTATACCCTATTCACACCACATCGAGATTCGAGAACCGTGTTTTCGTCGAAAACTCGCCGATGCATTCGCACTGAACAGCAACTAGTTTTCGTTTGACGTTTTTAACCTGCTGTGAGAGAGACACTAGTCGTTAAACTTCGGTGCAAACTACTTTGGTTACAAATTTCGATCGCATTAAATAACAAATAGAATTAATTTAGTGCATTTAAAAATAATGTTAGCCCATCAAATAATTGTGGATAATGATTTTAACTTGAAAGTTTTGACATTCGTTCGAGCTGATCTGCTGAATTTGCTGGATATTGCAAAAGGTATGTTTGTTTCAACAACCCAACGATTGGAAGTCGTTTCCGTGGAAAACGACTCGTTTTGAAAACTGAAATAGGTATGGGAAAACTTCTGTTTTCGAGTGTTTTCGATCGCTGTGAAAAGGGTATTAGAGTTTTACTAGGTTTGAGCCAGTAATGCCAGACTTTTCGGACTGACTTGCCCACGAGGATTATACAAAAATACACTTTTTGTTCATGCCGTTGTTAGAAAAAACCGCCACGATATACAGCGATATTGAATTCGAATGGTTTTTCTTCAGATTCAGTAATAAAAACGCTCTTTCTTCGCCCTTTTAGCTTATTCCGAAATACAAAATGCCCACGAAATGGGTAACTACCCACGATCTGGTATCACTGGCTTTGAGCAAACTGGCCCACGCAAAGGTCCGGTCCAATCTGGGACCTTTTGCACCAAATACATGAACCTATTTAATTTAGTTTTCACACATTGCATGTGTGCTGTGCTCTATTTCGTAAGGTAATGACAGCTAGGACAAGTAAGAGTATAAATTAAAATTCAAACATACCTTCTAGTTTCATTCCAACCTCCAAACATTTTTGGAATCGACAATACGGACATCTTTTGCGCTGCGTTTTATCAATATGACAAGATCTTTCAGCTACGCATGTATAAACTTTCTTGTTTTGAACTGTCCTTTTAAAGAAACCTTTGCATGATTCGCATGTCAGTAGTCCATAATGGTAGCCACTAACTTTGTCACCACATACTGGACAGAGTTCTTCAAAAAGATGCTTAAAGTCGATTCCCTCACCGCCGTGGATTGCGGAACCTGTTGTACCAACTGGTGGTGGTATAATAGATATATATCCACTATTTGTATTCGCATTTACGACACTCCCGACACCATTACTACTGCTATTACCCGCACTATTTGGGCCATTATTTCCGACAACACTTCCACTTCCTCCAACACTTTGCTGGGAATGCGAAGACGTATTGTCTTGATAACCTGTTGGAAATATATATTGTGAATCGAAATTGTATATATACGAGTATGAAAAATTTGAATTGGCAATATTTTGATTTTGTTGGTAAATTGGATGATGTTGTTGTTGCTGTTGTTGTTGTTGTTGATGCTGGAGTTGCTGCTGCTGCTGCTGATGTTGCTGCTGCTGCTGATGATGGTGATGGTGATGTTGCTGTTGATGGTGATGTTGACTGTTGGTCGTGTTGTTTAATTGCAAGTTCGTATTGCCACTGGCGTAGGAAGAAAAATCATTTTGAGTAACGTTGCCATCATTGTTCAAGGAGGACGAATCATTGTCGTTATTATTGTTGACGACATTAGATGCCGCGTTTGTGATATTGTTTGTTACACTAGACTGTGATGTCGCTCCGATTGCGGGACTAGGCGGCGGTTGTTGTTCTAGGTTACCCATCGAAAATGGTGGCATATTAAGCGACGAAATAAACGACGCTGCAGATTGTTGTTGCTCCATTTTAAATAACATTTTTTAGCACACCATCAAAAACAGAGTATGGGCTAACCACTCTAATTGTATTTTATTTATTGCTCATGTAATCTCTTTTGTTTAGATTGTTAGCACTATTTTTTTTTTTTTTTTTGTAAGAAAATCTAAGGTTTTGAAAGTGGACGGATACACAAAACTTGTTTTTTTTTTTTAACTTTTTTGTTACTGCGTTTGAATTAAATATGTTTTAAGTACACAAAAAAAAAAAAAAAAAACAATTCATAATAACACTTATCGAGGCTTGTTTTATATTTTGGACGTACACTATACATCGTCATATTTTGTAATTATTTTTTGTATAATTATTAACTTTAGTAATATTTGTTTATATATATTTAACTCGACATCGGCACGTAATTACTTTGAAAAGATTTAAATCATAAAGTAGTTGGATATTCTCACAAAAGGCTAAACGCATGTATACCTATATATATTTATGTATTTATAAAACAAATCACACGATTTTATTTAGCATTTTTAAAACAGGATAATATTAATCATTAATCACAGTGAATTAATACAATAATCATAATCCTTGGGCTGATATTGTATGTATAGATTTTATTTTCCCGAATATAGGTACCTAGCATGTTCTAGATGTAATTAAAATCCAATTCAATTAAGTGTTAAATTTGTAAACATGGTAGCAGAGCAGTTGAAATTAGCACAAACGTTGCAACGCAATCTACGTCAGTATTTAAAAGAACTTAATTCACAAATGACAAAACACAACTGTCAGCCGCCACGGATCACGATTGACTAAACTTAAGTAAATGCTAGGATTCCCGCAACACTCTTATTGAATGTACCTACTCCACATTCATTACGTATTCTCGAAAAACTTGACTGAATCAATCTATCTATATCACATAATACCTCACAGTCGCGCCGTCGTCATCACTGTTGTTCTCACTGAAAACACCGAACGAAGACCGAACGTGAACGTATTTTTTTTTTTCAGTTGGACAAAATAAAAGCTTTTTCCAATGAAATGAAAAACAAAACGAATTAAATTTTACGCGAAGCTTGCGATTGCGACTCTTCTTTGCTTATGTTTGTGCGGCGCTCAGCATGTATCTGAGCAAGTTTTACCACCGACACCGCACACAGACACAATCCATGTTTGAGCAAAGAAAGCGAAAGTGAAACTTACTCAAAACATGAACATTTTTTTTTTATTTCAAAAGCTTTAGACATATTTTGATTGGATTTTGGGGGAAGTTAAATGGAAAAATACTACATACCTACATAGATGTAAATGGCGAGTAAGCATCTTATAATTTTTTTTTTTTTTTTTTTTTTTTCAAATTAGGTATTTACATTATTTATGTAGACACAACACACAAGTTTACGTACGATTTAAAACATCAAAAAACTACCAATTTGATAATTACATTCACTTCATTTGAAAAACGAGTTTCTATGCGTGTTTGAATCTTCCGTTGATTGCAAAACTAATTTCATTTAAAATCAAACAACTTCTTAAAACGAAACCTGTGGATTGTCAGAGCACTTGCTTTTCCAACATTTTTCCCTTTAGCTATGCAAGGGAAAGGGATAAGGGACCCTTCTCATTTTTTTTTTATCATTTTAGGTGTAGGTACCTACTTCTTTTGGGGACTGAACTTAATCCTTTTTGGTTAGGAGTTTAACTAATCCATGAGTCCAATATACAGTGCGCTTCAAATAATAACCAAGGCTTGTGTAGGCTGTAGGCGTAGGGGTAGAAACAACAGTCGAGTCGGCAAAATGTCAACTTTGGAACTTGAAGTGAGTTGTAAATTTATCCCAGAAAATTATAACTTAAGACCAGGGGCCTATAAAGCAACATAACAAGTCGACAAGTTTAAGTTCACTTGTCCAACTATGCTTGTCCGACAAGTACAAATTAATTCTGTAACAGAACGTAAACCATTGCACTTGTCAAAAGAAATAAATTACCTTGACTTGTCGGCATTCTTCGGCAAAGTGTTTAACATCTGAAGAT
The DNA here is from genome assembly GCA_946477585.1 of Cheilosia urbana. Classification (NCBI taxonomy): domain Eukaryota; kingdom Metazoa; phylum Arthropoda; class Insecta; order Diptera; family Syrphidae; genus Cheilosia; species Cheilosia urbana. Next base: position 27,149,854 of record OX297855.1, read on the forward strand.
GTCAAAAATTACGACGGAAAAAATGCTATTTCAACTAAAATAAGAGAAGAAAAAGATATATGTATATTTTTGTGCTTTCAGTGATTTCTCAATATTGTGATCAGTGATCAAAATTAATTCTTGGCTTAAAAGATTTCAACATGTGCCGAGGTTCACTGTTCTCGCTATCACTAAAGTACAAAAGTTCATTTTTAATTACATACCTAACCTATACATTAATTATTTTATTTCTGTGTTTGTATTCCGCTTTTCCAAAGTTATTACATTAAAAATGCACTTGTCAGCTTTTGACAATATCAAATCACCTGTCCTCATTGAACCACAGCTCTAAGTGTTTCTTGACACTTGTCGTGCTTTGTTACAGAAAGAGGGAAATTAAATAACTTCCCACTTGTCATCTTTCATCGCGACAATTGTCGCAGTGTTCACGGTCTTGTCAGTTTGTGTTACACAATTTTTTACAAGTTGTCGAAATTCACTTGTCCTACAACTATTTGTCACGTTGTATTACAGGCTCCAGAGAGTGGGGATTCACTTTTTTACAGCAAAGGAAAAGTCCAGAAAAAAAAAAATCTCCATCCTGGGTGCACTTTTGTATTTGAACACCTCAACCAAAGACAATACTGAGACCCCCAACTCGCAATCCTCTTACCGCTAGCCCCCTCATATTTTTTCGAATACGCTATTTTGTTTTCCTATCGGTGTTCAAATTTAACGGACAAAATTCTATGAACGCAACGGAAGTGGCACATGCAAGGTGCGGGTGTGTTGGTGAGTACCACCCCATAAAAATATAGCTTGAAGGTAGGCAAGTAACGGGAAATCGGCCGAAGTTGGGGGTCTCAGTATTTTATCTGGTTAGAACTATGAATGTCCAATACCTAAAATAATTAATTACACTAAAATATTTATATTTTGTATAGTCCATTTTAATATTTGCCGATGTGCATGTACAAGATTTGTGTCCGTACCTAAATGGCTCGACATTATTTTGACACTTGACTTAAAGATGTATTAAATTGAGATTTTTACCGGACTCTACTGTTACATCAATTTCAAGCAATGTTCAATATTCAAAGTATTTGGCGCCCGTTAAGTAGCAATTGATCGTAAATAGAATTATGAAGTGTTTCTCGTTTTGCTGAATTTAACAAAGAAGACTGCATAAACTAAGTACCTACCTATTAAATTAGTACTTAAGACTTAGTTGATGGACCACTGTATCCCATTTGTCAATAGCGTTAATTAGTCGTCCACAGTTAGATAATTTTCAGACACTCTTGTAGTTGAGTAAACAATTGTTAAATACGTATATCCTCCGCAGGGAGCTTTGAAATAATCGTACATTTACACCGCACCTAAACTCATCATTTAGGATTCAACCGAAATGTTCAGCACTTCGCCACATATTTTCCAACATTTCAAAATGTTGAATTTCAGTGAAATGTTGAATTTCATCGCTGCTTTTGTAGGTTTGTCAAATCGAACAAACCTCTTTACAAATTCCGCACGTCATTTATAGACTTTTCAGGTCGCTGACAAACAAAAAAATAGCTTTCAAAAAATCAATAATTTTTCGGCACAGGGACATAAGTCCACCCCATTTGGACTTAAGTTCCGAAAACAAATTTCGGAACTTATGTCCCACTAAACTTTTTTTTACAAATACAAACCTAAAGACAAACTAAGAAGAGTTCTTCTTTTTGTGTATTCCCTACTTTAAAAAATACTGTTAGGTACAAGCCGTTGGGAAGAGTGCAAGTCTTGCAATTTTGAATTATTCTTTGTCAGCCGAGTTTGCATCGTAACGAAGTAAGTGAACAAGTAAGGAAAAAAAAAAGTGAAACCGGTAGTAGTGAAATTTCAGAAATAGACATAAGTACTGAGAAAGAGCATTAAATCTTTCACTGGAATATTCACGATATTCATAACAAGTTGTTGCCAATGTACGCATCTTATAATTACTGTCATAAGAGCACCATATCTTTAGTTCCAATTCATCATATTCTAACTTAAAATGTTGGTAAAAAATATTTTCAATTTCAATTATTCCTTGGATATCCCTTTCTTTTTTCAGCAAATCTTGCCTGAATGCCTCTATGGACTCTTCGACAGTTAAATATTTTACTTCAGGTTTTCTGTTGTTGTTGTTATTATCGTGTTATTATTATTATTTTCATTTTGGTTTTGTATGATCTAACTGATCTTCATCAATTGAAATGACAAATCAATTTTTAAAGTATCATTACTAGGTAGCAGCAAAGAAAATTCGAAATTTCCTTTATTTTCAGCACCTGCTGTTAGATTCAACGGTATTGGGATAGTTTGTAATAAATCCAAAGTTATAAAAAACACTTGTTTTATTTATTTGTCAAGTGACCAAGAATTAAACCTCACGACCTTATAATCTAAATAATGAGAACCCGTAGTATTCAAATTGTAATACTTTCTCAAACGCAACTGAACGTTGAAACTAAAATCATTTTTCGATCTTTCTTTGATTGGTCATGAATAAGGAGGTGTTTTTAGTGCGGTTAGAGTCCCACACTACTCTGGGTTTCTAACCCCACTGTGTCTTTCGAGATTTTCACCTTCAGTAACAAAAAAAGTGACCAAGTTTTGACGATTGTTGAAAATGTTTGCTAAATTTGTTTTGAATTTTTGTTCCTAAACTAAGTTTTTCAACTTATGAACATTAATAAAAAAATAAATATTTCCAATTGTCTAATTTCATTCGGGAATGACATATGTCCCCTTTTCATTGATAAAAATTCGGAACTTATGTCCAACTAAATTGGGACTAATGTCCCTGCGCCTAATTTTTCAAGGTGAAATTATTTAAATTATAAAAATGGAGAGAAAAAATATAAATAAAGAAGAAAGAAGTGGACAGATTCAGATGATTCAATTCTGACTTCTAAAAAAAAATAAAAAGATCATTTACCAATTCTGAAACTAGCTGTCATTTGGAATGTTGAAGTTTCAGTGGGAACGCAAAAATGGATCTCGAAATTTTGTCCCAGAAATGTTGAATTTGGGTGCGGTGTAAATGTATAAGTAAGAGAACGATATTTTTTCGGGTTGCAGTTTTATCTGGAGATGTCAGTAGCTAGGGTCTTATATGAGTGATCCTCACATCAAGATCCCTTCCGGCCCATTTGGAAATTATTTACCAAAATAACCAAACTATAACATATTTTTACTATATATCTTGAACACGCTCCATTTCTAGATCTTTGGGTTGGTTGTGGGTCAAAACTATTCCTTGTTCTTCGAATTTACGCGAATTTTGAAAAATTTGTAATCACTTGTGGATTTTCATGCATCCCCAAGGCAGAAATACATTACATATGTCCATAAGAGGCTGTTTATAAAGCAGCAGTTTATTTTTCAATTAAAACTTGGACACTCATTTTAATTTTCATTAAACATTTTTTGTTTAAGTTAAGTTTTAGTACCTAGCTCCTTTTTGAACATGCTCTTTCACTTAAGTCTAGTTTTATAACTACATACATACACATTATGTATTTCTATTAATTTTGTATTTTACTTCATAACTCGAAGTCTTGATAACTCGATTTTTTTTGCGGCAAGTGATGGTTCGAGTTATCGAAGTTCGACTGTATTTATTTGCCGACGGTACTGCTCTTGCATTTCTATAGTATGTATTGCTTGTTTTACCTCCTAGTGGTAACCAAAGGGTACTGGCCTCCCCATCCGGGTAGGACTCACTTGTAACCGGGCTTGCCACATGTGACGATTTATCGCCAAAAGGGCTATTTTAAGTATCGTTTCGCGAGACAGCTGGATCAAAATATTGTATAGGGTCAAATTTGTTGAACTAGGCAGATTCTTAGTGCTATACTCTCAATGTTTTTAATAGTCTACGGTAAATATAAAATAAAGAGAAAGGAGTAATCTCCTAACTTACTACACCAAAAAATGGTTTCTGCTTAGATCGGGATTTGTGTAAGTGCTCCAGGGCTCCATATCTAATCTTTTTTTTTAACCTTAATATATATAGTCAAACTCCTTTATAACGAACTTTCTTATAACCTAATTCTCTCTATATCGATTTTCAATTTGTTGCCCTTCCTCTTTAAACATATCCCATATGATTTAGGTTCTTCAGAACGAAATTCTCTTTAAATTATAACAAGGAACTATTTTTTTGTTTTGGCCCAAAAGCAAAAATGTTTCCTTAACGAAATGGAAAATTTGAAAACAAAGCTCACTATGATTTTTTGTTCCTAGTTTTTAAAGGCAAGTCCCTATTTTTTGCTACGTTTCGTAGGAATAAAAACTGATTGGAGCTTACACTAACTTTTGACATGGTCGAAAAGCGGCGCCACTTATGTACCTACTCAGATCCGAATAAATAAAACGTAGGAATTGCTACGAGATTCCAAGTCTGCTATTTACCTGACTCAGGCCTTTTGCTAAATATTTTGTATGCACATTTTTAAAATAAAACAACCTAAGCATTGTGAATTTTCGATATTTTTTTTATAAATAGCTAAGTTGAATTCGGTTTGTACAGGATAAACCAACAATACAGCTATGTAAACAGCAGCAATTAGGTCGTGCCATGCGAAATATGGAGTGTGGACTGTTTGCCTAATATTTCGTTCAGATGAAAATGTTTAAAAAGAATCATCTCTAAAATATATAGGAAATCCGGTCTTTTAAGTTGACAATTTAAAAACCTCTCGGTAACTCATAGTTCGTCTTTATCCAATTGGCTGGCGTGTCAACAAATAGTTCCAACAAGACTATGACCTGATACAATTACCGGCACCTGAAGAAGAAATAAAACATCAACAACCTATTTGTCCAATAAAGGCTGAGTTCATAAAAGTAAAAATGCGACAGCAGTGCAATTTTTGCATTTATTAAAGTAAAAAAAAACTGCATTATCTTTGCATTGTTGTCATCTGCGTTCATATGAGCAAAATGACAGTCAAATTGCATTCAACTCTGCATTGAATTTTGTTTTGTTGCCGAGTTGCAGGAAGAAAAAATATTTAAGTAAAAAAAATAATATTTAATAGATTTATCAAAAATAAAAGAAGGTTCCTTATATAACAAATTTGTGTTTTATAGGAATGAAAGTGAATAACAAATGTACTGCATATATCTATGAACTCTTTTTCGGAAACGCAAGACTACTGCAAACTTGCAGAAGTATTTCTGTTCATAATTGCATTGGATCAATATTTTTTTGTTGCAATTATGAACTCGCCCAAAAATCATATTTCCAAGAGCAATTGAGACTATAAATTTGATTCATATTTCTGAATTTAATTATTTTAGTTTCAATTTCCCCAAAAGTCGTTAGAATATCAAGGAAAGTTCAAAAATTCAAGTGAAATTGAAATTGAAATTTCTTTTATTAAGTCTTCATAATTACAAGTTGTTTAAAATTAGTATACAATTTTTTTCTTGTTTCTTGATGCATAGAAAGAGAGGATGTAAAAGTTTAATGCCCACTTGGCATGAGTTTTTCTTTTATGTTAGAGAGAAAGATTGCACTTGCTTACGGAGCGTTTTACGTTTACATTGACGAGTGTCTATTACAAAAAGTTAACTTATACGTACTTAAAACTAAATAGGACTAAGGTGGGATCGAGGATGAGGAATTGAGGAGGGAGAAGGGAGGATAGTTCATGTCAACATTTCCCTAGGCGAAATGGCGTTAGCGAAGTTACCACCTTTGACGAAGTTGGTTTCTTTTGAATGATGGTACGAGATGAGGTGAGCATGAACTTTGTGAACTTTATTTTTTATATTTTTATAACGTATTCGAAGTATGTTTAGTTGATATTGTAATCTAGTCTAATCTTTCTGGATCCATAACTATGAAAGTTTGGTAAGAGGGAAAATGGAGGATGGATCTTGCTTTCATTTCACTGAGTTGGAACTGTAATACTGTGTGTATACGATGTGTTTACTGGTCAGGTTTGACAGGAACTGCAAGGAAAGTAAACGCATAGAGGAGTAAATGCTATTTTCGAATTTTCAAACTTACTCTAGCAAAGTAGGTTTCTATTCATACGGATTCAAGGCAATAGCTAGGGGCTTTTACTTTGCTACAACATTTTGCTCAAAGCAAAAAAAATAATTTAAAAAATAGATAGGTAGTTGGCGCAACAGGTCCGGAGGGACCCTAGGCCTAGCTTCTCACAACCATTCGGTTTTGTGCGAGTTTTTCATTTTTGGAACGAATGGAAGGGATCTACAATTATATGCCGACTCCAAATGGCTAATTGAGAAGCTCTTTCATGACAGCTATAGTCTCGGATGTTTGACAGACATTCGCGAGAGGTGGAGCAGTGGAAAAAACCCTAAGTTGGATTTTTTTTTTTGCGGGATTCGAACCTCGACCCCTCGCTTATGTCGTTTTCCGTTGGGAAAAAAGAATCGTTCGGGGAGTCCGGAATCGAAAAAATCACTTCTGAAACCGTTCCATTGGCACAAAAAATACTCTTCTGTTGATTCTGAGAAGCGAATTTCGCTTCTCGATTTGAAGTCAGAATTCACTCAAGAAGCACTCACAAAAGTGTTATGTATTTTATACAAGACAGATGACAGCTGCCGCAGATTATTTTTTGGCATTTCACCAATACTTTTGTGAATTCATTCAGTAGCAGTTTTCTTGTTCCAAGTTCCAGAATGAGTGGATCCCCGAGTGAAACCAATGGAAAACGAAATTAGAAGTCCAACACACTAACCACTAAGCCACTGCGTCTACGCTCAAAGCAAATGCTAGTTTTTATTCATACGACTCATTGTGACATTTAGGTATTTCCCACTCGATCGGAAAACCTAAATAATAGGTAGGTACACCCGTTTGAAATTTAAAAGTGGTCAATGCTAGCCCGTTTGAATGTTTACTTTAAACAAAAATTAAAATCCTGTAAAAGCAAATATGAATAGGTACCTACCTACCTACCTATAAAATTATATTTCCGACACCCTGTATGTACATCGTTCAAATGTTGCTACGATGTTTCGCCTCTAGGAACAAGTTATTTTTATGGTGTAGCGTGTAGGTACTCTGGACGACCGACGCGCCGCTGAAAAAAAAGCTGAACTATCCCGGTTAGGCGAGACCCCTCCCAACTAGCACCTAATAACAAAAAAACTCCAACAGATAGACTTTTTTGAGTGCAGTAGGGAGTAGCAGAAGCAGGTCTACCATCTACCTAGTAAAGGTACTAAAATTAAAATCTCAAGTTGCGCCAATTTCAGTATCTTTTATATATTTGGCATCACTATCCCTAAAGAAAACAAATTGAAATTAGTATTTCTGTAAGACAATAAATTCATTGCTATTGCTTTACTCAAAAGTCAACGCTGACGAAACACAGTACACAGCCAGAAACATTTTGCACCGATTTCGATTACAGCATATTTCTTGGTAGATACACACATTCAGTGAGCTTTCTTGTCCACGACACGATGTTTTTATTTTACTTTTGCTTTCAATATAAACCGACTCACACACACTCACACACTTTAAAGTCGCGAAGAGCTCGTGTGTGCATATGCAATGCATACACGACACGAACACGATCCACGTTCACGTATTCTCTATATACGAGCAAGCACATTACTTTTGCTTTTACCTCGATTTTACGAGTGCGGTTGGACGGGTTCGCCGGCGCGCGCTTGCTATGAATAATGTAATAAGTGAAAGTGTATCGGTGACCCACTTTCACGATTGAGGTCTATGTTAGAAAAATATACCTATCCCTCCTGTTCGTCATTTCAACTCGTTTTTGTTGTTTCTTTTCGTAGGTAGGTAGGTATTATTATTATTTCCCAATAGAATACGAAAGCTTTTATTGTTGTGTGTATGATACGATACAAAGCACAAAGCAGTACTGATACTGAGAATATGGTATTGTAAACGATATGCGCTAACTACAGTGTAATCTGTGGAAAACGTAACGTATAAGGCCTTGACACATATTATATTTATGAGTTTTATGAGAAGACACATAGAAAAGACCCTGTACAATACATGCATCGCTACAATGCGATTTACCTGCAAAAGCGATTTCTAACAGTTGCCGAAGGAATTATGTAGGTATGTGCCTGCATTTTAAATGGAAATATACCTACATATACCTACCTACGATATACGTACAACAATGCAAGTAGATTTTAAGTTTAGCCAAAAGCCGGCATGTTTTGAGTAGTGACCCACTTACCTACTTTACAGAAATGTGAAGCTTTTCGTGTTACATAATTTATAGGTACGAGCAACTACTCATATAGACGCAAGCCATGTTCATTTTGTGTCATTACATTATAAACCATTAAATAAAATACCTACTGGCTTTAAACCTAAACCAAAATCGTAGGTAAGGCGTAGGGCAAAGGTTAGGTACATGTTGCAAATAATAAAACAACTATATATTTCAGTAAATGTGTATTATATACAATATATATATATATATATATAGGTAGGTGGCGGAATAAGTCTTGAGATTGAGATAGGTACATAATATAAATACCGTATATATCGTATCTAGGTATATAGGTATACCCACTCATGTGCCGTGAACAAAATGTGTAAAGGAAATCCGATTAAAGGCGAAGCGAGAAAAAAAATTGGCCAAGTGCAGTAGGCCATGCAATTATTAAAGTAGGTCACCACACTTCAACTACCGCAATTGTTGCTTTAAAGCTCTAAACAGGTTGCATCATACTGGTCGATTCGATAGCGATCGAGAGTGTTTTGTGTTGAGTGCGTATTGTAAGCGGTTTATAAATGTGTGGTAGGGTAGGTAAGTACGCTGTATTTACTTACTCATTTCAAATTTGAATCACAGATCTGTAAAAATGTACACTAAGGCCCCCATCCACGACAAAAAATTGTTTGTGTAGGCATAGGCACGTACACGTTTCATTTGTGTGGAAATGTTTGTGCAAACAGTTTTTCTTGTAGGTAGGTGCATATATACGCTCTATGGCCTTGTTCGCATGTTTGCGTGTTTCAATATACGTCATACCTACCTCAAAATTGTGCAAGAAGCGGATTTCGATTTCGAGCAAGATATATCCTTTATTGCTACCACACGCACACGGGCCCGACCTGCTACGGCACAATCAAAACAAAAATGATTGTGGGTGTTGCCAACATCTTGAGTTGAAAAGGGTTTCGCGAAAGCATATCTGAGCAAAAGTATTATTGCGCAAAGGGATGTACATCAGTCGAATCCGCTTATCTGAACTACGATTTACTGAAGAAAAAATTAATATTAAACTCAAAATTTGTCATTGAATTTTGTTTTACCATTTCTATGCATCCCATTTAAGGGTGATGGCACCTAGCAATTGCTACGTTTTATTCATTCAAGCAGTTGCTACCTGGGTTGCCATTTTGAAATCGGCCTTCCAGTCAGATTTGAATGGAAAACCAGCCAAAATCTAAAATCCAGATGGCGCCAGTAGTCAGCCTTTTAACTCTTTTTGTTTTTGATTGGTCTTTAAAAATCCCTTGTTCCACTCTTTAACAAAGTAGGGTACCTATTTGTTTTTTCTAAATATTTAAAGTGCGTAGATTGCAAAATACGAAGTTTTTTTTAAGAATGTTAGCAAACGATTAACAAAATAAGGGAAGTAGGTATGATTTTGAAGAAGTCGGGCCGAATTTATTTTACACATTTTGACAAGAACAGCGGGCTGACAACTGGAGAACATTTAAATGAACCGTGTCTTTCATAGTCAGCCTCCATTTCTTTAGTAAATGTACTGCACTACTGAAAAACAAAGAGAATTGATTGAAATTTTTGCAAGAATCAAGGCATCATTGGGTCGTATGAATAACAACTAGCATTTGCTTTGAGCAAAAGGTTATAGCAAAGTATGATTAAAAACCTGGTTCGCTAAAGTAAGTTCGAAAATTCGAAATGTCAAATCTGACGAGTAAATTTTAATAAATAGTTCACACTCAATACTTCGCATGACACGAAGTAATTGCTGCTTTTTGTATGTCTTAACAGAATTTAAAATTTTTATAAAAAAAAAATCGACAATTCACAATGCTTTTCGAACATGTGAAAAGTTAGTGTTAGCTCTAGCTCCACCTCCAATCAGTTTTTATTCATACGAAACGTAGCAAATGCTTCGATTTTGACATTTCGTTTGAGTAAAAACAGTTGCTACGTTTTTTATACCACACCAAATTAACATGGTCTTCAGTAGTCAGCCGGAGGGGGATGAGACTAGAATAGTCAGAAAAATAATGTCTCATAAGGTCAGTCCCCTCTTAATTATTTAAGAAAAAATATTTTTAACATTTTAAGTTCAGAAACAAGAAAAACAAACTGTCAATAACGTAAAAATATTCACAAAATGCAAATACCTTAAATGGATAAGTATTTTTATCTCTTTTCCAAAATCACTTCTACTATTTTTTTTTGAATACCACTGGTTTACTGCACACATATTTTTAACGTGCGAAGCAGGACCAGGATTGTGGCACAGATAGAAGAAAAAGTTAGCCCAGGGCAGTGTGACCAATTTCGCATACTTCCTGCTAAATTTAGCCCCTTTTTCAAATCATGCACATTTTTTTTCCATTTTTTAGTAATACATATGTGACAATGACGTGGAAGTTCAACCCCGCCAATAGTAAGCCTCTGGAATATAAAGTACAGCTTTGTAGAGTTCTTGACCAAGTTAATGTTTATATGTAATTTGTGGAAATGGGGCCTTTTTTCGGGATAAAGCAATGAACTAATGCAGTCCCATTCAAACGCCTATGACCAAAAAGCCGGCTGGAAAACCATTTCAAAATCCTTTAGTCTTTCTTCCAAGCGAAAAATATTACTCCCTTGGCCAGTGTGACCAACTCAATATTTGGAATCATGCTAAGTACAGCAAAATACCAATTTCCATTTTTGTATAAAAACGTGCTAAAAATCGTGCTACCTATTTTTTGGAAATGAAAACTTGGTAAATACCCAAAAAATAACAAAAAAACTGTTTTTCAGAAAAAATGCGATATATGTATTTTACAAAAATGTGTGTTTAGAAATTGCAAGCATGCTGAATTCGTTAAATGGCTGTGCTCACTCTCAAATGAGAATTTTAATGACTTGTTCCACTAAAGTTCTTCTGCTTTGATTATATTTTATTATTTTAATTCATAATTTGGATAAAACGAAATCCTGATAACTTTTCCTGATATGAAAAATGCTTGCATGTTTTGAAAAAAGAGCCTAAAAATAAAATAGTACCGCTAAATTAGTCACAATTCATTTGGAACCTAGGTACAAACAGTGTTGTTATATCATGGGTTTTTTACGTGCCTATTTTGTGGAAATTTCGATGTCCGAAAAGCCTTTCGTTGGCAAAAAGGGAAAACGTAGCAAAATCGTGGGAATTTCAGGAATCGGACACAAAAAAACATTCAAACTATACATTATTGCTGAAATTTCTTCGAAACATCTACATTTCACCACGTTTATTTACACAATAAATATCAATAAAAAAGAGCTCATGTAAATCGCCTTTAAGGATTTTTTTAATAACAAAAATAATCTGATTTTCTTTCCGGTTAATACAAATTTTACATGTAAAAGTTAGGGAATTTAAAGGAGAATTTGAGGACGGTAAAAAGTTAAAAATGACCACGCTTCGTGGGAAAAATTAAGAGAAATGGGGTTAAAAAAGTGCGAGGCAGTCTTTTAGTACTTCTCGGAAAAAAAATTGGGTAGGTACCTATAAAAAAATTATGTAGGTAAGCAGCGGGACACTTAATACCACGAGACATAAGTCCCTTATGGACTTATAATTCACCGAAGTGCGATATAAAGGACTATTCACATGAGAGCGAATTGCGAACTGCGAATACGCGAATATTCGTAGTTTCTGACACTTCATTCACATGAAAACTGTTTTTGGTCGCAGATACACGCCTATCAGTTTCATTTTTAAAGGTTAAGTTCGAACGAATTTTTCATTCGTGGGTTTGTGGATCGTGGCTATTTTGTGTGGAATGTGGATAAAGTGTGACAGTTCGCGGCAAGAATTTTCAATTCGCGGGAAAATTACTTTAATTGTTAATTTAGCTGTTTAAATCAATTGAGAGTCATGTTTTTTTAGACAAGATGTTAGATTAATTAAATATAATGGTTTTGTGATAGAACAAATAACGATTTTCAATTCATAAATACAGTTAAAATGATTTGTCCGCAATTCGCCTATTCACAGTTCGCTCTTATGTCCAATAGTCCTTAGGTTCTAAAAACTAAAAACTGAAAAGAAATAGTACTGAAACAGAATAGTACTTTAATTACATTTATTTGTTTGTTCTTTATCACTTAGCAATTGATTTGGTTTGCTGTGTGTGCTGAGTTTCGTTTTTATTGCATTAATTACGGATTCAGCCTCCTCTTTTATGAGCCAGATATATTTCCGAAAATCCTCGGCATCGTAATCATTGACACAAGCCCTAGCTTTCGGTATAGTCAAAAACGAGGACCATGTTGATTCATCATCTGCTGATCCATCAGCTCTTAGATAAATTCAACTTTTAACGACGAAGTCATTAAAATGTCATCCACTTTACAAATGAAATCCATTTTTTGTTAGCTTCTTGCTAGATTTTAAATTCTATTTCACTTTTACTTATTCCCTGAACGATTAAATGTCAATTTTATGAAATTGAGCTAAAAAAAAAAAAAAAAATATATAGTTGGCGCAGTAGGTTCCGGAGAAACCCTAGGCCTAGGTTCTCACAACCATTCGTTTTGTGTGAGTTATTCATTTTTGGAACGAATGGAAGGGATCTACAATTTTATGCCGACTCCAAACGGCTAATTGAGAAGCTCTTTCAAGACAGTTATACTCTCGGATGTTTGTCAGACGTTCGCGAGAGGTGGCGTCCAACACACTAACCACTAAGCCACTGCGCCAATTGAGTTTTAGCCCGAGTTAAAATACTCCGCAGCAGCAATATCACTTTACTTCAATTGAAGTAGGTTAGGTTAGGTTAGGTTGAAATGGCTGTCGGCTAACTGGTTAGGTTAGTCGACACACTTAGACCATTATAAGGTCCCTTGTGATACCACGTGAATCTATAATTCATTCCTCCTACTCATTGAACCAATCGGAGCTTCTGATGAAGCGTAGTAGATTTCGGATGTCTATGTTTTTTAGATCGTTCAGATCACTAAGGTAGAAAGCTCCAAAGTGGAGTTTTCGTCTCTGTGAGAGAGCCGGACAAGTACAGAGAAGATGGAGAACAGTCTCCTCCTCCTCCTCGTCAAAACAGCTTCTGCAAAAATCATTAGAGAATACGCCAAGCCTTTTTGCATGCCTGCCGATAAGACAGTGTCCCGTGATGACACCTATTGTAGCACTAATATGCTTCCTATCGAGGGAGATCAGATGCCTAGAACGCTTTAGATCCAGCTTTGGCCAGATCTGCTTTGTCACTAGACAAGTCGAGCCGGTTGACCACCTAAGATTTGTTCTTTCGATAGCGTCCAGCTTTATTTTGAGTTTGCAAGTAGCGAGTGGAATACCTAAGGAATCCTTAATTGGGAGCAGAGGTATCGTAGTTCCGTGTTTGGCGAGTTCATCAGCCCTGCAGTTACCTGGAATGTCCCTATGCCCCGGCACCCAGCAAAGGTGAATGTTGAACTGCTCCGCCATCTCCATGAGAGACAAACGGCAGTCTTGGGCTGTTATGGAATTCGTGGAAACTGATTCCAGGCACTTGATAGCGGCTTGGCTATCAGAGAAGATACGGATATCTTTGGCAGATATCACGTTTTCCCTTAGCCAAGATAAGACCTCTTTTATCGCCATTATTTCCGCCTGAAAAACGCTACAGTGATCAGGAAGACGGAAGGAGAGACTAAGATTAAGTCTATTAGAGAAGACACCGCCACCAACACCGTCCACAGTTTTCGAACCATCTGTGTAGAAGTGGATCGATTCATCATCCACGGATGCTTCCTCCTCCCAGAATGATCTAGTAGGAATGGAGACCTGGAAGTTTTTATCAAATTGTAGTTCTGGTGTGGTGTAGTCGATGTTTACTGGAAGGTTCCTAATGTTGTTGAGGATAGCGGCATGGCCAGTTGTTTTGCTTGTCCATTGTGAAATAGCTTTGAGGCGTACGGCTGCCGAAGCTGCCGTTTGCCTGCTGAAGATGTCAATGGGTGTCAGATGAAACAGGATGTCAAGTGCAGCGGAGGGGGTGCTGCGAAGAGCTCCGCCGATGCACAAGCAAGCCGTTCTTTGGACTTTGCTTAATTTATCGCGATTAATCGCTTTTTCTAAGGCAGTCCACCAGACAACCACACCGTACGTGAGTATAGGTCTTATGACCGAGACATATAGCCAGTGAGTGACGCGGGGCTGTAAACCCCATTTGTTCCCTATGGCTTTTTTGCAAGAGAAAAGTGCCAAGTATATTTATATAAATTTTGGGAAAAAAAAAATTAAAATCTAGCATATTACTAACAAGACTTTATTTTAATAAAAAAATTGTTGATCTTAAAATGTTTTATGCATAAAACTAAAATGGAATGAAATATATAATTAAAACTATGATTTTGAAACCTACTTCGCTTTTTGGATCGAATCTACTTCGCTTTTTTTTTTAAAGTGGTAACGCTGCAGCTTAAGTGCAATCGGATTAAACGCCGACATGTTTAAAAAAAATGAGATGGACTTGGGTTTAATTTTTTGGTGTAAATAAAATGGCCGTCAGTGAAATAACCTCATAATTATGTTCGATTCATTTCAAAATAGTACAAATAGTACTCAAAATTGAGAAGTGGTACATGCGTACTCGGGAAAGACAAATAGTACAGAGTTCAGTACATAGGTACCTAGTAAGCCTAATTTTTTAACAGTGGTATGGACTTATATCCTACCGAAGTGAGATTGTAAGTGAATAAACACATTTATGGAAGTATGTCCCATTTAACAAGTTTTGTTTCTAAAGAAATGATGTATGTACTACCTATCTATATCTACCTGTTGCTTAAGTTAATTAAAATCAATAGCAGAGTTGCCTGACAGTTAAGTAACATCCAGCGCCTTTTATAAAGGGTTTCTCAATAAGATGTGTTATTGTGAAAGGATATGGTCCTGTATGCGTGCTCGTGGTGGCCATTTGGTTGATGTTGTCAAAAAATGAGATTTTTCTTTGAATACCAAAATAACAACTTTTAATGGAAAACCCTTTATGTAGTTCGGCCGATGGTTTATTTAATCTTGAACATTTTTGTTATTATTTGAAAAATGTTTAAAACGTAAATCAACAAAAAGTTTTTATTGAGAAAATTAAATTGACAAGTGTAATTTACTATTTTTCAATATAGGTAGGTACCTTTTTCATTAAGTTCAGACTATAGGTACCTACCTACAAAGCTACCTAAAAAACAAAATTATTAATAATTCTCTTTGCTACTTTATCTCCATGAATCTATTAATACACTGCATTTAATTAAAATCTTTATTATTAAATATCTATGTACCTAGTTAAATACCTTGTAATAAAACATTAACAGTCTATCAACCAATAATGTAACTACAGCTGCATGCATGTGTGTATAATAAATAAACCAAGACCTTCCACAATATGTTTTTCGATGTTTCGGCATTTCAGACTTATTGTAGCTTGTAGCATGGTTGGTTACTAAACATTGCGTTAACGCTTGGCTTTCGAACGTATTTTTGTCAATGTGGCTGTGTGCTCACTGCTCACCCACCTTATTTTCTGAAACACGTACAAGAAGCTTTTTGTCGTAATACCTCACACAAACACAGCTTGTGTAACCCCTCCCACATGAAGAATAAAGAGTTTAATAAATGTAGGTGAATGATGAAATTGAGTTCATACAGAGATATTTCAACACAAGTATACGCTGAAAGCTTTTACTATTTCCCATGCGCCATCGCCATCCAGCAAGATGAGATACCTACAAACAATATTGTGCTCTCTATTTTTCGTCTGTACTGTAATATTTTTCTTGCTTCAAGTCTTTATTCGCATGTGACGAAAGTGCATGGATACATATATGTATAGCCAAGTGGGGACGAGTATATATGAATGCATATAGAACCGAACACTATCTACATCCAATCAAGTATTTGTTGAAAACCAATGCATATTACAATAGCCACAGCGACAGACAAGCTTCATAAAACTAATTGTAACTAGGTCAGGGTGCATACCCATCATCTCTGCGTGCGCCGCTGGTGGGGTAATGCGTTGTCAGCAACACATTAATACGAACGATGGCAAAATATTTCTCTGTTTACAAAATGAGTATATAACGAAAGTAGTACAGGGTTATTGAGCGACCTATTAGCATACTTTTAACAATGACGGTTTTCATTGAGCTAAGGTTAACGTGTGCATATTGTTAAAATACGCAATATAACAGTGACGCAATTATCTTTGAAAACAAAAGTAACAATATTAAAACAAAGAACAAATATCTCTGCAGCTGGCTACGTGAAGAAATATGTTACTATTATTTATATATTTAATGCAAGGGATGGTGGAAAACCAAGGCCGGAAGGTACCTATGCACTAGGCAAAGACTCAATGCACCACAGATTGACCAAAACTTGCCATATTGTAGGTATAGTAAATTTTCAAAACGGGATACGTTCATAATATAGGTTCATGATCTCAAATTTTGAGTTCAATTTAGGTATACTTATTAAGACATTTTGGCATCGATGCTAACAGAGAGGGGCGTGTATGTGTAGGTATAAATGGATAAAGTTGAAACAGGGCTGGCCTAAAATATAAGAGTTTAGCAACCAATGGTGTTGCAAAGGGCCTAGCAGCGGTTTGCTGAAAAATGAACCAAAACTAGTAGAAGCTGTCTTTACAATGACGTAATTTCGCACACGATGGCAACGCAAAAGGCACAAAACATGTTGCAAGCATTTACTATAGGTACACCAGAGTTTCCACACTTTGAAGACAGTTTTTATCTCCAAAAGCATTCGAAACGTTTTCCCCTTTTTTGTCATAGTTTTACTTTAAATTAAAATAATTCATTCCGTTTTTTTATAATAATTAAAAAAAAAAGAATATATAATAACGATCAGTTAACTGAATCATACAAAAGGTTGAATTTGAAATGAATTCCTTTTCTATTAAGCTTAATACGCTGCTGGAGCTAAACTAAATTTTATCTGGTTTTCCTTCAAACATCAGCTAAGGTCTCAGCTAAATTTTGACATAAAGCAAGGCGCGGATAAGTGTCACTGAAAACAGTTGTTGTTCTTTTAAAATAATTTACTTCGAAAATTCAACACTCTCTGATTTCAACCATTTCCGATTTTAGGTCGAGGTTTTTATTAAAATTTAATAAAAAAAACACATCCTTGCTTACTTCTCCCATTCTCCGCAATACAAAATTGCAACAAAACAACAGAACATAACGATCTGTCAAAATTTAGCTTGAGAAAATGTACCGCCCATGGATGGGAAATTCCATTTTCCATTTGTACTGAAAACTGTTGTGAGATTGTACTGAAATGGAACCAAAAATGTACCGCCCATGGATGGGAAATTCCATTTTCCATTTGTACTGAAAACTGTTGTGAGATTGTACTGAAATGGAACCAAAAATGTACCGCCCATGGATGGGAAATTCCATTTTCCATTTGTACTGAAAACTGTTGTGAGATTGTACTGAAATGGAACCAAAAATGTACCGCCCATGGATGGGAAATTCCATTTTCCATTTGTACTGAAAACTATTGTGAGATTGTACTGAAATGGAACCAATTGTATTGAAAACATTTTTTCGTACAAAAAAGAGAATCAAAAATATTTTAATTTCAAAATCATAAACAAAAATAAATTAACTAAACGTTACATAATAAAAAAACTGTACACAAATACAAAAAAATTGTTTATATATTAATCTATGAGCTCTTAAGGCTTAATACTCTCATTTTCCCAATTCATATTTAAAATAAGGTAAATTTCACAAAAATAAACAATAATCTCTTCTTGCTTGCTGAATTCGTTAAATGGCTGTGTTCACTATCAAATGAGAATTGTAATGAATGGCTTGTTCACACTAAGGTTCGTCTACTTTTATTTTATTTTTTTAATTCATAATTTGGCTTAACGGAAATCCTGCTAATTTTTTCTGATACAGCATGAAATTATGCTAAAAAAAAATGCTTGCATGATTAAAAAAATAAAATAATCATACTAAATTTAGCAGAAAAGATCCTTAATTGCTGACACTGCCTGAGCTTGAAACTCATAACTCTCTTAAACTTAAAACAAATAGATCGTTATTTGACTTGATTTTCAATTTTTGTAAAAATGCAAATTGCAAGAGAATATGAAAGATTTAGATAATTTGTATCGAAATAAGGCAAATTGTTCTTTTGTACTTGAGCAAACTCATTTGTATCAAATTCGATACAATCGTATCGACTTTTCCATCCCTGGTACCGCCCCATTAAATGGGCACGCTAAATTTTGACAGATACATAAAGTACATTCTGAAACAAAAGTTTGATTATTTAGCTCCGTCAGCGTACCACTCAGCTAAATGGGTTCGCTAAAATTTAGCTCAGCTAAATTCATACGTAGACGAGTGATGGGCTATATTTTTGCACTTTGAAATTTGTTTGTACTGAAAATGCGTTTCAATTTTGCTTTTTTAGGTTAGGGTCTACGCTGCTGATCGAGGTAAATTCTAGCCGAGTTTAATGGGTCGGCACATTTTCGTGTTTTTTTTTTTTTTATTGCGGAAAAGTAACCATGGATGAGCTTTTTGAATGACGAGGTAGACGAGGATCGAGGAGTACTCAGAATCTGTAATGGTTGAAATACGAGACACTTGAATTTTCGGAGTAAGTTTTGTTTTTAAAGAACAAGAGGGCTTAATGCGCGGCGAAGCATAACAAAAGCGAACCTTAATTTCGACCGTGTTCGGTTTAGCTTATTCTCAAATCTTTATTTTTCCATCACTTTCCACTTACTATTTCCATTCTGACTTCCAATTTTTCATTTATTTTTCCAAATATTTGGCAGCTGTTTCCCGACACAACAATTATTTGTTTTTTTTGTGTTGCTGTACAAATTGATTGTGAATGTTTTAAATTTTGTGTTAAATTAAAAAAATAAATGGATTTAATTTGTCTATTTTTGTATTCGGGAAATGTGGGAGGAAGGGAAGAAAATGAGAAAATAAACGTTCAAAGGGGATTGTTGAGTGCAGCAAATTGTTGAAAAAATTGTTGTACGTTTTTGACTAGGTAATTTTTTAAAAACTAAATTCAATTAATAAGACATTTTTAATTGCACAATGAATGTTTCAGCAATTTCAAAAAAATGATAAATGAAGTTGGGAAAGTACTTTCGCTTTCCATATGGTCGAATGAAAAGCGAATCGTTTTTGGAAATACAAAATTTCAAATCCGCCATCAAAAGAAATCTGCCGCGCTTTCTGGAATAGGACCCAGCTGTTTCTGAGACACTTATTAACAGCTATGACAAAATTGACTTCAATTATAAATAAATATAACCTTTTCTTTGACTAAATAAAGGGAGACAAGATGGCAATGATACTTTTTTCGTTTGTTATGTTTCAGCAGATGTCAAAGTCACCAATGACATCCAGCTGCCAAAATATTCTTCCTGCTTCTTTTTTTTATTTTTATTTTATAATTAACACGCGCTTAAGAGGTTGTGACTACTCTTATAGTGAAATGTGATGTGATTTACACAGCGCGGGCATTAAGGAAATTGGGATAGAGGAGTTAGGAGATACAGATACCGATGCACATTGGTCTTAAATTTCTGTAAATTGCATTGGGGAGGAAAGACAGAGCTGGGCAAGGCATTGCACATTCGCGTTGTACGGTTGATGAAAGAGTCTCTGTATTTCATAGTTCGTCCGAAGATAGGCTGAATGGTAAACTGATGGGCATTCCTAGCATGGCGAGTATTGTGGTTGAGTTGCTGAAGGGGAGGAATGCAGTTGGCTGTCAAAATATTCATCCAGCTGTCATAATATTCAGTAGTTTTGGCGAAACACAAATTTTATTTGCCAACCATTGTTCCGAGCCGGAAATTCTTATGAAGGAACGAGTAGTGGTTTGTTGCTAAACTCAACTGGTCAAATTGTCTACAAAATCTCTCTGTGGTGATGTCATTTGTAGAGACTATTGCTGCATTTACACCATTACACATTCCTCACACGGAAGATAAAAGAAATGCCCAATACTAAATAGCAGTCTGACTGAAAGGTACCTAGCACGCAAAAAAAAAGTGACACGTATTTTGGTCGGCCATCTTGTTTACGTGGTGGAATTATAGAAAAGCTGCTCCGCTGTTAATATTTTTATAGCGATGGTAAGCGAAATTTTGCGTTCCTTTAAAACATAATGGCTTCCGGAAGTGATGAATGGACAATTATTTACTTATTTCGTATAAATTGATTTATGAAACTTAACAGTCTCATTGCACATGTTTTAAATTGAAAATAGAAATGTTTTCAAGTGATTGCAGAAATATTGGTCGCCGGAACTTGTTTATTTCCGCTTCACGTATCTATAATTATGGGTAGTACATCCACGACACCTTAGGCGTCTGATTTGTGATCTCATTCTTAAGCCTTTATTAGCATTGGACGCGGACAAAGGGATCTCTCTGTCCCGTCTTTTGCAAAAATCCGCGTGCGTGATGGTGTAAATGCAGTTTATAGGTAGCCGATTTACTGATTAAAAGATCGGCTTTCTCTTTATATTTGATATTAAAAAAAATACTTTTATGTACATCTTAATCCAGAAAAAGTTGAGCTACTTCTAGCCACGACCTTAACACCTATACGTGCCAAGAATAACTATATATTTGAAACTCTGAAAAATGACAACTACATATTATTATTACTAAATTTTTTTTTCACATTTAAGCCTAGTATCCTGTATCCTTATCTCCTATACATATATTTATTCAAGGATAATATTCATATGAGAACGAATTGCGAACTGCGAACAAATGAATATTTGTAGCTTCTGACATTCTATTCAAATGAAAACTTTTTTTAGTCGGCTATACCCACGATTTAGCTTCATTATTATTCAAGGTTAAAATCGGACGAATTTTTTATTCGTGTGTTTGTGGATCATCGCGACTCAATTAGTTATGTGGATTGTGAAAAAAGTGTTACAGTTCGCTGCAAGAATTTTTAATTTGATGGAAAATTGCTATAATTGTAATTTTGGTATTTAAATCAATTGAGGCTCAGTTTTTTTTTAGACTAGATGTTGCTACTACAGAAATTATTTCAGCTGCTGCAGCAATGATAGTAAATTCTTCAAATTTTCTTATATCCATTGTTTTGGAGACATTCAAATATTGCGATGTCTTTGAAGTTGCGCGTTTAATTAAAATGACGTTTACTGACATCTGCTAAGAATATTGGTTTTTGTCCCATCTCATGATTAATAAGTAACCAACTATTTATCTTTGGTGTGGTGAAACGAGGTGGAGACTAGGGAGAGTGACGCTAAGCTTAAGTGAAAAAATAAAAACTAATAAAAACTTGTGGAAAAACCTTAAGTTACTGCCAACGATCCTTCAGATAGTTTGGAATTTGAATGATTAAAGAAGAACAAGATTTGCGCTATTCGAATAAATTTATTTTATTGTTATAGGTGAACTTAATAATTTCCTTTTCATAATGTTTTCTTTTTTTATATTTACATAACAGAAAAGTTATAATTCTCTTTTTTAAAGGTGAACGACTTTTATTAAAACAAAATGTAAATTAGTTAAAAAAAATACCCTACATATGATACAAATCTACATGGGCAGTAAAATGTAGTTCAGGACCTTAAAAAATAGTAATCTTTATTTGTTAGTGCAAAGAAATATTTATAAAATGCCCATACACCACTTTTAACTTAATTTATTTTGCAACTTATTTCCAAAGTACAGTCCGAGATGACACGTGGCCATCAATTTAAAATACATAATATACAACCATTGAATTAATTATTTTACAAATTTATTCTTTATTTTCTTGATTTTGTTTTTATTATTTCTACTCCTGAAAATTGTTCAAAATATGGCCAATTCAAGCTTAAACAAAATATTAAAATACAAAAAATTGAAAATTATGAATTTAGTTGACTTACCGTTAATTCGTTCTACTTCGCTAATATCCAAATCAATCATATCATCCGATGACGTGGAATCGGAATCATTACTTAATCTTGAAGTTTCATTTCCCAACTGCGAGAGTTTAGCCTCTTTTGCAGAGGGATCTGTATTTGAGGTATCCATTTCCAAGTGGAAAACTGGCATTTCAAAGGGCGGGTGCGTTGCACTATTATTTTTATAATTATTGGTATTATCAGTAGATGGTTCGCTAACACAATTAGAAAAGCTATTATGGCTACTGTCTTGTACTGGTTTGCTATAACTAAATACATTTTTTTCGCTTAAACGTTCGTCAATGACTGGCTTTCGAAATGTATTATAATGTACTTGCGAATCTGGCAATTGCTGGTTGTGCTGAATATCAAAGTTGGTTTCTGATCGAAAAATTAGACCATTAAAAGTGGATTCATCAGAACTTTCTGTTGTTGTTGTAACAGTCGGTTGGAAATAGTTATCTATTCTCTTAAAAGAATGCTCTTCTTTTATATTATGTTCGACGTTCTCATTGTGTGTGTTTTCGAAGTGAATATTTTTCTGGCCAATATTTAAACAAGAACCTGAAAATTTAGCCTCACATGCCGCTGCCGTTAGTGTCGAATCTGTCGAACAAGTTTGAGATAAAGACACGTATTTCTCAAGTTGATCATTACTTTGATTTTCAAACTTTCCCAGGGAGTGTCTTCTCAAACTAATCAGATCTTCCTTATTTTCAATATGATCGTGATTCGTCGGAATAGTTGTGGTGCAAGATAAAAGCTGTTCTTTTTGATGGTTATTGAATGTTTGAACAACAGTCGAAAAATCGTCCATTTTTGTTTTAATGACTAAGTATGTTGAATATCCATAACAGCTTTGGAATTGGAAATGGAGTTTTCTAAAATAAAAGAATTCAATAATGACGAATCAAAATATAGCACTACCTTTACAAAAAGCTTAGGTAAATATTTAAATATAATCTATAAGAAATATAAGATATTAGTAGAGAAATGTCCATTTTTTTGGTTATTTCCGTTTATTATTGCCTTCTTTACTTTACAGTGTTGTTATTCTACTCCGTGTTATTACTCTGACCATCTTCCCTTCCCCTCATTCTAAGTGAGTCCTTCTAGACAGCCTTGAAATCAATCTTGGTCTTAAAATGTCGCTTATGAATTAAAAAGTTAGTATGTATATAAAAAAAAACTAACCTTTAACTTTTCTAAAATTAAAATTAATAGTTGGCGCAACAGGTCCGGAGAGGCCCAAGGCCTAGCTTCTCACAACCATTCGATTTGTGTGAGTTTTTCATTTTTGGAACGAATGGAAGGGATCTACAATTTTATGCCGACTCCAAACGGCTATTTGAGAAGCTTTTTCAAGACATTTATACTCTCGGATGTTTGTCAGACGTTCGCGAGAGGTGGCGCAGTGGAAAAAACTCTAAGTTGGAATTTGGATTTTTGCGGGATTCCAACCTCGATCCCTCGCTTAGTAGTCCAACACACTAACCACTAAGCCACTGCGCCTACCTTTTCTAAAATAAGAACTTAAAAAAACTTTTTCACGAAAGAAATTAATAAATTCTTTTTCTATAAGATTTAAAGATAATTTTGTATGTTCTTTTTATAAACTAACTTTACAATTCATAAGCAACATTTTAAGATCAAGATTAAGTTCAACCATCAAGTTGAAGTGGTGAAAAAAGCAATAGAACATCTTTACGGTTTCTCTCTCTTTACGTATGGCTATAACTGGGGCTCAAAAGGGGACGTTCAAGTATTTAGTTTATGTGGTATTCGATTGAGCGCTTTCAGAGCACTTTTTATGTTCGTTTGGTACAAAGAAAATTAATCTTTATCAGATTTCAGAGCACTTCTGGGAATCTGGATTTTTTTGACAACTGGTTGATTTTGTTTAGGTTTTCGTGAATTTTTTTCTACAGCAAAGAAAGGCATTGCCTCGGGTGAATCTATTTACCTATGTAAATTTTTTATGTATAAATATTTAGAAATAAATCGGGACGCAAATTTCGAATGTTCTAATATAAAATTTAGCCAGTCAATGGAAAACGCTTTGAAACGTCGAATCGCACGAATATCAACACAAAAAAGAGCAAGTGACGTTTTTATGTTCGATTAGGCACACGAACACCCCATTAGTAACGTCGTTTTCCTTTGAGATTTTCAGATTTTGCTCTCAGATTTCAGGTTTTTCGTACCCAATGCAACATAAAACGATATTTGTCTTCCTTTGCATTTGTGGTTGTGCATGTTTTAAGAGTCAGCTCTTCTTAAATTGTAATTTGTGTTTATAAAAATCCATTCAATTTATGTTGATATCCATTGCAGAGGCCAAATGTAAATTTGTCTCTACTTTGCATTTTCACAGACTTGTCTAAAAATGTAGGTAATAATGACAAATGTTTTAGTGTAAGTGCAAGTAGGTGTAAATCTCGCTCAGAAATCGAGATTCGCTCGATATGCTCTGAATCTGAAAAGAAGTGTTTTTTCTGCCCCAATGGAAGTTGAAATTTAAATTTATTTTATTAAGTCTTCATAATTACAAGTTGCTTAAAATTAGTATACAATTTTTTTCTTGTTTCTTGTAGTATAGAAAGAGAGGCTGTAAAAGTATGGCCATCTCATTAAGGTACGTCATACATAGGTATATCTTTAAATGCCCACTTGGCTTGAGTTTTTCTTTTATATTACAGAGAAAGATTGGTCTTGCTTACGGAACGTTGTACGTTTACATTGAAGAACGTCTATCACAAAAAGTTAAAAACTAAATAAGACTAAGGTGGGATCGAGGATGAGGAGGGAGAATTAAGGATGAGGAGGGAGAATTGAAGATGAGGAGGGAGAATTGAGGATAATATCATGTCGAGATTTCCGTAGGCGAAATGGCGTTAGCAAAGCTACCACCTTTGACGAGGTTAGTTCCTTTTTAACTGTCCCAATGGAAAACGACATATGTCTGACAGCTGTCTGAATCGATGTATCCTTGTTTTGATTGGCTAAAATCGGTCATATGAGCAGCTGTTTCAGTTAACGTTTGTGGATGGTTTTTTTTGTTAAAAATTACCCATCCCAGACCTAAAATTTCCTCTTTTCCCCATTATTCGTGGTGGTATTCCCCAAATTTTTCACCCAAGGAGTTTTTTGCAATTAAAAAATTGGCGAATCTTTTAATCAGCTATGGGGCAGTTCGCAACAAGATTTTAGATTAGATTAGATTTAGATTTATTGTTTTCTTGTTTATAATACAAATTTATGTTTCAAAAAAATCATTAAGCATGGCTTTGCCTTCTGCCTGAGATTAGTTCGCAACAATGTCAGTGTCAAAAAAGAAGAAAAACCCAAGTGATAGCTAAAAACTTGTAGGGAAACAAAACATATTTTACAGGACAGTAGCATAGTTATTTTAAAAATTTACTGAAAAGTTTATAATAAAGTGGAAAAACAAGATAAAATCATTGTAGAAATAAAAAAATATGTTTATCAATCGTGTTTGGTAACAGCTGAGAAGTTAAAGAAGTGCGCTTTTTAGCAATATGTGAACAAATAACTACTCTGGCCATTACAAACCAACTTTGTTATCCTACAAGTTTTTTTGATGGGCTTCGCGAAACACGCTTTTGTTTTCGTGAAGGCGTTCAGTCGACTAGTTCCTCATTTCCTGATTACGTTTTTTTATTTATCAACACTTTTTTTTTAAGGAACTGATGTTATAATTTTGAGACAAATGTCAGCCATTTCTCGTCGGTTCGGATCATTGAGCCAAAGCTAAAATACTTGAACCAAATTACCCAATAGGGAACTTCAGCACAACCCTCGTTCCATTTAAAAGGGAATGGGGACGTTCAAGCACCTAGTTTAGTAAATCTGACAGCAGCAGCTGTCTGCATAGATGTATCTCGGTTTTGATTGACTGAAATCGGTCATTTATGAGCAGCTGTTACATTTGATGTTTATGGAGGGGTAGCCGACGAATCTAGTCAAGAAATTCGTGACTGGGTACTAAGCTGACAGTGCGACTAAGTTGCAATTTGACACTTTTTTCGAGAGCCTGGCACAATTGTTTGCCCCTTTTTTAGTTAAAAAAGGCGGTTCAGAATTGTTTCAAATGCTGTTATTTCCAAATAAAAACCTTTAAAATGTAGCACAACAATGTTATAGCGTTTAGCGAGCCAATGTTTGTTAAAATTTAACCAGAAATGACGCTTTTTTCTCATTGGCCCTTTTTCTTGGGACATTTAAGAATTCTCCATCGGTCACACTGTGTGGCTGACGTTCCCGACCAATCTAGTTTCAGCGTTCAGGGTGCATCTTTATACAGACCAATCTAATCGACTTAAGATAACTAGATTCTTGAATGCGCCATTCTTAGTGGACGGGTAAAATCTTGCTATCTTTTATGTATTTTTTGAGTTAAGGAACGTAAAAATTGAAGTAAAAATTCGTTTAATTTAAAATCAAAGGAACAGCCCTATTGGAACCACGGTCGATTGACAAGTGATGTCAGTCAATTTAATGACATCCAATTTTACAAAAATTGCGTATCTCATTTTTCGAAATGAACACGTCACTCATCAGGTATAAATTTTAAAACCAGAAGTCCACAAGGAAACCTGGCTTCGGGAACAATTTGTAAAGGGTGATTTTTTAGCTGGTTTGGTTTTGGCAACACTGGTTTTGACAGCTGACGTGTGTTTAGTACCTTGTGTCACTGTCAAACAGCTTCAGTTTGGTTTGCAATCTAACCATGGATCGTCTTACAAATGAACAACGCTTGCAAATTATTGAATTTTACTATCAAAACTCATGCTCGGTTCGAAATGTTCATCGCGCGCTGCTTCCATTTTATGATCGGCATTCTCGACCTTCTGAGCAGTCTATTCGGAAGATTGTGACCAAATTTCGCACCAAATTTACTTTGTTGGACATTAAACCACCAACACGTTTACGTACTGTGCGTAGTGAAGAAAATATTGCGGCCGTATCAGCTAGTGTGACAGACCGCGAAATGTCGATTCGGCGCCGTTCCCAGCAGTTAGGCCTTTGTTACAGCACTACGTGGACAATTTTGCGGAAGGATTTGTGCGTAAAGCCTTTTAAGATACAGCTTGTGCAAGAACTAAGGCCAGCCGACCTACCACAACGCCGAATTTTTGGTGAATGGGCTCTTGGAAAGCTGGCCGAGGATCCGCTTTTTTATCGAAAAATTGTGTTCAGCGATGAGGCTCATTTTTGGTTGAATGGGTACGTAAATAAGCAAAATTGCCGCATTTGGAGTGAAGATCAGCCAGAAGCATTGCAACAGCTACCAATGCATCCCGAAAAAGCCACTGTTTGGTGCGGTTTATGGGCCGGCGGCATTATTGGGCCATATTTCTTCAAAGATGATGCGAACCGCAGCGTTACTGTCAATGGTGAACGCTACCGAGCGATGATAACAAACTTTTTTTTGCCCGAAATGGAAGTTCTTGACTTGCATGATATGTGGTTTCAACAAGACGGTGCCACATGCCACACAGCACGCGAAACAATGGCGCAATTGCGAGGCGAGTTTGGTGAACAGTTAATTTCACGTTTCGGGCCGGTCAATTGGCCGTGTTTTTTTTTTTTTAAAGTTCTAAACCTCTTAAAAAATCACCCGTTACAACCCAGTCCGTAATTTTTGTCATTATTCCAAGCAAATGCAGACGAATGTGAATACCAATTAATGACAGAACAATTTTTAGTTTTTCGTTCATACCTACCTCGTGCGGATTAAACATAACAAAATTTAAATATGAAAGCAGAATCTGACTAAAAATCGAATACGAGTACTACACATTACACAAGCCACAAAACAAGCTTTTTCGACGAATTACATAAGATTGCACAATTGACTTTATTTTGTAGGGTTTTATGTATTTTAAAATAATTTTCTCGCGCTTATTTTTCTCTTCTGACCAATTCTTCTTTTATTTAGTTTTCAACTGCCGAACAAAATGCCAACATGTCATACAAACTGGCGTCAAATTTCTCAGTTCTAGATAAAGGCTAAATCTCATATTCGTTATAGACGCTACACGGCTTTGTGAATATTTTCATATGGCTCGCACATTTCTGTATCCAGCCTGTAACAAAATGTGTTCAGACATTGAAGCAGCATTCAAAAACCGTTTACCTCGAAAATGTGTCTGAAAAACAAAATGTTTTGTTGTGCAAATCAACCTAGCCAGGTATTGAAAATGAAATCTAAATCGAAACTCAACGCTAAAGAGGCAAAATATAGGAGTCATCAGTCAACTATGTATGTACTATGAAATAAATTTAATAGTATAAACGAGTATAGATACCTAACCTATACACACTTTTTAGCAACACAAAGCGGGAGCTTTTAACAACATACCGTCATATCTAATCTACATCCATACATATATTATACTCTCCATGCAGTTCATGGAAATGTTTTCCAATAATACATATTATTTCGTTAAACATTAACCGACTTTAATAATTTTATATTAAACTATGAGGAGAGGACGTACCAACTAAAATAAAGCAGCAACCAGCACAGAATATATTTAATTGTCGGTGGTATGTTTTAATAATAAAGAGGCGAGAACGGAAACAATATCATTGTTCATAACACGGCATTAGTTCGCGAAACTTTATTTTTGCAGAATTTATATTAGATTCACTTTAAAATTCGTTTTCATTTTATTTATGGCTACATAACTAGACCAATAAAACTGTTGCACAAATTGGAGCTTTATTTTTTAAGTAGGTAAGGAGAAATGGGCACACCGTGACACAATAAGGTAACGAAAAAATGGAACGCAATAGAGTTTATACTGAAAATGAAACGCGTATAACCCATAATTACACTACGAACAATATAACATTGTCGATATTTATTATTTAACTATTATTTTCCGTATTTTTTTATTATTATTATTATTCCTTCTTAAATGTAGGTTTGTAGGCCAAACACACTCATACTATAAAACGACCTAACCAGAATAGAATAATGGGATACTTCCCTTGTTCTTGGCCGTCAATATCATTTGATGAACAAGGACGGCATATAATCAAAAAAAAAAACCCAAAACGTTACGTTACCCACAATAAAATAGCTTTACATGATAAAGCTTCCTTTACGTTTCGGACTAGCATATGCCAACAAAGCTCTTTAGGGGTTTGTTCAAAAAGTAAGTAAAATATATGTAAAATATATGCGTTTTCTAATAAATTTAATACTTTTTTTTTACTAAAGAGGGAAGAGAAAAATTCGTTTGTGCGAAGTGGATACTAATAAAGGCGTTAGGCTAGAATGATATAGCAAAAAGGACGCCTACAGTGTCACCGGCATTCCACCCATAAATATAACCATATCAAAAGGATACTAGCGTGAGTTCCGGCGAAAATTTTCTTTATAATTAGTTGAAAAAGTTTTCATTACTATTTAAAAAATATCATTCGAAAGTAATAATTAGTTTCAGTAATTTTTAGCCAACTACACTTGCATAAATTTAGAGAAATAAACGAATAATTATGAGTTTACTACTTCCGGAAACCATTTTGTTTTTTAGGAAAAGAATTTCCGTAAATCGATATAAAGATATCAACATGTAAAGCTTTCATACAATTCTTACCAGACCAACAAATTGCCAACCAAAGCTGCTGTCACTTACAATCATTCGTCTATTTGTTTATTGTGTATTCCTTTAACCTTCCGTGATAGGAATACATCATTAGGGAGAACGAACCATTCAACTTGGGGGTCAATTCTCGTTCTGTGAAAAAGTGAAACGAAAATGTTTTGACCCTTTCACTGCAATTTTGATTCTTGTTCTATGAAAAGGTGAAACGAAACGTCAACATTTGTCATATGAATAATTTCTTTTCACGGCCCCATTTGCAAGTGAATGCTTTTAGTGAGAGTTTGAAAATTTACAACCATCTTTCATATAACAGAGTGTGCGATATTGAATTCACCACGATATTTTCACTTATTGAACGAGAATCGCATTTTAGTACAAAGTGAATCGAAAAAATGAAAGCAATGCGTGAAACTATTTATTCGATTCACTCTTTCATAGAACCAGAATTGACCCCCCGGACAATAAAAACCAACATTTCCGTCCACCTGACTATAATGAAGTGCGGATAGCAAATATGCATGTCTAAATCCAACCAGGCTGCTGGAGCTGCGGTTGAGAACTTCCCTAACATTGCATAAAAGAAATCCAAGAAGTCTAGATCCATACTCACCATTCTTTTATCGATTTTAAGGTCGCTTATTAAATTGTGTAAAGCTCCCCAGCCAATACCAGCGGCTTAATTTTCCAAAAATCTATCAACTGCTTGCATACGTTGGGAATATTGGCATCACTGGTTGAATATAGCGAACTGTCACTGTTGCATTTGCAAATGATTAAAATAGAACAAGAACAAACAAATTCAGTAGGTACAAGAAAGAAGAAAACCATTATTGAGTTTCAAGCTGCCAGCTGGCATACAAATTATGTGACCGTATCGGGCAATGTATGAATTTAGTTAAATTTTCACATTTCGCTATAATTATAAGAAGAATAATTGAATTGGAAAGTACCTATTACCAACGATAATTAAATTGCCATGGAGATGACGTTTGTCAAATCGTTGTTTGTGTGCAAATCTGAGAAAATTTTTTATTTTTCAGTGATGTTTTCTTTGCATTCGAAAATAAAAAAACAAACTCGATCAATAGTTGACTTCTTTCAAAATCAATTTATCGAATTGCCCAACTAAAAAAGACATTAGAGTTAAATAACATAAAATACTTTACAGTCGCATATTGTTTTTTTCTATTTCGTTTTTTGATGAGCGTACCTACTATAGAATTAATTAAAATTTGAGCGATTTATCGACGATGTGCTTGTGGTATCAGACTAACAAGGCTAGAAATTCGAACGCGCACCCATCGGTATTGAAAACTTGAAGAGTGCGAGCTTCGCCTTAGAATAGAAAGTAGAACATTTATATACAAATATCGCAGGCTATTTACTTGGCCTAGTGCTGCCTATCTATGTTGCAATAATTTACGTATAGGAACAGTAGGATGGTTCAATGTCCATTCCATATACTGCACTCTCTATGTTCATAGTCCAAGTCCACTCAATAGTAAAAGTGCAATAGTAAAAGTAATACCGTCTTTGGAATAGTGCATCTTAAGAATACAGTTTTTAGAATATTATAGTAATGGCTTTCCTAAACAAAGTAAGTACAAATAATAGAAGAGTAACCTCTGTCATATCCATTAGTTTGTTAATATTATATTTTTGTTTGCATTACAGGTCCTAGGTTCATCCCTTAGGTATGCAGCTCGTAGGAGATATTCTGCTGCAGGACCTAGTTTTGCCTTAAACGATGAACAGAAACAAATGCAAGATATTGCTCGTAAATTCGCTCGAGAGGAAATTATACCTGTTGCAGCGAAATACGATAAAAGTGGTGAATACCCGTGGGATATAGTGAAAAAGGCATGGAGCATTGGGTTACTAAATAACCATATTCCTCAAGAGTTTGGTGGTCTCGGATTAGATGTTTTCACAACTTGTACCATTGCAGAGGAACTGGCCTATGGATGTACGGGCATAATGACTGCCATGGAAGCTAGCTCGTTAGGGGTAAGATTTTGGATTGTGGTCCAATGTTCCTTAAGAATTTTGATCTATCGTAGGTATATTTCTAATTTACGTAATTTTTACCCATACTTTTACAATAAAAATATTATTTATATGGCAGATCAGCCCTTGTGGTGTGTATTTGTCTGCTCATTTTTTTTCTACAATGGTTTCAAAAAACATCTATACTAACAAAGCAAATTAGACGAATGACTAATAATTTACACAGTGAAAGAGTGAAATAAACCGATTGTATATTCGTTGTGTGGCTTGACTTTTGTCAACGTTTTCCAAGTTCCCACTTGCTATGTAGTGTGTGGCGCCGAAAGCAGTTTAGCAACGTTGTGAGGAACCTGTTCAGTATCGACACAAGTCATGTTTATTCATTATCCCCAGAACCCTAACGCTCAGAATTTGCCAACTTTAAAGCTTACTTCGGAGTTCGACAAATATAGAGAAAGAATGGAACGGAGAAATCGAAATAGGGACAAACATTTAATTTTCCAAATAAAATAACATTATTCGGTATAAAAACTATTTTTTTTTTTATGAAGAACCCAATTCGTACTTTAGTAGGTACACAAAACCTCAAAAAATACTACCTAAAAATAGCTGCAAAAATATTCTCTCGCATAACCAAGATTAACAATTAACCGCAATGTACGTTACTCTATATTTTACAATGAGTGATCATCGGGAAAGACAACAGGCGAACTAACATTGGGAAAGACGAAGACTTTGTCCCAAATGTATCGTGTTGGCAACCGTGATGCTGCTGTCAAGTCAAGTCGCATAAATACCTAGCGGGAGTCTCCGAAATGTCAAATAGTTAAATTTATTGTAGCTGTGTATATAGCGTGTTGCAAATTATTTTTCCCTGATGAGATATTTGAGACAAAAAAAAAAAAAAAAAAAATCCTTATCTCAGTAACGTTGAACAGAGTAAAGTGGGTTAATGCCAAATATAACAATTTAGAGTTATCAGGAAATTTCTACCTGATCGATCGCCATAATGACGTAGAGATATAATTTTAATTGAAAAGTTCAGATTAATCTGAGTCAGTTCATGTTGAATCAGATGTAGTATTGCAGTATCAACTAGCTCCTCATATTCCTTATCCATTCCCTTTAAAATTTGTTATCTTCGTTATCTGATTTGAGTGTGAGAAATTTATCAATTTAAATAAATTCAGCGTGAACGCAGGTGGAACTACTGATGGTCATCATGTTAACGATACAGTTCGGCTGTAGTGTCCATATCCCATTCTTAAGCAATGATATCTCCAAGTTGTGTCTGCCACAAATCACGTTGAATCCAGCTGTTGCCAGTGTTAAGTGAATGCAGGCGATTTCTGCTAGTTATACTGTCGCATCGCGATGTGAACACTTTGTATACAGTGAAAAGAAATAAAAAAATATTGAATATAAAAATATTTTTATTAATAAGATTCAATTTGTATTTGCAGCAAACTCCGGTGCTATTATCGGGAAATGCTGAGCAAAAAAAGAAATATCTCGGACGATTACTGGAAGAACCACTTGTTGCTGCATACTGTGTTACAGAACCAGGGGCAGGTTCAGATGTAAACGGAGTTAAGACAAAAGCTGTAAAGAAGGGCGACGAATACATTTTGAATGGACAAAAAATGTGGATTACAAATGGCGGTGTAGCTAATTGGTATTTTGTTCTCGCCCGCACAAACCCTGACCCGAAAGCGCCTGCTAACGAAGCTTTTACAGGGTTTATAGTGGAACGAGACACACCTGGACTCACACCTGGTCGTAAAGAACAAAACATGGGTCAAAGAGCGTCTGATACTCGCGGAATAACTTTTGAAGACGTGAGAGTCCCCAAAGAAAATGTCTTAATCGGAGAAGGTGCCGGGTTCAAAATTGCTATGGGAACTTTCGACAAAACCCGCCCACCAGTAGCGGCTGGAGCTGTGGGCTTAGCTCAGCGCTGTATGGATGAAGCATTAAAGTACGCTTTGGAAAGAAAAACATTCGGCGTTCCAATAGCATATCATCAGGCAGTTGCTTTTATTTTAGCAGACATGGCGATTGGAGTCGAAACGGCTAGATTAGCGTACAGACTTTCAGCTTGGGAAGTCGATCAAGGTACATTTTACATAAACTTAAGGATGATAATTATTATTCTGTTTTGCGGAACGAGATGACTGTTCGTTTTTTTATTGACTGTTGTCTGTTTTATTTTTAAAATCACATACTTAATAATTTTGTTCCCCGAAGTTCGCAATGCTACAATTAGTTTGAAATTTGAGAAATTCCTTTCGTTGTTAATTTTAAATTGTTCTTATCGGTGAAATTCTCTTTCTATTTTCACCACCCACCCTTTCGATTTTGGAACATTTTCAACCAAGTCGAGTGTTCCGCTTTCCTTAATACAGATTATAACATGTTGATTTCGTTTTGCAAAATATTTTTAAAAATATATAATGTATGTTTATTTTTTTCTTTTTATTACACTACAGGCCGCCGTAACAGCTACTACGCGTCGATAGCCAAATGCCATGCAGCAGATGTTGCAAACAAAATTGCATCTGACGCTGTTCAAATATTTGGTGGAAATGGATTTAATACCGATTATCCAGTGGAAAAATTGATGCGGGACGCAAAGATTTATCAAATTTATGAAGGAACTTCGCAAATTCAGCGCCTTATTATATCAAGAAATATGTTCGAAAAGGCTAAGGAAACATCTTCATAGAAAAGCTTGGGTGAACAAATGTCACATATTAACAACAAATCTTTTTTTCGTTACAATAAAACATGTGCCTTATTTTTACGTTTTATTGTATTTATTTGTAGAGTACTACGTCCGTAATTCATTCTTTATTCCCGTAGGTTGCATTCAAACTGTTATACGACCTGTGCCAAGTAGATATCAACTTAACTGCCAGCCCAACAATAGCTCCCTGCGCGTTACAGCTTAAAGCCTACTATGCAGTTCACGTGAAATCGAATTCATTGATTTTTTTTTTACCGCGAAATGTCAACATGGACTCCACGTGAAAATTTACTGTTATTTTTAAGTTTTCGAGGTTGATAAGTCTACTTTTGTGCATTCGAGAAAACTTTTTGAACTCAATTTCCAACCATTTCAATAGTTTCTTTTCTATGTAGATCAGCGTTACGTATGTACGAATTTGCTTGTATAGCAATGGGTCTATTTCCTAACCGGGGGACGTTCAAGTATTTAGTTTAGTAAGTCTGACAGCTGTCTAACTTGATGTATCTCGGTTTTGATTGGCTGAAATCAGTCATGAATCAGTTGACGTTTAGGGAGGGGTAGCCGACGAATGTAATCAAGAAATTCGTGACTGAGTACTAAGTTGACAGTTGGACTTAATAGGTCTGTTCCTTTACTTTTGTAGTAAGAATGGAAAAGACTGTCAAAATGGCAGTGGTGGGGATAAATTCTCTCACAGAGAGAGACGCTTACGAAAAAGTTAAGGAACGCTTTTGTAGTATTTTATGAAAAATGACAGATACATAAATCAAATATTCAAAAAATTGTACGAAAAGTCGTTAAAATGTCGAGGAATTTGTTAATTTACTAAGAAAATTAGTTCTATCATTTATTTTCAACTTTATTTAAATGAATCTGAGTATGTGGAAGAGTTTGTACTGATTGAACTACAAGCATTCGAGAAGAGGAAAAAGCGACACTGCATTAAGAATTAAATGGAAGTGATTGTACCTTGTTACAGTAACGAAGAATTTCGACGCCAATATCGTAAAGAATCTTAAAGAGAACATTCAATTTTATTTTGCCGCCTGTTGATACCATTCTAATAAGCAAGAAGTCAAAAATTAATCAACGCATATGCCAAATGGGACAACAAATTTCAAATCAGCTGTTAGTTGTAAGGTGACTGACATCTTTTTCACTTCTTACACCAAGAAATTTGTTGAGTAAAAATTCGTAAGATTCTCAGTGGAGGGGTAATATCTTGCTCTCTCGATGACGGTCTCTTTTACGAATTTTTTGAGTTAAGGAACGGCATTGAGTAAAAATTCGTAAGAATTCGTAAGAATTAGTAAAAATTCGTAAGATTTAAAAGTAAAGGAACAGACCTAATATAACTAGATTCTTGAATGCCAAACTCCGTTCTTTTACGCCAAATTTGGGCAGAAGACAGCCAAAAAGAGAGAACAAAACATTCCCACTCCATAAAAAACCTGCAAATATTAGCCCAAGAACATTTCTCTTGGCTAGTTGGTTATAGTTTACTGACAGACGGTTGTCAAATCGTTCAAATGCTATTTTGTGATATTTTGTACTTACATAGCATTGACGTAATAAAAATTCGTAAGATTTAAAAGTAAAGGAACAGACCTTTTATTTTCGCAATCTTCCGCCTGCATATTTTCGAAGACCCTATAACCGCGCCGCCTGCTTTAAATTTCAAGTAGGTACATTCAAAATATTTTCAAATTACCACCGCACTGAACAAACAAAACTGCGTATACCGAAAATTATTTCGATGTAGCGTGACAAAAGTTAAAAGTTGGCCTAACGCTAAAGCGGCGCCGCCCATTGTGTTCACGTAATCACGTTATATGTTATCTGTGTATTTTAACTTTGACAGCGCTGCATACCGCTACTACCGCGGTTTCATTGTTTTTAGGCAGTAAGAACGCGGAAGTTGAATAATGAATTTGTTTTCGTATATACAGGTAACCTAAAATCATCTTGAACTCCCACAAAAACAAAAAGAACTTCTCAGTCAACTTGCATAATTTTCTTAACGAAAATCTCAAAAGAAATATTGCGCTTTCGATTTCACAACACTCTTTGGCGAGCAGTTAAGATTTCACTTCACTCGAACAGCGTATCAGCATTTAAGGCTATTTTTCACCCGAATGCATACCTACTGCCTAGTGAAAGTTTCACGTGGAGAGTTCCTTTTGACATTTGGAAAATTTTTGTCAAAAAATGGATTTCACGTGAATTGCGTACTAGGCTTTTTCTGTTAATATTTTCTTTCTTAAATTTAGTTTTATACTTAGTGTTCTATGCTCTTAAGAGAAACAACAATTTTTATACATTTTGAGAGTTGTTGCCTCCATTATCCGCGAAAAGAGTTTCCCTCAAATTCCACTAGATGCACTTTAACCAAGTGTCAACATCCATAATCAACCCTTGCGAGGTATCCGTTCGGAACGGAATTTTCTCCGATTTGTACGAAATCGGATAAATTTCTCTTGAGATTGAGATATCCGTTCCAAAATAACTTTCGGAAAAATTGTCGCATAGCGTGGTTTCGCTTTATACCACTGACTTTTGACAGCTAGGTACACGGTACGTTTTTTTCCGAAGCACTCCGACAACTAATTGCTGCGGAATATTTTAATGTGAAATGAACGCGTTTATATGCTTCATTTATTTTGTTCCGAAACGTTTACTTCGAACGGAATTTGATTTCCGATCGGACTTGACTTTCGTGTCAGAATTTTTTACGAACGGATACCTCGATAGGGGTGTATACTAATAAATACACTGTGTATCGATAGAGCGTAATCTTTTTGTTCGAATCTATTTTTACAAATTGAAGTCGAAGAAGTCCATCATCTCCGATACCAAACATTTTAAATAAAAACGCCCGCATAGTGTATGTCACCAAATCCAATATCATATCAGGCGATAACGAATCGGTACTTTCGCTGCTGACCTACCCTACTAAGTTATGCTTTCATTTTCAACGATAAAAAGCACAGACAAGTTATTGCCTCAGCTTTCATACATAGTTGTTGTACGCAGACTCTGTAAATCAATTTGCGAAGCTTCGAACTTCGAAGCCCTTATTGGAGTTGTAATAATTGGTGTAGACACTGAAGGTTTTTCTCAAATGAACGCCTGCATTAGTTTTATTTAGGATTGTCATTCAAGAAGTCCTTATTTCCACATAATTTTGAAAAACGAATTCGAATTCCCAAACAGCAAAGTGAAATTAGTTCATGAAACAGAAGAACTTTACAAAGTTCAAGAAATATAAATTTTGTTTATCCTGCTTAAAAGATGGCGCAGTTTGTTACTCACATTCAGCCAACGTTATTAGAGGCTTCGCAAGGTCACATGCCTCATCATCATGGTCATCAGGTTGGACTTCAACATCAATCACATTTACCACATAGTGGACACAATATGCCCTCGCCTCCTACCCATAACCACTATCACAATCAGCACATCCAACAACAGCAGCACGCATCTCCACTCCATAACAAGCACCAAAACAGCCACCACGCAAGATATTCACATGATAACTTTTCAACATCTCATTTTGGGGTAAGTCAAAATATCAGGCCAAATACCATAAGCTTCATTCATTTCCACTGCGAACATGCCTGCTTATTTTTATATCTTTCCACATTCATATAGTACCGAAAATCTCTTTTGGGATTGGGATGGGATCTCTTAAGTATGATAATATTTGTGGGTAAGGGAACGAGTACGTTGAGAACTGAAAATCTTCTGCAATATCTATGTCTAAAAATAAAATTAGAATCATTGAAATTGACCAAAAAGCTTATGTCCGTCGCGTTAAAGGGAACTATTCGCACACAGATAAATTTAGTAGCTTACTTGAACGGGAACACGTTGTTTTGCAAAAAACAGCATCATTTTTTAATCTTTTGCTTCCATTCTGAATACCTAAAAATATTTTCGTTGGTAAAAAAAAACATTAGAATTTATGCAGACTTTGAAGAAGAGATTTCCATCGCTTTCTAGTTTAGGCGTAAGTTAAATATTCAGTGCTAATAAAGTAGCTATATTAATATTATTAAGTTTTGCAAAAAGAAGTGAATTTTGAATGCCGAATCGGGAGAATTTTTTTGAGGCGTTGTCTAATTTGTGTTTTTAATTTATGGTTATGCATATTCTTAGCTAGTGACATTTTGCAATAATCAAGATGTAAGTTGCTAGATATTCAAGAGAGCACGAAAAATTTTTTCAGTGACCCGCTAAAATCTATTGGCAAAACTAATTATTCAATGCCTAATGCAAAAAGGCATTTGGCCTCTACTATGCAATTGTTTTCCCTATATCAAGCAGCCGCTAGGGTTAGATAAGATTGATAGAGATAGAGTGTGAAATGTAAATAGAGCGGGACGAAAAATGTGAGATAAGAGTATTAGACTGTCGTCGAGCGGTCTCAAATTGAATACCTAGTGATTTGAAGCGGACTATTCAAATCAAATCACTCGCTTTTTTAGTGAAACACAAAATTCGAGTTTGCAGTGATTTTGTAATGTTAGGTCCTTAAGTAGAAATGCAAATTGTTTGTTTGGTATCCCAACGGGGCGCAAAAAAAAAAAAAAACAAATAAAAAAAATCGTGGCCTTATCTACTTTTTCTGCAAGGTGAATATTCAAAACGGTTGAACAGAAGAAGAAGTGGGTACTATTTGTGCAAAATAAGTTTTACATTTAATAATTTTTGTTATGGCATTATTAATGTAAGTGCGGTGTTGAGTTTTAAAAAAAAGTATACCTATAAACAAAGATCGTCTTTTGGGTAGTCATTTTGGAGACATAAAAAAAACTAAGGATCTTATTTAGAATACTTATACTGTATATCTACTTTAATATTTATTTTGCTCAAAACTGTTAGAGCGTTTTTTTTATTGCTTAACTATTCAGCTGAAAACTGAGCATAACATATTATTGGGGATGTAAGCATTAATTGATTTTAAGGGTTTAATCCCAATTGAAAATGGGGTTTTCGAGAGAAAAATTTTTCAAATTAAGGTTTTCGGTTATTCAAATTGAAAATTAAGGATACAATCATTTTGGGAACATCAATTTTACTCTAAGTACGCATTTTGGTCAAAATCGGTAGTGCCGTGTTCAGGTAAACTAAAGAAAACTATATTTTTAAAAAGTAATTTTTGTTTAAAAATCCTTTGGATGCTAATACATAAAAAAACTGAGTTTGCTATTAAGTTAAAAATGACCATATTAACTTAGAAATTAATTTTTGTAACAATCATATGGACCGTTTTCGAGGTATGCTCGGAATTCAAAAGTACCGTTATTCGATTTTTTAGCCAAAAACTAGGTTCGCAGTCATGGTAACCCTACCTACTTCAGCTTAACAGCCCGATTCTGCTGTGTGAGGCCTCACAAGTCACAAGCTTTTGTGAGGTTGATTCCTTGTGAGGTTTGTTGTGATTCGATAACATTTTTCGTATTCGGCGATAATGCTCACAAAAAAACTCACAAAAAATCACTTCAGAATGGTGAGTTTTCGAACTTGACTGTTATGTCAGAATTTAAAAATTCATAAAATAATTTTGTTTGTTTTTGCGTCAATGTGTAAATATTATTGAAACGCAATGGAAGGTAATGTATATTTTTCAGCATTATGGAAATAAAAACAGGGTATTTTTCATTCTAGAAGTAAAGCAATCGGCCACATCAAAGAGCTACTAGTGGATTTTTTGGAGGAATCAATGCCAAGCCAATTGTTTGCAGTGAGTGAAGAACAGTCAGACTATTTCGAGGAATCGCTGTAAAACATTTTACCACCAGTCCACTTTGGTAATTAAGGATCAGCTGTTGAAAATAAAATAAAAAAACGTTGGTTCGACCAACATATTAATGAAGCATATTTTACACGTGATGAAAGCGAGGGAAGAAAGGGATTTAAAAATTCAAAAAGAAAATCAGGACATTCAAGAAAAAATGGCTGAGGCCTTTCGAACACTTGGAGCCGGCATTAGGTCTTTGGCAGATTCCATCGCCCTTTTGGCAAACAAGCCATAAACCTATTGTTTTGTTAGCTTTTAACAGTATATATATAATAATATACCTATAATAATAAAATACAAAATATACCATCATGCTTTTATTTTATTTAAATATGTTCGACTAGGTCTTGCAGGGAGTTTACGTAAGCTTGGCGGACTCTTTTTCCTTCTCTCATATAGTCACTTGAATTTTCATCTGAATCTATCTATTTCCGTTATATTTATATTTTTTACAGAATATGACACCGAAAAATTCGTGACTTCTGAGTTGTGACCTGCTCAAAAGGAGATCACAATTTCGATTGTTTTTGTGAGCCTCACAAGTTGTGAGTGTGCTGTCAGAATACGAAAACCTCACAAAATCAATTTCACCTCACCTTGTGAGGGTCTTGTGACTTTTGAGGTATCAGTGAGGTTTGCCAGAATCGGGCTGTAAATATCAATTTGGGTTGAAATCGTTAGAGCCGTTTTCGAACAAATCAAACTGATACGAAAATGTGATATGGGAAGTACCATTAATATTGAGGTTACCTTGCAAAAAAAAACGTTCCCGTGTAAGCCCCCAAACTCTAAATCCGAAGTTTGAGCGAAATTCGGGCAGCCGTTTAGGCTGTAGGCCTCAGACATACAGAATTTTGTGACCCTCTTTTTTTTTAAATTCCTCTATCATCGTAATGTCTGAATTGATTCACATCTCGAGTTTGAAATTTCAGTATGTAATCGAGGAATTTAAAAATATCCTCAAAATGGGAATAGTTGGGCGACAATTAATGGGCGCTTTGCTGAACTCGATTTGAATACATAGTCTGGAAGAAAATAATAAAAAAAAAAAAAAACAGTTCATAGATCCCGAAAACAAAATCAAGCGATTACAATTCGCGCAAGAGTTAAAAAAAAAAAAAAAAAAACAGTAAGCTCTGAAACCGGGGCACTCATTTCGTAATTATTCAGACGATTATCATCGAAACGATAGAGCTCCAAAACTAAGTGCTAAATTACAAGTTCGAGAGCTTAGTCCAGGTAATTTCCCACAAATGTAATTATAGCTGACGATATTCAACAAAATGCTTTCATTTATGGCTCACTGATCACCATAAAGAAGATTTGTTGAGATACGAAATATACTCGTCAAAAATACGCACCTGTCGTTCAGACCAGTTACCATGGTGTCGGGTCTGCAATGTTCGACGGTTGTATCTTGCTCCACGGTTGTGGATGTTTGGTTCCAATCGATTAAGCAATGAAGCAGCACAAATGCTTTTAGCAATCATGCATTCCCATCTGGTGATATGCTAATCGGACAGTCGTTTACTTTCCAAGAGGATAACGCTTCTATTCAGAACAGCTGAATGGCAATGCAAACCTATGGCCACTCCAAAGCCCAGCTAAATATTACTAAACGTGTTTGTATTTACATTAAAGAGAAATATTTGTTTCTCTGACTAGGAGCAGAGAGGAGACTACTTTTGAAAAGCTACGCTCTGGGAACTGAGATGGTGTTCCTGCAGAAATGCTGCAAGCTGAAAAAAAAAACAGGTCGAAAAGGTTCCAAGTAGATTACAGAAAGTCATTGCCGCTAAATGAAAATACGTTTAATTTTATTTCTAAACATTTTACGTTTCCCAGAGGTTTTTTAATTTTTCCCTTTGTTTAAGCTTGTTCTTTTTTCCCCCTTTTCCATTTAAAAAGCGCCAAAATTGGTGCTTCTCCCCTCAATCTCAATCTTGGACCACTATTATTTCTCGATTCCCATTAGAGATAATGCTGTTAAACTTCAGACATTGTTGACGTTATCTAGTCAGTCAGACAACTGTATACCGGTTTTGATTGGCTGAAATCGGTCATATGAGCAGCTGTTTGACGGTTATGGAGGGGTAGCCGATGAATTTAGTCAAAAAATTCGTGACCGATTACTAAGTTCACAGTTCGAATATGTGGCTGACGTTGGAAAAGTGAAGTCTGACCAATCTAGTTTTTGCGTTGAAAAGTGGGTTATAACAAGTTTTTTTAAAAACCTATAATACCAAAGGTAAGTCAAGTCGTTTGCTAGATAATGATAGACAATAACATATGTAAGCAACATACAATAAAGACCACAAACTAAGTATTAAAGTAAAGACCCTGGGCACGGACAAAGTCGGGCAGTTAGATCTAGCAGAAATAATGATAAGATAAATTCTTTAATTGAATTGATTTCACACTCGTACTACAACTCGCGGTATATTTTTGCCAAATGCTTTGTTTTATTAATTTGTTTTTATTTTTTAATGTCGTATGTCATTTATGACTCAATCGATAACACTTCGATTACATTTGATCATCAACAACATCAATCATTGTTATTGAATGAGCACAAGCTTTACTCGACCGTCCAGTAGCAGTCGGTTTAGAATTTAGGACGACAGAAAGAATGCGCGAGAATACAATTTCAACTCTCTGTGCTAGTCTTCACATACATTTTACAAGGTTTTTCTTGTCTAGCATCTTCTGAATTCGTTGTACTTGTTGCAATACAAATGATGCGGCTGCGGGAAATAAGGCCCCAAAAGCGAACATAAAAAAAGGCCCCAAATTTGGGGTGTTATTTCATAATGAAATACCTAATAATAATGACATAAGGCCAAAAAAAAAAAAAAAAAAAAATTGAAATAAGGCGAACTACTACTAAATAACGAGAACTACTTTTTTCCTAGAATTTAATTTAATATTGCTGATATTGGATAAACTAATTAAGATTAATGGATCTAACAGTAAACCCAAGCAGGGGGTTGCCCCACGTATTCTATGTCGGAAGGGTAATAATTAATAATAAAAAAATAGTTTGAGGACTTACTTCATTTCTTCTTTTGTGCATTTCATTACGAAATAAGACCCCAATTTTCATTAGGAAATAAGGCCCAAAAAAAAAGTAAATAACACCCCAAATTTTATTAAAAATCATTGTTGTAGTTTCCTGTATAATTTTTTGGGGCCTTATTTCATTTTATCTTTAGGGGCCTTATTTCCTGCAGCCTATAATTTACATGTGTACCTTAAAATTATAAGAAAATATTTTATACATTTTATTTTCCATAATACTTTCTTTATTCATTTTCGTTATGTATTTTTAGCACTAATCTTAAACAAAAATACTTAAATTATAATAAATAAAAATAAGTAATAATATATAGATATTTATTGTAGCCCTATTAAATGTTTTTTCTAAATCAACTAATAACAACTTAAAATATGTGTAAAATAAATTAT
Organism: Cheilosia urbana; assembly: GCA_946477585.1. Lineage (NCBI taxonomy): Eukaryota > Metazoa > Arthropoda > Insecta > Diptera > Syrphidae > Cheilosia > Cheilosia urbana. The sequence goes on from OX297855.1 coordinate 27,193,703, forward strand.
CTTTCCTCTGTCTACCGAAATCATCAATGTCAACTCCAGTTCTCATTCTGCAGTGGTGCAGGTGGTATAGCGAACAATGCCATGACACCTACCAAATCAATCCGTTGAATTTTTCATATAACGAAAAGCCTGTGGTGATGCTCTCTTTAACCCCCTCTTGTCTGTCATACAATTTTTGGCTTGGTTTGAGTCAGAAAAACACCGGCGCGCATTGACCTCTCTGTGCGAAATGTCTTGTATGTACCGAACCGATTTACTATTGCAGGTTCATCTGCCTAGCAAATAAATTTGTACCACGCACAAATAATGTATGATAGTTGCGTAGCGAAAAAGAAAGTCAGAAGAAGGTAGGTAGTAGTTGCCTTTGTTAATATTGATTTCTGCAGCCCTAATGTAGCTAATGTGTGTGTTTTTTTTTCAACACATTTGTTGGTTGCGAAAAAAATGCATCGACGTTTATTTCTTCAATACTGTGGTTGCATGACATCATCCCTCCTCATGAAACTCAAAATGCGCCTGCGTTAAATTGTTGTGTGCAGTGTTTGATATATCCTTAAAATTTAAAAGGATATGCTGCTATTACGCCCAGTCCGAACCGTACTTTGAAAGTATTAAGAAGCAAACTGCAAGTAAACTTGCATAAAATACTGGAAGTGAATAATTTTGAAAATAACATTTGTAACCATAAGAAAAAGTATGTCTAGACTTTAGAAAGGACTTCAAAAAGCGTTTAAATTGTGTATTAAATTATAACTATAACTGTGAAATTACCCTACAAAAGAAATTCGCTTAAGATGGTGACTGAAAACGGAATACAGGTAAATAAATACCTATGAAATTATTTGTTGAAAATAAGACCTCAGTTAAATAACAGCAATGGAAACGACATTACAAAAAAAAAAAAAAAAAGAAAAGAAAAAGACCCTATGCACTCAAAAGTACAGGGGCGTCCATTTTGACGATCGATAAATCTTTTTTTTATTTGGTTTCAGTGGTGTGATTGTGATTTAAAGTAAAATTGAAGCAAACAGTTAGTTGCTTATTTACAACAATTCGAAGTATGAATGTTAATAAATATTAAGTAAACCCCCGGTACCTCCATTATTAACACAACATTAAATATCCTAAGAATTACTGTGGCCATTTCGAGTCATAAAGGGCGGGGTTGCGGAAATGAGTCAACGAATCGAGGAGTACCCACCATAATTTTCAAAAATGTATTTCCAAATAGGTACATAGTACGTGCGTAATAGTCTTCTTATTAGGGTTATGTGTTTTAAGTAGATTCTTACAAGACTACCTACATATTTTTATTTTTTTTTTTTTTATAAAACTAGGTTTATTTTAAAACCCTGTGAATTCTTGTGTGCTTAATTGTATTTTTTTGTGAAATACAATCACCTGCTGTAGTTGTCACTGCGCAATGTCGATTGCCGGCATTCTAAATCAATGAAGGTGAGGGTTAGCTATTTTAAACTGAGATATATGAACGTTAATTTGGAAAACGAATTCTAATTACCATGTTATAAATGTGAAAATAAACCACATTTATCAATATTGAGTGCGAAAAGTTAACCGGAGTGGGAATATTTAAAAAATATTACTTGAATTGCGCATCAGTGCAGAAAGGATAACACAACAAAGCGCATATCAGCAATTGGAATATTTTATGACTGCAGTCTCGAAGAGGAAAATTTTGTATTCAACACATTCGAAACAAAGAGGAATTGGGACAAACAGAACAGATTTGCCTATTTTATTACTAGCCCTTTTACGTTTTATTCTATATTCAGTCAGAACGATAATATTTGCAACGTAATTAACCAAATTCAAAACCACCCGCCCCCTCGGACAGCATAGGTACTATAATACGTCACTCGCAAATGTCAAGTATTACAAATCAATTGAATAAGACAAAGACAAATTTAAACCCAAAATAAAAGGTGGCTACCAACAAGCTATCTCTTAGCACTTTTGTGTGCCTCCCCCTCCATTATTAAATTAAATCATACATTGCCTAAATTGCTATAAATTGTATAATGCTTATTACGCAGATTTCTCCCTAAACAATCCCCCGTACAGTTTAGAGTCTTTTAACAGACGTATTAACAATAAGCAGGTTACAGAACAGAATCAATAACAGTATTTATTGACAGCGCCTTAGATCTTTAATGGAAAAAGTATTAGGTATACCCGTATACCAAAACCAGGACGTTGTAGCGTCCTTGTACTTTCATTTGTTGAATAATTTGATTCATATAGAATTTTTGACAAACACGATTGCATTGAATATATGCGCAATATTATTTTTTACGATTTTTCCAATTTCCTTTTAATATTTTAAAATTTCGCCTTATGAACCATCCTAAGGCGTAGAAAAATATACAATAAAGAAAAGATAGCTCAAATTAGACGATCCGTTCTAGAGTTAGGGGCGGTATTACGGATGCAACTTTGTTTTATATACAGGGTGGGCCAAATACAAGTTTGAACATAAAAATAAAATGAACAAAAACATTTTTTTTTCTGTATTATGGCTTTATTAGTAAGAGCAAACATTTCCTTTAATTATGAAAAAGAACGTCGTTCAAGTGACTTCCTCGACTGGCTTCGCAGTAGCGCATTCTGTCACTCCAGTTGTCCAAGAACTTGTTGACGGTTTCGGGCTGTAGCTCATGGATTTCTTGGATGATATTGGCCTTAATGCCCAATTCACAATGTCGCGTTGACAGATAATGTAGAAACAAAGCGTTCATATGGTGCCACACAAAATACAACTTCAGGCGTTGACTCGACCTTAGATCGTAAATATTGTAAAGTTCAACGCGACGCCTGAGTAGAGCAAGAGCTACTTTCTACTACTATCACGCGCGTTTGACAACTTTAGAATTTCGAATTGTTCGATTTGAAGTCATAGAATGTGCCGTTTATAGATGGAGCGGCACGGATCCGCTTATGTTTATTACACACAACTTTTAAAAAGCTATATGATGTTTTTTTCGAAGCATAATTAATTAATTCAGTGTGTGGAAATGCGGAATAATATTTTTTTTTGTAGGGCAACTACTAATTTCTTTAGATTTTTTGGAGGAAAAATATTAATCAAGGGTCTTGTATCCGTATTAAGGTTGTTGTGTGCTTTGATATATTGTTAAATATGATTTTCTTGTATTTTAGAGAATCGTTTTTCAATTCGTGCATACAAATTACAGCTCCAAGAAAAAAGGGAGTAGACTTGAAATTTTAATTCTGCTCTGAATTTGTATTTTTCAGCCAAAAAAACAAACAGAACTTTTCGTTTGTCAAACTTTTCCCTGTTAACGCGTATTCGCTTCTCAAAGCAGCATTTTGTTTAAAAAAAATTGTTGCTCGCGCGCTTTGGCATTTAAAATCGTAAAATTTCGATAAAGCGTGTCAAAGCGCGCCGACGCACGCACGCGTGCAACGCCGGATTGTGAAAATATGCACTATTACCTACGTATTTCTTTTCAAATTTTCTTAAAATTAATAAGATCATTTTGACTCGTTTGGAAAAACCATTAGTTTACAATCAATGTTTTAATTTCATTTGTTTTAGGCACAAACTAATATAAGGGTATTCACTTTATATTATAAATTATTAATGCATCTCGTAAGGCATCAATTTCTGCAGTGCTTTAAGTGACCACCCTCTGGAAAAATAATTGTGTCGTTTAAACCAAGCCAAAGTTGAAAGTCTTTTGTTTTATTTTACCTATTTAAAAGTTTACCCCCTTATTAATAAAAATAATTAGCAATGAACGGGCGACCCAGTCGTACACTTCATTTGTTTTGCACCAGACTTGGATGCTCCATGAATATAAAATGTCATCCCCCTACCTCTCCGGATCGATTTAACCTGTTACACTATATCCGTTCTCAGTACCTGAACTATTATATTTTATTTTATTCTTTTATTTTAAATCACTATGTCTTTTCATTATAGGGAGATGGAAATACCTCATTTCTCCGTGCAGCCCGTGCTGGAAACTTGGAAAAAGTGCTGGAACACTTAAAAAATAGCATTGACATTAATACTAGTAACACTGTAAGTTTCTCATAAAATCTGCCGTTTAAACTAATGAAGGATATTTTTGTTTATGATAAGAGTTATTGCACTTTATTAAAAAATACTCATTCCGCCAATGCTTTCACCACATACTAATTCGTAAAAGCAGATTTTTTATAAATATAGGGTTTCACATTTTCCCGTGAGGGTTACCGACACCTACATTCTTCTAATTTATTAAACTATACTTGTTATGTTCTTAAAAAAATGCAGGCTCAGTAGTTCTTATGCTTGAATACCGAGGAAAGGGTCCCGAGTTCAATCCCCAAAGAAAACACGCGGACAGGTACTGGAATTTTATTCCGCGAATTTCCAATGACTGTCCCTGCGCCTGCGCCTTTTTGATACCATTTGACTCAGCAAGTTCAAATCTATAAGCAATTTTTTCTTCAAAATTGAAGCTACAATGTTCCGGAATCGAAACGAAACCATCTTAGGCCAAGTGCCCATTTTGCCGAAATACGAATTTTTTAATAGATTAAAAAATAGTTAGACCGAAAGAGACTTTAATTTTATTAACATATAAATTTCAAGAATTAATTAAAACGTTCTACGGATTAACCAGAGTTATTTCTAATTTCATACTTTTAATTCAATTTTAAAATAGTCGACTTCAACGGTTTTTCCATGTTGCCAAAGAATTGTTGCGAATGTAAGCCAAATAGAAAATTGAAGGCGTTTGTCAAATAGCAAATTATTTGGGAACATATGAATTCGCGCAATCAGAACAAAGTTTTGCGGTAACAAATTTCACTTTGTTCATCAGCTTCTTTAATGCCTATCGTATGCTGTTATAAAGTACACCATAGTTACCGAACCGACTTCGCACTGAAGATTATGCGTTGGGCAATTGAGGCTCTCAAATACTCTGTTGGATAATTGACCATTTCGTCTCCACTCATGGTCATGACTGAGTCCACTGATTTTTACGAAACCACCTGACCCGAATTCGTATTTTAAATGAACGCATTGAGCTCATTTTTGCTTCATGCTTCTGTTCTTGGCAGCCAATGTAGCACGTTTGCTTAGCCAAACGTTGTTCTTTTGTATATATAGTAAGATTACACAATATTTCAAAAAATCTTTAGATAAGTTCTTCTTTCGATGCTATTCCGGTTAGTTTTCAAAAATCTTCGGGTATTACAGATATATGAAGCGACAAACTTTTTACTGAAGAACAGCTTAAATCCTTACATATAGATAACCATAGGACAAAAATTGTAGTTGTAGCTCTTGCTATTGCCTAGTTACATCCAGATTCCAGAGATGAACTTTGGGAGAGGGCCCCCAGGTTTTTCCAAAGCCGTGGCCTGCTTTATTTACTTTGTTAGGGAGCTTCCACACAGAATGGAACAAAACGCCTTATATTTTTTTTTTGCTTTGTTTTGCCTTATACAGTGTGAGCGCACGTATTGAAATGTGCGTATTTGAATTTCAGAAACACACAGAAAACTGATTTTTTTTGTCTAAGGCGTTTTGTTCCATCCGGTGTGGAGCAGCCTTAGTGTTCATTATCTAATTTCTTATCAAGTATTTGTCTGAGGTACTCAACGATTCTGAGGTATATATCACCAACTGTAGATGTGTGAAATGCCACTTTGAATTGCTTTGAAGTCCAAGCAGAGATATGAGATAGTTAGATAGTAGAGATAGTTCCTTCCAACGATTCGTTGATAAAATGCTTTTGGTTTAGCTATAATGCGCTCCGGAATCGTCCGTTGAATCTGACAAATCATCAGTTCGATAGGCTCTGAAGACATCGGACAAATAGGTCTGGAATTTAAAATAAATCGATTTGAACTATCAACGTATTAATTCTTAAACATTAGGTTTGTTTGACGTGGACCCTAGTGCGCACTAGTGCTAAATAATTTTTTAAATTCATCATCTATATTCCAAACACTTTTTTTATCTATTTGAATTATGGAAATCACAAGATCAGAACTAAGTGCTCTCATTTTTAACAATAAACGGAAAAAAAAATGTTATGTTCTTCATACTTCCTTCACAAAAAGATAAATATTTTTCAATTTCAAAAACTGAGAATTTTCAGGGCAACATATTTTATGTTCGATATAGAAGCCGAATATTCAAGGTTGTGCAGGGTTTTTGGTAGACATGAAAATCAGTTGACACTTTTCAGTGCGCACTAGTGGGCACTAGTCAAACAAACCTATTGAAAGGACTTAAAAGGAAGATATGGTGGTGTAGTGATTTTACTGCGCGCATCACATCGTGGTGATCTAGGAGGGTCTTATTTGAATTCAATGGCCTTCCGAGCGCTCCATTTACTGATTAAAGAACTGTTTCTTCAGAATTTCTGCGTTACGCCTTGCACCTAGAAAATTTCAAAACGAAAACTAAATTTTTGTTGCTGGACTGGACATCCTCGACGCCTGTCATCAGGGACGGCTTAATTAGTGTTGATAGTGTTGGTTCAAACATTAATTAAAATTACCAATTACCTGAGTATAGAGCTCTTACGAATATTCAAGACGTCGTATGCATTTCTTTAGTATTTTTTCTGCTTGTGGGCCTGTGTGTATCTGTATATGATTTTCATTACAAGATGTGACATTTACGTTCGCAAGATCACATAATTCCACACAAATGGATTGTTCTTCTTCAGACTTCTTCTAATTCGCATCAATCGCTATTGCGATGTAATACTGTGCCAACGCCTTCAATTTATTTGGCAGAAGGCAACTCCCTCTTTGACGTCAACAGCTTCGCAATCTCCTCAAAAGACGAGTTTTGGACATGCTATTTTATAATCAAAAAATGCCTTTACCAAGTCGTCCGACAATATCTCATCCTTTGGGACGCTATTTACATAACAACACTTAATAAACTAATGAACATATGCAAATATCCTTAATAGTTTTAAGTGCTTGTAAATTTTGTAAACCTTTTCGCTACCTTGGCGCTTGGAATGTATGATTCAACGTTTATTAAGTTTTAATTCAAAATAAACACACCTTATGTAGAAATGGTTAATCATCTCTGCCACTCTGCTGCATCATCACCCTATTCACACCGAGCCGAAAACCGGGTTTTCGCAAAAACAATCGAAAACTTAATCGAAAACAGAAGTTTTCCCCACGTACATATTTTAGATTTCAAAACGAGTCATTTAAAGTCGTTTCCCACGAAACGAGTCGTTTGACGACAAACGAGACACACACATACGAATGTGTGTCTACACCAACACCATTGCGACAAAAAAAAAAATATATACCTACATTTTCGAATTAACAAAAAAAAAAAAAGATCTTTTCTACTCTGCTGTTAACTTTCTTTTTTTTGTATTTTCAGAACGGCTTAAATGCTTTACACTTAGCTTCTAAAGACGGTCATGTGCACGTTGTATCTGAGCTATTAAGACGAGGCGCGTTAGTAGACAGCGCAACTAAGAAGGGCAACACAGCTCTTCACATTGCTTCCTTAGCAGGACAGGAGGAAGTTGTGAAACTGCTGCTACAATCTTCAGCTTCCGTAAATGTGCAATCCCAAAATGGATTTACGCCACTATACATGGCCGCCCAAGAAAATCATGATTCTGTTGTCAAATTGCTTTTGGCAAATGGAGCCAATCAAAGTTTGGCAACGGAGGACGGTTTTACACCACTTGCAGTTGCAATGCAGCAGGGACACGACAGAGTGGTTGCTGTATTGTTGGAAAGTGACACACGCGGAAAAGTACGATTACCAGCCCTGCATATTGCTGCTAAAAAGGACGATGTTAAGGCTGCAACGCTGTTACTTGAGGTATGCCCCCCCCTCCATGTTTGAAAATTACCTCTTTCGCAAAAGTGATCGTATTTTTTGTATATATTTTCATTTTATTCACTTCAAGAATGACCACAACCCGGACATTACATCAAAATCTGGATTCACGCCATTGCATATAGCTTCACACTATGGCAATCAGTCTATTGCAAATTTACTTATTCAAAAAGGCGCCGACGTCAACTATCTTGCCAAGCATAATATAAGTCCATTGCATGTTGCTGCCAAGTGGGGAAAAACAAATATGGTATCTGTGCTCCTGGAAAAGGGGGCTCACATTGAGGCAAAGACAAGAGACGGACTAACGCCTTTGCACTGTGCGGCACGATCTGGTCATGAACAGGTGGTCGATATGTTACTAGAAAGAGGGGCCCCTATCAGTGCAAAAACCAAAAACGGACTAGCGCCCCTTCATATGGCTGCGCAGGGAGAACACGTTGATGCTGCCAGAATTCTCTTATATCACCGAGCTCCTGTGGACGAAGTCACAGTTGACTATTTGACCGCTTTGCATGTTGCCGCACATTGTGGTCATGTGCGCGTAGCTAAATTGTTGTTAGATCGTAATGCTGACGCTAATGCAAGAGCCTTGAATGGATTCACACCATTGCACATCGCTTGTAAGAAAAACCGAATAAAAGTCGTTGAATTACTACTACGACATGGAGCATGTATTAGTGCCACCACAGAAAGCGGCTTAACACCATTACATGTTGCGGCTTTTATGGGATGTATGAATATTGTCATATACCTATTGCAGCATGATGCCAGTCCTGATGTCCCTACGGTTCGTGGAGAAACTCCTCTTCATTTAGCTGCTAGAGCTAATCAGGTGAGTGGAAATGACTAGCAGAAATATAACTTCAAATGTATACTAAATTGTTTCGTCCTGTTAGACTGATATTATTCGTATTTTACTTCGTAATGGTGCCCAAGTTGATGCCAGGGCACGTGAACAGCAAACACCTTTACACATTGCATCCCGTTTGGGAAACGTTGATATTGTTATGCTTTTATTACAACACGGGGCTCAAGTGGATGCCACCACAAAAGACATGTACACAGCTCTCCATATTGCTGCTAAGGAAGGCCAGGATGAGGTAAAAAAGTTGATTTTAAAAAAGATTATGGATCACGTAGATACAGTTTACCTAATGCAACTCTTTTGGATTCGACACCAAGAATATATGCTATGATTTAATGTTTCTGTTCAGTTTCATCAGTTGTTGTGTTGTTTTGTTTTTATAGTTTATCAAAGTTATTTATTAAATAAAATATTATTTTCACAAAATTTTTTGTTTTTTTGTTTGTTTTAATTTTTTTAATTTCTCAAATGTTTATTTATATCTTGAGTTCCTAATGACACGAAAGCAGCTTGAAAAATGAACTTTACTTAAAGGTGTCGGCAGTTCTAATAGAAAACGGCGCTGCATTAGATTCATCTACCAAAAAAGGATTCACACCATTGCACTTGGCTGCCAAATATGGCCAAATGAAAGTTGCTCAGCTTCTACTACAGAAAAATGCTGATGTGGATGCCCAAGGGAAAAATGGAGTAACGCCTCTTCATGTTGCGTGCCATTATGATAAGCAGAATGTCGCATTAATTTTACTCGAACGGGGGGCAAGTCCACATGCTCCAGCTAAAAATGGTCATACGCCCTTGCATATTGCAGCAAGAAAAAATCAAATGGATATTGCTACAACACTACTTGAGTATGGCGCGTATGCTGATACAGAGAGTAAGGCTGGATTCACACCGCTACATCTAAGCAGTCAGGTAATGTTATACTGTCCATACTTACAATAGTCATAGATCAGAACTCCTGCCGTGAGATCCTTCTTATAATAATTAAGCTCATTATGCAATCAAGTATTCAGTTAGGTTAATTTATGAACAAATATTTCTATAATGAAATTATTATTAGACTTATACTTTACTCACTGTTCCGACACGCGAACTTTCTGTCCTTGTCGTTGTTTTCACCAAGCGCTCCGATGGCCATAAGTCTCGCCTTTGAAACGGAGAACTAAATACTCTGCGGGAAACGTTTTTTGTCCATTAGTTCGATAGAATATGTCGCATTTCCCCTTTATTCGAACTATGTAGAGGTAAACGAATGCCAAAATTAGTAAAGAAAAATAAAGCAAACACAATCGAATCATCAACAAGCTGATGTACCATATTTATGTAAATAAAGGGCAAAACCCATAATGTTCCTTACGTCATCATGTCGTTTCAAATTGTTTACTAATGAATATGCTGAATATGAATTCATTCAACGTTCATGACAGTTTGTGAAAACACTGATTCAACGGACACAAAATTAAAAAGTAAACCTACATCCGACGAAGTTCCAGATATATCACACTTTATTTGTTTGAGACGAATTCGCCGAAACTGGTAAATGAGAACTCATATTAGGCGCTTTTCTTTTTTAGTTCAGAGCTGAGTACTGAACTGAGCTCGAGCTATATAAGCGCGTTTTGAACCAAACGTCCTCAGATCGTTTCTGTTTTTCTGTTTTTTTTTTTTTTTTCTGTCTAATGTGACTCGAAGTGTGAATGTATAGTGTAATCAGCTTTTTACTCAGCCTGCTTAGTCAATTTATCCTGAGCTCATAGAGCGCGCTCTGATCATGCTCTGAACGGAAAAAGAAACACAAATTCGAGCTCTGATGTGTCTGAGCTAAAAAAGAAACACGAACTTTTTGTATAACAGTTCAGGTGCTGCACTGAACTTAAAATGAAAAAAACGCCTATTGTTCAAGTTCTGGTGCTGGTTTACTGGTTTGCCATCATCCAATTGGTTAGCAGGCTTTATAATGACGGAGACGGATAAACAGTTGGCTACCCTGAATCTAGTGCAATATTAACGAACTGCCTTCTGGGTAGGTATATGAAAATATTTCGAATGTCGGGGAATTGTTGAATGCAAAACTTATAAATGATGAATTGGAAAGAACTATTTTCATTAATGCAATACATAGTTTAGAAATAGCTAATCTTAACTAAATTTAAATACCTCGTTTGCAGTTATTTTACTTGTAAAAAATGTGACTGTTGGAAGTAGGTACATGAAATTTAACTCAAATGGAAAACAGAAATATAAAATTGTCGTGAAAATGAATTTGAACAACAAGAAAATGCATCTTTTTTCTCGATTGTTTCACTGTTTCCCCCTTTTTAAGATTAAACGGATGCCCAATAATAAATACCCGTTAGGGGCCACCATTACCTAACAAGCAAAAATACGTGAAAAGTATTTCGGACGGCCATCTTGTTTACGTAGTATATGATATTCCTATAAAACAAAATGGCTTCTGGAAGAGATGAGCCGACAATTATTTATTTATTTCGTATAACTAATTGAGGAATTGTTGCGGTTTAATTTATTGAAACTAATAACCACTCTCATTTCACATGTCTTAAATGGGAAATAGCAATGTTTTCAAGTGATTGCAGAAATTTTGGTCACCGGAACTTGTGTCTATTTCCGTTTTACGTATCTATAATTATGGGTACAACATCCATGACACTTAAGGCGTCTGATTTGTGATCTCATGCAGTATATAAGATTCCGTGAAAGATAAGGATGTAAGTATTAAGAAAATCTTACTTTGAATCAACGCGTGATTTTTCCCATGAACACGATCCTGTCACTTGGTTGCGTACGACGTGACGTGACGATCCTAGGCGGCATTATTGGCATTATTGTTAACTACTGCAGCACATTTCCATATAGATGCCTATGTGAATTAACAGACCATGAGATACTGGAACTAGTGCCCTGACAACTCATCTAGGGCACTCCATAAAGTTATCGTCAATGAATCTTTCGAATTGAATGCTTTGCTCAAAAATTCCGATTGTAAAAGTGTGTCCGTTAACTAGGCTTAACGATATAGACATTAGACATACGATATTGTTTTTAAAACTTGAGATCTGCATTGTCATGCTCCATTTTGAATAAAAGAAATATTAGAAAGCTGCTTCTGTTAGTGTTTTAAACTTGACAATTTTTCGCTGAACAACATTAGTACCTATGTAGTTTTAATGAAGGTTTTTAGTGGCTTTTCCTTCAAATTGTATATCAATCTGTGATATTATTTAATGAAAAATTGTACAAATATTTTAGTAGTATGGTACCAGACCAAATCTCTGTATCCCTAAAATTGTATTCAACAAATTGTAATTTTTTTTTGCCACAATAAAATAAAATAAAATACATTAGTACCTAGGTTATTGGTGAATAACTTTAAACGTTCGTTAGGAGCAAAAATGAAATATAAAGGGTACCTGCTGAATACATTGGCTAACATTATTTTGATATTGCAATTTCCCCTAGTTAAAACAAGTTTTCTTTTTTTTACAGGAAGGACATTCCGAAATATCCATGCTTCTAATTGAACACAAGGCCAATTGCAATCACTCCGCTAAAAATGGGCTAACACCGATGCATTTATGTGCCCAAGAAGATAATGTAAATGTTGCTGAAGTGATATTCAAAAACGGTGCAAATATTGATATGGTAACAAAGGCTGGGTATACACCACTTCATGTTGCATCTCACTTTGGACAATCGAATATGGTTCGATTTCTATTGCAAAACTCGGCTGATGTCGACGCTGCTACAGCTATAGGATATACTCCTCTTCATCAAGCTGCTCAACAAGGTCATTGTCACATAGTTAACCTCCTTGTTGAACATAGGGCAAATGCAAATGCTCAAACTGCGAATGGACAAACGCCACTTCATATTGCCAGGAAGTTGGGGTATATAAGTGTTCTCGATTCACTTAAATCAATTACAAATGAAGGTGACATGGAACTAAAGGATTTACCGGATGATAAATATCGTGTCGTTGCCCCAGAAGCCATGCATGAGACATTTATGTCCGATTCGGAAGAAGAAGGAGGTGCGTATATCCGATTGTTTCTTGTTTGTATTTATTTGATATCGGGTATAAAATATAATGACGCTTCTTTGTTGACATAATCCAATGAAGTCACTGCAAAAATATGTCTGCAGTTTCGCAAGAGCATTAATAACCTAACACCCCGTACTAAGGTTATAAATTATTATATGCAACATCCCTCTGTACTGATTAGACATTAAACCTAAAACAACTTTTTATAAAAAAGCAACTCTGAGAAAATAATCCAGATTCAAAAAAGTGCTCTAAAATAGGAAAAATATTGTTTTTTTTTTGCCAGTTTCCACGTTTCAGTCACCTTAACAATTAGCCTTCCTCTTACTCTGGATTGTAGTATTTGATTTAACTGGGTTGATTGTTTTAGTCACTCTTCTAGCCTCTCTATTTGCATACTCCGATTTTGCCAAACATCTGTCTCATGTTATGAGGCCGTTAAATAAAGTTTTAGTATCCAAATTGAACAGTTAATATTTAGGTCTATTCGCGTTCTTTTTCCGAGCCAAGCACTAAAGTTAAATCTGACAAACTCGAATAATTGAGCGAAACTCTCCCAGAGAGCTAAAAATACACTCCAAAGCAGGGCCCCCGTTTGGCCACTTTTTGAGCCTCATGAGTCCAGACCTCTGGTCACCTTTGTTTTTTTTTTTAAATGATCAAAATGACCTTTATGAGTACAAGCAGGTAAGATTTTATTCTTTATTGAATGAAAAAGAACGGAAAATATGAAGAAAAGTGTTTCGTAATGAGTATATTATGTTTTTTTTTTTAAATAAAAGTTTTTATCTTCTCTGTTTGTTTTATTTTGAAATATTAATATTTTATATTATGCAGACTCCTTTTTTGGTTCGGGCTCGGGCCCCTTTGTATTCCAATTTTGTAGTTTTTCAGCTGCAACGCTGCTCCAAAGTACGTGGATGGATTTCGACCTACTTTGAGCCACTTATTCATCTTTGACATCTAATCCTATCAGAATTTTCTTAAATTTCACAGATTTGATTTTTGTTCGCAATTCACTTTTAAGTGCATTTGACATTAGGTTCATTCGAGTACGCGGCTTTAATCGAAAGCAATCGCACAAAGTCTATACACGTTCTCATCAGAAATGACAGAAATTCTCTGAGCTGTTTCGAGCCAAGAGAGGAACTACTCGTTACTCGTTATTTTGCAAACTTTTTCTTTTTCTGTCATTTTTGTTGAGAACGTTTTGTTTTGTATACATTCCAATTTGTGCAATTGCGATCGATTTACATGGATTGCGTTCGATTTAAACCGCGTACGCGAACGAACCTTATGATTTCCAAACTAACGAAAGCCCGGCACGCATTGACATTTGCATATATAGTCTGTAAATTGTAAAATGGTAGACTTATGTGGTTTTCCATTGGGACCACCAGAAATCTTTTTCAGATCTCAGATTTTACTGTGCTCATGGAACGCGCAACGAGATTGATCTGCTTTTGTAAATGGATTAGTGCGTTAATTGACAACAATATCAGCTGTTCAAATGGCATTCGTTTTTGGCTAAATCACAAATGGATATCGCCCTCAAAAATGTTTTCCTTCCTGTAGATACAAATGAAGTATTATTGGTGGTTTGTAGTCTTCAGATGACGGGGGAGATAATGAAGATAATAATTCCTCCGAAATTGTATCCATAGCTATTTATGTATTTTGTTATTTTGGTTTTCACGAAACTTTGCGCATTTGCCTCGAAATGAAACTTCTTAAACTGACGTTAAACAGCTGTACAAAGTATATTGGTATGCGTAAATCTGAAAAAATATCGAGATCTGCGAAAAGTGCTCCGAATCGAAAAAAAGATTGATTTTTCGTCCCAATGGAACGCAAAAAGTGATTTAGATCAAAAAAAAGATTGATTTTTTGTCCCAATGGAAAACCACATTAAATAAATAAACAGATAAACAGAATAATGAAAATGATGGTGATGTTCGGAAACATAGTTTATGTAGAGTTATGTTGCACATTGTTATGTAGTGCAATATTCCCCAACTTTAACTGGCGAATTCTAACAAATTGTTGTTTATTAAATTTACAATAAGCACTTGAAATGGCGCCCATATAAAATTCGAAATGTCAACTGAGTAGTCAGGCAGGATTTTCTTAACTAGATTGGTCAGCAACCCTCCGTCAACTACAATTGGAAAATTTGTCATGTGTTCAATCCAGACCAACCAAAAGAAATATATTATATGTAGTCATACTGCTGTCAGACTTACTAACCTAGTCATCCAACGTGTAATATGTTACCATACACAGATGACACCAAGTGCGTGCTGTTATGAAAAGAAATTACTAATTACCGCCCAATTGCCAAATTCTTACATATACCCAAACTTTTTGAAAGTATTGTATATGAAGTCTTAAGCTTTCGCGGCAAGTCCCTTATTTCGCGCTACCAACATGACTTCCTGAAAGGTAGATCAACTACTATAAATCTTGTCGAATTTGTTTCCTTTGCCCTCTCATCCCTAGAGAATGGCAATGAAGTAGACGTCATCGCAACTGACTTCAGCAAGGCCTTTGATAAGATAACCTTGGTTTTGAACCTATGTTGATAAAATGGATATCTTCCTACCTTGAAAACCGATATTACATCGTTCGCTTTAGGTCCGTACTGTCGTCCTCCATCTTAGCAACATCTGGTGTCCCACAACGCGGCCATTTATGTGCCCTTCTCTTCATCCTAACGGTAAATGATCTTGAGAAGGTCATCAAACACTCGTTTCTCTCTCTCTACGCGGATGATACTAAAATCTTCAAAACCATCTCTTCACCTCAAGACTCCTACCTCCTTCAAGAAGACTTTGACCGTTTTTCGACCTGGTGCCTCAAAAATTGCTTAGAGCTCAACATCACCAAATGCCAATCCATTACCCTATCACGCAAGCGCAACAAGTCCCCTCGCCGACATTATAGTCTCCATGGTCAACCAAACTCTCTCGTTCATTCTCTTCGCGACTTAGGCTTTGCTAAACGATGAACTAAAGAATTCTCCAACCCTTACGTGACTAGAGGTCTCTATATCACCTTAGTTCGCCCCTCCTTGAATACGCTAGTCAAGTGTTGTCTCCCTTCCATCGAGTTCATGCAGATAGAATTGAGAACGTCCAACGTCGCTTTCTTCATTTTGCCCTTCGAGGTCTGCCTTGGGTCGATCCTTTTATTCCGCCACCCTACATAGACCGGCTCAATCTCATCAACCTGAATACCCTTGAGGAACGTAGGGACGCTGCAGACATTCTTTTCATTTATCGTCTTCTCTCCGGCTCCGTCGATTGCGCGTCTCTTTACAACTCTATTTTCTTTAACACAAACCACCGTAATTTACGTTGCCCTGGGCTCTTTTATCCACCAAACCATCGTACCTCATATGGCTCCAATGAACCGATATCCCGTATGCTGCGAAAGGTTAATTCCAACCTTTCAGTTTTCGATTTCAACCGCAGCTCTGCCCACCTCAAACTCGATCTCCTTCGCCACTCTCCTTATCTTTTAGTCTTACTTACTTTAAGCCTAATTGCTAGTTTTAGCTTGTATTAAGCCAAATATATGGAGGTATTGCCCCCACTAAAACTTAAATTAAAATTACTGTATAAAAAAGTTAAAAGATTTTACAGCGGTAGGCGATATTTTATGCGTCTTGTCAGAAAACGAATTTTTTTTTAATTACGAGAATGCATCACGAGAAAATAATCAAGTTAAAAATCATTTCTGATTCCGACCTATTTCGTTAAAGTAGTGCATTAAAAAATGGTGAAGAAACAACTTAATATCATTTGGCTTAGTGCCGGTACTCGAGCTTGTAATCGGTAGTTTTTTTTTTTGGTGAACTATTTAAAAAAAAAAAAAATTGTACATAAATAGGTACCTACTTGAACTGTTTTGTTCAAACGAAATTGTATGAAAACTTTTTTATTTCTTAAGGATGGATCTAGCTAGACCTACGAATTTTTTCGAGTAAATTCTATTGGATTTGAATTATGACTAACAACCAACTTTGTTAATGTTTTTCCCTATAGGAGAAGATAATGCGCTTTCCGATCAGCCATACAGATACTTGACAGTGGATGAAATGAAATCGCTCGGTGATGACTCCCTACCAATTGATGTAACTCGAGACGAAAGACTAGACTCCAATAGGATGACACAGAGCAGCGACAATACACCGAAGGTGGCTGTCGAAGAAACAGTAAGTCCGCATAGAGCACAAATCCATATGATGGGAAAAACTGTCATTGACGGAACAAATGCGAATCTTTTAAATCAAGAAATTATTCACTTTGGGTAAGAGTAACAAGTAAAACTTAATTACGGCTTTTAAAATAAAACATTTTCTCATAAATGCCATCTTCACGGATGCAGACGCAAATTGCAATGGAAAAAGTAAGGCGATACTGCGACAGTAGTTTACAAAACAGATTTTCTAAAACTATATTTCAAATAGCTTCCTCGTTTCATTCCTTGTTGATGCGCGTGGTGGAGCAATGCGGGGTTGTCGTCATAGTGGAGTAAAAATGATAATTCCATCCAGATCAACTTGTCAACCAACTCGCGTAACCTGCCGATACGTGAAGCCTCAAAGAACAATGCACCCACCACAGTTAATGGAAGGTGAAGCCTTGGCAAGCCGAGTTCTAGAACTTGGACCGGTTTCGGTTAAATTCCAAGGACCAGTTGTAATGGAGGTACCACATTTTGCTTCACTTCGTGGCAAAGAACGCGAAATCATTGTATTACGTTCTGACAATGGAGAAACATGGCGCGAACATACGATCGATAACTCAGAGGAAATAATTCAGGACGTTCTAACTGAGTGCTTTGAACCGGAAGGTAATTTCAATTGTAGCTGAATGCCACAAACTTGTTCTTAACGAAAATGTAAACTTTCAGAAATAACCCATATTAATGAACAAACTGCCGGCCATGTATGCAGATTTGTAACTTACGATTTCCCACAATATTTTGCGGTTGTTTCAAGAATTCGTCAGGAGGTGCATGCGATTGGGTCCGAGGGCGGCATGGTGTCAAGTACGGTTGTTCCGCAAGTTCAGGCAGTTTTCCCGCAAGGAGCATTGACGAAAAAAATTAAAGTTGGCCTACAGGTAAATTTTTTTAAACCGCGAAAGGGTGTTGCTCCTGAAAAGTTACGAAAAATAAGTGTTAATCACGTACCTAAGAAAAAACGTTTTTCACTAATTTGGTAATATCAAATAGGCACATTGTAAGTCCATACAATTTTAAGAATCTTTATTTATCCACTGTTTTTATTTTTAAACAAACTTTTCAATATGCACATCTAGCTTTGAAATAGAAACGTATTCTCTGATTAATGTTTTTAAATGTTTTGGAACATAAATTTAGTTTTTCTTAAATTCAAAACACAGATTCATTATTTACATTGATGAAACATTAATTTTATTGCCTTCGCAAATATTTATTTAGACAAATATGTATGAATTTAAAATAAATGTAACTTACTGTCTATAATCATACATGGTCAACTTTAAAAATTGAAAACCAACATATTTAATTAAAAAAAAAAGGTTTTAAAAAGAAACAATAATTTATGTTTATCATGATTCATTTAATAAGAGTAGTTCTGGTTAGAATAATTTTAAGCAAAAAACAAAGCACTATATACATTCGATTTTTTAATTAAGGAATATAAGATTATAATCTTAAAACTAGAAAATAAATCTAAATAGCATTACAAAAACATTTTGAACACAGATTAACTACATTGAGATATTTAGCATGTCTTTTAGCATACATGTTGCGTGCATAATTTAAACCCGGCCAGTTTTGGACGTCTTTTACATCTTTGAATACTATCTAAATCTCCTTTGCGATGCGTTGGTTTGAGAGTCTTTTATTTCTATATTTGGTCTGACGTTAAAATCACAAGCCATAATAAAAGAGTGTAAAACGTAAGTGTACGTAAAAACTAGATCACATAAGATTACTTCATATTTAGAGCAAGTCTAATGATTTTTTTTAGACATCGCGAAAATAAGAATTTCATGCGGAAATAGAAAAGAATCGAAGCACATTTTAAATTATTGACATGTGAATAACTCACAGTAATACCAAGTCAATACCTGGGTCCTATCTTTTGAAAAGACTATTGCCGAAATGACAGACCTCCGAAACTAGGTAATGAGTGGAGAATAAGCTAGATGAAGCTTTTAAACTCGAACTTTCTGCACTTAGTTCTTAGATTCATGATAAACAAATGTGTTAAAAACTTGCGATAATAAAAAGAATTGGCATGAAAATAACTTATATTGATCACCATAATTTAAAAAACGATATCGCCTAGACGAACATTGTCTCATGTCAATTTGCTTCAATTGCGCACTATGAATTGACTAAGATCCACTTCTAAGCTGAGCCACATAAGGCGGACTCTTCTCATACTGCGTTGTCCCTCAGTAAATCTTCATCCGCCTTTGCAAACGTCCGTTCTTCGCCAAAGTTTCCTGACTTTAGTAATCAGTTGCTTACTTAGGCCAAAGAAACAGCGTTTGACAAGTGTAATTCTTTGCTTGATTTATGTCATTGTCAGAGTTAATAGATGAGTCGAAGTATGGAGAAATTCTTTAACTATAGGTGCCTCAAAGTTATATGTACCTATCTATCGTGACTTTCTGCCCGTTTGTATGTCCCTTCTTGTTGACAGCACATCCTATTTCGTTTTGCCCTCATTGGCAGTATTGTTGTTACTAAATTGCTATTTAAATACTTTTTTATGTAACGATCTAGCGTAGTTTTTGGTAAATAACTAGTCGGGTAAATATGGCTAAGCAAACATTGTTCATTCGTTATGATTCTCACGCAAGCGAATGACTATAAATTCACTTAAGTAAACTTACCTATCGAGGTTTTCTACCGTGTAAAATAACTCGTGGGAAAAGTACTTATACTAAAAAAAAATAGTGGGTACGTATTAACCTGGACTTCTTTCAGAAACTCTTTAGTTTAATAGTTTAACATCGGGTCGCGTATTTACTTACATTTTTTTTATTGTTTTGAAAGCAACTAAGAAGTTAGTAGATTACAAGCATTCTTTTTGGTAAAGCTCCTTCTTTTTGATTCTCATCCGGAAGCGTCTCTTACTCAGTTTTGTTTCAAAACAAGAGTTCTTTAAAGGACGACCAATTTTCTATGTATTAAGATATTTTACATGAAAATTTAATTTTGTTTCTAAAATCAGAAAATCAGTGAATCAATTTATATATTGACTGGGTTTTTCTCAAGTTAAATTTTAGACAAATAGTTTTTTCTTTGCTGTCACTTTTGTTGCAATTATTTTCGCACTTCTTTCCCTTTTTGACAATTTCCATTTATTTTTTATATATTTTTTAATTTCAAATGTCTGCAACCTCCAGTTCAAGGCAATATCACTAGTGCTCTTGAGCTAAGGGTACACACGAGTGAACGGGGCCAAAAATGCATCTGTGTAACCGCTTCAACTATTTAATCTACCAATGAAAAATCTTCACTGAAAAATTATATGAAAAAAGTTTTATTTGTCGAAAAAATTGCGTTTGATTCTTTTGAACAAATATTGATTTCAATTCCATTCGAGATATCCGTTCCGATGAAGCAACTTTCGGAAAAAATTCTCCGAGCACACCTTGTCGCATTGCGTTGAACCGCGTTATAACACTAACCTTCATTTGACAGCTACACTGCACATTTTTCAGAAGCTCTCCGACAACTAATTTCTGCGGAATATTTTATGTCGTTTTACATTGATTTCACTCGGGGATCCGAGAAAACTTCATCTGATTGAATCCAGAAAAGTATTGGTGAAATGCCAAAAAATAATCTACGGCAACTGTCATCTGCCTTGTATAAAATACAAAAATACACTTGTGTGAGTGCTTTTTGAGTGGATTATGACTACAAATCGAGAAGTGAAATTTTCTTCTCAGAATCGCCAGAAGAGTATTTTTTGTGCCAATGGAACGGTTTCAGAAGCGAATTTTTCAATTCCGGACTCTCCCGGACGCCTCCTTTTTGCCCAATGGAAAACGACATTTACGTGAACGCGTTTGAATGCTTCATTTATTTTGTTCCGAAACGGATACTTCAAACGCAAAAGGGTAGTTCGCGACAACATAAATGTCAAATAAGAAAAAGAAAAAAAAAAAAACAAGTGACAGCTAAAAAAACTTGTAGGAAAACAAAATAGTAAAAATTTATGGAAAAGTTTATAAAAAAGTGGAAAAAACAAGATAAAGGCATTTTAGAATTGAAAAATAATATTTCTCAACCGTATTTGGTAACAGCTGAGTTAAAAAAAATTGATAGTCACCTCCCGCACGTGAAAATTTGTTGGTGTTGACAGGAAAATATGTTAATGTTTATAGATATTCATCACTGCTTTGAATGTTTATTTGAATCCAAGTGCTGTGGATTTAGAATTCATTTTTAAAAATGAAAAAAAAAAAAAAAAAACCCCAAAGTTTTAGCTGTCTGTTGTGACATTCTGCCTGTTTTTTCAATGGCGGCATGTGGTCCTTCAGTATCTATCTAAAGGTAAAATTTTATCAGCGGTGGGTTTTCTTCGCTTATAACCGTAATGAAGAATGTTATCACTTTGTTCACGAAGTATTTTAGACATACAAACTTTACCAGATGACTTATACTCTCGGAAGTTTGTCAGACGTTCACGGAAGGTGGCGCAGTAGTCAAAACTACAAGGTGTAACATGTGTTTTTCTCCCCCTGTCAAATCTTCTAAATTTAGAATTAGGATTTCCAATAGCTCTTTTATGAAACTTGATCATCGGTTTTTAAGTGAAGTAGACCAGGGCGATACAAAAATGGCTTTCAATTTCCATCACATTCAAGCGATTGAAATTATTTATGATACGTCACGCTAAGTCGAGATATGAGTAAAAAAACAAGCGATAATGATTAGTGCTTTCATTAATGTTGCTCAAATTCGTTGCCCATCTGTTAACAACAGCTTGTATTCAACATGTATATTCAAAGGCTTGGGGAACTATCTCATTATAGTTTGTCTGTGATTATGGCATAAGTAGGTATCACTATAAGGTACGCATTACTATTTAATCTTTAGTGTCAGATACACAAATCCACACAAACCAGTTTAAACTATCTCTAAATAATGGATAATAAACCAAAGATGTTCTCAAGTTCATTTTGGAACCACAAAATAGAACATTTTCTAATGAATATACTAAAAAAAATAACAAGTACATATATGTGTTAAAATAAACGTATACTATAAATGGGAATACACATTACATAATCAATATGTATGTAAATACTTTTATAACTAAAACCATGAACTTATTTATCTTAAAACAGATGACCTTGTAATCACCTAAGAATATCATTTTCATTTATAATAATATACTATGTTAATATATTGCCCAATAAATTTAGTTTGCAAAATAATACCAATGATGTTTTTAATTATACCATTTAATAACAATAATCTCTATGAATTTGTTGATCAAAGGCTGCATTCAACTTAGGGTTGCATATTTCATTTCACATTTCTATGTGCTTTTGCGGTTTTCCAAGTACAAATTAAGAAAAAAAAAAAAAAAAAAAACTAAATTTATTGGGACACGGGAAAGTATCTCTAATTTTACTCTAAGTAAAACATAGCTGCGTACATATATAAACGAAATTATATATATATATGTAGGTATGTGATTATTCAAAAATTCGGACGTGGAAAATAATCCTTTAAATTTCAACAACCAATAATAAAAAAAAAAAAAAAACAAAATGTAAAGCAAACCGCTCTCAGATGAATGTTAGAACCAGGTTGATGCGTGTGATTTGTGACTCGATTTTTTTTTCTTCCCATTAATAGGCACAGCCTGTCGACCCTGATTTAACAGCGAAATTGCTAGGGCGTGGTGTTGCCGTTTCACCTATCGTAACAGTTGAACCAAGGAGGCGGAAATTCCATAAAGCAATAACCTTAAGTATGCCTGCACCAAAAGCTCACAGTCAGGGAATGATTAATCAGTACTCTGGAAACACGCCCACACTTCGATTGCTGTGTTCAATAACAGGTACATTTAATTTATATTTTAAGTAAATATACTTTTGTAGCGTTTTCTTGTGACGGCTTTAATATGAACGCAATAACACACTTTATATAATATATATATATATATAACATATGCGTATTTTTAGATATACACATATTAAGATATTAATTCGTCTAGGAGAACAAAATCTTTGCGCCATTAATTTTACTTAATTTATTCGAAAGAAAAAAAATCGTTGGGAAAAATTGCATACTTGGTGTAAATTTAAAATTTCTTGAAGAATTGCTTTACAGCACTATTTTTAAATAATGTTGGGTAAAAGTGTGCCAAATGTGTATAAGTATATACATTAAATATACATTTTCAAAACTCAGTTTCGATTGTACATGAGTTAAAGGGTAGATTCAAACATTAGTTCGTTAACCTGTACCGATTTTGTCGTCATTATGTAGGGACCCGCCTACAACATGAAATATACGATTTGCAAAGGGTTCAAGCATAAAATGTCATTTTTTATGCATATGCTTATATATGTATGTGTATGTAAATCTAAGGTGGTCCAAGCAATCATTTGTTTTTTCTTGTTTTTTTTTTCGTTATGCAATATTGTCAAGTACATATTATTATAACATTTTGTTTCTATAATTGTTCTTATGCGTTTATTTTATTGTGTTTTTTTTTTTTTCTTAAAACTATTATTTTAAAGATAAAATAACTAGTTAATGTTTTGTACTAATGCGTTAATGCATATGTGCACGCATTCCATTCTTTTTTTCATCATTGAAGGTGTGTTTCGGAAAAGATCTCTAAAAGGTAACTAACAAACAAAGCAAAAGAACTTAACAAAAATAACAAATTTAAAGCATACATAAACAACAAGACATAATAATAATTTTACGCAAATTTTACTCTGCATATATTATTCTATAACTTAACAAGTTGCAAATTTCCTTAATAAAAAAAAAAAAAAAAAAACAAAAAAAATGCTTTGGCAACTTTATTATTTTGAACAACTTCTTAAGAAATCAATGATACTTTTCTTTTCATTTGTTACAATACATTTTTTTCTTAATTTTGATACATACGTGCATTTTGAAATAGAGCAATAATTGTTAAGACATTCTTTACCTAATTTAAACTTCAATTTCGTCAAAAATATCTGATATTTGTAAATTTCCACATTATTGCATTCAAGCATAATTTTAATATTCAAGTCAAAATTATACGTATGCCTATAGTGTATGTGTTTGATGTACATTGAACACTCATGTCTATGGAAAAAACTTGTCTATTATGAATACAGAATACACTTGGCTACATTTCGTACATCCATACACTATTAATATCAATCAATTGGCATAGCAAATAGATCTAAGAACACTGGGGACGTTCAAGAATCTATTTTAGTAAGTCTGACAGCAGTCTGACTAGATGCAAGCTGTCATGTGAGCAGCTGTTTCAGTTGACGTTTATGGAGGGGTAGCCGACGAATCCAGTGAAGAAATACGTCACTGAATGCTAAGTTGACAGTTCGCATATGTGGCTGACGTAGATCAAGTGACGTTCCCGACCAATCTAGTTTTTGCGTTCAGGTTACATCTTATCCAGACCAATTTAATCGACTTAAGATAACTAGATTCTTGAATGTGCCCACTGTGCGTAACTTAATCAAAGTCAATGATAACAACATCTTATCCCAGGCTTTCAGTATTATGTTATACCTATTGCGACTTTTTGATGTGTGCCGACCTTCACGTAAATCCGACGGGAGTTATTAATCGCGCTGCTAAACATTCGCAGTACCTACACGACTGGGCTGAATATTATGCGTAATCATTCATTTAACACACAGAGTGCACCATCTTCTGTACCGCTATGCAAACATTGAACAACTTTGACATTTATCAACCCACTGACTTAAAATTGTACTTACTGAAATAAAAGTTTCAAAAAATTAAACGTCAATTCAGAAAATGAAAGCAGTGCATTAAAGCGAATTTGAAAACGATTTATTCGATTCACTCTTTCATAGAAATAGAATTGACCCCCTGGGGTTCAAATTCGCTTCACGCATTGCTTTAATTTTTTCGATTCACTTTGTACTAAAATGCGATTCTGGTTCAATAAGTGAAAATATCATGGCGAATTCAATACCGTACACTGTGTTGTATGAAAGAGGGTTCTAAGTTTTCAAACTTTCACTAAAAACTTTCACATGCTAACGGAGCCGTGAAAAGAAATTATTCATATGAAAAATTTTGACGTTTGGTTTCACCTTTTCATAGAACGAGAATCAAAATTGCGCGTGAAAGGGTGAAAAAATGTTCGTTTCACTTTTTCACTGAACGAGAATTGACCGACCCCCTGGTGTAAATCAAGTGAAACAAACAATTATTCACTAATTGAATTGAATCTCCGCTAAATTATAATATCAATGAAACTAGTTTGGTGCACTTTGTTGAATGTAGGTACTATTTAGGGTATAAAGTAATAGTACATTGAGTAAGGAATTTATTTTTATTTTTCGAAGAATGGCGCCAACTTTTAAGATTTTCCTTTCTGTGTTTGCATTTTGTTGGCAATCGCAGTAAAGGTCACAAACATCACACATTTAAAAAAAAAAAAAAAAAAAAAAAAAAAAAAAAAACAACATAAAACTGGTTGTTTCCAATAAAATAAATAAATAAATAGGTAGTAGTGCACCAATTCGTTTTGTGTGAGTTTTTCATTTTTGGAACGAATGGAAGGGATCTACAGTGTGGGCCAACTTGGACTGACTAGTTTGAAATGCTTATAATTTTTGTATTTTTAAAGTTTTTTTATTTTATTTTTAAACTGAAGTATATTTTATTAAATTTTTCTTACGCTAAGTGTGAAAAACTATATCCTTTAAATAACCTCTATTTTCCTGTTGGCAGCGAATGGCTCTTTTTAAGGCATTTCCATAACGTCGCCGAACGTTTCTGGTCCCAATTTTGCCTTAATTCCTAAATGTTTTGTGTTTGGTTCACGTAGACCCGTTCCTTTAAGAAACCCCACAAAAAAAAAATCAGGGGGCGTCAAGTCTGAGGAACGAGGTCGTGAACGCGAAATCAGGGGTCGAATCGCGTCCTCCGTAATCGAGCATTTCGTGACGGAATATGTTTTTGTTTCACATGTAAAACCAACTTAGTTCCGTGAACGGGTAGCTCGTTCACGGCAGTGGCGATTCGACCCGTGCTTTTTTTTTTTTTTGAAATTATGCGGTCATCGAAAATTTTTCCCAGAATCGCCATTGTATCTCTCGCGGCATGAGCTGTAGCTCCATCTTGCTGCAACCATACGTCGCGATTATTGAGAACTACTGGACGTAACAAGTTTCGTTTTCGAAAAAATATGGCTCGATAACGCCATAATTCCACACCAAACAGTGCATTTCCGAGGGTGTAATTGTCGCTAACGCAATGCTCTCGGATTTTTCATACCCCAAGACGGGTCATGAAGCTTCTTATTATTTTTGAACTGGGAGCCGTCGCAGTATTTTCCTGACGGTATTTTCTGATTTCTGATTGATCGTCTGGAAACATAATAAAATTCAACAATCTTTAGGTACTCGTTCTTGCACTGAGCATTATTATATGCAAACAAAATAAAAAAAAATCATTAAAAATACAAAAATATAAGCATTTCAAATCAACCAGTCCAAGTTGGCCCACCCTGTACAAGTGTATGCCGAGTCCAAAACGACTAATTGAGAAGTTCTTTCATGACAGTAATACTCTCGGATGTTTGTCAGTCAAAAACCTTAAGATGAAATTTGCGTTTTTCGGGAATCGAATCGAATCGGACCCCACGCATAGTAGTCCAACACACTTAACATTAAGCCACTGCGCCTGCATCAGTTTAAAATAGTGGAACTCCGAAAATGTTTTTTTGGAAGTTGCAAGATTTCTATGCGAAGTGTACCTCTGCTGTCCTGAGATCCTTTCAACAACGTTTTATTTTATTTTTCGATCGCGTGTTAAATAACACATTTTGAGCTCGTTCACTGAATAGTGCTGACAGTTTTCATTTTATGCATTTCGGTCTTTAACTGAGGGCCTAATTGGCCCCAAAAGTCACATCCCTAAGCAATACATTATGGGTTACAAATATTAAAAAAAATGTATTTTTGAATAAAATTAAAGTTACCGACAGTTCCCCAATGAGCGGCAATAATTGTCAAAGCCTAATAGCACTTAACGATGTACAACAACATAAACAGCATGTATTAATTAATGTAAAATTATATGGTGTAGGTATATTTCAGTTTCTGTTGTTTGAGTTTACTGTTAAATACATGAAATGCAGCTGAATCAATCGAAATAACAATATAAGAAAATTTAAATACATAACACTAGTTTTCCTTTCAATTGTTTTCTTCCTTACACACATTTCGCCCCATTTAACAATAACAAAAAAGTGTCAGCAAGGTTACACTCAAACCTAACATTAGTTAATTAAATACAAAAAAAAAAAAAAAAAAAATAGTTAGTGACCCTTAAGGGAACTTTTCTGAAACCAATGATATAAAAATATAACTAGATTATTAAAATATCAACCGTTGATAAGGTAACTTATCAGAGTTTTATTTGTTGTTTATTTATGCAGAAATCCATTGTGGCTAAAGTTAACAAAATAAAAAGAAAATGCATTACTTACGCTTAGTTACAAATTATAAAACAATATAAAAAAAAGCAAAACAAAACAACAGCATTGGTTACGATAACTACAAACGAATATTTTATTTCTCATGACCAAGTATATACTAATTTACACGTAAGCATGCAGATTTTGTGCTTAATTTATACGTTTTTAATTTTGCTAGTACCTAGCTAACTATCGCTTGTGTGCATTTTTAAGGATCATAGTCATACATTATTTGCATAATTTTCTTAATTATTAGATTTATTTCTCACTGAACATTTGAACAGGTTTACACGTACAGTTTAATAAAATCCTATGTTTGCCTGCAATTATTGTCGTTTCTGAGTAACTTATAATTATTATACATTTTGCAAAATTAAATTTGTTGCAAAATAAATTCATTTCTGTATATTTAGGTGGTGCATCTAGAGCTCAATGGGAGGACGTGACCGGATCGACTCCACTTACATTTGTGAACGATTGTGTATCATTTACTACCACTGTGTCGGCAAGATTTTGGCTAATGGACTGTAGAAATATTTCAGATGCTACGAAAATGGCCACAGAACTTTATAGGTAATAAAATTCATTGCAAATTGTTCAACATGTTTTATACTTTTGTAGAGATTGACTCAGATTCAGAATGTTCTTTTAGCTCTATTTAACACTTTCATTTCCCTCTCAATATAAGGTACTTACGAGTATGTGTTCTTTTTCAATCACAAT
Organism: Cheilosia urbana; assembly: GCA_946477585.1. NCBI lineage: Eukaryota > Metazoa > Arthropoda > Insecta > Diptera > Syrphidae > Cheilosia > Cheilosia urbana. The sequence continues at coordinate 27,221,970 of OX297855.1, forward strand.
TTAAAAAACGAATATCGCTATTATGATTCCAAGACACAGGGGATTGTGAATACCTATACTCCAGGGCATGTAGTTTATTTTTTGTTAAAAAATAAATAAATACGTAGTTTGGGCAACATGTAGGGAGCTCCGAAGCTTCTCACCACTTCTCACAACCATACTGAGAAGTACAAGAACTTCTAATGGAGAAGCTCTTTCATGGCAGAGTTATACTCTCGGTTGTTTTTCAGATGTTTTTAGTTTTTCGAGGATCTACCCAGGGACCCCTCAATTAGTAGGCCAAAATATTTCATTTTTCACCTTTCTTAAAGCTAATTTCCTAATTTAAAGCTAACATTTAAGCTATTCTAGCTTACTGTCTCTTTACGAGATCTCTGAACTCAACAATAACCTTAAAATTATTGGCTTTCGGCCATTTATAATATGCTGTGTTTTTTAATTTTACTTGCATAAACTTGGATGAATAGTCCAATTTTTTTTTGATTAGCTGCCTGATAGAGACGATGGTGGCTTTCTGCTTTCCGCAATACCTCTATCGTTAAAAGAAAATTTTCTACTAGTTTGAGTTTCGGCAGTCATTTTATCCAAAGGAAATGTCACGTCAGGGAGTCATTGGAAAAATTGTAGTTCATCGACTAAATTTGACCAACACTTATAATTTATAACTAATAACATCAATCATTATACTCGTTAAAAAACACTTCACAATTTTCATGCCCCACTGCAGACGTTTGATACTAACCTTTTTTACTTTTTTTGTTGGCAACTTCGTCAGCGAGTATAGGGAAGTAGAGTGCTTTCCGGCGAATTTAAATTAAAAGTGCGGTGCATGTTTCTTCTTTGTAAATGAATTCCTCAAGTGTTTTGCTCGCAGAATACTGATATTGTTCTACATTTTCTATCTGCTGAGATTTTGATTTTGATATAGACGCGTGCTAAGGTACTTTCTAAAATGAAACTTCACACTCCTAAAATTTGTTCTGGATGTAGACTGATTTATTCTGCAGGTCTCAAGTGCGATATGCACTAAATTGTGTAAACTTTCTACAGCAGTTCATGTTATGTTGTTTCTCACCATCTAGGTGCACATATTCATTTTAATTTTTTTTATTTTTAACCGAATTTAAAAACAAAAGAAACAATTTTTTACAACTTTTTTGTTAACTAAAACCTACGACAATGATATCTGTCTGTATTTACATTTATTAAAAACCAGATGATCCGGTATAACCCCGTTTAACCCGAAAATGCGAATTAATCGATTTTCCGGAGCCAATAAAATTCGGATTTCAAGTTCGATTTGGCAGCAAAAAATCTGAAATCTCAGATTAAAATCTGAAAAGCCAAATCGAAAACGACATACTACCAATGTTTATGACACACAGCTGCCAGATTGTTTATCGTTGGAAAGATTTTTTTTTTAAGACACCACCTTACACAAAAAGGTGTATCAAAGACGTAAAAATCCCTACTAGGGTGCGCAAAAATCAGATTTTGAATAATTTATGCAAACGCCCCAATACTGCCAAGACATCGAATAATACAACGTGAATAGAAAAATGAAGATCGCAGTTTTTTTAGATGACTCTAATGTGGTATTCGATTGGGTTTCTTCAGAATCGCTCTCAGATTTCAGATTTCGTTTGGCTAATCGAACACAAAAACCTCACTTGCTTTTTTTTGTGATAGTATTCGTGCGATTGGAATATGTTACTATACTCTGTTCAATTTATATTTTCAGTACAGGCCTTATGGGAAGCTCTTTTTTTTTACCAGTGGTGGCTGTAGCTACTCTCACGGCACTCAAACACAAGATTTGCCACTAAAATAAAAACGAAACCACTGGCATTCCAAAGAATTTGTTGTTGTCATTTACGAAAAACCCACCCAATTTTCCTCAAAGGCGCATACATCCCACCATGACCAGTCTGCCACACAACTGCTGTCAGAATTAGTGATGCGCGATAAATATCGAATCACTCGATTCATCGATATTTTCGTAGAAAAATATCGATTATTTCACTCGATAATTTATACTCGATATTATCGATGCATCGATGATTTGCCACCGATTATTTGCACTCCAACACAACTGGGACTCTCGTAGTTTTTTGATTGTTCGGTCATTGATTAAAATACATGACGACGCGCCTCAATAAACTTAAGACATTTTCTCAGTCCACCAATTTTTCTAGGTCACTCTTCTCCTACGCTTGATGGATTTGTATTATATTTTTAGAAAGTTCTGATCTCTGATGTTATGTACTGCAGCGCATTGTGCAGTCATTAAAACAAGCTCAAAGAAAACCATAATTTTGGAAGTGCTTGTTTCAGTATGTTAACCTTCGCTTTATAAATTTAAACAAACTAAATACGTATTTTAATACAATCAAAGTTCCTAAGTAATTATTATTTAGTTGTTATTGCATTAAATAATGGAAATTTATTAAGTTTTCTTTTAATGTTAGATATATTAATATAAATAAAACAAAGTCGGGATAGTTGAACCATTTATAACTCAAGAACGGCTGGACCGATTTGGATGGTCTCAGATTTGCCGGATGCGAATAACTATTAAAATTACGGAATTGTCAACCAATTACTTTAATCGGTATTGTGACTGTCAATTGGCAGGGATTGGTGATTCATTGTCAATTTTCATTAATTTTTGATTGTGAATACAAAAATCGGTATTGCGAGTGTCAATTATCATTGACTTTTCTTTCATTTTGTTTCTATTTCTTTCAACTGAAAAAAAAACTGTTTGTAAAGTTTCTAGTTTATTTAACTATTTTGATGGCTCAAATACCATTTGGGACTACTACCTACATTCTTCCAGTGCATTAACAAATAACTTTAAAGATAGGTAACTGAAAATTTGGACTGTGCTAAGCTAATTGATTGTTCTTCTAGTTCTAGGGGGCTTAAAGCATCCCTTAGTTGCTTCTTTCTTCTTGCTATTTCCAAAAAAAAGTATCCTCTTCGTCATAAATGTCAAACCACAATTCTCATCTCATAATAAAATGGAGTTTTTAAATTAAAATAAAAAATATTCACAGAAAATTCAATTTTCATGTCAAAACAGTCAATTTCAGTCACAATGATCAAAACCTTTATCAACTGAGTACCTAATACAAAAGTATCAATTGATTGATACATTTTACCAACTATCAATCGGTTCATTAGTTGAAAATTGCAATAAGGGAAATTATTTTCATTCCATTCACGAATTTATGCGGAACGATGTTCGCCGGGTCAGCTATTTTATTTAATAAAAATAAGTTATTTTAAGTTCTATAAAGTAAGGAAACATGAAATTTTGACGTTTTTATTTATATTGTATTGTTACCTATCTGTTGGTATGAATTATTAACTGCAAACAAATATTTAGCTTTTAATTAAAAAATATCGAAAAATATCGAAATTATCGATATTATCGATTTGTTCGGACCGATTATTTTTTTGCATCGATATTTTCCTTTCGATACTGAAGTATCGATTTATCGATATATATTTGGATTATCGCGCATCACTAGTCAGAATGAGGATGACGACGAGGGTCATTACGCGTTTTTCTATCGATATTCTCACAGAACTTTCGGTTTTGTTGCTTTTTAAAGCTTTTGAGAGCGAATAAATGAATTTGATTATGTGGGATGTTGCCATACAGTTTTTAGGTACTCCTTTAATTATTTTGTATTTCTGAAGGATCTGTTGATATGCAGTTAAACCATTTTTTCTAAACAAAGAGTTGGTATTTGGTAACCCTACCGATATTTGTGAGAGAATTATGCCAATTTATAGTGCTCACTATGGCAACCTTGTGAGAGATTTAAAATGGAGACAGCTTATTAAAATCCATAATAGTAAGGGTGAAAGGCAAATTGCCCTTCCTCCCCTTTACTGAAAATATAAATTGAACAGAGTATAGTTCGAAGTGTTTCAGTTGTGACCAAATCGTTGCCAGGTGCAACAAAGGTCGAACTCCGATACGAAATACGTCATTCATTCATATTAAACTTATAAAATAAATAAATAAATAGTTGGCGCAATAGGTCCGGAGGGACCCTAGGCCTAGCTTCTCACAACCATTCGTTTTGTGTGAGTTCATTTTTGAAACGAATGGAAGGGATCTACAATTTTATGCCGACTCAAAACGGCTAATTGAGAAGCTCTTTCAAGACAAGACAGTTATACTCTCGGATGTTTGTCAGACGTTCGCGAGAGGTGGCGCTGTGGAAAAAACCGTAAGTTGGAATTTATGATTTTTGCGGGATTCGAACCTCGACCACTCGCTTAGTAGTCCAACACACTTACCACTAAGCCACTATAACCGAACCTTAAGTGCTTGAGATAACCACACGGACATGACTCTTCAGCAAAATATCGAATGGAACAACAGAAACTTAAGTTCATAAATCATTGTACTTACCTTGGCGGTGTTGCATTTTTTCAAAGAACACTTTGGTGCTAAATGATAAATTGTGACAATTCGAATATCATCTATTTTCAGTTTTTTTTTCTTATAAATTAAGTTTATATTTTTGCCATATTGATCTGCACGTTTCTCTTTGGAAATTGACTTTAAGACAATGTACGCGTCGACATTATGAATCGATAGTCGATAGGTTTAGAGTTCCTTTAATATCCTTCTTCCTCTCTATCTTCAGAGATAGCGATCAATGCGTTATTTGTGTTTTCCCTTACCAGATAAAACAGGGAGTACATGTGCAGTCACTTAAACCAACCAACCGTTCCCCTACAGTGGTATATATTTGGCCCCCGCGAAGAAGGGTTCCGATATAAATGTACACACTTTAGCGATTTGCGTTGCAGTTCAATTTGTTTGTTTGTTTTTGAGTGACATTTTTGACATCTCCAAACAAATTGTTTGCATTATACTCCGACCTCCGACAACAATCAGAATCACTCGCGGAATTTATTTACTATTTGCAGTGAAGTGCTCAAATGTGCGAGCAATAAAAAAAAAAAAAAAAATAAGCAACCGATTTTATGCATTTATTGCTTCAATTTTTGTTTCCAGTGAAAAATCTAGCGACAAAAACAAGCATCAAACAATACATGGACGTAAAATCGAGGCGTCATCGGATTTCCATTATTATTTTTTTCCGAAAACGTTATTTAGCACAAAAATTTGACCACGCCACCTCTCGGATCTTACTTGAACTACAAATAAAAACACGCTGTTAATTTTTCAGCGAATGCGGATTAGTAGTTTCTGACTCTTGACGTCTCATATAAATATTTTGAATTACGTACGTAGAAGACAGTTGCATTTCTTTTATAATAATTGTACTGCGTATTGGGCCTTACTAATAATAATTTTTAACCCTTACACTAAATGTTTTGTAGGTCACAAGGGTTATAATCTTCTATGGAACATTTCGCCATTGTGAGTTCGTAAAATCCATCCTGGCCTTGAACATTAAATTATTTGAACATTATTATTTTTTTAGTTTACACTTTTTTCAAATAAACAAATACTCAAATTAATGTATTATAAAATATGGATGCATTATTGACCAATCATTTTTATCTCTATTAATTCCAGAGAAGTGATTCATGTTCCCTTTATGGCAAAGTTTGTGGTTTTTGCTAAGCGAGTGGAAGCAAATGAAGCCAGGCTGCGTGTATTTTGCATGACCGATGATAGAGAGGATAAGACTTTGGAAAAACAAGAACATTTTACAGAAGTTGCAAAAAGTCGCGATGTTGAAGTGCTCGAGGGTAAACCACAATACATAGAAATGGCTGGAAATTTAGTTCCTGTCACGAAATCTGGAGATCAGTTGCAGTTAATGTTTAAGGCTTTCCGTGAGAATCGTCTGCCATTTACTATTCGAGTTAAGGATCAACACGCCGATATTGTTGGTCGGACTTTATTTATGAAAGAGCCCAAAGTTGCTAAGGGAGAACCTCCGCAGCATCCTATATGCATACTGAACGTTATACTTCCAGAAATTGTGATCCCAGATCATTCCAACAGCATTCAAGAAAAGAAAGATGCAGATTATCTGCTGTCTGACAAATACAAACAAAACAATTTCCATTACATTGGCGACATGAGAATAGTGGACTTATCAAATCTTTTAGGGAAAGACTACATCAATTTGGCGCCAGAAATTGGAATATCACAATCGGAACTCAATGTTATAATAAACAGATATCCAAATAGTATTGCACGCCAAGCGCAGGATATGATTCGCCTCTTCAAAGAGAAAGAAGTTTACGACATTTTCATGTTCGAATATGGACTGAAATCTATAGGACGAGAGGATATACTGCAAACGTTTAGGATGCAACAAAGTCAAAAGGATGATTTGCTTTTAGGAGCAGATGCACAGCCATTCGAATGTGACAAAAGTAAGTTTTTTTTTTCTAAATACATTGTTTTGGATTTATGATTTCTTGCTAAGTAATTGTGAAGGGCGGTGTGGAACAGATGGTACTCGGTTAAGCTCCTTTAGATTTTGTATAGCAAAAGATGGACCAAAATTAACATTTTATTTTTTGACACATTTAGAGAAGAGCGACAAAATATTTGGTTTAATTTAGTACTTGCCTACAAATATACGTTTTTTTAAGACTAAGGGTTAATTTTTTGGCTGTGCGAAATAAGGCCCCAATGAAATAAGTCCCCAAAATATTTTTTTTATTATTAATTGTTACCCTTCCGATATGGAATGCGTATGGGGGGGGGGGGGGGGCATGCTGCCCCCTGCATGGGTTTACTGTTAGATTGCGGGGTGGGTGCGAGGTTGAGTATGTAAAAAGTTCCTTTAATCTAAACTAGTTTATCCAATATCAACAATATTAAATAAAAAGTAGTTTTCATTATTATTAATTTCATTATGAAATAAAACCCCAAATTTGGGGCCGTATTTCATTGGGCTTTGTCGCTCTTCGGAAAGTGATAGATTTTCATCAAGAATAAAATTAAATCACATACGCTTGGCGGAATTCCAAAATGGCGGACCCAGCTTTACCCACGAATCGCACCTTCAGATGGAAAATGCTAAGTAAATGGTACTATATTAAAGCATTCCACACTTACGCATGACATTGGCATATCCGTTAGGCGAGAATTGACAGCAATTTTACATTAATGTCAATGAAAAAAAAACGTGGCTGAAAATGTATTCACTTTAAAGTTTTCAATCATTTCCAAGTATAGCGTGATCCCTAACGATAATGCATTCAAAAATATTTGTCAAATTTGATCAAACTTCGTTCCTTTCTACCGAACTTTTGCGTTAGGCAAGGAAGTTTGACTAATGTGTTCTTCTAATGCGTTATTGTTAGGGAACAGACCTTATGATCCTTACGATATGATGTCTTTCAATCGTTTCAGTGTAAGTCTGTCGGAATCGGCACCATAATCACGAGCCAATCAGATGTAAGATGTGACTTTTGTTAATTTTCTCCAGTGTTGCCCAAACTGTGTGTCGCTCGAAATACGTTGAAGTGGTTGGCTTTTTCTTATCTTTTACCCATTTTGAAGGATATGCCTCTGTAGTTGGCCGCATCATTCGGAACACCTTTTTTCAACAACTTTGAATATTATTCATTGACATTTGAAGCTCTTCATGCACTTTCTTCGTTATCTGTAAACAAATGTAATGCATTTCAAATTTTTCTGAGGAATTGAAAAATGCATACCTGATCCTATCTTCACCTTTGCTTGGTTTCGATCTCCTTAGAACATCAAAAAAGTTCCTCGAACTTAAACAGTGCATCGTGCGCATCTGGACTTTCATAAATATCAAATACCTTTGATTAAAAAATGTTTAACGTTTGCGCGTCGCTAAAAATAGAAGAAAGTTTTATTCATTAACATACTATTTATATGGACAGCTACTGAAATGTCAGTTCCCGTAAAAGCTCTGCCCTAAAAATGACGCCAACATCACATGCGCTCTTGGTTCAAGGTGAATAAAAAGTGTAACAAAACGCCAACCATCTTGGATTTTTCCATAGACTGCTAGAGACACCTATTGCGTGTTAAGTAGATTTGCTAAGCAAAACGGATGAAATTCAAATTTTTGCGGAATGTCTGACAATAGATGTCGTTTCGAAATAAAAGATGGAGCAAAAAAAGAAAATTGAATAAAAAATCGTATTCTAATACATTTATTGCCCATAAATTACGTTGTAGATATTACATTTGTTTTTTCTCCGTTAATATTATGCAATCTTCACACCGAATATTTTTTAGATCACAATGGGTAATTTTATATGGAAAATTTCTCCATCGTGAATTTGTAAAATTTAGAATGGACATTAAATATGCCGTATTGCGCAACATCTTTAAACTAGATTTACTAAAAAAAATCATCCAGATAATAATTTTCAAGTTATCAGCACTTGTTGTGGACAAAGATGTTCGATTTAAGTGTTGCTTCTTACTCACTATTCCATGAGATTAATGAAATATTATTTTATGACTTTTATTAATAATTATATTGATTTGCACTTGTATCCAAACTTAATCTAGTACGATTTTCCAGGTACCACAATACAACGAATACACGAAAGAGAAGAAATTAAATACTCTGCAGAAGAGAAAGAAGTTGGCGAGTCAGAATCGGACGATGAAAACCAAAAACGAACAGTTGCTGAAAGACGAGAAAAAATTGTTAAACGCTTATCGATTGAACGACATATTCCAGCTTCAACGCAGAAAAGGGAAATCGTTCAGGAAATAACTGAAATAAAGCGAAAAAGTTTAATTGAAGACAAGAAAGCCATGCACGAAGAAGAGATAATGTTACAAATGCCGACTGATAATATAATTAAATCGACAGTGCCTGAGCATGTTGTTAAGATTAAATTGAATAAACTAGAAGCCACAGAAGTGTCTAAAACCGACTTTGACAAGGAACTAATTTTTAAATTTAAAACTACAGTGAAGCGAAAGGACGAAGATGAACGAAACACCAATTCAGAATCAAAGATTTCATCTGAACTTGAAACAGTAGATAAAGAAGATAAATATAATACAAACGAATTGATTCGAAAGTCCTCACCACACAGCACTGATGCCGATGATTATAATCCTGAGTTTGACAATACCTTACAAGAAGTCCCTAAAAGTGGTTTACAGCATATAACGAGGGATGAGATTGAAGTCTTTGAAGAAGAATACAAAATGAGCCCTACCTCAAACCATAAGTATCAAGCTGAATGCGATGCTGTTCAGCCGACGACAGAGGAACAATTTTACAAGTCCATTGAAGAAACAATAACCAAAAGAATTAGTGAAGGAAGTATAGCTCTAAACGAAAAGATACAAGGTAATAAAAATATACTATTTTGTGTAGTCGTACTGCTTCGTCAGATCGGTTGACTTATTTTTTTTTATCAATCTATTTATATACAACTGAATAGCTTAAAATGTTGTATCCACAAAAATCTTACCAATCTATTTTATTAAAATGTATGAAATAGAAGTGTGCTACTTTTGATTCGGGCTGTTCATCGCCCGTATCGGGTAAACGTAAAAATCAGAAAAGCGCGATATTATTCGACGAGCTGTGTGAGCTGTAGCTCCATATTGTTAAAACCACAATTCTGAACTGCTCTCAACATTTGGCCTTAAAAAAAAGTTCTATCATTGCCCGTTACTGAATCACATCCACTCCGATATGAAGACGGAGCCCGGACTCATAAACTAAGTATTAAATTAAATATAAAATCAAAAATTTTAAATTAAATTTAATACTTAGATTATGGTCAGACTCAGTAAGCACCTTAGTTCACTGTTCTCTAAGAAGTAGGTAGGCCCAAAGTCCACAGTTATCCATGAAATTATAGGTACCTCTACTTAGTCAAAAACGGTTCTCTACATTTGATAAGCAAACTTGTGGTCGATTTGATCGAGGAGTGAAAAAGTGTAAACAAGTCGAAATAGCGTTACAAATGTCAGTGTTCTCGAAAGAGTTTTTAAGATAAAGAGACAAACACTCAGAGGTCATGATTGCTTTAGCAACATTTATGAACTGAACTTCTTCAGGCTCATGCCTGCAGACAATGCTTTCGATAAACTATCTGTGGTAAGTTGTGCTAAGTCTTGACTCTCTTGAGATAGTGCCGCAAATGTTCGAAAGACGGGTCCGACGGGATGCCACGGTGCCGGAAATAACGCCGAGTTTTGGAATTCCATCGGTACCGATGAGGCAATACGACTGAAATCTTATCAAAAGAATGTAGTTAAAATTTATTTTATGTTCAAAAAGAAGCTAGTAAAGCCCATATACACCCGAATAGTTGTGTGGAAATATTTTAAAACAAACCAATTTTTGATTATACATTTTTAGCTACCGACGACCTGCCGCAATCTCAAACACCTCCACCGACTCCGATTGATATACAAATCGATGAAGAAACTAAAAAAAATAAAGACTTAACTACTGTTGGTAAGTAATAAACTACCTTTACCTTTAATCCTGTTGTATAATGTCATGAATAAGCCATCAGCTTTCGTGGACATGTATTTTTTTTATAACAGTCGACAAAAACCTATATATATATAACAACCTATATATATAACAACGCAGGTGTGAAACCCGGTGTCAATTTTGTCCACAAGGTTCTTCAATCTAGTACAACCAAATCCTACATCACATCCTCAATATAATACAAAAAAATTAGGTTTCTAATAATAACAATGGTTGAGTTCACAAATGCGAAAACGCTTTCATGCATATTTTAGGTCTGTTCCTTTACTTTTGTAGTAAGAATGGAAAAGACTGTCAAAATAGCAGTGGTGGGGATAAATTCTCTCACAGAGAGAGACGCTTACGAAAAAGTTAAGGAACGCTTTTGTAGTAATTGAATAATGACAGATACATAATTCAAATATTCAAAAAATGGTACGAAAAGTCATTAAAATGTCTGACAAACTCGAGGAATTTTTTAATTAGTAAGAAAATTAGCTCTATCATTTATTTTGAATTTTATTTTGATGAATCCGAGTATGTGGAAGAGATAAGAGGAAAAAGCGACACTGCGTGAAGAATTACATGGAGGATATTATTCCCTGTTCCAGCGAAGAAGTATTTCGTCGCCACTTTCTAAAGAATCTCGAGGAGAACATTCAATTTTATTTTGCCGTCTGTTTATACCATTTTAATACGCAAGAAATCAAAAAAAAATCCACGCATATGCCAAATGGGACAACAAATTTAAAATCAGCTATTAATTGTAAGGTGACTGATAGCTTTTCCACTTCTGTAGCTGTAGGATCCAGGAGAACAGAACTGTCTGTTCTCTCCTGACACAAACTATACAAACTGTGTTTCGGTAAACCGCTTGCGTTGAGTCAATCAGAAAAAAATATTGTAAAGCGAAGAATTTTGAGACCAAAAAAAACCTTTAAAGCTTAAAGTTCTTGCTTAAATTATTATTTTTGACAACAGGAACTCGTTTTTAAGATTTCAAGAATGAAGTATTCAGTCATTCGGTGTAAGAATGAATAACTATTTGCTAACATCTTTGCCAACAATTTCATTTTTACATCAAAAATTTTGATATTTGAACCAAACGTAAATTGTTGGCATTATAATTTTTGTTCTGGATGTAACAGATCAGCCTTGTCGAAAAAGTTTTAAATTTGAAATGAACTTCTACTTAAAGTTTTAATCCTCAAAATAAATTTCTTTAAAACCTATATATGTAACAAGCTTTATTTTTTAAATGTAATTATTAAAGACGCCTCTTAAATTTTAAAACTATTCTAATTTTCTTCCATTCAAGACTTTCCTGCATTAGCTATTACCAAAGGCAAATACGAGTCCTTGACAGAGAGTACTATCGATCAAGAAATTTCCACTTCACAAGGTATGTAACGTGACTCATCTGGCTAGAGCTTTAGTCGCTTTAATATTAGCAAAATAGAGATTTCAACTTTAGTCCGTACAAAATTCGCTTAAGCTTGAAATAATTGTGTCTAGTTTTAATTTTTATTTTATTATTTTGGCAACATGTTTTAAGTTTCATTTCAAACAAGTTTGTCAACGCTTATTAAAGATAAATAGAACTGTTTTTGTTTTGATACTGTCCTTTAAACTATAAGCACTTGTGCATCATATGTGGGCTGCCAATTTTGCACTTTTTTGGTTTCTATTCTACATACATATGTGTGTATGTAAAGAAACCACCAGCTAAGGGTATGTGTGTACCTAGTCGAAAGCGAAACTATCTAATCCAATTACATGTTCGATTTATTCTGTATGACATTCTAGTAGGGTACCTACCAATGTGGGATATATGCTCAGCTCTATTCATTCGAAATAGTGTATTTGCTTTATACGATTATTAGACAGAGTATAAGTACTGTGGCTCTTTTCTTAAAACTTATTTTCCCTAAAATACTATAACTCATAATATACCTAAAACCCAAAATAAATTTGTGTGAAACGGTAAGTGTTTTATAAGAACAATAGTAAACAAAAATTCGGTTCAATAACAAAATGGTGTGTATCGCAAATGAAAAAAAAAACTGGCTCATAATATTTAATAGACGAAGGTTACCTATATAAGTATGGAGAGTTAAAAAGGTGCAGACTGCAGAGTTCATATAAAGCAAAGGCTACTCAAACGTTGGACGAATTTCAATGAAAGTCAATGAGTTAGTTAAGTTTAGTTTGAAAATTTATTTATAACCTTGTTTATTCGTTTCTTGCGCAAGTTCCATATAAATTGTTCTGACTTAAACCTTCAGATTAAATTTCCAATTGGTTGTTTCCACACACCACAATGACTCGGACATCCTAAAGGAAGCATATCTTAGAACGGAATTTCTATAACCAGTTGAGCTAACTACCGGGAATTGTTTTTGTTAGACCCCAAGGTAGATAATACTTCGAAACTTGTATTGGGGTGATAAAAAGGTGTGTGTATACAGGCATTATTTGCTCATCGCTTTACAAATAGAAATAGAACCCTTGCACAGTAGGTTCCTTAGGTGTGTAGGTATTCTCATAGTGGGTGTGTAGATAGTATCCAAATCAAGAATCGCCAGATTAATGCGATTCTAAGAAAAGTGTTTAAACAGAAATTAGATTTTATTAATAGTATTCATTTAGCAATAAAGTCGGTAGGTATTTACCTGAGACCTTATTAATAAAAGCAATGTGTTAAAATTATTCAGGCACACAGTGTTAAAAATACTTCCCCCAGGTCTACCTACTAACAATCATTTTCAGTGTCTAGGATACATTTTACTAATTGGTGAATTTCCCCGTACAAACTATGAACTTGTGACCTGCAAAATATTTCAAGTGAAGGTTAAAAATAATTATTTGTAAGGCCCATTGTACTTACCTAAAAGAGCTTCATTAGAAGGTGATACCTATATTCAGAGGGACAGCAAATTGTGAGAGTAGTATTGGTAGGTTTGTGTTCAAATAATTGTTTTAATTATTCCATTTAAAAATATTAAAATTAAAATATTTAATTCAGGAATAGTTTTAAGAAAATCCACTATGGATTATTAAAATACACGCTGATTATTTTTTTTAACCTTTTTATATTTTAATGTTCTATTGACAAACGACCAACCTTCTTCTTTGAAAAATCGAAAGCAAGAGACTGATATAGCTTGAAGTCGATTGTGTTTTCTAGGTGGCGCTCTTAAGTAGTTTACAGATATGTACCTATTTATGAAAAATTGTATGACCCCAAAAAACTTACGAACTATATACGGATTTAAGAAAATATTTTTTCTTAATGTATGAAATAAATATCTGCAGGTTTTAGGATAATTTTGTTTTAAAAATACAGCATTTTCCATTTAACAAAATTATGTTTTCGCGCAATTTAAATGCCTAGCAAAGCGCTAGAAGTTCAAAATGACAATATATCGTCAGCAGTAGTATGTGAGTTGGCGTGCTGAACTAGGGATATTATGACTCAATGTTTTTTGGCCTACCTCCTGCGAACTCTTCTGGTAAACACCTGAGAGAGTAATTGTGTTGAAAAAGTTTCTTCATTCAGACCTCACGACGAAATTTACGTTTCGTATTTACAACTCAGGCGCAATTTGAATAGCATTTTGAAATAATTTCTACATGTTTGGCAAGCTTGAAATGATGCATGATGAAGTGGCAAACCTTATTGAAAATTTTGATAGCTGAAGGTCACCGGCCACTTTGACAGCTGCTGAAGGAACATAACAAATGTAAAAAGCATCATTGGTATCCGCTTAGCCTTTATTTCGTGGTATTTAATTTGGCTTCTTCAGATTCGCTCTCAACTTTGAGATTTCGTGTGTCTAATCGAACATAAAAAACGTCGTACTTGTTCGTTTTAGTGATAATTTTCGTGGGATTCGAAAATGTGTAGCCTTCAACACTTTCCAAAACGTTTTCCATTCACTGGTTTAAATTTTAAATTAAAACATTCGAAATTTGCGTCCCGATTGATTTCTAAATATTTATACATAAATAATTTACATTAATAGATCTACCCAATGCAAAGCCTTTCTTTCCTGTATAAAAAATTCACGAAAACCTAAACAATCTCCACCAGTTGTCAAACTCAAACGCAATAAATAAATAAATAAATAAATAAATAAATAAATTGTATTGGTAAATCTGAGAAAATATATAGATTCGCAAAAGTGCTCTGAAATCTGAAAAAGAATGATTTTTTTTTTGTACCAAACGAACATAAAAAGTGTTCTAAGAGCAAACAAAAAAAATGCTGTGAGACCGCCCAATCGAATACCACATTAGTGCTTTGGGAATACGACACACGAGGAGAATCAAGGATTCTCACTTGAGTAAAGTGGTCAAATATATTCTTTACGAACTACTTTTAAGATTACTTTAACAAGCCCTTTAAGGCGCAGAAGTAAATAGGAATATAGCTATTCCGAATCATATTATATCTCTTAAAGACGTCTTAAGTAACAATTATTTTAACAGAAATACTAGCTTCTTCGAATAACGCTACTAATTCACCATGTGCTTAATTGAAACTATGAAATTAGGTTCTCAATTTTCAAACTCTCACTAAAAACATTCACTTGCAAATGAGATCATGAAAAAACTTATTCATATAAAAATTTTTAAAGTTCGGTTTTACATTTTCGTAGAACGAAAATCGAAATTACGGTGAAAGGGTGAACAAATTTTCGTTTCATTTTTTCCCAGAACGAGAATTGACCCCCATAAGACTCGTCTGTCCTTTTGTACTACGAATGGAGTCCATCATTCTCCTTTCAATAAACTTTGCTAGAGGACTTTCGAAATTGCGGTGGAGGCACACACATAAAACAATGCGAGATTTATTTTGTTGTTACAAATATTTATTCGAGTGAATTGATTAATATTGTCCATTTGCAAACGTCACTTTAATTTTTGGATTTCACATTTTCGGATCACAGAGCCAAAATGTGTTTTCTATAATAAAAGATCAAACATGAGATTTGAGAAGTGCGTTTTGATGGGTCTGGGGCACTCTTTCTAAAAAAAAATAGTCGAACTCTTTTTATCTGTTTGTTGGAATACACTGCTTACTGCAGCGCACGTCCCAGATGCGGAGGATAAAGAAGGTTTAGCACTTTGTCGACAGTTGGCACAGCTTGAGAGGAACCAATTTTCATTGGTATAATATTGAGAAATTTGGAGACACTGCCATAGTGTCTTCGGTTGTCACCGGAACACCCGTAAGTTATTTCGCTGCACCGTTCGTATCCACTTTACTGGTTCATGCATTAATTTATTGTGTGCCTCCGTTCAGCATCAGTTTTCTAAAAGATGTATGAAATTTCCTTGAGTTGACAAGAAAAGCCACCACGCTCAAAATAAAAGGTAGCCTATATCGCAATTTGTACCTACTTTTAGACAGTAATTGAGCCACAAAGATCCATACTTTCACAATACTAATCTAGCAGGATTTATATTTTCTACTGTTCAAAAATGAATTACATACCTATCGTAATATCTGACGCAACGATAAACTGAGATCGAGAGTAACCAAATGTTACGAACACATTTTGTTATAACCAGATAAGTCAATTGTTTCCATTGGAAACAATTAAAGACTACAGCCCGTACTAACAATAATTTTAAACTGTCACAATAGATATTTTGTAGGTCACAACGGGTATAAAGAAAAAGTTAGAAAATTTCTCTTTTAGAAAAATTTGTGAGTTCGTAAAATTTAGCCTAGCTACTTAAAATGAGGACGTTCGGATTCATACTTTAGTTAGTCTGAAAGTTGGCTGACTATAGATGTATTTCAGTTTTTATTGACCCAGTGTGGTCACGTGAATTGTTTTTGCAGTTGACGTTTATGAAGGGGAAGTCGGCAAATCTAATTAAGAAAATCCTGCCTGCATACTCCAGTTGACATTTCGAAGAGTCAAATTTAAAATAATCAGAGTGGCCGCTGCAGAGTTCGGAAAAGTCGATAAAAGGGTCGGTGCATATTTTGAATTTCCACACTATATTTAACAATCATTAGTTCGCATAGTACTATAATTAAAAAGTGTTGTAATGGGCAATCGTGTTACATTTTAAACGTACTTATATCAATTTTGGAAACATTTTCGAAGAGCCCTTTCCAAAAATATTGTGACAGCCTCTCGAAAAAAGTTTTTCGGGTTCGACGTTTTATTATGGCGCCCTGCTCTGAAATAGACTCCTATCAACCATTTTTAACGACCAATAAATAAGAATTGACTAATGGAAACAAACAGCCATCAAATTATTGTCCTCCTGGAATAAAAATAGTGCGTGGAGTCCCTCCGCGCGGAAGAAGTGAAACTTCGTAATGTGGAAATGAAAATAGGAAGGGGTAGAAATTGATTTTTAGTGAAATCGTATTGTTTCTTTAAGACAAACTTTATTAAAATTGCTTACAATTATTCACAATTGATCGCATCTTCTAATTATCATTCTCGAGTGGAGAAATATTCAAATCTATAATATTTACAATGGGATTATGACAACTATAGTAAGATACGAAATGTTGGAAGTCGCATAGCATATTGAATTTCGCAAAATATACGCAAATTAAGATTTGTTATTATTAGCAGAGCCCCGGTCAAGCCCCAGAGGACCAAGGTTTAAGATGTAAGCATATGTAACTGCTTTTCACATAGATAGATATTCAGCTCTTGTTGGAAACGTACACAGCTCTTGCCAGATATATACTCAACTCACATTTGGGAAAGATTACACACCTTGAAGCACTTATTGTTATTATTTTGTGACTTTACATATATACATATGTATAGTAGGTAAAACCCATTCCAAAAATCATTGGTCAGTTGCAACGTACGCATATAATTCTCAGTCACGATATCATATATTCATATTAAATCGAGTTATTATACATACATACATATAAATACTGCTTTTATTAACACTGTGCTTACAAGAGGAGACACGCTGGAGTAAACATGGCTTTATAAAAATTGAGGCTTTTCCTTCTTATTTGAAGTGTTTTAAATTTCTAAACTTAAGCTCGCAGATTTTCCTTAACAGTATTTAATATTGAATCGTTTTTGCGCATAATATCGATGAAGCGTTATTTTTGTAATATGTTACCATACAAATGCCATAATTACTCAAGTTTATCTCAAACGTCATTGCATGCAAATTGTATACCCAAAAATAATAATTTCTATGTTTAAAAAAGCAAAAAAAAAGAACACACAGTAAAATATTGTCATTATTTATGCTGTAATTCTTGTTGTCTGAAATGGATCTAGACGCTGATGTCAGAGTTCTCACCACAAGCAATAAATGTGCTACTGCATTTGATGAAGCTGACAATGTGAGTTTTACATCAAACGCACATAAAGCCAAATCCAGCCAGGATGGAAAAAATTCTCCGAATCAAAATTACAGCGCAACATTTTCACAAATGGCCGCATGTGATAAGTTTTCGAAAATATCTCCGACGAACTTAAAAGAAACGAGTGTCTTAAAACAAAACGAACGAGAATTTGAATCGGTGAAAAAAATGGTTCGTCTGTTAGAAAATCCCAATCCGTTGCTTGATAAAAAAAATGAAGATTTTAAATTCGAAATTGGCGAAAATAACTTGCCTACAACTGTTAAAGAAGTGGTTGGAAAAATAGAGAGCAACTGTCTCGAAGCAATTCCATTTTCTACAAAAAGTAGAAAGCAGCATACTGAACCTGATCTAAAATCAATTGAAAATCAAATCAATGATTTCACTCAAGATAATGAATGCGAAGTGTTCGAAAAAATTAGAATTGCACAGAATGAAGAACAATATGCGAACTTGGAGGCTATTGGAGAGCAAATATGCGAAATTAAGTGCACCAAAAAAAACGTTCCGAAACTGTCTGAAAAAACGGACAGCGATATGTCTAAAAACAAGTTTCCGGTGGAATCCATTCAGCAAGTAAATTGTTTCCCCGTGAAAAGTGTTTCACAAAAGTTAGAAGAATTACAAATTTGCAGGCAAGACTGCATTTGGATTGCCGCGAAACCGCCTATAGAAACAGAAACAAACTATGATGGTCTTTCGTACTCACAGAATGAGAATAATGACACATTTCCAGTAACAACGCCAAGTGACAGTGAAAATGCAAATTCAATACATAAATTTCCAGTAAAATTATTCAAAAATCCAATCGCAACGTCAGACAATAAAGAAAAAATTGAAAGCAATTCATCTCCGAATTTCCCAGAGTTTCCCCAGGAGTTACATTTTTCGAACGAAATAGTAACCTATTTTGCAGAGAAAGAAATGCACGTGTCAAACGTTCAAAAACACGCAGTTCAGACTCGACAATCTTCAGATATTGCTACGAAAAATATTAGCGAGGAATATTTTCAACAAAATGTTCCAAGTGCGCATTTCAAAAAGACCACCCGAAGTGATGAATCACAATATACAGAGAGTGAAGGTATCCCCGAGCAAGACAAACCATCAGGCGGTTCTTTGGCACAACCATTTAATATAAAACCGTCGGAATTTCAAATTTCTAACTCAAAAATATTACGTGCTCCCGAACAGAAATTGTTCACACACGAAACAAAGAAACATAAAAGTCACGCTACGACAAAAGTGAAGCCTGAAAAGACAGATAGGACTGACCTTGTCATTCAAGAACATATTCAGCCTCTTTTGATTTTTAATGAAAGTGTATTAGCTTCTACGGATAAAGATCCTTCTAGATCGCCACTATGTGATACAAAGCCTTCTGCTAAGCACATTGCCTACATTGAAGGGGACAAGCCTCTAAATCAAACCATAGCTGTCTCAGATGAAGACACATTATTAAAAGTCCAGATAGCTGTGCAAGAAGACACGCAAACGCGAGTAGATTTGTCATTTAAAGAGGTTAAAAGCAGCGCTTTAAATAAACTCGAAAGAAATTATTCGGAAACGGAAGTAAATTTCCATTCGCGATCCCTAATTTCAAATGATAAAGAACCAGCACCAGAATCTGTTTCTCGAACTGTTAAATTTAAAGAAAACGATACTAAAAATAATTTGAATAAAATAAGTGCGGACAAACTGTCGGAAGGAATTGAAGACTTTCAAACTTTCCAAAATTTGCCAAAACCACAACCTGATTTAACCTCACATGTCTCAGAAACTGAAGTGATTGAAACAGACAATCGCCCAGAATTCGAAAAGCCATTGTTGCCATCGAATACTCATGAAATGGAAACGTTTAAAAAAAGTAGATTCGAAAATGATAATTTACAAACGTCAATAGGCGGTATAAATAATCAGGCACCGGCTGATGTTTCTGTACCAACTGAAGAAGAAGCAACTCATGAATTCAGCGAAGATAATGAAAAGTCACAATTATTTAAAGAAACCCTTGACTCGGCAATAAATAGCAAACATAAAGTCATTCAAGACCCTAAGAGGGCTATACTTTTTGTAGATAATAAAAACCTGACGGACTTTGGCATCACTGACACAGGCATTGGGGAGAAGAGTACCAGTACATTGGACGATTTTGGCAAAAAGGCCAAAGTACTACCATTAACTACTCAAAAGCAATTCCCAGAACAGTTATCTACTGCAACAGCGGATATTCCAAAATCAATTTTAGAAAATAACGAACGGATGAAATTTTCGAAGAAGGAAATGATTTCATTCGACATTACTGAGCAAGCAATTTCAAAAACAGAAGAGAAAATTAAAATAGCTTCCTTGTACACATTTAAAAATATAGGAACCGCTCATGAAGTTGAATCTCACTTACTAGAACCGCATACCAATGAGTTAAGTATAGAAGAAGATATTCAGAAAGGCAATTCCCAGGAAGGCAATGAATTTGAGCTAGGTGATTTGGCAACTACAAATGCTAATCTAACAAAAGACAAGACAAAGTATGAAATAGACGTCGATGTTATCAGTGAAGACCTTGAAGGAGAGCCCAAATTATGTGACACTTCCAATCAAAAGCAAAAGAGTTCTTCTGTACGGAAAGCACAACAACAGTCAACCGTACCTATTGCTTCGCAGTTATCCCAACCGGGCCCAAATGCACTAGCAGAATTTGAAAAGCAACAGCCAAGCAAAAGTCTTATGAAAGAAAATTCCAATTACCAATCGGTTCAAAAAAGCGAATCAGAGAAAAACAAAGCAATAGAATATGTAATTCCAGTTCAGAAAGAGCAATTAACAACTGAGATCGAATCCTCCCCTAACTACAAGCCTGATATATTGTCGAGTGCCTTATATAGTTCAAAAGAAGAAACATTCACACAAAAAGCAGTAGAAAAGGTTATTCATATTCACGATCAGAAAATTGAAAAGGAAGAGTTATCGGTGTCTGAAATTAGGGAACCACAAAAATCTATTGATCTTGATTTAGATCACAATTTGTTGAGAAATGTAGTCATTCCCAATATACAAGGTGAGGAGTCAGCGAAGTCCTTTACAAAAGAAGAAACAGTTCATTTCACACAAAAAGCGGTAGAAAAGGATATTCACATCCACGATCAGAAAATTGAAAAGGAAGAGTTATCAGTCTCAGAAATTAGCGAACCACAAAAATCGATTGATCTTGATTTAGATCACAATTTGTTGAGAAATGTAGTCATTCCCAATATACAAGGTGAGGAGTCAGCGAAGTCCTTTACAAAAGAAGAAACAGTTCATTTCACACAAAAAGCGGTAGAAAAGGATATTCACATTCACGATCAGAAAATTAAAAAGGAAGAGTTATCAGCCTCTGGAATTACTGAACCACAAAAATCTATAGATCTTGATTTAGATCACAATTTGTTGAGAAATGTCATTCCCAATATACAAGGTGAGGAGTCAACGAAATCCTTACACAGCGCAAAAGAAGCAACAGTTAATTTCACACAAAAAGCGGTAGAAAAAGTTATTCATGTTCACGATCAGAAAATTGAAAAGGAAGAGTTATCAGTGTCTGAAATTAGCGAACCACAAAAATCTATGGCTCTTCCCAATCTACAAGGTGAGGAGTTAGCAAAATCCTTACATGGCGCAAAAGAAGAAACAGTTCATTTCACACAAAAAGAGGTAGAAAAGGTTATTCATATTCACGATCAGAAAATTGAAAAGGAAGAGTTATCAGTCTCTGAAATTAGCGAACCACAAAAATCTATGGCTCTTGATGTAGATCACAATTTGTTGAGAAATTTAGTCGTTCCCATTGTACAAGGTGAAGAGTTATCAAAATCCTTATGTGGCGCAAAAGAAGAAACAGTTCATTTCACAAAAAAAGCGGTAGAAAAGGTTATTCATATTCACGATCAGAAAATTGAAAAGGAAGAGTTATCGGTGTCTGAAATTAGGGAACCACAAAAATCTATGGCTCTTGATGTAGATTTGTTGAGAAATGTAGTCATTCCTAATATACAAGGTGAGGAGCTAACAAAATCCTTATATGGCTCAAAAGCAGAAACAGTTCATTTCACACAAAAAGCGGTAGAAAAAGTTATTCATATTCACGATCAGAAAATTAAAAAGGAAGAGCTATCAGTCTCTGAAATTAGCGAACCCCTAGAATTTACGAATCTTGATGTAGATCACAATTTGTTGAGAAATGTAGTCGTTCCCATTGTACAAGGTGAAGAGTTAGCAAAATCCTTATATGGCGCAAAAGAAGAAATAGTTCATTTCACACCAAAAGCGGTAGAAAAGGTTATTCATATTCACGATCAGAAAATTGAAAAGGAAGAGTTATCGGTGTCTGAAATTAGGGAACCACAAAAATCTATGGCTCTTGATGTAGATTTATTGAGAAATGTAGTCATTCCCAATATACAAGGTGAGGAGTCAGCGAAATCCTTACACAGCGCAAAAGAAGAAACAGTTAATTTCACACAAAAAGCGGTAGAAAAGGTTATTCCTATTAACGATCCGAAAATTGAAAAGAAAGAGTTATCAGTCTCTGAAATTAGGGAACCCCTTGAATTTACGAATCTTGATGTAGATCACAATTTGTTGAGAAATGTAGTCGTTCCCATTGTACAAGGTGAAGAGTTAGCAAAATCTTTATATGGCGCAAAAGAAGAAACAGTTCATTTCACACAAAAAGCGGTAGAAAAGGTTATCCATATTCACGATCAGAAAATTGAAAAGGAAGAGTTATCAGTGTCTGAAATCGGGGAACCACAAAAATCTATGGCTCTTGATGTAGATTTATTGAGAAATGTAGTCATTCCCAATATACAAGGTGAGGAGTCAGCGAAATCCTTACACAGCGCAAAAGAAGAAACAGTTCATTTCACACAAAAAGCGGTAGAAAAGGTTATTCCTATTAACGATCAGAAAATTGAAAAGGAAGAGTTATCAGTCTCTGAAATAAGGGAAACCCTAGAACTTACGAATCTTGATGTAGATCACAATTTGTTGAGAAATATAGTCGTTCCCATTGTACAAGGTGAAGAGTTAGCAAAATCCTTATATGGCGCAAAAGAAGAAACAGTTCATTTCACACAAAAAGCGGTAGAAAAGGTTATTCATATTCACGATCAGAAAATTGAAAAGGAAGAGTTATCAGCCCCTGAAATTAGTGAACCACAAAAATCTATTGAACTTGATTTAGATCACAATTTGTTGAGAAATGTCATTCCCAATATACAATGTGAGGAGACACTGAAATCCTTACACAGCGCAAAAGAAGAAACAGTTCATTTCACACAAAAAGTGGTAGAAAAGGATATTCACATTCACGATCAGAAAATTGAAAAGGAAGATTTATCAGCCTTTGATATAAGCGAACCACAAAAATCGGTAGGAAAGCATACTCCAAATCAAGACCAGAGAGGTGGGAAGGGAAAGTCGTCAGTCTTTGATATAAAACAAACAGAAAATTCAGTAGAAAAGACTACTGCTATTCAAGATCAGAAAGGTGAAAAGGAAGAGCCATCAGTCTTTGATATAAGTGGACATCAAAAATCGATGGAACCTGATGTAGACAGTAATTTGTTGAGGGACGAAGATATTCCCAAAGCACAGGATGACGAGTTAGTAAAATCCTGGTATGGAGTAAAAGAAATGACTGCTCATTTCATACAAAAAGAGGTAGAAAAGATTACTACTATTCAAGAACAAAAGGGTGAAAAGGGAGAGCCATTATTCTTTGATATCAACGAACCAGAAAAATCTGTAGGAAAGATTACTGCACTCCAAGATAAGAAAGCTGAAAAGGGAGAGCCCCCAGTCTTTGATATAAGCGACCCACAAAAATCGGTAGGAAAAATTACTCCAATTCAAGATCAGAAAGGTGAAAAGGGAGAGCTGTCAGTCTTTGATACAAGCGAACCACAAAAAGAGGTAGAAAAGATTACAACTCTTCAAGAAGAACAGGTTGAAAAGGGAGACCCGTCAGTCTTTGATATAAGCGAACCACAAAAATCGGTAGGAAAAATAACTCCAATTCAAAACCAGAGAGGTGGGAAGGGGAAGCCGTCAGTCTTTGATACAAAACAAACAGAAAATTCAGTAGAAAAGATTACTGCTATTCAAGATCAGAAAGGTGAAAAGGAAGAGCCATCAGTCTTTGATATAAGTGGACATCAAAAATCGATGGAACCTGATGTAGACAGTTATTTGTTGAGGGACGAAGATATTCCCAAAGGACAGGATGACGAGTTAGTAAAATCCTGGTATGGAGTAAAAGAAATGACTGCTCATTTCATACAAAAAGAGGTAGAAAAGGTTACTACTATTCAAGAACAGAAGGGTGAAAAGGGAGAGCCATTGTTTTTTGATATAAACGAACCAGAAAAATCTGAAGGAAAGATTACTGCAATTCAAGATCAGAAAGGTAAAAAGGGAGGGCCATCAGTCTGTGATATAAGTGAACCACAAAAATCGGTAGAGAAGATTATTCTAATTCAAGATCAGAAAGGTGAAAAGGGACAGCCGTCGGTCGTTGATATAAGCGAACCACAAAAATCTGCAGGAAAGATTACTCCAATTCAAGATCAAAAAACTGAAAAGGGAGAGCCGTCAGTCTTTGATTTAAACGAACCACAAAAATCTGTAGGAAAGATTTCTCCGATTCAAGATCAGAAAGGTGAAAAGGGAGAGCCGTCAGTCTTTGATATAAGCGAACCACAAAAATCTGCAGGAAAGATTACTCCAATTCAAGATCAAAAAACTGAAAAGGGAGAGCCGTCAGTCTTTGATTTAAACGAACCACAAAAATCTGTAGGAAAGATTACTCCGATTCAAGATCAGAAAGGTGAAAAGCGAGAGCCGTCAGTCTTTGATATAAATGAACCGCAAAAATCTGTAGGAAAGATTACTCCCATTCAAGATCAGAAAGCTGAAAAGGGAGAGCCATCAGTCTTTGATATAAACGAACCAGAAAAATCTGAAGGAAAGATTACTGCAATTCAAGATCGGAAAGGTGTAAAGGGAGAGCCATCAGTCTTTGATTTAAACGAACCACAAAAATCTGTAGGCAAGATTACTCCAATTCAGGATCAGAAAGCTGAAAAGGGAGAGCCATCGGTCTTTGATTTAAACGAACCTCAAAAATCTGTAGGAAAGATTATTCCAATTCAAGATCAGAAACCTGAAAAGGAAGAGCCATCAGTCTTTGATATAAGTGGACATCAAAAATCGATGGAACCTGATGTAGACAGTAAATTGTTGAGGGACGAAGATATTCCCAAAGCACAGGATGACGACTTAGTAAAATCCTGGTATGGAGTAAAAGAAATGACTGCTAATTTTATACAAAAAGAGGTAGAAAAGATTACTGCAATTCAAGATCAGAAAGCTGGAAAGGGAGAACCATCAGTCTTTGGTATAAGCAAACCACAAAAACCGGGAGAACAGATTACTCCAATTCAAGATCAGAAAGGTGAAAAGGGAGAGCCGTCAGTTTTTGATACAAACGAACCAAAAAAATCGGTAGGAAAGAGTACACCTATTCAAGATCAGAAAGGTGAAAAGGGAGAGCCATCAGTCTTTGATACAAACGAACGCCAAAAATCAGTAGAAAAGGCTACTCCAATTCATGATCAAAAAGGTGAAAAGGGAGAGCTTTCAGTCTTGGATACAAGCAAAACAGAAAAATCGGTTACTCCTATTCAAGATCAGAAAGGTGAAAAGGGAGAGCCATCAGTCTTTGATATAAGCGAACGACAAAAATCGGTAGGAGAGATTACTCCAATTCAAGATCAGAAAGGTGAAAAGGGAGAGCCATCAGTCTTTGATACAAACGAACGCCAAAAATCAGTAGAAAAGGCTACTCCAATTCATGATCAAAAAGGTGAAAAGGGAGAGCTTTCAGTCTTTGATACAAGCAAAACAGAAAAATCGGTTACTCCTATTCAAGATCAGAAAGGTGACAAGGGAGAGTCATCAGTCTTTGATATAAGTGAACCTCAAAAATCGACGGAACCTGATATAGACAGCAATTTCTTGGGGGACGAAGATATTCCCAAAGCACAGGGTGACGAATTAGCAAAACCCTGGTATGGAGTAAAAGATGTGACTGCTTATTTCATACAAAAGGAAGTAGAAAAAATGAATACTATTCAAGAACAGAAGGGTGAAAAGGGAGAGCTGTTAGTCTTTGATGTAAAAGACGAACCAGAAAAACCAGGAAAGATTACTCCAATTCAAGACCAGAAAGGTGAAAGGGATGACCCATCAGTCTTTGAAATAAGCGAACGACAAAAATCGATAGGAAAGATTACTCCAATTCAAGATCAGAAAGCTGAAAAGGGAGAGCCATCAGTCTTTGATATAAATGAACCGCAAAAATCTATAGGAAATATTACTCCAATTCAAGATCAGAAAGCGGAAAAGGGAGAGCCATCTGTCTTTGATATAAATGAACAACAAAAATCTGTAGGAAAGATTACTCCAATTCAAGATCAGAAAGCTGAAAAGGGAGAGCCATCAGTCTTTGATACAAACGAACGCCAAAAATCAGTAGGAAAGGCTACTCCAATTCATGATCAAAAAGGTGAAAAGGGAGAGCTTTCAGTCTTGGATACAAGCAAAACAGAAAAATCGGTTACTCCTATTCAAGATCAGAAAGGTGAAAAGGGAGAGCCATCAGTCTTTGATACAAGCGAACCACAAAAATCGATAGGAAATATTACTGCAATTCAAGATCAGAAAGCTGAAAAGGGGGAGCCGTCAGTCTTTGATATAAGCGAACCACAAAAATCTGCAGAAAAGATTACTCCAATTCAAGATCAGGAAGCTGAAAAGAGAGACCCATCAGTCTTTGATATAAACGAACCACAAAAATCTGTAGGAAAGATTACTCCAATTCAAGAGCAGAAAACTGAAAAGGGAGAGCCATCAGTCTTTGATATAAGTGAATCACAAAAATCGGTAGAGAAGATTATTCTAATTCGAGATCAGAAAGGTGAAAAGGGAGAGCCGTCAGTCTTTGATATAAGCGAACCACAAAAATTTGTAAGAAAGATTACTACAATTCAAGATCAGAAAGCTGAAAAGGGAAAGCCATCAGTCTTTGATATAAGTGAACCACAAAAATCGGTAGAGAAGACTACTCCGATTCAAGATCAGAAAGGTGAAAAGGGAGAGCCGTCAGTCCTTGATATAAGCGATATGGAAGAGCCATCAGTCTTTGATATAAGTGAACCACAAAAATCGGTAGGGAAGATTACTCCGATTCAAGATCAGAAAAGTGTAAAGGGAGAGCCATCAGTCTTGGAAATAAGCGAACCACAAAAATCGGTAGAAAAGATTACTCCAATTCAAGATCAGAAAGGTGAAAAGGGAGAGCCGTCAGTTTTTGATACAAACGAACCAAAAAAATCGGTAGGAAAGAGTACTCCTATTCAAGATCAGAAAGGTGACAAGGGAGAGCCATCAGTCTTTGATATAAGTGAATCTCAAAAATCGAAGGAACCTGATATAGACAGCAATTTCTTGAGGGACGAAGATATTCCCAAAGCACAGGGTGACGAATTAGCAAAACCCTGGTATGGAGTAAAGGAAATGACTGCTTATTTCATAAAAATGGAGGAAGAAAAAATGAATACTATTCAAGAACAGAAGGGTGAAAAGGGAGAGCCGTTAGTCTTTGATATAAACGAACCAGAAAAACCAGGCGAGAAGATTACTCCAATTCAAGATCAGGAAGCTGAAAAGAGAGACCCATCAGTCTTTGATATAAACGAACCACAAAAATCTGTAGGAAAGATTACTCCAATTCAAGAGCAGAAAACTGAAAAGGGAGAGCCATCAGTCTTTGATATAAGTGAATCAGAAAAATCGGTAGAGAAGATTATTCTAATTCGAGATCAGAAAGGTGAAAAGGGAGAGCCGTCAGTCTTTGATATAAGCGAACCACAAAAATTTGTAAGAAAGATTACTCCAATTCAAGATCAGAAAGCTGAAAAGGGGGAGCCGTCAGTCTTTGATATAAGCGAACCACAAAAATCTGTAGGAAAGATTACTCCAATTCAAGAGCAGAAAGCTGAAAAGGTAGAGCCATCAGTCTTTGATATAAGTGAATCACAAAAATCGGTAGAGAAGATTATTCTAATTCGAGTTCAGAAAGGTGAAAAGGGAGAGCCGTCAGTCTTTGATATAAGCGAACCACAAAAATCTGCAGGAAAGATTACTCCAATTGAAGATCAGAAAGCTGAACAGGGAAAGCCACCAGTCTTTCATATAAGGGAACCACAAAAATCGGTAGAGAAGACTACTCCGATACAAGATCAGAAAGGTGAAAAGGGAGAGCCGTCAGTCTTTGATATAAGCGAACCACAAAAATCTGCAGGAAAGATTACTCCAATTCAAGATCAGAAAGCTGAAAAGGAACAGCCATCAGTCTTTGATATAAACGAACCACAAAAATCTGTAGGAAAGTTTACTCCAATTCAAGATCAGAAAGCTGAAAAGGGAGAGCCATCAGTCTTTGATATAAGTGAATCACAAAAATCGGTAGAGAAGATTATTCTAATTCAAAATCAGAAAGATGAAAAGGGAGAGCCGTCAGTCTGTGATATAAGTGAACGTCAAAAATCGAGGGAACCTGTTGTAGACAGCAATTTGTTGAGGGACGAAGATAGTCCCAAAGCACAGGGTGACGAGTTATCTAAATCCTGGTATGGAGTAAAAGAAATGACTGCTCATTTCATACAAAAAGAGGTAGAAAAGATTACTACTATACAAGAACAAAAGGGTGAGAAGGGAGAACCATTATTCTTTGATATCAACGTACCAGAAAAATCTGTAGGAAAGATTACTGCACTTCAAGATCAGAAAGCTGAAAAGGGAGAGCCATCAGTCTTTGATAAAAGCGAACCACAAAAATCGGTAGAGAAGATTTCTCCGATTCAAGACCAGAAAGGTGAAAAAGGAAAGCCGTCAGTCTTTGATATAAGCGACCCACAAAAATCTGTAGAGAAGATTACTCCAATTCAAGATCAGAGAGGTGGAAAGGGTGAGCCGTCAGTCTTTGATACAATCGAACCGAAAAAATCGGTAGGAAAGAGTAGTCCTATTCAAGATCAGAAAGGTGAAATGGGTGAGCCATCAGTCTGTGATATAAGTGAACCTCAAAAATCGAGGGAACCTGTTGTAGACGTCAATTTGTTGAGGGACGAAGATAGTCCCAAAGCACAGGGTGACGAGTTATCTAAATCCTGGTATGGAGTAAAAGAAATGACTGCTCATTTCATACAAAGAGAGGTAGAAAAGATTACTACTATTCAAGAACAAAAGGGTGAAAAGGGAGAGCCATTATTCTTTGATATCAACGAAACAGAAAAATCTGTAGGAAAGATTACTGCACTCCAAGATAAGAAAGCTGAAAAGGGAGAGCCGTCAGTCTTTGATATAAAGGAACCACAAAAACCTGTAGGAAAGTTTACTCCTACTCAAGATCAGAGAAGTGAAGAGGGAGGGCCATCAGTCTTTGATATAAGTGAACCACAAAAATCGGTAGAGAAGATTATTCTAATTCAAGATCAGAAAGGTGAAAAGGGACAGCCGTCAGTCTTTGATATAAGCGAACCACAAAAATCTGCAGGAAAGATTACTCCAATTCAAGATCAAAAAACTGAAAAGGAAGAGCCGTCAGTCTTTGATATAAGCGAACCACAAAAATCTGGAGGAAAGATTACTCCGATTCAAGATCAGAAAGGTGAAAAGGGAGAGCCGTTAGTCTTTGATTTAAACGAACCACAAAAATCTGTAGGAAAGATTTCTCCGATTCAAGATCAGAAAGGTGAAAAGGGAGAGCCGTCAGTCTTTGATATAAGCGAACCACAAAAATCTGCAGGAAAGATTACTCCAATTCAAGATCAAAAAACTGAAAAGAGAGAGCCGTCAGTCTTTGATTTAAACGAACCACAAAAATCTGTAAGAAAGATTACTCCGAATCAAGATCAGAAAGGTGAAAATGGAGTGCCGTCAGTCTTTGATATAAGCGAACCACAAAAATCTGCAGGAAAGATTACTCCAATTCAAGATCAAAAAACTGAAAAGGGAGAGCCGTCAGTCTTTGATATAAGCGAACCACAAAAATCTGTAGGAAAGATTACTCCAATTCAAGATCAGAAAGCTGAAAAGGGAGAGCCATCAGTCTTTGATATAAGCGAACCACAAATATCTGCAGGAAAGATTACTCCAATTCAAGATCAGAAAGCTGAAAAGGGAGAGCCATCAGTCTTTGATATAAGCGAACCACAAAAATCTGCAGGAAAGATTACTCCAATTCAAGATCAAAAAACTGAAAAGGGAGAGCCGTCAGTCTTTGATATAAGCGAACCACAAAAATCTGCAGGAAAGATTACTCCAATTCAAGATCAGAAAGCTGAAAAGGGAGAGCCATCAGTCTTTGATATAAGTGAACCACAAAAATCTGCAGGAAAGATTACTCCGATTCAAGATCAGAAAGGTGAAAAGGGAGAGCCGTCAGTGTTTGATTTAAACGAACGACAAAAATCTGTAGGAAAGATTTCTCCGATTCAAGATCAGAAAGGTGAAAAGGGAGAGCCGTCAGTCTTTGATATAAGCGAACCACAAAAATCGGCAGGAAAGATTACTCCAATTCAAGATCAAAAAACTGAAAAGGGAGAGCCGTCAGTCTTTGATTTAAACGAACCACAAAAATCTGTAGGAAAGATTTCTCCGATTCAAGATCAGAAAGGTGAAAAGGGAGAGCCGTCAGTCTTTGATATAAGCGAACCACAAAAATCTGCAGGAAAGATTACTCCAATTCAAGATCAAAAAACTGAAAAGGGAGAGCCGTCAGTCTTTGATTTAAACGAACCACAAAAATCTGTAGGAAAGATTACTCCGATTCAAGATCAGAAAGGTGAAAAGGGAGAGCCGTCAGTCTTTGATATAAATGAACCGCAAAAATCTGTAGGAAAGATTACTCCCATTCAAGATCAGAAAGCTGAAAAGGGAGAGCCATCAGTCTTTGATATAAACGAACCACAAAAATCTGTAGGAAAGATTACTCCAATTCAAGATCAGAAAGCTGAAAAGGGAGAGCCATCAGTCTTTGATATAAGCGAACCACAAAAATCTGCAGGAAAGATTACTCCAATTCAAGATCAAAAAACTGAAAAGGGAGAGCCGTCAGTCTTTGATATAAGCGAACCACAAAAATCTGCAGGAAAGATTACTCCAATTCAAGATCAGAAAGCTGAAAAGGGAGAGCCATCAGTCTTTGATATAAGCGAACCACAAAAATCTGCAGGAAAGATTACTCCGATTCAAGATCAGAAAGGTGAAAAGGGAGAGCCGTCAGTCTTTGATATAAGCGAACCACAAAAATCTGCAGGAAAGATTGCTCCAATTCAAGATCAAAAAACTGAAAAGGGAGAGCCGCCAGTCCTTGATATAAGCAAACCACAAAAATCTGCAGGAAAGATTACTCCAATTCAAGATCAGAAAGCTAAAAAGGGAGAGCCGTCAGTCTTTGATATAAACGAACCACAAAAATCTGCAGGAAAGATTACTCCAATTCAAGATCAAAAAACTGAAAAGGGAGAGCCGTCAGTCTTTGATATAAGCGAACCACAAAAATCTGCAGGAAAGATTACTCCAATTCAAGATCAGAAAGCTGAAAAGGGAGAGCCATCAGTCTTTGATATAAGTGAACCACAAAAATCTGCAGGAAAGATTACTCCAATTCAAGATCAAAAAACTGAAAAGGGAGAGCCGTCAGTCTTTGATATAAGCGAACCACAAAAATCTGCAGGAAAGATTACTCCAATTCAAGATCAAAAAACTGAAAAGGGAGAGCCATCAGTCTTTGATATGAGCGAACCACAAAAATCTGCAGGAAAGATTACGCCAATTCAAGATCAGAAAGCTGCAAGGGGAGAACCATCAGTCTTTGGTATAAGCAAACCACAAAAACAGGGAGAACAGATTACTCCTATTCAAGATCGGAAAGGTGTAAAGGGAGAGCCATCAGTCTTTGATTTAAACGAACCACAAAAATCTATAGGAAAGATTACTCCGATTCAAGATCAGAAAGGTGAAAAGGGAGAGCCGTCAGTCTTTGATATAAGCGAACCACAAAAATCTGCAGGAAAGATTACTCCAATTCAAGATCAAAAAACTGAAAAGGGAGAGCCGTCAGTCTTTGATATAAGCGAACCACAAAAATCTGCAGGAAAGATTACTCCAATTCAAGATCAGAAAGCTGAAAAGGGAGAACCATCAGTCTTTGATATAAGCGAACCACAAAAATTTGTAGAAAAGATTACTGCACTTCAAGATCAGAAAGCTGAAAAGAGAGGGCCATCAGTCTTTGATATAAGTGAACCACAAAAATCGGTAGAGCAGATTATTCTAATTCAAGATCAGAAAGGTGAAAAGGGACAGCCGTCAGTCTTTGATATAAGCGAACCACAAAAATCTGCAGGAAAGATTACTCCAATTCAAGATCAGAAATCTGAAAAGGGAAAGCCATCAGTCTTTGATATAAGCGAACCACAAAAATCTGCAGGAAAGATTACTCCAATTCAAGATCAGAAAGCTGAAAAGGGAAAGCCATCAGTCTTTGATATAAGTGAACCACAAAAATCGGTAGAGAAGACTACTCCGATTCAAGATCAGAAAGGTGAAAAGGGGGAGCCGTCAGTCTTTGATATAAGCGAACCACAAAAATCTGCAGGAAAGATTACTCCAATTCAAAATCAAAAAACTCAAAAGGGAGAGCCGTCAGTCTTTGATATAAGTGAACCACAAAAATCGGTAGAGAAGATTAATCCAATTCAAGATCAGAAACCTGAAAGGGGAGTGCCATCAGTCTGTGATATAAGTGAACCTCAAAAATCGATGGAACTTAATGAAGACAGTAATTTGTTAAGGGACGAAGATATTCCCAAAGCACAGGGTGACGAGTTATCTAAAATCTGGTATGGATTAAAAGAAATGACTGCTCATTTCATACAAAAAGAGGTAGAAACGATTACTACTATTCAAGAACAAAAGGGTGAGAAGGGAGAGCCATTGTTCTTTGATATTAACGAACCAGAAAAATCTGTTGGAAAGATTACTGCACTCCAAGATAAGAAAGCTGAAAAGGGAGAGCCATCAGTCTTTGATATAAGTGAATCACAAAAATCGGTAGAGAAGATTATTCTAATTCAAGATCAGAACGCTGAAAAGGGAGAGCCATCAGTCTTTGATTTAAACGAACCACAAAAATCTGTAGGAAAGATTATTCCAATTCAAGATCAGAAACCTGAAAAGGAAGAGCCATCAGTCTTTGATATAAGTGGACATCAAAAATCGATGGAACCTGATGTAGACAGTAATTTGTTGAGGGACGAAGATATTCCCAAAGCACAGGATGACGAGTTAGTAAAATCCTGGTATGGAGTAAAAGAAATGACTGCTAATTTTATACAAAAAGAGGTAGAAAAGATTACTGCAATTCAAGATCAGAAAGCTGCAAAGGGAGAACCATCAGTCTT
Source organism: Cheilosia urbana (assembly GCA_946477585.1). Lineage (NCBI taxonomy): Eukaryota > Metazoa > Arthropoda > Insecta > Diptera > Syrphidae > Cheilosia > Cheilosia urbana. The sequence goes on from OX297855.1 coordinate 27,255,371, forward strand.
TGGTATAAGCAAACCACAAAAACCGGGAGAACAGATTACTCCAATTCAAGATCAAAAAGCTGAAGAGGGAGAGCCATCAGTCTTTGATATAAGTGAACCACAAAAATCAGTAGAAAAGATTACTCCAATTCAAGATCAGAAAGGTGAAAAGGGAGAGCCGTCAGTTTTTGATACAAACGAACCAAAAAAATCGGTAGGAAAGAGCACCCCTATTCAAGATCAGAAAGGTGACAAGGGAGAGCCACCAGTCTTTGATATAAGTGAACCTCAAAAATCAAAGGAACCTGATATAGACAGCAATTTCTTGAGGGACGAAGATATTCCCAAAGCACAGGGTGACGAATTAGCAAAACCCTGGTATGGAGTAAAAGAAATGACTGCTTATTTCATACAAAAGGAGGTAGAAAAAATTAATACTATTCAAGAACAGAAGGGTGAAAGGGGAGAGCCGTTAGTCTTTGATATAAACGAACCAGAAAAACCAGGCGAAAAGATTACTCCGATTCAAGACCAGAAAGGTGAAAGGGATGACCCATCAGTCTTTGAAATAAGCGAACGACAAAAATCGATAGGAAAGATTACTCCAATTCAAGATCAGAAAGCTGAAACGGGGGAGCCGTCAGTCTTTGATATAAGCGAACCACAAAAATCTGCAGGAAATATTACTCCAATTCAAGATCAGAAAACTGAAAAGGGAGAGCCATCAGTCTTTGATATAAGTGAATCACAAATGTCGGTAGAGAAGATTATTCTAATTCGAGATCAGAAAAGTGAAAAGGGAGAGCCGTCAGTCTTTGATGTAAGCGAACCACAAAAATCTGCAGGAAAGATTACTCCAATTCAAGATCAGAAAGCTGAAAAGGGAGAGCCATCAGTCTTTGATATAAATGAACCGCAAAAATCTGTAGGACAGATTACTCCAATTCAAGATCAGAAAGCTGAAAAGGGAGAGCCATCAGTCTTTGATATAAACGAACCACAAAAACCTGTAGGAAAGATTACTCCAATTCAATATCAGAGAGCTGAAAAGGGAGAGCCATCAGTCTTTGATATAAGCAAACCACAAACATCTGCAGGAAAGATTACTCCAATTCAAGATCAGAAATCTGAAAAGGGAGAACCGTCAGTCTTTGATATAAAGGAACCACAAAAATCTGTAGGAAAGATTACTCCAATTCAAGATCAGAAAGGTGAAATGGGAAAGCAGTCAGTCTTTGATATAAGTGAACCACAAACATCGGTAGAGAAGATTATTCTAATTCAAGATCAAAAAGCTGAAAAGGGAGAGCCGTCAGTTTTTGATATAAACGAACCACAAAAACCTGTAGGAAAGATTACTCCTACTCAAGATCAGAAAGGTGAAAAGCAAGGGCCATCAGTCTTTGATATAAGTGAACCACAAAAATCGGTAGATAAGATTACTCCAATGCAAGATCAGAAAGGTGAAAGGGATGACCCATCAGTCTTTGATATAAGGGAACCAAAAAAATCAGTAGAAATGATTATTCCAATTCAGGATCAAAAAGGTGAAAAGGGAGATCCGCCAGTCTTTGATGCAAAAGAACCAGAAAAATCAGTAGAAAAGATTACTCCTATTCAAGATCAGAAAGGTGAAAAGGGTGAGCCATCAGTCTTTAATATAAGCGAACCAGATAAATCAATAGAAAAGATTACTCCTATTAAAGATCAGAAAGGTGAACCACAAAAATTTAATATGGATCACAATTTGTTGACAAAAGGTGATGTTTTATATGCACAAGTCGCAAATTTTACAAAATCCGGACAAGTTGAGTGTGCAAATAAATCAGATCAGGGAGCTGGTAATGCAAATGTACCAGAAGATGCTAGTGACTTTGGCGATGATTCATTACTGGGTACTAGTGGAGTTGAAAGTTCAAGTAGCTATAATCAGCTATGTGCATTTAATCAATCAGAATTATCGAAGGCCTTCAAAACAGCTGAAAATACCAATTTTGAAGGACTCGCACATGCTACAGAAACCCTACCTCAGATTCCTACATCAATTCCTAGTGAGAGTAACAATAACAATTCAAATACAAATGTCAATCTCGCAGGACACAAGACCAAAGAATCAGAGCAAACAACATCTGATCTTCAAAGCCAAGTACAATACTGCTCATCCTTGGATACCTGTGATAATAAAACGAATGTAAGCTTCCAATCACAATCTTTATTCATTGAAGACATTGAAATAGAATTATCTAACAAACGAAATGAAGAAACATCCATTTTTGACAATGGAAATCTTCTTGAGATATATCCCACTTTATCAAATGATAATTCCAAACCCGATGAGATAGATGATACTTCCAACATTTCTCAGATGTCCTCCCCGTCAGGTGGATCTCCTGAACGTGTCCTTATGCTCGATGCTATACCTGTTTCTATGCCATTAGATATTAAGAGAAGCGAATCTGAAAATAGTATTGATAGCTTGGAAGCGACTGCCATTGATGGTGATGGTAGTAAAAATTTGCCAGAAAAGAATAAAGGCTTAAGTTATTTCGTTGAGTTTTGTCCCCCATCAAAGGAAAATAAAGCAAGAAAAACACAAATTCCACCAAACCCGTGTGTAACAAAAATGCACCCAAAAAAATTGAATCAGCCTACTTCTGCTGATAAAGTGAAGAGAGAGCATTTAAAAAGTAAGGTTGGCATCCATGAATATGATAAACCTACCAAGGAACACACACGTCCTAAAGAGAAAGTCAAATTAAGAAACATGCCATCAGAAAATGAAAAGTTGAATTCGGCGAAAAATACTTTAACTGAAAGATCCACTACTACTTCCACAAGGAATTTAGAAATTTCAGCAGATAAAAGGAAGCCTTATAGAAAAGAAAACACCTCGACAGTAAGTTCACACGTAAAAAAGCACACTTTGCAAAAAATAGACAAGTCTACTGCGGTGACAACAAAGTCTTCAACAACAAAGGGCTTAGAAAATATTAGTAAAACAAAAACTAAGCCAACACCTGCTCCAAAGTCTACCAGTCAAACCCAAAGTTACATGCGATCTACTTTATCGCACAGTCTTAAATCTGGAGGTAATGATAAGACCGAGTTAGCCACCTTGACAGAAATCAATAAGACCAAAATCTTAAGCTCCGAGAAACGAGGATCCTTACAATCAGAACGCGCTTCAAAATTATCTCAAGTACACAAACCTCCAACTCATAACAAGAAAACCACAACTACTAAGCCTACAGAAAATAAAAGCAGCACAGAAAATAATAAAAAATACAGTGCTCAGAGGCAAAATGTTCTTCTTGGGGAGCCCAAAATCAAACCCGTAGAAAGTAAAATTGCAAAAAAAGAAATAAATAAAAGTTCCAATGTGCAGCATAAAAGCACTTCAATCGGCGCCTCCAAGGCAATCCCAACGGAAATTAAAAAAGTATCGAAAGCAATATCTTCCATCCACACCAGTTCTAAAAAGAGTTCAGAAATTTCGAACAATAGCAAAAATCAGATTATATCTTCACAAACTCAAAAAAAGCCCACCAAAAGTTCGCAAAGTCTAATTAAACCCGCAAAGGTTAAGCACGATGAACTCGACAATAAGAAAAGCCAAAAGGAATCCCTTCAAACTGAGAAAAAACTTCCAAAAAATTCGAATACGAATGATAAAGCTACTCCAAAGCTTATTCGTAAAAGTAATGTACATGAAAAATCTGGACACGAGAATGTTAGTAAAAGTAAACGCGACGCAATTACTAAGCCTACGGCAAAAACTAAAAATGACAAGTCTAACCTAAATTTGCAGATGGTCAAAAGTAAAATTTCAACCCAGCGACATAAAGAATCTTCAGTTAAACCCAGTAATAAAATTAAAATTGAGGACGATATTCCGCTTGTAGATAATGAAAGTGTTTTGACATCAGCGAAACAAATCGTAACTAGTGAAGTGTTTACGAAATCGGTTGGTAGCGGAAAGCCAATAGAAGTGGTTTTCAAGCAACCGTCCTTCACTGACGTCGAAATCGACATTAAGCGAAAGAATAGCGACTGCAAGAACAACGAGTTTGAAGTAAGCTTCATTGATACAACCGACTCAAGTTTATCGGACTCCGTCGCGCTATCTATGTATGCCATAGACCATGATAAACTGCATATGATCAGCCCGGGATCTCCTAAGCCTACGAAGGATCCTCTACTACTGATGGACGAGGATATCAAAAATGCGGCACACAACGTTTTTGCAGAAATCCAAGATATGATCTCGGGAAAAGTCAACAAAGCTCCAACAGTTAAAAATGATGATGATAAAGCTGATGTCCTAACCCAAGGTAATATTTTATAACCAAATTAAATACGTATTGCGTGTATACAGTATACTATACCCCATGTTGTGCTGCGAGCCTTGTTTTCTCATTTTGCTGATACATGCCATTTTTGAAAAGAGCCAGTAAATTGAAAATTAAATAGGTTATATGAAATTTCAAAAATATTTAAATTTATGCAGGTATACATATATATAGGTTATTTTTAAGTTCAGTTACATCAACAGTCAAAATACTAAGAAACACAAACAATAACATAGCAGATAACTCGTTCAGTTAAATTTTTTCACAATTCTAGATTAAATAAATGCACCTATACATTCAGATGTTTCAAGCCGATCTGAAGCATAAATTTCCTAATTAACACCAGCTCAGCATGTACACGTAATACCACTCGAACTATCGTGAATAATGAGAAAAACATTTTTCAATTAACCAATTAATTTTGAAGTCTGTAAGGACTTTTGTTTTAAGTCTAAAAGCCGACAGTAACTGCGGGAGATTATATTTGGATATTTAAATTTAAAAATTTTGTATTCATTTTTAATGGTGGTATTGAAATTTAAAGTCAAGCAGCTTACTGAGTCACACTCATCGGCAAAAGTATTTTGACTAAACTAAAAGCTAAATTTTATGAATTCTAGGAGGAAATGAAAAAACAAAATAAATCACAGCTTTATGAATTTATTAAAATGAAAAAAAAAATTAGTTTTTACTTTGACAATACAGTATTTTTAGCCAAACTAACCTTAAAAAATGAATTTGTCAAAATAATTTTGCGAATCAGAAAATCGCACTTTAACCACAAATAGGCCAGGGGGTCGCTTCTGGTTCTGTGAAAGAGTGAATCGAATAAATCGTTTTCACATTCGCTTTCACGCATTGCTTTCATTTTTTCGATTCACTTTGTACTAAAATTCGATTCTGGTTCAATAAGTGAAAATATCATGGTGAATTCAATACCGCACACTGTGTTGTATGAAAGAGGGTTGTCAATTTTCAAACTTCCACTTAAAACATTCACTTGCAAATGGGGCCTGAAAATAACTTTTTCATATGAACATTTTTGACGTTTTGTTTTACATTTTCATAGAACGAGAATCAAAATTGTGCGTGAAGGGGTGGAAACATTTTCGTTTCACTTTTTCACAGAACCAGAATCGACCCCCTGAGCTATCCAGCCATGGGTCTCCAATGATCTCATAATGCAATTTCTGGGTGAAAACTGTAGACAGTTAATCTAACTATTCACCTTGAAAAGCGACTTGAGTTTGTTTCAAAATACATTTGCCAACTAGTAGGGGTGGTTAAGTTTTAAGGGCTGATGTTGATTTTGAATAAACAGAAAATATTGTCATTTCTTTTTATTATGAGATGATAATATTGGTATGGTTCAATTATGTATGGAACAAAATATCGGCCAAATGGCTGCCGCGACCTCGGCGGCAGACCCCCATCCAATGGTCCAAATTTTCGATGACACTGAGGCATAATTGAGATTCTATGCCGTTAATGTGCGGAATTATCTCATCCTTTAGCTCTTGAATTGTTGCTGGCTTATCAACGTGCACCTTTTCTTTCAAATAACCCCAAGGAAAGAAGTCCAACGGTGTCAAATCACATGATCTTGGCGGCCAATTGAGATCGCCACCACGTGAGATAATACGGCCATTGAATTTGTCGCGCAAAAGAGATTTCGTTAGCTATGTGGCAAGTGGCACCGTCCTGTTCAAATCACATATCGTCCACATCCATATCTTCCAATTCGGGCCATAAAATCACCTCACGATAGCGAACACCAATCGCAGTAACTGCCTGACCGGCCTCATTTGGGACAAAAATACGGCCCGATGATGCCGCCAGCCCATAAATCGTAGTACGAGCTGTACGAGCATGCACTGGTGTTTTCACATCTCCTACGATTTTTCCGATTGTACGCACATTTGGACGATTAAATTGACCGAAAAAATCACGAAGTGCACGATATGCATTTTGATTCGAACGCCCATTTTCATAATAAGAATAACTTTAACGCGTTGCTCGATTGTGTATCTTTCCATGGTTCAGATTGAGTCAGTCTGAAATTGAGAAATGTCAAATGAAATGCAGAAAAAAACTTAAGGTGATTCACATTCAACCACCCGTTATAATAAAGTTACAAACGAAAAAGTAAAGCCAAGTAAAGTGGGCCTATTCCATATGCCTTTTAAAAATGAAATATTCTATTTATAGAAAATATTTTTTCTATCGCTCTACTAAATTTCATAGCTTCACGATTATCGGAAGTGGTCCGAATAAATAAATACCTGCTTTCCTAAACCAAGAGGTCTAGTAACCTCTTAAAAAAATCCTACGAACTTCCACTACTCTCCGACAGTCGGATGTGTTATAAATAAATAAATAAATTTGTGTACACCCACTTGAATGGAAAATCTGAAGTTTCCGACTTTTCCCCATTGACTTTTATATACTTACTCGAATATGGACTGCTAGTGAAATATCAGTTCCGTACAAGCTTTGCCCAAAAAATTACGCCAACATAACTAGAGCTCTTGGTTCAAGGCGAATAAAAAGCGTAACAATCTTAACCATCTTGGAGTCCTCCATAGAATGCTAGAGACACCTGTTGATTAGATTTGCTAAGTATTGAAATTCTTGGTTGAAATTCAAATTGCTGGGAATAGTTTACGATAGATGTCGCATTGAAAATGTGGTAGTTAATAATAGATGGAGTCAAGAAAATATGAATAAGAAATCGAATTGTAATGCATTTACTGCCTCAATTCCACAATTTTATTATTTCCTGACAGGGGAAAACAGAAATGTCTTCCCAAGTGGAATTATATACGGAGAATTTGACTGTCAGAATTCAAACTATTCAAACAAAAAGTTACTTCAAGGAATCTGATGATGAATTAGTGGTGTAGTTCGAAATATCTGGCCTTCCTACCAAAGTGACTGTGTCTACGAGTTGTTGTTAAGAGTTGTTCCCTCAAAACAATAATTCACAAACTGAAATTCGACATAATTTCCCAATAGAAATTTAAAATATTTATTTTAACGGTATGCAAATTAAAAGAAAAAAGACAATTTAAGTAAAAAAAATATTCAGTTGGAAAAACATTTATATAATAAACAATTATATGTATATCTAATCCATATATCTTACCTCTGACATTCATAACATTCTGAAAACTTCATCGAAAACAGGAGTTTTCCCATACATATTGCAGTTTTCAAAACGAGTCGTTTAGAGTCGTTTTCCACGAAAACACCCCGAAAACGACTTCTAATCGTTGCGTTGTTGAATCAAACTAGTCTTTTGCGGCATTCAGCAGAGCAGCTGATCGAACAAATGTCACAACTCACAACTTAAAATTATTTCCACACTTCTAATTTATGGGCTTATATTATTTTTAAATGCTCTGAATTGATTTTATTTGTTAATTAAAGCGATCGAAATTTGTAAACAAAACAGTTTACACTGAAAATTCACGATCACGACTAGTGTCTCACAGTTCATTGAAACGTCAAACGAAAACTAGTTATTGTTCGGTGTGAATGTAATTTCGAGTTTTCGCTGCGGTGTGAAAGGGTATTAGACTTGATCTATACGTACTTCATCATTTGCGTTCTTAGAAAATGCTGTTTTTGTAATTTTTGTGTCGTCGCATTGTCTTAATTTTAAAAACAAAAACACTGATTAGTACTGCAAATCAGATGACCGATAATTTGTTATTGTTTGTGCACGATAAGCTCCATATGAACCTTGGAATTTTAACAATTATTTTAAAGAAAGAAATAACAAAAATGAATTTAAAATGACAAAAAAGAAATATATTTCTTATGTGTGTTCTTGTATGATTCAAATGGTATTACGTGTTTGGTGTTTTAGTTATTTAACAGGTGCTCAACTTTAAAGTTGCCGATGTCAAAATTCTTTGCAATTGATATAAAGTTACATTATAGTTCAAAGTTAAAAACAAATATCAAATATACCTACATGATCTGAGTGTTATTGTTTGGAGGAAAATTGAAATTGGCTTCACACGGTTATTTTTATAAATGATCTTCTAAAAGAAAAACAGAAGCTTCGAACTTTGCAAAACCTTTAACTAAAAAATATTTTCATTAAAACGTTTGTTACAAAACAAAAAAAAATTTAATAATAATTTAAAAATATTTTAACAAACTTTCTTCTCATTTGAGCTACAATTGAAAGAGAGCTGTGATAGTTTTTTGGACCGAAGTTCAGCTCGCTTCTTGTCAAATTTTAATTTCATCCAAAAGTTAAGGACTCATAACATCGTTCGAACACAAAATTCTCAAAATATGAAAGTAATGCTGGATTTAGAATATCACGCATTTCTTACACGAACGATTAAAGCGATGATCAATACCATAGTGCTATGGGACTGAAAGGGAAGGCACTAACTAACACGGGAAAATACGTGATACTTATTTTGGTCGGCCATCTTGTTTACGTGGTATGAATTATGGGAAAGTTCTCTTGATATTTTTTAATGGCTTCCGGAAGTGATGAATGGATAATTATTTATTTCGTATAATTGATTGATGAATTGGTGGATAAATTTACTGAAACTAATTACCAATATCATTGGACATGTTTTAAATAAGTAATGGAAACGTTTTCAAATGATTGCAGAAATGGTGATCGCCGGAGCTTGTGTTTATTTGCGTTTAATATATCTGTAATTGGGGGTAGATCTTTTGTAGATTTGTAGTAGATTTGTGATCTCAATTAGCGTTAAAATGTGCGTGCGTGATGTTGTAAATCTAGCATAAGAGAACAGCTCAAATTGGCTACTAAAGGCGTTTTATGAGCAGCCTACAAATTTTATTTCAAATAATACCTTGTCAAGCCATTTATACATTATTTTATACCTATTAATAAACAATTAAGAAACACTCAATGTTTTACTACCAAAACGCAGCAGGTCAGAAAATATTTTATAAAACAAAACATTAAGTACAGTATTTTAGCTGAGTTAAACAAATATAACATTTCGTTTAATTTGCTGCCGCAATAACAATTTATGTTTATAGTACGCACTTGTTTTAAGAATACTTCAACTAGCAATGTCTGAAATACCTACCATTTCGGTGACCAAAGACGAAGAAGAAGTCGATGATAATTGTGACAATGACAATGAAGTCAACAGTATTGCCGGTGCTCATACAGATATAGAAGACATGGAAAGTAATGATGAGGGTGAAATACACTGCGATGGCAACAGCATACGTCAACAACGTTCGCCTTTTACTACGGATATTGAAGACTACAATGATTCATGTTCAGAGGATGAAGCAAGTGCCAAGTATCCAGTACTGAAGGTTTCACTGGAAGAATTTTTAAATCGTGGAATCATCGAAGAAAGAACTTATAGTAATGATATAGATGGAACTCACGAGATTAAGGCAGACAACTTCTTAAGTTTGAAAAAACCCAAGGGAATCGATGACTGTCCCACTGATTATGAAAACTACAGTATTTCTTCTGATGATGAAAACATTGAAAAGAAGTCCATTTGTTTGGACTTATCGCTTATACATTTGGAAAACGATAATATAGAAAGCCATGTAGAAAAAGTCAAAGATTCTGATGACGAGTTGTCCAAAAGTGATTGTATAGATTATATGAACGAGGGTGCGGGATGCATCTCCGAAGATGAATTAATTGAACTATCAGGAAATGAAGTAGAAATGGAAATGACATGCAGCTCGTCAGAAGAAGACTCTACTGAAGAGCGATATCCTGTTTTAGGATTTACTTTTGCATCAGACAAAAAAAGTAGAAAAATTAAAAGTAAGTCAAAAATATCCGTTTATCTTGAAGTTTCTGCAAATTGCGAAGAGTCGTTGACGGATATTGAAAAAATAGACCTATCTGCAGCTGAAGATAGCGGCGACGAAAATGTGATTCCTATTGCGGTAATGCTTGATTCTGCAGAAAATTCCACAACCGACGTTGAGGACATGCATTTGAGTGAATGCACTAAAATGTCGGATGATATTGAAGCAATAAACAGCCAACTACTGCCACTTCCTCACAGAGAAATGGTTTTAATTAAAGAGGATAAAAACGGTGACCCCATAACAAATGTGGTTGCTATGGAAAATGATTTCCTATTTGGACTGGCCACCACATCGCAAGACGATGCTTTAACCGACATCGAAGACATGTCGAGTGCAATCGATGACAATAGTGATATTTCATGCAAGGATATTGCCGTCTTAGCTACGCTGGAAAACGAGGAAGTGCTTCTATCTGAAAATGTTAAATCCTGTTTAATGAAACGAAACGATTACATGGAGAACTTAACAGACACTGAGGAAATATTTGAACTTGGTTTGGTGCGCAGGAAAAAGTGCAAGTCGAAAACGCAGAACAAATCAAAATTGAAGCAGTCCGGTCAGTTAGTTGTAAAAAAAGATGGACAAAGGCGAAATATAAAATTAGAATCAGACCAACCGTCCAAAAATGTAACCTCACATTTTGTTGAAAATGCACAATGCGCGCATATGCCTAGCAGTTCTTTAGCCAGCGCTAATGAAATCCTAAATGAAAGCTACACTGTGGTTCATGATAAATGTATTAACATGTTTAATGTGGAGAAGGAAAAGCAATTTATAAAAGGCTTACAAGATTGCGTAGAGGCGCACACAGATGTGGAATATGTCGAAGAAGAATTAGTAAAAGAAGATTAAAGAGCCAAAACAACAATCCACACTAACATTTTTTTTTCTTTCTTTTTTTTGTAAGTATACAAACGTCAATGGTTCACAATATCACATCAACATTTCCATGTTGTAAGAAGTAGATAATGTAATTTTGTAAAGTAGGCTTAGGTACTGAAGTAGAAATTAAAAAAAAAAAAACAAGTTAATATGGAAAGACATGAAACAGTGAGCCACAGGCATATAATGAGCCTTACTAATAACCATTTTAAACTTTACCCTAAATATTTTGTGGGTCACAATAATAAATTTGTATGGGAAATTTCGCAATTGTGATTTCGTGATGTCTATACTTCAAAATGATTATTAGTATCGCGCAATGTGTAAATATTATTAAAAAACAACAGTAATTTTGTTATTACTTGATTTAAATGAAACTCTAAGTGTGTTTTGAAATTTGGTACCACATACTCCTGTGTTAAGCTAGAGTCTTGTTTACGCAATAGGCGGTACTAATAGCTCATACTTCATATTGCATTTTTATTGTTTTCAAAATAATTAATTTATTTCTGAAATATACATTCGAACATTTCGTTATTAGTTACATATTATTGGTTACATATTGTTGGATACATAGACAGAGTAGTTAAGTTAAATAGATTTCTGTAAACTATGGAGGATAAGATTAAATAACAAGCGAATAAGTAAGGCTATATATGTTTATAAATAATTAAAAACCAATCAACGAATAATAAAAATACTATATTGAAATTAAATGGTTATATTTATTATAAATAATTTAATTTGTAATAAATAAATACTGCAACCGTACAAAAAATTAATAGTAATGAATTTGCATTGAAATGATTTGAATTTTATTATTATAGAAGCATTAAACGTTTGCAAATCTTGCAGTATCGAGTACTCCCATTTAAGTACTTATTACTATTATTATAATAAAGTACGATCTTAAAATTCAGTTTCTTACGATGTTCCAAAATCTTTCCAAACTGGTGGACAATAAGTGGACATAAATAACAATTCAAAATTGTCGTAAATCGTACCTGTCTAATGTCGTTTTTGATTTGGCTTTTCAGATTTTTATCTTAGATTTCAGATTTCTGCTGCCAAATCGAACATGAAATCCGAATTTAATGGGTTCTTGTGTGTATTAAGTTGGCTGCAAAAAAAAAACTTTTACTGCAAATTCATTCCAGTTGATTTTCACATATTCATAATAACGCATTACAAAACAATTTAATATAAAAACTCGTTTCCATATGTGTAACATGAATATTTCATTTAAAAAAAGCAATCCTTCCAACCATAAAGAATTTATAAACGCCAACCAAATCGAAAAAGACAAAATATTTCAACTCATTAATGATTTTCTATTAAACAGCAAGTGTACAGTGCATATCTTTTCGCTTTAATATTGAAAACTAATTAAAACTACAGTATGCGCAGAATTGATTTAATAACATTATCACACTGAATAAATAGTACCTACTTCTCCTTTAAATTTCATGTGAAAAAATAATAGTTTTAATAGTGTACTCATATAAAAGAAGAACTCATTAATATTATTATTACTTGTTAATCGTATCGCTTAACATTATAAAATAATTGAAATAATTATCTAAAGGAACTATAGCTTCAATAGTTTTTACTATACAAATAATAGGAAAAATCAGATTGATTAATTTTAATAGCAAAAACACATTAAAATAAATGAATTAGTATTAAAATTAGAGTATTTTTCTCTGAGTGTACATATTTATGTCGATATTGGAGGAAACAAAGACGCATTTTGCATTATCTACTCTTATTTTTGACGAAAATCTTAATCCGCATTGCAATTTATTATATTAATTAATTGACCCACAAGTTAATAAAATGATCAATAATCATCAACTAAGATAAATCTGATTTATAGTAGCGTTGCACAATGTTTTTGTTTTTGAAAAATATTCCATTGAATCAAAATGAATAGTGGAACACAAATGTACGTCTTTCGTAAAGTTCTGTAGTGCAGACGTTTATTAGCTTTAGTTTTTAATTCCAACAATATTTAATAAGTATGTAATATGTATGTTTGTTGCTTGGTACCATTTAATTAGAAGTTTTAATTGTTGTTTTTAATTATTTTAGTGCTTTTATCTTTTATGAATTGAAAATATGTTAGGTAATTGTCATATAGGTAGATACATCACACCCAATGTTAAAATAAATCTTTTCGACTTCACTTGCTTGTTGCTTTTGTATATTGCTTTTTTTTTCTTTCTTTTTTTTTTGTCTAACAGAAAGAGCTGAATTTAGCAAATGTATAACGAAAAGTTTATTCGCGTAATTTAATTTATTTACATAGATCATCTGTCATTTCAAATAATAATGCGCAAATAAACTTTAAATGTCAGTGGCATTTCATGCAATTTTAAACATGCTTACACAAACAAAAATTAAATTAATAAGAAATTTAATAAAAATATTTTATAGGCACTTGTACTGAAGAAATAATCCAGGCAGAAAACTGTAGATTAGACGATGTGATCATACCAAGAAGCCTTCAGTCTACGGAAGGTATGTCACTGACCTATTTTGTCATTTGATCATGTTCATTTAAATATGTAACTATGGGGGACGTTCGAGTATCTAGTTTATAAAGTCTGACAGCTGGCTGACTTAACGTGTCTCAGTTTTGATTGGCCTAGATCAGTCACATGAACAGCTGTTTCAGTTGTCGTTTATGGAGGGATAGCCGACGTACCTAGTCAAGAAATCTGTGACTGGGTATGGATACTAAGTTGACAGTTCGCATATATGGGGCTGACGGAGGAAAAGTGACGTTACCGATCAATCTAGTTTTTGTATTCAGGGTCCATCTGGTCCAGACCAATTTAGTCGACTTAAGATACCTAGGTTCTTGAATGTGCACAATTTTTTACATCTGCTTACATATCATGGCAATGCATGATTTTTTTATTTTTTTTTTTTTGAAATAAATTTATAAATAGGTATTGTTTTTGCAAGTACGGGTACATTATATGCCCGATTCATATTATAATCTGGCCTGGCAATATCAGCAGTGTTTAGATAAATGTAGTTTTTTTTTTTAAATTGAGTAGTATCAGCTAGAAGCATGAATATGAGCTTAAATAAAAACGATTAAAGTTGAAGTAACATTCATTTTCAGCCTAGAATGGACAGTAAAAACCTGTCTTAAACTGTGATTGAATTGAGTAGTAGAACCGAAAACTTACATGTCGAAATAATTGTGAAATATTAAAAATGGTTAATATCTCGATTCCTATTGACTGTAAACAGTAGGTATTTATTGTTCTCTTACTTCAGCTGTGTTCCCAGACTTTGAAGAAAGTTTTCCCTTTTTTTAACACCAAAGGCAATATAGTTTACGTTTGGCAGAGCTTTTCAATTTGGGATCACTGATCCTAAGCCAGTTTCTTACAGTATTATAGCCATCGAAAGCAATTTTACTAGAATTTTATATAGGCAACAGGTTAAATGTTAGATGGTTCTTGCAAAAATTTATTGGCAGTCACCCCTTTTACGTATTATTTATTTTGACCTGAAGAAATCAATTAAATTTCTGGAAAGCATTCATGAATCTTTAATGACTATCAAAGGTCACTTTAGGGTAGATACCTGCGATGGTATGCTAGTTTTCCACTGCACTTCACCAGGAACTCACAATAGTCAAGAGGCTGTCCCTTACAGGAATGTCATTACTTTACCAATGACTTGTAAATAGTAAATAAATCAGACTTCTAAGAACAAAGCAGCCTAGATTTTTTGATGAAATGCATGTAATATATGTACGCACGAAAACATTAGTAAATATGACATATAACAAAATAACGTTTTGCAGGCACTACAGCTAAGGAAATGACTAAGGCAGAAACTTATCATCAGGAAGACAATATCATGAGTATACCAACAGACAATCAGTCCACCGAAGGTAGGTTTTCAATTGTTTCATATACAAGCGTTATATTTTATGTAAATTTGTCGCATACATTTTGTTTTTTCTCATCTATCATGCTATGTAAATGTGTTCTACAACAAAATTGAACTGCACATTTTATGTACTTAACTCACTACCTGTTTAGCAACGCTTGACATTTTAAAAATTCTTTTAACAACAATAAATTTTAAAAATTCTTTTAACAACAATAATTGAAGCGTTGAGAATGAGAAGGTGTTAAGTGACAAATTTCTAGTTTCGAGTAAAAGGCGTTTAAAGTTGTTTGCCCCTAAATCTTCCTATAAAGGAAGTTGGAGTTCGGTAATACGAAATAAAAGTAAATAAAGAAAATTATATTTTAGGCAACGTGACTTCATTTATTAAACGTTACAATAAGTGGAATTTTTTTTACAAATTAATGCCTTTAATGGCCTTATGCAAAAAAAGTTACAATCACTTTTCATTTAAAAAGTTGTGTATTTACAAACTTTAAGCATATCCAACTCCTATATTAAGTACAGTAGAGTATCGGCGAATAGACCAAAATTTAAGTTGTCACATAATACCATTATCAGATAAAAAACATCAAAATTTTCAAAAATGTCACTTAACACCTTCTTATTCTCAACGCTTCAATTGTAACAGACGTTTATGTAGCCATGAGGCGACAGTTGACTGCCGATATGTGCTGATTTTTGTTCGCCATGTTAGGCTAGAGGTTGACGTTTCCTACCATACCATAAGTACAGACTTACGGTGCACATTAGAATTGCAATCAGAGATAAACCATACTAAGGCTGAGAACTCCAGCTCACAATCCTCTTGCCGCTGGCCCCTTCAATTTTATTTTCAAATTCGACATTTTGTTTTCCTATTATTGTTATAACAATTTACAATCCGTGTGACATGCAAAAATATGCAAAAAATAAAAAGTCAATGCCAACCGTGGCATCACTGAATGCTCTTGATAAGTTATATCGCTATATGTCATCTGAGAATTTATCCAAAAGTTGTATCGGAATGGATACCTCGAACAGATCGGAGAAAATTCCGTTCCAAACGAATACCTTGATACGGGTGATTATATATTTTTAAAAGAGCGAATAATATCATTTTTATGGTTAATAAAACTATCTAAATGATATGTTTTATATACTAGAAACATATTAGGACAAACATGGTTGTGTAATTTCTGGTTTTGAAAATTATTGACTTCGATTCATGAGTAAAATTTTCTAAAATAATTGAAGAAAAATTGCTCAAAATGTTTTTATTTTCCCTCAACGAATCTACATTGTTGTTTTAGATAAATATTTGAAGCAAAAGTACACAAATTCCTTAAAAAAAAATAATATCCACGCGAGTAATTTCAATTTTCAAATTTAACGGATACAATTCTATGAACGCTGACAGCAACTTTGCCGACAGCGGAAATGCCTCATATTTTTGCGAGTGGCATTTGTCAATACGAATTTCTATGTAACAATAATAGGGCACCAAATCGTGGCCAGTCCGTAAAAATATAGCTCGTATGCAAAGTAACGGAAAATCGGTAGTTTCAGTATAGTTTGTCTCTTGCACTAACCACTAAGCCACTGGTCTCATTTAACATGACGTTTAACTAATGTGGTATTCGTTTGGGCTTCTTCAGCATCGCTCTCAGATTTCAGATTGCTTGTGGATAATCGAACATAAAAACGTCACTTGCTCTTTTTTGTGATAATATACGTGAGATTCCAATATGTGTAGCCTTCAAAACTTTTCAAAACGTTTTCCATTCACTGGTTAAATTTTAAATTAAAACATTCGAAATTTGCGTCCCGATTGACTTTTAAATATTTATATATCAATAATTTACTAAAATAGATTCACCCGATGCAATGCCTTTCTTTGCTCTAGAACAAATTCACGAAAACCTAAACGCCCTTCACCAGTTGTCAAACTCAAGCGCACTTGTATTGGTAAATCTGAGAAAATATCTAGATTCGCAAAAGTGATCTGAAATCTAAAAAAGGTTGCTTTCTTTTTGTACCAAACGAACATAAAAACTGCTCTGAGAGCAAAAAAAAAGTGCTCTGAGAACGCTCAATCGAATACCACATAAGGGTAAGTCCCATATTACATTTGGTACTCGTCAGTCGTCATTAACGAAAATTATAAAAGATGGGTCCTTCAGTCAGAAAAAATTGTAATACCAACAATTTTTGGTCAACATTTTTGATTTAAGAATGAAATCGTTGGCTATAATGTAAGAAAATATTATTTTTACGCTGAATACTTGATTTTTGAAAACTTAAAAACGAGTTCTGAGTTTTTCTAATTGACTTCGCGGAATAAAGTTCGAGCGATTTTTTTTTTCTGATAATGGCAGCGTTCAACTGACAGTTAGACAGCAAATATCGAAGATTAAGGAAGATCCTCTTTCTTTTTTTTATCCATAGCTTTTTTTCATGAGATGAAGAATTATTATTTTTTTTTTTTTTTTTTTGAGAACGTTGGGAATGCAAATATCCCAAACTGTGTTGATAGTTAAACGTAGATGACTTGACTTAAACCTCGACATTCTATGTCGGCTTTAATGGACATAGCATCCTGCACAGGCAAAGGGCCTGCACCAACATTTATTAACAGCCAATTCATTAAGTACACACCAACTAAAAAGGACTCTCAAAAACTTTGCCAAATTGTTTGGTATATATGTACCATGCTTCTCAACACCAAGTCATTTCCAACGTACTGCTATAGCTTTTAATATATTAAAAGTTGTATTGTTGGACTTAAGCTTGTATATCGCTGCACTCACTCCGTGTTGTCTTGGCAGATGGAAATGCTGACTATCGTCGCCTCAACATTGAATAAGATATATTTTTAAAATAAGCAAAAATTGCATAATACCCTATTCACACTGCACAGAAAACCACGTGTTTTCGTCGAAAACTCGAAGATGCATTCACACAGAACACTAACTAGTTTTCGGTTTGACGTTTCAATCAGCTGTGAGACACAAGTCGTGAAACTAAACAAAACATGGAAAACGACTTTAAAGGACTCGTTTTTAAAACTGAAATACGTATCAGAAAACGTCCGTTTTCGATGAAGTTTTCGGCTCGGTATGAATAGGGTATCAAAATGGATTTACTACATTCATTAATGTTTACACGGCTCATGGAACATGCAACGATATTGCTCTGCTTATGGAAATGTATTAGTGCATTATTTGGTAGCAATATCAGCTGTTCGAATTGCATTTGAAAAAATAGGGTATTTTTGGTGATTCGTAGTCTTCAGATGACAAGGAAGACAATGAAGATAATAATTCCTCCCAAATTATATGAATGGCTATTTATGTTTTTCGTTATTTTCATTTTCACGGAACTTTGCCCGTTTGTTTTGAAAGCAAACTTCGCAAAATGACGTAAAACAGCTGTGCAAATTATATTGGTATGTGTAGATCTGACAAAAAATATCGCGATCTGCAAAAAGTGATCCGAATCGAAAATAAAGTTTGATTTTTCTGCCCAATGGAACTTGAAAAGTGATTTAGATAAAAAAAAAAGAAAATTTATTTTTGGTCCCAATGGAAAACGACATAAATGGACTCCAACTTCAGCTCAATTTAATGCACTTTTGTCGTTTTCCATTGGTACAGAAAAAACAGTTTTTCTGCTGTCGAAATCAGCTGGCTGTTAGATTTTATTTTCATATTCCATTGGCAGTAAAGAAAAAACATTTTTTTTCAGAATCAGAGCAATTTTTCAAATCTCGATTTCTGAGCGAGATTTACACCTACTTGCACTAACACCAAAACATTTGTCATTTGTCAAACTGAAAGTGTATTATTTTACACGTCTGTGAAAAATAGACATGTGGTCATTGCAATGGATTATAACATAAATTGAATAGATTTTTATAAACAATTTATTTACAATTTAAGAACAGCTGACTTTTAAAACACGCACCACCACAAATGCAAAGAAAGGAAAAATCTCGTTTTATGTTCCATTGGGCACGAAAAATCTGAAATCTAAGAGCACAATCTGAAAATCCCAATGGTAAACGACATTATTTTCCCCTACGATTTTGATTTGAAAACGTACGAGCGCTACGTTCCATTTCTGTGTTAGTGACCCACTTTTTTCACGTTTCACCCAGCTATTCATTTCTATTATGTATTCACTTGAAAGTAATTCGTTTTCTATTCATCTTCCATTATGCTTACACTCTTCCTTTTTTTTTTGCAATACAAAACACCATCCATCAGTAGGGTCCTTACCACGTTTACATATATGCACATTGCCGTATGTGAATAAAACTCGTAACATTTCAGACCTTCAAATCGATGTAATCCGCAAAGAAGCCATAATATTAATAAATAATGTGCTAGAGGAGAGTATTAATATTCTCAGTCAGCAACAACAAAGTACATCTATAAATGAAGATAATTACGAAAGCGAAAACTGTGGTCACAATAGCGATGACTTTTCCGGAAGGAGTAATGTAATTTCTTCAACCATTGAGTCAATATCTGATGCATCACTTGACAGCAATGGTAAATGTGCACGAAATGAACCAGTAAAGGATACCGAAGTAGTACTGCAAAATGAAACAGGTAAAGATATGAAAACATACTGAGTTAACCATATCAATGGCAATTTCCTCTTTAGTTGTAGAGCCGACAAAAAAAATTATTCATGAACAAAAAGTAGAATTAAAATTCCAAAAGCTGTGTTCTCGTGTCGAAAACATCGATAAAAACGTCGAAAGCTTTGATAGTACATTTAGTTTGATTGTCCATGACGACGAAATAAGTAGCCTGCACCAAGACTTTTCAAAAATTAGTTGGAATGACAGTTTATCTGCAAATACCAGTACAATAGCCGATGTTGGACAGAACACACCAGATAATGATATTCAAGACATTCCCACAGGTACAAACAATTTTTTTTTTTTTTTTTTTGCTTCATTAACTTGCTGGCAGAATAGTTGAGCTCTAACTGCGTACATTTATAATGGCAAACAAAATTATTAACTCATGGCATGATAGATTAAACTACTCGATCAATTCCAAACCGTTTTTTAACAATTTGTATTCATTTAATGAACTACCCTAATACACTTACCCTTTCCACGCTTTTTGTTTTAGACACAGGAGGAGAAGTCACCCAACGTGATAGTTTCGAACTGCCGACTGAAACTGGGAGTACTGATAACGAACTACCGCCAAGGCCTACTCCACGAACTTGCTTAGCAAACAACGAAGGCAAAGCCAACGAATATACAAGTGTTGTGGAAAATCAGGACAAAGCATCTTACGACGAGGAATCGAAGAATGGGTTACCGGTACCAAAGCCCAGACAGCAGAAAAATGTAGATATAATAAGCCCTGACACTGATTTGACAACCGATGAGACCAAATTAAGCGTTCTTTTGCAAGAAGACAGGGTGGATCCTGCTGCCGTAGTTCAAGATGGTATAGAAGCCACTAGAAAGAGTTCTCTTACGGATCAGATATTGCCAGAGTGTAGTGAATCAGGTTCAGTCGATATTTTAGAATCTACGTCGATTCAAAAAGAAGTAAAAGAGCCCGTATTTACTCTACCGAGGAAAATAGAAACTACTACATCAATTGAAGAAGAAACTGAAGTAAAAGTTCAATACGAAAGTGCTGAAGAAAGTTTATATGTTTCGTCGGATTCGCAAAAGATTGCCAATCTGAAAAGATGCCCAAGTTTATCCGACGAACACTCCAAACTGATTGATTTGCACATGTCAAGTTTAAATGAAAGTATTGAAAAATGCGAAGATGAACTTCAGCCGAAATTTTACATTGGAGAATCAAGTCGTAATGTTATAATAAAATCCAAGCCTTCCCAAGCGGAGGACGAAAAACTATCCGTAAATGAGGGCTTGACCGATGAAGGTACAGACCCAAAGCATCATTCAGAATGTAGTTCAAAAGAACCAGAAACAGAGGCGCCATCTGCTTCAATACTGGACGCAAAAGTTATGCGCCAGGGCTCAGAAACACGCAATGACTTGCTTGAAATTGAAACAGAGTCACAAAAGTCATCTCACGAAGGCACTACGTCCGTCAATGATATAACTTCATGCAAACCAGTTCATGATTTGGATAGCAATACATCTATAAAAGCTGAAAAAGAACAAACAGCTATACAGCCGGCGGCAGATGAGACCACAATAGGCATTGAGGAAGAAATTCCAGTCAGCATCAGTTTAGATAACAAAAACACCCCCAAATCAGCAAAACTTGATCTCGTACTAGATAAAAGTGAGTTAGAACTCTCTGAAAAGTCCTGCTCGTTACCGAGTGCTCAAGCATCGAATGACGTAGCTGAAACTGTCAGCACGATGACAGGCAACTTTCTGCCAGACGTGCTATTAGTTGAGCGAACTTTAGAAGAGGTTCAGCTGTCTCTGGACGCGGCTAAAGAAGAGCTTATTCAAGTTGTAAGAGATGGCAAATCCATCAAGCAATCCCCATCAGAGTTTGAATTTAAAAACATATCTCACATAAAAGGCGGTTCACTGCAATATCCAGACCGCGAAGATGTGAAGTGTGATTTTGCAAAAGATGCGAACATTGCTGTGTTGGAAGATATTACTGAGGCCAGTGGTCTGTCCGCTGACGAAGATGCTAATATTTTAGAACCAGCAACAGGTTCAAGCTTGGAAAGTGGTGCAACATCCGTTGAATCAAATCAGCAATCTGCCGCGAAACCAATGAGTCCAGTCAACAACAGATGGTCATTGCATGACATTGACAATTCAAGCTCAAGTGATAGTTATTACAAAAGTGGCAGTAGGCCTTGCTCTTCCGATTTTGACACTGTTCAAACGTTTCACACATCCTCCGAATACCAAACAGCATTGGATGCGTCCACTTGTAAGGGCTCAACTGAGTTTGTCAGTGCAGTTAGTACTTTTGACAGCAGCGGAAAAACAATAAGTTCGCACGAAAGCATGAAGAGTTTGAGCTCGGAAACTTCAGGCAACTTAGGAAGTATTGATGCCTCAGACCTGTCCGAAACGTTAGTGGCATCGATTGGAGATCCAGAAGTTGAAATCGACATCGAAAACGAGGATTTTGATGCGGATATGGGCATACAATTCGAAGAAGAGTTTCGCTCAGAGCCAGTCAACTATGAATCGCAGAGTTCTATGAAGCGATCTCAAGAAATGATCTTCTCGAAAGAAGAAACAGCTGCTGAAGTAACAATAGAAACACCTGAATGCCAAATCAAACTCGCTAAAGAGACTGCGGCCTACTCCGGTGAGGAGAAGAAATTGGCTACGAGTTTTGAAGAAAGCAGCATCTTATCTACGTCAAGTACGTCCGCAGTTGACACTGTTATTAATAATTTTGAAGATATTGTAGGATCCGCTGGATCGTCTTCATTATTTGGTATAGAAATGTTCACATCAACAAATGAGGACGATTTTATTTTGGAGTCGTTTGACAGCTATGAAATTTCACAACAATTAGAAGCAGACCATTGCAGCCAGACCTCGAGCTCTGACGAACTGCGACGTAGGGGACATAAGCGCAATGAGAGTGCTTCAATAAATGCAGATCTTCTGAAAAATGTACTAGACGAAAAATGTGAAGATTCTTCTATGGATGATTTGGGTAAGGGTTCGAGCAAAATGGGCGGGGACGATCTTAAGGGTAGTGAGTCGGAGTCCGACCATGACCCATATGAATCAGAATACTCAAGGGCATTCAAGTCGCCGAGCCAGAAGAAGAAAAAAAAGGAGAAGAAAAATACCGAAGCTCAGGAACATAGTCCAGACCACTCGTTTAGCCCTTTGCATTTAGCCACACAAACGATTATTGAAGATGCCCTAACTGAGGAGATAGAGTCGCAAATCAATTCCGAAGAAGAGAGGCGACCTTCGCAGAATATGCAAGACTATTCCAATATACCAGATATAACTGTTACGGAGGAAATGATTAAAGACGCAGAAGACTTGGACGAGTTTCCCGACAGCACACTGTATAAAGTGAAAACGCAAGAAGAATTGCATAAAGTAGAAGATACACCCATTCAACGCACATCCGATCCGAACTTTTCAGTCCTCGACGATCAATTTAATGAGTTGGTACAACTGCAATACAAGCAAAAACTGGCTGACTTAAATGAGTCTGATAAATTTGAAAATAGAGCTCCTGACTCCCCCGATTCCTTCGAAATGGTCGATCAACCAGACATCTCCGATGAATTCGTTATCATAGAGGAGGTAGCTAAAGAAGCCAGTGAGCTGGACGTCGAGGGAAAAAGTATAAAAATTAGTTCAAGCAAAATGGTGCAGAAGCACGACGAAGAAGTCGAACAAATACTAATAAAATCAGCGCCCGCTGCTACAAACTTGGGATCGCAAATCTTTCGCGATGATCTAAATTTCGATTTTGAAGAAAGTCCCCCATCTGCCGACAGACAAGCAGAAGCGGAGTCTTCCGAAGCAATTGCAAATAAAAAATGGATCGAAATGCAACTATCGGATCATGCTGCCCAACTCAGATATCCATATGAACTTGAGCGAGGAGTTCTGGAAGATATTAAAGAAGAAGACGCTGAATTTGAAGTAGGCAGCAGCCGAATAAGCAGTTTCAAAGACTCATTCTCGAGTACACCAGACTATGACGTTTTAGCAGGCAGAAAATATTTCGCAAAAACCGAACACGATGACATTTCAATGAGCAGTTTGCAAGAGTTTGAAAATCTCGAGCAAGCTATATCGCTTGAGAACCGACGAATCTATCAGGGCTCAACAGATTCCAGCAATGGCAGTTTCACAAAACGATATACGATAAGAAATCCAGGCGGCGATGATATATCCGTATCAAGTCTAAAGGAATTCGAGGGCCTAGAGAATGCATGCATTGAAGCTCATTTGATCGAGATAAAGGCCAAAGAGGAAGCAGCACTGCTTTTGTCACGTTCAGACGAATCCAACAAGTCGAATAATGGAAACGAATCATCGCAAAATGTGATGGTAATAACGAGGGTAAAAACAACAACCACACAATCTGCCCCCATCAGAGAAAATATTGAAGCAATGCTCAAGTCTAAACTTGAAGTGTGTGAAGAACACAAGTCCAATTTTATGGAGACGTCCGTAGACAGTCTGGAAATGGAAGCGGAACAGTATAGAAGCAAACTGGACCACCTTCCCTCAGAACATGGAAGTGCAGATAGCTTAGAGATGAACAAAAGTGTCGAGCTAGTAACAAGTAGCATCGATTCATTCGATATATCGAGGGATATGACAACAAAATCGGATGCTGATTCATTAGATCCAGTTTCGAGTCAGGTGTTTGTGGAAGACACTGTGACTACGGTTGGAAAAGAACAGATATCCACCCTTCCGATTAATGTCAAAGGCGATCCAGAAGGTTTTGTAAACTATAAAATCACTTCGACCGAGGAAACCTTAGACGGACAAACGAAAACAATTACCACTACTACGTATACGACCGTAGTAGAGACATCAGACAACATTGCAAAGGATATGTCGAACGATTCCCTGAACCTCTGTATTGAACAAACAAGCTCAGCGGCTACAAATGCAACCTATTACAATGAAGGTGATTCAATGATGTCTGACAGTATGACGAGTTGTGGATCGAGTACGCTCATTGAAGACCCATTGATTCCTGTTAGCAATCAATATTTTACACAACCTTTCCACGGTGAACGATCCTCCTCTGAAGAATTAAAAACAAAAGATGAATGCATCATTTTAAGTCCGAAAACCTTAGGTATGTACATTTCTCATGCCTTGAAAAGCCCGTCCTTAAAAAAAAAAAATATATTTGCCCTCACAAGAGCAAACAAAATGACATAGAAGGTATGGCAATAGAGCTCAACTTCCCTCTCAGATTTCTTCTCAAATATTTTGAAAGACTTGCATTGGTAGGTTCTTGACAGCGGGTGTAGGTTGATTCGATATTAGTGCGAGTTTCACTAAAATATTAATTAAGCCCTGGTCCAGCCTGTGCTTTTTTGCTTCTATGTCTCTGGTCCTTAATGTCGTCCATCGTCCTTTCGTATCGTGTTGTTTTTGACACCCAATAAAAATTTATTTTTCGCCACTACAATATTTCTCTGACTAGTGAGTGGTTAGTGTGTTGGACTACTAAACGAGGGGTCCCGCAGGTTCTATCCCCGAAACACACACAAATTCCATATTGAGGTTTTTTCCACTGCGCTTCCATTCACAGTAACCGTTTGGCCCGCGACGTCTTCGAAGAAAAAAGGTCCGATGACTCCTCCAGCGAAAACAGCACACCATACAGTGACTTTGAGCGGGTGTAATGGCTCTTCGTGGGTTACACGTGGATTTTCAGAGTCCCAGAAGCGTAAATTTTGCTTATTTACGTACCCGCTAAGATGGAAATGGGCCTCATCACTCATGATTATTTTTGATGAAAAATCGTCTTCCTCTTGGTGGTGATTAAGGATGGCTTGAGCGTATGTTAGACGCGATTGGCGGTCAGCAGCTAACAGCTGATGCACCGTCTGGACTTTGTACGGAAACATATTCAAATCTTGTACCAAAATTCGCTGTAAAGACCGTCGACTGATACCCATGTGCGTGGCACCTCGTCTGGTCGATGTCGACGGCGCTTCCATGACATCTTCGGCTACAGCAGCAATATTCTCTGCAGAACGGCTACTCCGGGGTCTGCCACCGATTATTGCTCAAATAAATAGTCACCAATATTCCGCGTTCTGGAGCAGTGTAGCGTAACATTGTTTATTAACGTGTATTTCGCATGTGTTTACTACACAAATGTCAAAACAGAACTGACTTTAGGGGCCAATCGCAAAATTTATAGCATTTTCTGATTACTGGAGGATTACTTTTGCGCCACCTTGTACTTGTCCATTGGGCACTCTTGCTTTAATAGAAAATAAATCCGACGAGATACCAGCAACTTAATTTGACTTGCCTAGCAGTTAAACCATCCGAAGATTTACTTTGGTGACTAGTAGGGCCCTTTGCTAGACCTAATTCAAAGCCATTGACGTATCCATTACACGTTTCTGATTTCGCTATATCATTGGACTTTCCAAGAACGGCGTTGTACGCAGTATGAAGTTTGAATCTTTTTTATATACCCACATACTTTTGTGAAAAAATGGTTAACGATTAAATAGGTACCTACTTTTGTTTGCTCTGTCAACTATCATCTGCTGCGCATTAAACACAACTTATTTACTATAGACTCATATATGTGCCGGAAAATAATTCACAATTTTAGACTTTAAGCGCTTACGTCACTTTTGTATTCACTTTTGTATTCACGTCTTTTCAGAAGACGAAATCAAGAAAGGTCCGACGAAATCATAAGCAATGGTAAGTCTTGAAAAGTAAACCATAATGTGTAGAACAGAATTATACATAAAAACCATCATATCATGATTGTTCTAAATAAATTATATGTTTAACCTTAAGATGTAGGTAGGTAAATTCTGTTTTTTTTTCCGGGGGTTGAACCGCTAAAATGGATTTGTCCAGTCAAATGCCTCGGAATAACATATTTTTCAAATTCTTAAGAATGTGAAATGTTTTTAATTTAAAGGAATTTGACTGAACTCATCCACTTAACGATACTTGAATAACTTTGAAACTGAAGTGGAACCTTCAAGTAAATGAGCTTAAACACAAAAACCGGCAATGTTTTGTTTTGAACTTTCAATTTGCAGTTTTTTGGGGTTATGTTTCTGCAGATAGTAGGTAAATAACAAAATTAATTGACACGAACATACGAAAATTTGAAGACTAGATGGTTATCGTTTTTGCCTGCAATTGATCGCCAGATTTACAGATGTTAGTGGATAAACCCTGCCTCTGGTTTATAGTGCGATTATTGTTGTCTCCGAAAAGCTTTTATTAATCTTTAAAAAAAAAAACGTGTCTAGTGAGAAAATAATGTCGTTTTCCATTGGGCAAAAAGAAGCGTCCGGGAGAGTCCGGAATCGAAAAAATCACTTCTGAAACCGTTCCATTGGCACAAAAAATACTCTTCTGTTGATTCTGAGGAGAGAATTTCGCTTCTGGATTTGAAGTCAGAATCCACTCAAGAAGCACTCACACAAGTGCAATTTATGTATTTTATACAAGTCAGATGACAGCTGCCGTAGATTATTTTTTGGCATTTCACCAATACTTTTGTGGATTCAATCAGAAGCAGTTTTCTTGTTCCATTGGATTTCAGATTGAGTCGATCCCCGAGTGAAACCAATGGAAAACGACATAAGGTCTTCCATTTCTTAAGAATTCTTCCGATGAGTTAAACAACTTGACGAAGCTGATTTCAGTTGTAGGTACATACTCCTTTTGTGAAAGTGATTTAAATTTTGACTTTTATTAAAGCTAAGGTTACATGTTACATTGGCCGCGTTCCACTGCCCGCTAGATGACTAGCGGCATGTCAAACTCCATATAAAAAAAATAGACATTTCACCAAAAGTGCTAGACGTCTAGCACTTTTTGTGAAATATCCCTTTCAGGGAAATTTCTCAATCAAGCGCAAAACTACCCGCTTCATTGAAAAAAAAAAAAAAAAAAACAACGACCTGTCAAAGGAAATCGCTCAAACGTTTACAAAATAAAAGTAAATACGAAGCCGAGCAAATGTAATTGTGATAAAATTGGTAGTAATGTAAATAAAATAGCAATTTAGATATTATTTTTATAATATTTGTATTATTTCTTTAATTGTAGTGGGGACTTTGCCGCTGCCGCTATTGTTCTAGCGCGAGCGTTCCTTCATCTGGGATATTTCCTGCTAGACGTCTAGCGGGCAATGGAACCCGGCCATTTTCCGTTGCAAATTTTGACATACCAACGTCATTATGACGTAAACACTTGTCCTAAATGTGTGGACTCAAAAAGAAAAAAGTGGATCGCTAAATTCTGTCCGTCTGTGTGTCCGTTTGTGCCGAGGCCTACGGCCTTAACGTCTGCCCGTATTTCCTTCAAACTTCGGTTTTGGAGTTTGGAGGCTTACAGTTCCGATTGCAATTCTATGAAGTATTGCAAGGTAACCTCAATATTAATGGTACCTACTTCCCATACAAAATGTTCGTAGCAGTTTGATTTGTTCGAAAACGGCTGTAACGATTCAAACCAAAATTGATATTTGAGCTTAAGTAGATAAAGTTACAATGACTGTATACCCAGTTTTTGGCTAAAAATTAGAATAACGGTACTTTTGAAATTTGGACAATGGTCCATATGATTGCATAACAAAAATATTGTAATATATGGTCACATTAAACTCAGTTTTTGTATATACATTTTTAAAAATTTGTTTTTCTTTAGTTTACCGGAAAAAGGCGATAACGATTTTGATGTTTTCAATTACAATTCGAATCACCAAAACGGTGATTTTAAAAACTGCTCATATCTCGAAAAGCCCAATTTCGATTTCGATAAAACTTACTGCCATATCAGATGAATAACCCAAAAGTGAATTTTATTTAATACAATTCCTATTTTTATAAATTTCACGGACCGTTTCTTTTATCTAGCATTGCTTCTCAGATTTAGTAAAATAAAATAGGAAAACATCCAACCAGACTTGAACGAGAAAGTTTCATTTGACCCAGTCGTGCACTTTATTTTATAATTTATTAATCACTGGTAAACAAAAATGCAGGTAGAAAGTTGTGACTTATGTAACTTTAAATGTTAGGTACATTATGTTCTCTCATCATTATTAAATTTTTAAGGTATCTAGGTACTTTCTAAATTGACAACGAATAAAAATATTTTTGTTTTTTTTTTCAGGAACTTCGTGGATCGAGGAGGAATAAGATGAACCATTTTGTAAAGACATTTTCATATAACACAAACAAGAACTGCACCAACCTAACTGATGAAATTTATAATACTGATTAAATAAATGCTAATTCTAAGTACTTATGAGTTTAGACATTAGTGTCATCTTAATTGCTGTAATTGGTAATTTACTGAGTGAAAAAGAATTAAAGAAGCTTCAAAAAATGTTTGGTTAGTTTATTGGAAACCAAATAAACGACTAGATTTGGTTATTTGATTTTTGATAACTTTGAACTCTAAGAAGTATTTTCATTTTTTAATGTAGAAAATGTTTCTGCCTGAATATTTCTTTAGCTCAAATTAATTTAATGTAAAACAGTTCACTGAACATGTTAATGAATCAGGTTCTTAATTATTATTATTATTATTATTTTTTTGCAAGGCAATATATGTTGTATACCTTTTATAAAAAATTATTTAAATAACATACGCTAAATTAACTATAAAGTTACACATTTATTGTTATCATATTCAAACACTTGCATGTTTTGTCTAATCTAATAAATGCTTTTAAAAAAAAAACATATGTGTTTAAATGAAAAAAATACCCAGTGTGTTATATATGATTAGTCGAAATATTTAAAAGAATGGAATGGCTGACAAATGGATCGATCGATACGGAATAAATATGAAAGAAAAACAGTCCATTGAACCTCTACGACGTAAGTATTTTGGTGTATCCGAATGTATTCCCTCGTTTTAATATTCTGTCTAATAGAAAAGGAAATCGTTTTCAGCTCTTTAGTAAAAATGGCTTACATTTTTTAATGGTTTCATATGAAAATAAATCAAATTTCATCCGGGCGCAAAAAAGGGTAATTTTTCCTCGAATTTAGTAGAAAACTAATGGTACTAATGCTCATAAAAAAAGACAATCAAGGGAAAACAAACTTGAAAGTGTGGGAGCACTGTGTGCAATAGTTCAGCTTTTTAATAACTTAAGTTTTACTCTCATACAAGACTTTAAAAATTCGCGAGGTAATGCTTGTTCGCTGAGCTACGCCTATTTCATCCACATAATATGTAACGCAATAATTGTACCCACTGTAATTGCAAAAAGTTTTTGCAAAAACAACTTAATTTTTAAACTATTAAATTTTGGAATAATTAAAGGAATAAAATATACACCATTTTGAAAGTAAAGCTTTCCTATTTTTCTTCTTATTTTATTGTAGTACTAGAATTTGTTCTTCCATTGATCTCCCACTCAAGGTGAATTTTGTGGCGCAGGGACATAAGTCCCCGAGCCATAAGGCCCGAAGTCATTTTTCGGGACATTAATTCCCACTTTAATGAGACTGATTTCGGAACTTATTTCCCACTAAAATGGGACATAAGTCACGAATTTTTATCGTTGAAAATGGGACATAAATCCCGAACGAAATTAGACAACGTTATTTTTCTGATTCCTACCTACAGCCAACAGCACCACCACACGCGAATCGTTAACCTTCCAACATGGAATACGTACGTACTGTTGGATTACGGGGTGGGTGCGAGGTTAAGTATAGGTACCTATACAAAGTTCCTTTAATCTAAATTAGTTTATACAATATCTTCTGAGTTTGTCTGAAAATGTTTATTGGGGACTTATGTCCCTGCGCCGAATTTTGTTCCCATCATGTGAAGTTAGATATTGCACGTGTAGTTATTTCCCTGCACCTTGCTTTTCTATCGAATACAAAGGTTAGACTTAACAGTTAACACAAAGTGCGATTTTTATCCAGTCATAAAGGCCCATGGTAACTAACAAACTAACAGACTAACAAACCCATTTACAACTCTTGATGCATCTTCTTAAATCTGGGTTGGTTTTGTTTCTATGTCGGCCAAGTCGCCTGGAGAGTGATGACTACAGTCCGGGATGAAACTGGGCCTCAACCAATACGCCTCTCCAGTTAGCGCGATCCTTAGCTAACTGCCTCCAGTTGCGCACTCCAAGTTTGTTGAGGTCCCCTTCCACTTGTGCGCGCCACCTAAGGTGAGGTCTTCTTCTACTGCGTGATGATCTAATGAATCTATTTCCTCGTCCCTAGAGTTTTGCTGCAGTTTCTGAGAAAGTCATTTGTTTAGATGACTATCCGTTTTGTAGTCTCAGGATGAAACCTAGACGACCACTCGGAATTAGTTTCTATCGTAGAAGGTTTGTGTCTTTGACCTTTTAATATCGATTGCATGCGACAATCTGTGGGTTATGGCACAGCCACAAGAAGTGTCAAGTGTTATTAATATCACGAGAATTGAATTGAAATGAATTGAAATAGTTTTTCATATTATGACTACCGATAAATATCGCATCAAAATAATCAATTTGCAATAAGAAAACTCAAGCTATCTTACAAACTGAGCGCCAAAATTAATAGGTATTGTCAATGTGGTACGAATGTCATTAGGAATATGCATGCCTCATTTCGGAACAATCAATTTCATTAATTAGAGTGCCACTAGAATATGAATGACTAGTAAATTAAATATTTGGATGCCTTTTAATTAGCTAATGCGTTCGCACTGTGAAAATATAACCGCGGACTCTTGAAACATTAGTTATCCGTAGGTAGGTAGTTATCGAAATGGAGCAACCAGAGTCGCTTGTTTCCAGTTTTGAGTTTTTATTTTTCTTGTGTAAAATCTGTGGATTGTATCCACAGTCTCTAAAAAGTTTCCAAAATAGGAAAACATTTCAAGGCTCAAAATTCGGTACCATAATCGTGCTTTTATGCATGGCATCTATATTGGTTCTTTACAATTTCCTTATTTATTCCTTTACCGATGAAGACAGATCAATTAAAGCAAAAAAGAGTAAGCTTTTTAATGCTTACCATTACCATTAATTAATTTATTTATTTATTTTTTAAACACAACAAACAGGTACCTTGACCTTTGTAATTGGACTATTTTTGAACTACATCGCTCCAGCTATGTTGGTAGTAGATCAGTTCACAGCTATAGCGAATCAAGGCAGAATTGAAGGACTTTTCGATCGAATCAAAAGCGTGGATGAAAACCTCTATAAGGAAAACATATTCATAAAGAACAAACTAGTCAAAAGGCGAATATCTGCTATGGTTCTTATTACTATTTCGGCGGAGATTACCATTATGTTGGCAACATACATTTTACTCGTTGACTATACAAAATGGTATTCTGTGCTCTGGATTATGTCCTGTGTTCCTACATTATTGAGTGTATTTGATAAAATATGGTTTGCCTCACTCTTGTATGCCTTAAAACAGAGATTCCAAGCAATAAACAACTGCTTGGATGAGTTAGTCGAAAATCATTATAAAGTTCAGCTCGCTAATATATCAGCGAATAAGTCGGAATTTGATTCCGGCAAAGCCACAAGTGATATTTTGGCTGTTCATTCTGGAAAATATTTAAGGAGCGACAAGAGCAATAAAATCTCTCCAACTAATAATAGCGGTATTTACAAATTGATTACGGCACACAATACTACATTATATTGTTAATGATATTCAATTTCAGTGTTAATATCGACATCGGAAAACTCATTTCGAGTGGACAGTTATCCTAACAAGCCCAAAATGGAGGCCACAATAACTTTGGCAAGTGAATTAAGCAATAACGCAAAAATGGATGTCAAGTTGACAAATTTTTGCCAATTGCACGACGAAATCTGCGAATTGGCAAAATCACTTAACGAGCTTTGGAGTTATCCCATTTTGGTGCTAATGGCTTATGGATTTCTGATATTTACAGCGCAGTTATATTTTCTATATTGTGGAACACGAGGACAGGTAAATTATTAGAAGTTTAGTTTGCCAAAAGCAAATTCAAACCTCGCAATAACTATCTCCCGACTTCTTATAAATCATGCGACATTTCTAAAAAAAATATGATTTAAAGGTTATAAAACGACCTTGTCACAGAAAAAAATTATCCGATTTATAACTGAAGAATTTCGAGCTTTTTAAAAACATGTAAGCTAAAAGTTCTCGCATTAACTACCTATTATTTTTGATAACAAGAACTCGTGTTTAAGTTTTAACTTGGGTTCATTTTACCAACCAAAATTGTTGGCATTTTTCTGAGTCTACGATTTATGTTTCAAATTTAAAATAATCAATATTACATACCACAAGTTGAAGCGCTGTTAAAACCTAATTATTCCTATCCGTAATAGACGAACATTACGATAGATTATGGTAGATGACGTCGGAGTCGGAGAGATTTATAGGAAAGCTTTTCGGTACTCTCTTCCCATGTTTTTTCGGCTACTGTCGTATAAAAAACGTATCTTGAGTTGTTATAAAAATTTTAATAAATTGACAGCTCCATATTGGACCCTTGGTCAGGCTTGCGCTTGACCACCATTCGTTTGCGTGAATTTATATTTTTGGGACAATTGGAGGGAACCAGAAACTTTACAACGTACACGGATTAAGAATATTTTTCAGCTCAGTTATACAGCGATAGGTGGCGTATAGAGGGTAAATCTGGTGTAATTGGTATTTTTCGGGAGGTTGAACTTGTCACTCTGTGATCAATATGAGAACAAACAAATTACAACGCCTATTATACAAACATATACTCGATGCGACAGCAAAATTCAAACTTTCTTAAAAAAAAACACCTTTTTTATAAATCTGATTTTTAATATTTTTTTTTTATTTTTTTTTTATTTCTACACAGGTTTAAATCTCATATAGCTTACACATTTTTGTCTTGTCACTCAGAAATTGATTTCCAATCCACGACAGAAACCAACGGCTAACGTCATAAACGAATCTTTCAATAGAGAGTTCTTCAATTTAAAAGAGCCGCCTTGGTCACCAACCTCAACCTCTTATTGTTCAATTTTTATCACCATAAAGGTCTCGCATTCTATTCATGGAGTTCTTCATGCTAATTAGGGTTCTGTTCTATTATTATCTGCGACAGCTTGTAAGCTAGTATTTCAGCATAAAACTTTGAAAAGCGATGGTCAAGTATCACATGACGGTTTTAAAGGCTACAATATAATTGGGTGTGTATTCAGGCAATTTGAGATTCCGCTGAATAAGTATAGAGCTTTGTCCAATTCCATGAATAAGTTATTTCTCACACTTTAGAACTGTAAGTTTGGATGAACCTACAAACTATCTGGAAAAGTCTCCATTTAATTTTTCATTTTTCGAAAAAAGTCGAACTTTGAAGTTGCTGATTCTGGCAAACCTAACTGAACCTCACAAGCCACAAACCCCTCCAAAGTGAGGTGAAATTTATTTTCATGTCAGACATTCCATATTTAAAATTTAAAGTTGACCATTGGAAAAACCTTCAAGAGTTATTCGTGTTTTCCCCGGGGGTTGCACCTAGAACCCCGTGCTTATTTGCCAATGAAAATGACATCTGTCGAGCATACACATTCCTTGCAATGCCTTTATATAATATCCTTTCCTACAGCCGATTCCGTCACTTTTCCGCTCCGCAAAAAATGCTGTTATCACCAGCATATATCTCCTCTACACATCAGGCAAATGCATATATTTAATCTACCTAAGTTGGAAGACCTCTTTGGAATCAAAACGAACCGGAATTTGCTTGCACAAATGTGGCGTTGCAGCTGACAATAATGAACTTTACGAAATTGTAAGGAGGACTTAGCAAGTCGTATTAACTTACCACTGTTAACTATTACTTCATTTAAGGTTAACCATTTGTCTCTCAAATTGCTGAATCATTCCGTGGACTTCTCTGCATGCGGTTTTTTTACTCTTGATATGGAAACCTTATACGGTGTAAATGGGGTATAACCATGTTTTATGAAAGTAAAATTAATCAAAGAGTTTTTTTTAATTGCTTGCAGGTTAGCGGAGGAATAACTAGTTATTTGATTATTTTAATACAATTCAACTTGGCAGCCCAACAAGCTAAAGAAGCAATATCAACTAGCGCCACGAGCTATACTAAAACTACCAATCTAATGATTGACGATGTTCAAAATATTTCTATATATTCTAATTTCGACTCAATGGAGCAATTTTCATCAATTTCCTCGACCACAGAGGATCCGTTCTAATTAGATTATTTTGTTGATCACTCTTATTTCGATATATGTGTGTTAGGTATATACATCTATATTTTTGGCAACACTTTTATAACGGCATATTAAAATTATGTAAAAAACGCATTGAACACTTGTAACGCACAAACTTACCTAACTGATTGAACTTCGGAACATTGATTATAAGAACTAATAGGTGCGGCCTCTACGACTCTATGAGAAGTATAAATACAAAGCCTCTAGGGTCTAGGTAATTATTAATAAGAAGATGTTAGGCATATGATGCGCGGCATGTCGAGCAAGGATGAATTGAGGATTTATGTTTTCAATAAAAATGATCGGTGTGTACCTATATTATATTCGAAATATTTAGCTTGATCCTGCTTCAATCCTTATACTCGAAGCATGAAACATATCGGACGAGCTCTTTACTTGCAGAAGTGTACGTCCTTAGCGGATCATAGCAATTCATCCTAAGCCAAGTCGCGCTCTTAAAGGCCATCTTCATCTCAACTCTACAACTAGACTTAATTTATTCTCACTACCTACTCACCCTTAAACTGCATTTACACCATCCCGTGCGAATTTTTGCATGAGACGGGCAGGAGAGTTCCTTTTGTCCGCAGGCAATGCTAATAATGGCGTAAGAATGATGTGGTATTCGTTTGGGCTTCTTCAGATTCGCTCTCAGATTTCAGATTTCGTGTGGCTAATCGAACATAAAAACGTCACTTATGTCGATTTCCATTGGGATTTCGAGATTTTGCTCTCAGATTTCAGATTTTTCGTGCCCAATGGAACATAAAACGAGATTTTTCTTCCTTTGCCTTTGTGGTGGTGCGTGATTTAAAAGTCAGCTGTTCTAAATTGTAATTTTTGTTTATAAGAATCCATTCAATTTATGCTAATATACATTACAGCGGCCAAATGTATTTTTTTCTCTATTTTTCACAGACTTCTCGTCTAAAAACGTAAGTAAACACACTTTAAAGTTTGACAAATGACTAATGTTTTGGTGTTAGTGCAAATAAGTGTGAATCTCGCTCGGATATCGAGATTCGCAAAATTGCTCTGACTCTCAAAAAAAGTGCTTTTTTTGCGCCCAATGGAACATGAAATCTGACAGCCAGCTGATTTCGAGAACAGAAAAACTGCTCTGACTCTGAAAAAAAGTGCTTTTTCTGTCCCAATGGAAAACGACATTACTCTTTTTTATGATAGTATTCGTGCGATTCGAATATGTGTAGCCTTCAACACTTTTCAAAACGTTTTCCATTCACTGCTTAAGTTTTAAATTAAAACATTCGAAATTTGCGTCTCAATTCATTTTTAAATATTTATACATAACCAATTTACTAAAATAAATTCACCCGATGCAATGCCTTTCTTTGCTGTAGAACAAATTCACGAAAACCTAAACGCACTCCACCAGTTGTCAAACTCAAACGCACTTGTGTTGGTAAATCTGAGAAAATATCTAAAAGTGCTCTGAAATCTGAAAAAAAAATTGTTTTTTTTTTGTACCAAACGAACATAAGAACTGATCTGAGGGCAAAAAAAGTGATCTGAGAGCGCCCAAACGAATACCACATGAGATGACAGGTCAGACGTATAGAAAGTAAAACGGAAATAAACGCAAGTTCCGGCGACCAACATTTCTACAATCACTTGAAAACATTTCTATTTCTGCTTTAAAACATGCCAAATGAGAGTGGAATTATTGTTAGTGATTTAATCGAACAACTCATCAGTTAGGTATACGAAATAAATAAATAATTGTCCATTTATCACTTTCGAAATCGATTTTGTTTGATATGAACGCGGAATTACGTTAACCATCGCTATAAAAATATCAACATGCGTAGCTTTCCTATAATTTCTACCACGTAAACAAGATAGCCGACCAAAATAGGTGTCACATTTTTTTGCGTGTTAGGTAACGCTGTCTCTTTCAGTCAGACGCACTGTTGCCATAAGTGCAGATTTTGCAGTTTGCAGATTTTCAAGTTAGCTGCAGACTTTTAACAACCAGAAATCTGCACTTCAGATTTTTGTATTCAGTATTGGGCATCCCTTTAATCTTCCATGTTAGAAATGTGTGATATATGTGAAGTTGTTAATGCAGCATTATGGACAATCAATACTGCTTATAATATAGTAAACAAGGCATGCGGCTATTAACCAAGAGGTGTATGTAACTATTTATTCTTCAGGTATTTATTTATTTGCTGTCTTAATTCAAATGTTTGCTCGTTTTTTTTTTTTTTTAAATAGTATAAACTATGTTGATTTTGTGTTAGTTTTCTTTAAATAAACGTCTGTAGTTGCACTTTTCCAACTCAAGTGCAGTTAGTACTTTAAAAAATATTTCTTGCGCACCATCGTAATCTATAATTCCAACGCAACTTATTGGGCTTTTTTTAAACAAAACATAACTTAACTTGCGCCTCTGAAACGCGAAAGCACAGGGTATACTTCTATTTCGACAATCTTCTCGTAAACTCATAACGGTTTCGTCCAATCCACCTGGAAATAAATTATCGTATCGGTTATCGGGTGTACCTAAGTAAAAAGAAAAGATGTTTAATATTCTACCTTGTATATCGCACATTTCGCAGTCCGTAGCAATTAAAACCAATTTAATTTTACTGATTTTCATCTGAACTTGAACTTCTCGAAAACCGAAAACAAGACGTCGACGACTTCTTCCCTTGAATTCGTTCGATTGAAAGGCCCTCTTTTGAAAACGATTAAGTTCTCTCAACAATGTTTCCAATAAGTTGCACAAATCTTGAGAAGTAGTGTTATCGCAATAGCTGCAAAATTAATACGTTAATGCAATTGAGTGGTTCGGTTTGGGGCATCTTTTATGAAAAAAAAATCGTATTGGTAAGGGATTTCTATGTTCAACACCCGCTGAGCTACTAGTGTTCAAAAAAGTTCATTCAGAGAAATGGGTACCAACAATTATTCGATTATAACTTGTAGGATGGTAGTTATCGCTAGCTTACTTGGGTGATGCTACCATGGCGTCAGCGAACAGGATGCCGACAGTCGCTCCCTAACTAACTAGCTGCCTTCAGTTGCAAACACCAAGTTGGTTGATGGCGCCCTCCAATTGTGTGCGCCACCTAAGGTGGGTCTTTTTCTGAAACGTACTTGAAGGAATATTTGATTGGTTGAGACGCACGACCTGTAGCGCCACCTAAGTAAGTTAATCGTTAATTTACAGTGAACAATGACAAGTGAGGTATACGTTTCTTTTTGAAAAAAAAAAAAAAAAAAAAAAAAAAAAACAATTAAATCGGTCCAAGCGAGATATCCGTCAGAACGGAAAATTCTCCGATTTTATACGATTCGGAGGATTTTTACTGCGAGGTATTCTTGGGAACAACTGTTTGAAGAATTGTTTTTGTTACATTTTTGACAGCTAGGTTCTGATGTCATCAGACAGAAATTGGTTGCGGAACTTGTTTACGATTTGGAGCGCGGTGCGGTGCGCCATCGCAATTGTTTATTTCTCTTTCGAAGACGGACACCTCGGAATTTATGCGTTGCGGAGAATTTTCCGTTTCGACAGATACCTCGCTAGGGCCGAATATGATTTCTTTACATATACATACTTTCGAAATCGTCTCGAATGTACTTCTGATGTACTTGGGTTTCCTATGCTTAGATTTTTGAAACATTCAGTCACATCCTCGGGCTCAGGTTTCGCACACAAATGCAGTTTCTTGTCCACAGCTTCATGTTCACTTTTTTTTAATAATCTGTATTTTAGTATGCTTTTCTTAAGTTTTGAGTATTGGCGCTTTCGTTTGTTTATGGAAGTTTTCCCAGTTTTGTAAATCGAATGAGTTTTTACAACTTTCTTTCGTTTGCATTTCGACTTTATAAAATGTTCAAGGCTAAACAGTTGTTGCGATTTTTTATACTTAACATTTTTTATTTTCAAAGATGTTGTTAACGCCGAATTACGATAAGAGTTATAGGCGTAGAAATGGAACATCAATTAAATCCACTGTCACTAATTTTACTTGTTATTTAAGTTTTATTTTTAAGCTTTCGTTTTTAGTTTTCTTGCTATACTTTTGTTTCTTTTTATTTTTTAAAAAATATAATTTTGCTTTGCTGGAAGACGTTTGGTTATTTTTCCAAACTATTTTTAAAAGGGATTTATTCAAGATTTCACAAGGAAAGGAAAACCGGGATTTATTCAAGATTTCAAAAGGAAAGGAAAACAGGTATATAATACAGTCCACAAGGTAAAACTGGGTATTGAACATGGTCCATCGAGCCTTTTTTGTTATCAGCGAGAATTTTGTTGGTTCATAATGTGGCGTTAACCTTTCTTAAAAATCAATAGCTGAAGAAATCGATAAGTTCTTTTCTTTTTACTAAGCAGGAAGTGATAGCAAAATGTATAAGGCAGATGAGCTTTTTGTCGACGAAGTCTGGTCGAGCGAGAGCGGAGATGAAGCGTGCAGCCAAAGCGGACCAGGTAAGAAAACAAAAATGGGAGAAGCGATTAACATTTCAAGTGAAAACGTGTTCGTGCAGAAATTTTGAGTGCTGATATTTCAATAAATTCCAAGATTTGGAGCGACAATGCGTTCGCGAAGAAATTTGGATTTTATTCATGCCTCTCTCAATATTCGTTTTGTTGTTGTGCTCACGACATTCGAATTCAGTGCTAAAATGCTAATATTTCAATAAATTCCAAGGTTTGGAGCGAAAATGCGTTCGCGAAGAAATTTGGATTTTATGTGCTGACGACATTCGAATTCAGTGCTAAAATGCTAATATTTCAATAAATTCCAAGATTTGGAGCGACAATGCGTTCGCGAAGAAATTTGGATTTTATTCATGCCTCTCTCAATATTCGTTTTGTTGTTGTGCTCACGACATTCGAATTCAGTGCTAAAATGCTAATATTTCAATAAATTCCAAGGTTTGGAGCGAAAATGCGTTCGCGAAGAAATTTGGATTTTATTCATGCCTCTCTCAATATTCGTTTTGTTGTTGTGCTGACGACATTCGAATTCAGTGCTAAAATGCTAATATTTCAATAAATTCCAAGATTTGGAGCGAAAATGCGTTCGCGAAGAAATTTGGATTTTATTCATGCCTCTCTCAATATTCGTTTTGTTGTTGTGCTGACGACATTCGAATTCATTGCTAAAATGCTAATATTTCAATAAATTCCAAAATTTGGAGCGAAAATGCGTTCGCGAAGAAATTTGAAGAAATATTCGTTTTGTTGTTGTGCTGACGACATTCGAATTCAGTGCTAAACTGCTTATATTATAATAAATCCTAAAGTTTGGAGTTTTTTTTTACTGTTAAAATCAGAGAGCAAATCCGCTAATTGCATGTGCAATTTCTTTTATTCTTGAAGGGGTGCCTGGTGCATTTGTAAAAATTTCACGCAAACAGCAGGCGGAAATTGATGCTGCGTATGCAATGGAGGAAGAGGAAGTTGAGCACCGACCAGTCGTAAACTCACAATCAAGCATGAATCAAGCTATGCAACCACGACCGATGATGAGCTCTGTGCCACAGTCGATGCGGCTATATCGTGCAACGTTGAGGGGCGCTATAACCTGTCATACTGATGAAGAAATAGCACTTTGGTCGGTTGACGAAATTATGACTCGTCTCAGTCGACTCGATGAGGTTTAGGTAAGGTTTGAAGCAGAGTTGCCATTACTGGGCCAACAACAACTTTCAGAAGAGCAGTTAATCGAATGCACCGCTTTTTTGACCGAAGCTGAAGAGGAGTATTTATCATTTAAATTTAAACTCCGAAGACAGTTGCCTACAACCGATTTAGGCTTGCAAGGAGAAACCACATTTTCCGCACCGTACGGTGGTCCACCAATCCAGATTCAACTGTCAGAGCCGCCCCGTATAACCAATTTCTCTGGTCTGGAGACTGACTGGGCCAATTTTCGCTCAATATTCGAGGCCGATGTGCACAATCAGATAAGGTTCTCGAATGCGCAAAAAATGCGTCATCTTTTGGGTGCTTTACAAGGCAGGGCCGAACAAATCTACAAGAATTGGCCAATTGGTGATGGGAGCACTTACAATCAGCTATGGGAAGAAATGTGCAAGCAATACGGTAACGAATATAACACTATCCGTGCGCATTTGCAAACGTTGTCAGCGTTAAAACCACTGCAACATCCATCTTGTGATACTATAAGAAAGATGCTTGACGCAGCTAGAAACGCATTTCGTCAGTTGCAGTTATTATTAAACCCTGAGGCTGTGTCAGAACACATGCTTCTTTATCAGCTCGAACAGATGCTTGATACTGATAGTCGTGTGCAATGGTGTGAGCGTCGATCAGTTGAGGATTTGCCAACGCTCGATGGAATGTTTCGTTTTCTAGAGTTGCGAGCTAGTTTGTTGTCTCAAATTCCAGCAGCAGGTCCGAACATCAATTCTCAGTGGTATTGGCTATGGCTGAGCGCCTTTCATACGTGACGAAACAACGACGGTGCATAAATTGCTTCAGCTCGCGACATCAATCTGCAAAGTGTCCGGA
The DNA here is from genome assembly GCA_946477585.1 of Cheilosia urbana. Classification (NCBI taxonomy): domain Eukaryota; kingdom Metazoa; phylum Arthropoda; class Insecta; order Diptera; family Syrphidae; genus Cheilosia; species Cheilosia urbana. Next base: position 27,296,788 of record OX297855.1, read on the forward strand.
AAAGCCATGTCCACGGTGTAAAGTCAAGCACAACAGTTTGCTTTGCCCAACGAATTATAACTTTGGTGGCCCCTTGGAGTCACTTCATCAGTTGCAACGACATGTTGATAGGCAACAGGGCTCTGGTGTCCACAAAAAGGCAGGAGAAGATACGCAATAGCAATTGATGGCGTATGAAGGGCGTAGTGACCTCGATACACCCATTAAAGTACAAGCTAATACTGGCGAAGAGGAAGGAGTCTGTGCTGCATTGCTGGCCACTGCCATTGTACGCATCCAATTAGATGACCGCGTATCATCACCTCTGCGGGCATTATGTGATACTGGCGCACAAACAAACTTTATCAGCCACAGAGCTATTCGCGCACTCAAATGGCCCACACAACAGTGCAGGATTCGAGTTCACGGAGTCAACGGTGCGTCAAAGAAGCCACACACGCGTAGATTAACATGCCATTTGCTGGCAAGAACGGGTAACACTCCATTGGCCACCGTTACTCTGGTCATCGGGACAGAATTGTCAGAGCTGTGGCTGCCAAGTAAAGATATTCCAAAATCCATAATTCCACCAGAAATAGCTTTAGATTTAGCAGATCCTGGGGCATGCATATCTGCACCTATTGATATTTTGCTCGGTGCGGGAGTATGGGCTGTTGTGATCCGCGATGGCAGTATTTTAAGCCCGCTAGGAATTGTATTTCAGCCGTCAAGATTGGGCTGGTTGATGTTCGGCGGAGGAACTAGTACATGTGTACTAATGGCAGCAACAATGGCGATCGAGTCGACAGAGCCGCATCTTGATCAGCTGTTACAACGATTCTGGGAAAGTGAAGAAATTGCAGTAACACGTATGCGAACAGAACAACAGGAGCGCTGCGAAGACATTTTTATGCGGACTCATCGTCAATTGCCTGATGGTCGGTTCCAGGTCGATATTCCGCTATGCGACGGCATTAAACACCTCGGATCGTCAAGAACTATGGCGTTGCACAGGTTTCGGCAGCTGGAACGTCGCTTCGAGCGTGACCCGTTATTAAAAGAAAAATACTTTACAGCCATTGATGAGTTATTGATAGCCGGTCAAATGCAGTTGGTCGACCGGACGCCACATAAATGGTGCTATCACATTCCACATCATCCTGTGCTTAAAAAGTTCCGGATTGTGAACGATGCCTCATGTAAAACGGATCAAGGACTTTCGCTTAATGAAGTGCAGTTGGTAGGCGAAAAACTTCAGGAAGACTTGGCTGACTTGATTATGCGTTTTCGTTGTTGGCCAGTTGCAATCTCGGCTGACATTAAAAAGATGTATTTGCAGGTGGGCATTAACCCAGCGCAGTGGGATCTGCAACGCATTTTTTGGCGCCCTGCTATAAACAGCCCAATAAAAGAATACTGGCTAACGGTGGTCACTTTTGGAATGGCCTCGGCACCACATTGTGCTGTTCGTGCGATGATTCAGGGTGCTCGACTAGCAAGAATACAGTACCCAACGGGTGCGTATGCTGTGGAGCATGATTTTTATATGGACGATTGCTTATCAGGTTCTGAAACTGATGCAGAAGCCCGTCAGCTGTGGCAAGAGATCGATGCAGTATTGCGTTCATGTGGGTTTTTGCTGAACAAATGGCGATCAAATAGGCCTAATGTTGTTCCAGATAGTGCTTACTCAGAAGAAACGTTAAATTTTTGGGAATTTGAAGACACGACCATATTAGGATTGCGCTGGCTACCAGCAGCGGACGAGCTTATGTTTAAATTCCAGCCGCTGCCGACACTAGAAGCTGAAAAAGCAACTAAGCGAAGAGTACTGAGTCGGATCGCAAAGTTATTCGACCCAAACGGCTTCCTGGGTCCGGTTGTGGTAGCAGCAAAGATACTGATGCAAAAGATTTGGAGCGCGAAAATGGAATGGGACTCGATTGTGCCAGATAACATATATCGAGAATGGCGGATCTTCGAGGAACAGTTGCCCTTGCTCACAGAAATTCGATTGCCACGATGGCTGGGTCTTCAGCGCAAACGAGATATTTCGCTGCACGGATTTGCTGATGCGTCAACTCTGGCATACGGCGCTGCACTTTACATCAGGGTAGAAACAGCGGAATATATCAAATGCACACTCATTGCAGCTAAATCGCATGTCGCTCCACTAAAAATGGTTACCATCCCCCGCTTGGAACTATGCGCAGCGCTATTGCTTAGTAAGTTACTTCACAACTTCAAGGTTACTGCTAAACTACAACATGTGAAGGCCATATTATGGTCCGATTCTCAAATTGTGCTGGCGTGGCTGCGGAAGGATGCAGACTTATTAAAAGTGTATGTTAATAACAGAGTACAAACGATTCATCAACTAACAGCAGATGCGGACTGGCGCTATATACCATCGGCTGACAATCCAGCTGATCAGCTGAGCCGGGGCACATCTGCCGTTGAGCTACGAGACTCAAAGCTTTGGTGGCATGGTCCACCATGGCTACAGCAAACAAATATCCACTGGCCGCACCATCAACGGAAGATGACAGCTGATACTGATTTGGCTATAGTAAAGGAGCTTTTATCGGTGGGAGATGGTACAAAACCCAGAAAACGCCAAAAAGAGCTAGCGGTTATGAGCGCTACCCTGCGGGGAGTGGATCTATTTGGACGCGCTTCCAAAATGTTTGAGCTCTGCCGGCTAACTGCATGGCTATTCCGTTTCTCCCATAATGCACGACAACGACTGGGATATCGCCGGAACGGCCCACTTTGCAACATGGAAATTGAGGCGGCTCAAGAGTACTGGGTGCGAGAGGAACAACGAATATACTACGACAAAGAAATCAAGATATTGCAGAATACTCATAGCGAAGGTATTGATCCATCCAGTTCGATAGCTAATTGCACGCCGTGGCTTGACGAAAAGGAGATGCTGCGCTTAGGTGGCCGTTTAGGACGCGCCCCAATTGGGTTCCAACAAAAGCATCCATTACTCCTGCCTGACGTCAGTCCGTTGGCCACTCTAATAATCAGAGAAGCACATGAAAGAACACTCCATGGTGGTCCTAATGAAACTATGGCGCTGGTGCGGCGCAAATTCTGGATAACTAATCTTCGCCGTGCAGTGCGAAAAAGTAATTGGCAGTGTGTCACATGCACACGGCACCGGCATCAAGCAGCGACGCAAATGATGAGTGAACTACCTGTCGATCGAGTGACACCTTGTCGAGCCTTCAGTCACTCGGGTGTCGACTACGCTGGGCCATATTTGTTAAAAGCGCGCGGAGGGCGATGTAATATCATCGAAAAAAAGTACGTAGCCGTATTTATGTGCATGGTTACGAAGGCGGTACATATGGAGCTGGTTGAGAGTCTTTCAACAACCGACTTCATACAAGCCTTTCTAAGATTCACCAGCATTCGTGGAGCTTGTGTGAGGCTTTGGAGTGATAATGGCAAGAATTTTGAGGGTGCTGCGGTTGAACTTAAAAAAATGCTGCGCAGCTGGAATGAAATGGACATGTCAAAAGCACTACAGCGCTATGGGACCAACTGGCGTTTTATCACGCCTGCAGCGCCGCACCAAGGAGGTCTCTGGGAAGCAGCTATCAAATCAATGAAGCATCACTTGCGCCGAGTAATCGGACCACACAAACTCAAAAGTAGTGATTTTCAAACTATCTTAGCACAGACAAGCGCAGTAATGAACTCCCGGCCGCTTTCAGCACTATCTGATGATCCAGAAGATTTGTCTTACCTTACTCCCGCGCACTTTCTCATCGGCGAACCAATTACACAGCTTTTTGGAGCCAACGTTGCACATATACCCGATAATCGTTTAAAATTACTGGAGCAAATTCAGAAAATGACTCAGGTTTTTTGGAAGTCCTGGCGTCAAGATTACATCCACCAACTGCAGCAGCGGACGAAATGGCAACAAAGGCAACCAAATTTAAAAGTGGGTGATTTGGTGATCATCCGGGAGGAAAACATTCCACCGACACTCTGGAACACGGCACGGGTGATTCAGATTTTCTCTGGAGCTGATGGCCTGGTACGCAATGCCCGTCTTCGAGTAGCCACTTCCGAGTGGAACTTAAAACCGTCCGAAAAAAAGGTGCCGTTTGCTATTTTGGAGCGCCCGATACAAAAACTGTGCCGATTACCAGTAGAAAGTGAAGCAGAGCATTCACGGGGGGAATGTGTTAACGCCGAATTACGATAAGAGTTATAGGCGTAGAAATGGAACATCAATTAAATCCACTGTCACTAATTTTACTTGTTATTTAAGTTTTATTTTTAAGCTTTCGTTTTTAGTTTTCTTGCTATACTTTTGTTTCTTTTTATTTTTTAAAAAATATAATTTTGCTTTGCTGGAAGACGTTTGGTTATTTTTCCAAACTATTTTTAAAAGGGATTTATTCAAGATTTCACAAGGAAAGGAAAACCGGGATTTATTCAAGATTTCAAAAGGAAAGGAAAACAGGTATATAATACAGTCCACAAGGTAAAACTGGGTATTGAACAGATGTCTTTGGTTCTGTGCGGAGTTGTTCGTATGTACATTGATCAATAATTCTCAATTTTCCGGACACATTTCCCGGGACATTACTTTTCACCGAATTATTATTATTCATTCCTGCTAAGGATTTTTTTTGTTCGTCCGTAGAGTATTATTACTGTAACAAAAAAAAAAAAAAAATGAATACCTATGAATATTATTTGAATCAAAATTTTAAATCATAATATCTGATGGTACATATAATATAAACTTTGTCCAATATGGTTAGTTGATTCGTTTTGGTTATTTAAGTTGGGGGTTTTAGTTAATTTGCTAAACAATTAACCTAGGATAGTTTTTACGATATACAAGGTGGTGGAAACGTTTTCACTCGACGTTCTTGGCTGTCTTTAGCTATTCATACTTTGTTTTGGAAACGGAAATATTGACTTTCATCACCCAGATTGAATGGTAAGAGTGATTCTCCAATATCCAAAGAACCGACTGTGAAGTGTTTGACTGTAGTACCAGACTTGTTCGCCTATACTTACAAGCCTTCTGGCATTGATACATTCTGGGTGAAGTTAGCGGTTAGTATGCTGGACTACTCAGTGAGGGGTCCTCAGGCTCGATCGCAATGAAAACACAAAAAAGGGAAAAAAAATAAGAAGACACCACCTTGATGAATCGTGAGAACGGAAAACAATGGTGAGTATTTATTTATTTATTTTTTTTTTAATCAAAAATGCCAAAATCAAGATCTTCACTTTTAAAACAGAGCTTCAATGAACCCAGGTGTGGAACTTGTCTTCATTATATAAAATATGTTATTGTACTCTCTAAAAAAATACACCCACTGTGGTTAGTTTTTTTAATAATTTTTATTGCTTTATATATCTTTATTAAGCTTTACATCGTGATTTATATGCGCAAACGTTTTACTTAAAAGCTGATAAATAATGCAATCTCCGCACAAGTTTATATAGCAGTAGCATGTATTGCAGATCCATCGAACTTCTTTGCTAGGTGGCTCCATGCAGTTGTCGCATTTTTCGTCAGAATTTATCGACTGTTCCGCGGATATAGTTTCCTTTTCAGTTCGTATGACTTGAAGCATATTGACGAGATTTTTCTTAAATTCCAAACTTGCCCTTTCTATACCTGTTGGCGGCTTATAATCAATCACGGAGCTGTTGCCATAATGGTCAACATTAAACATATCATCTTCTGGTATATGGACTGGGACATCATGGGCAGGAAAAAATGTAGAAGGGCGATATACGTTTTTGTAAAAATGCTTCGATTTGGCAAAAACACTTTTTTTATTTTTCGGAATTCGCCCCGGAACGGGCATGCCCACTGAATGTAGTTTCTTAAAGAATTTTTGAACTCGGCTAGCTACTTGTTGTGCCGTTCTATTACCTAGGGCTACAGCAATTTTGGTAAAACGCCGCATTTCCACTGGTTCTACTGGATATTCTATTAAGAGCTGCTCGAGGCGACGTTGTTCATCGCACGTCCATAACTAGAAATAAGTAGAAAAAAAAAAAACAAATTTTTAAAGTATATTTCGTTGTGGAGAACTTTAACTGAAATATTTTGAATTTATTCCTAAAAATCATCTTTTTGTTTTAGTTTGATTAAATTAGAAGTTGCAACGAAAAACAAAATCGAATTCATTTTTTTGTATAATATAGATAGTCTAAAATTTCGATTTTTCTACTGGAATGGAATTTAAATCAAAAAGGTTTGTTGGAATCGCGTATAACGATGAAAATCAGCTAGCTCTAACCGCCTAGGCCTTAATGGTTAGCTCGGCATTTACCAAGATGTCTGCTTATAGCACGAAAAGACAGCTCGATGATGAAAGGTATTTCGACTTAAAAGGTTTTATGGCATACTTACGGATTCAATACTTACTTGATTAAAAGTCTCGGGTTTTGTTTGGTCAAAAAGGCGACCTCTTACTTTAATGTCCGTATTCATTTTAGCATCAATTTCGCTTTCGGCATTATTCTCAGCAATGCTTTGTCCGACATCTGGAATCTAAAAACGATTTTTGATTTGATTTTTCAATACATTCAGTGTTTGTGTAGGTATTTACCGGGACAATGCACATATACCCTGGTGAAACGAACTCGTTTTTCACAATATCACTTACGAATGCCGATGGCGATTGTAGATATTTGTTTTTGCTTATAATTATTTCCTCAATATCCTTATGAATTTTTATTTTCTGAGCCTCCAAAAGAGCAATGGTCCTCAAAGTTCTCGAATATTCGCGATTTCCTCTCAATGCCAAATGATCACTTTCGAAATTAAACACCCAATCGGAACTGTTGTCATAATCGTCAGACATCTCCGATGCTACAAACAAACAAACAAATAAATAGTAAGGGACCATCAGCCTAGCTTCTATAACCATTGTGTGTTTTGGTGAGCTCTTCCTTTGTGAAGAATATAAGGGACCTACAATCTTATACCAAATACCTACAAACGGCTGACCTGAAAAGCTTTGTCAGGGCAGTTACCTTATATTATTAATACTAATTTTTAGTTATTATTATTAATTATTTACTTAGGGAAACTGATTTCCAAAATATTAAAATTATTCTTTACATCTTTTTATACTATGTAAGCACAGATAGGGTTTTTTCGTGCTATAGTATAGGTGAAACAAAAGCAACCATCGATTTCTATTGATTGAATTGTTTTTTGTTTTTAAGGAACAAGTTTTTAGTTGATCACTTTGTGCCAAATGTAATATTAATATCTATCAATAAATTGGACACAGGTGACGTTCTATTTTATACATAGTTTGTGTTAGTGAGCTAGACTACTAAGCGAAGGGTTGTCGATCCTTAAAAAAAAAAAAAAACACACAAAACTAGGTACAATAAGGTTTTTTTTTTTATTGTGCCACATTTCGCTAACAACTGAAGAAGCTGACCAATTCAGTCATTCGAAATCGCCATAGACACTAGGGTCCCTTAAAAAACTACACACAGAAGAATGTTTGCGACTTGCGAGAAGCTAGACCTGTTGCCAAACTAGTTATTTATTTATTTTTTATCAATATAATTCACGAAATGATGTCACAGAATTTATTTTCATTCGTGTAACAAGTAAAAACTTCGAAGTCGCTACTCTTAACTCGTAAAGTCGTTACTTGCTGTTTGTTGGTCTACTTGACATTCGAGAATCGAGACAAATGGATTTACCGCGCAAAGGATTCATTAAGGAATATAAGTCTGTTTTCTTATTTCGTAAAAGGAGTTTAAAGTTGGAATGGAAGATACTCGTGTTCGTTTTTGTTCGTGTTTTATTTCAAAACAAAAGAATAATGATTTCAAACACCGACACGTATATTCCATTCAATGATTTAGATAAGAAAACATACATTATAAGGTTATATCGAAACTGCTTACCTTAAATCAAATCGTACCTTGTACAAATCAAAAGAAAACACAAAATGGTAAACAAATTTTAATTCCTTTCCCGGTCAAACAGCATATAAATTGTTAGACTATCCAAATCCAAATTTATATCATCTTTGTTTTGATTATAAATATAAATGACAGATCAGAGGCAAGAAACTAAAAGATATTGAAATTCACAGAAAAAACAAAACAAAAGATGGTAATTAAAAGAGGTACGTAGAAAAAATAATTGAACACACAGTTATATAACATTCCAGTGGAAAGGCGGTCATTTCTTTTGTTGAATATGTGAATTCATGAATTGGACTTTAATGCAAGAATTAAGTATTCTCTAATGTGTATTTCACTACTTTTTTGATTTAATCAAAGCCTCCACAAAAACTAAACAAATTCAATACGCAACACAAAACAGTTAAACATCGCGATGCTCATAAAAGCACGATGATTGGTGGTCGGCCATTAGAAACATACATTTTTGCTGCTATGCTCACACGTGTTCACAGACGGAGGGTAAAGTTACAAAAACAACAATGTAAACAAATGGGTTTTTGGTGGATAGGCGTACTGAAGATGTCCATCTCGTTTAAACCGCATTTACACTATCACGCACGCGCATTTTTGCACGAGACGGGACAGAGAGATCCGTTTGAACGCAGTCAATGCTAATAAAGGCGAAGGAATGAGATCACAAATCAGACGCCTAAGGTGTCATGGATGTACTACCCATAATTATAGATACGTAAAGCGGAAGTTCCGGCGACCAACATTTCTGTAATCACATGAAAACATTTCTATTTCCGATTTAAAATATGTGAAATGAGAGTGTTAATTAGTTTCAGTAAATTAAACCAACAATTCATCAGTCATTTATACGAAATACAGTGAAATCCGGATATAACGACGGTGAAGGGACCGGGCTCAAATGGTCGCTATAGCCGAACGTCGCTATAAGCGAAGATCAGAAAAATTAAAAAATAAACTCATTCTTTACTAGAAGATATGTTACTACACAATGCTGTATTCATAGTTCTATTGTTCAGTCAAAATTAAAAAGAAAAACCTGTAATAACAAATGTAATTAAAAAAAAATATGCGCAAGTTACAATAGACCCAAAACTGGTTGGCATCTAATTCATTTCCTTGAAAAAATCTGTAATATTTCGCTGCTTAAGGTTCCTTTTTTCAGCAAGAAGTTTTGCTGGCGGCTTCTCAGTTCTTATAAGCCACGAGACTTTCATCTCGTTTTCCCCTTCACCAAATAGAGCAAATCGTTTTAAGACTGAAATAGCACATAAAGCATCTGTGACTGTTGGAATTCGCTCTTCCAATTCCGGATCGTAAGACTCCTCCTCATCAGATAACACTTAATGCATATTTATTGCTGAAGCTGCAGCTATAGCTACGCTTTCAACAATATCTGTAGGGTCAACGGAGGTCAAAACGTGGTTATCTCAATGTAAGTCTCCCAGTTAGAGTAGTTTTCCTCGTTCGCCCAAATTTTAGCGAGTTGTGCCAAGGACAAACTATCCAGTCCATCATGGGTATCCTCAACATGTGCATCAGGTAAAAGTGAAGAGTTACAGAACCCTGCATGTGCGAAAAATGTTCTTATAGTTTCGCTGGGAAAAAATTCAAATTTTAGCAAAAAACAGACGATATTTAAACCGCATTTACACTATCACGCACGCGCATTTTTGCACGAGACGGGACAGAGAGATCCGTTTGTCCGCAGTCAATGCTAATAAAGGCGAAGGAATGAGATCACAAATCAGACGCCTAAGGTGTCATGGATGTTCTACCCATAATTATAGATACGTAAAGCGGAAGTTCCGGCGACCAACATTTCTGCAATCACATGAAAACATTTCTATTTCCGATTTAAAATATGTGAAATGAGAGTGTTAATTAGTTTCAGTAAATTAAACCAACAATTCATCAATCATTTTTACGAAATTAATAAATAAATGTACCTTCATCCCTTCCGGAAGCCATTTTGTTTTATAGGAAAACGAAATTTCGTAAGCCATCGCTATAAAAATATGAACATGCATAGCTTTCCCATAATTCCTACCACGCAAACAAGATGGCCGACCAAAAAACGTATCACGTTTTTTTGCGTGTTAGGTAATGCTGTCCCTTTCAGTCAGACGGCTGTTTAGTATTGGGCATCCCTTTAATTTTCCGTGATAGGAATGTGTGACCGTGTAAATGCCCCATTAAGCAAACGAAACCAACGTCGTCGCTGTATCCGGAGGAAAAAAATCAAATTGTTGTAAAAAAATGACGCTATATACGGAATCGCCGTTATACCCGAGGTCGCTATATCAGGATGAATTTGTATGGAAAATATGGTGTAAAATTAAGGGACTCAGAGTTTGCGTCGTTATATCCGCATGGTCGTTATAACCGAGGTCGCTATAGCCGAATTTCACTGTAAATAAATAATTGTACGTTTATCCCTTCCGGAAGCCATTTTGTTTTAAAGGAAAACGAAATTTCGTAAGCCATCGCTATAAAAATATCAACATGCATAGCTTTCCCATAACTCCTACTACGTAAACAAGATGGCCGACCAAAAAACGTATCACGTTTTTTTGCGTGTTAGGTAATGCTGTCCCTTTCAGTCAGACGGCTGTTTAGTATTGGGCATCCCTTTAATTTTCCGTGATAGGAATGTGTGACCGTGTAAATGCACTATTAATCCTATTAATCATTCAATTCTGTACAGTACTTCCAGTGGAAATGTGTCTTTCAATGGAATGGGGACGTTCAAGGATCTAGTTTAGTAAGGCTGATAGCTGTCTGACTAGATCTATGTCGGATTTTATTTGCTGAAATCGGTTATAAGAGCAGCTGTTTCAGTTGACGCTTATGGATATGGAGCTGTAGCCTGTAGCATAGAGGATCCGAACTCTGGCCTGTAGGCTTGTAGCCATAAACAAATCATATTGTCTCTGCTTGTAGCGAAGAATCTAGTCAAGAAATTTTGTGACGGTACCTATAATAATATTTTACAAATTGTTATTAAAATTATTATTTTTCAAAATTATTGTCTTTAATATAAATGTAAATGTAAATGTTAACATAAACACATCAACTGGACGACTATCGATATTTTTTCCAAACTATCGATAATCTCGATAGTTAAATCAACCGAAATCCGAATCCGAAATAAGTTGACAGTTCGCATTCGCATTATGCGGCTGGCTGCCGTAGGAAAAGGCGTTCCTGATCAATCTAGTTTTGCGTTCAGGTTACATCTTGTCCAGACCAATCTACCGGACTTAAGATAACTAAATTCTTGAATGTGCCCAATGTCAACTAATTTTGTATTGATTATGTGCGGTTATTTCCGTAATTACGGTGGGGAATGTTCCAAATTGCATTTGAATGTGTGAGTGAACCGCTCGCTGTGACTGCGTTTAAAAGCAAATATTATGTTTCTACGTATATAAATTCCATTGGATTGATAGCGACACGCCATTGCACATCACAACACACGTTACAAGTGTGGTTCCGGCTTAAGGCGTTCACATAACCGGAAACCAGCAAGCGCAGTGGCAGAGCTCCTTGAAGGTTCTCCCACCGGATTCGGCACGCACTGATAGAATTTATGTACATATTTGTTTTATGTATTTTGTTATTTTGGTTTTCAGGAAACATTGCGCATTTGCCTCGTAATCGTAAGCAAACTTTGCAAAGTGACGTAAAACAGCTGTGCAAATATATATTATATATTGGTATGTGTAGATCCAAGGTATATAGAATACATGGTATGATATTCCGGAGGAAAATATTGGTTCAGTTCTGCGCATGTACGTCACGTGTATCACATATTTTGACACTTCAGAACAAATTAGTTCACATTCATGTGCTTTATATTAGGGTTGTGGATTTTTAATTAATAAAAATGTGAATTGCAAGATATAGTGGCGAAATTGTTTTAAAGTGAGCTGATGGTGGTACGATACAACTTGTTTCAACAGCAATACAACAAAGAAATCTAATGTTGGCAGCTGTTATTCGCAGTTTTATTCTTTCAATCAAACCTCATAACCATAATGTATAAAATGTCCTTTATAATCTGCGAAAATATTACAAATAAAAACAAGTACATATCAGTTTTACAATTAGTTCAGCGTTTTATTCACTTTTCTTTTTTTTGCAGTGATATTCGTAATTAGTGTTTTGTTAAGAATTCGAATCTTAAAGAACATTTTGCCCCGGAAAAAACAACTATTTGATCGCGCGATCTAAATCAATAGGTCCGGCAAGGTCTAACAATGTTTTTATGTAATTTTGTCCAGTTTTTAGACCAGTCGAGTTATATTCATTAAAAATACTTTCAAGAAGTCGCATTTTTTCGATAAAAATAGTGTTGGGTTTTTGAAGTCCACCTTCACTGGCTTGATCTGTCCATGTGAAGGATCCGGTCGGTTGTTCTTCAGCATAATTTTGCAGTAGGTTCATTGGTGTCCTGGGTAACTTGCTCACGTGGAAGGGTTTTCCTTTGAAAATACAAATTTTAAATTAATAATTAATTAACTAATTACGTATTTATAATTTGTTCACACTTAAAACTCACAAAATTTCGCGCACAATTTTTTGTTTTGTGTTCCGCCTTTCATAATTCTCCTGGCGCTTATTGTCAGAGTCCTTGGAAGTGAAAGGCAATTCTTACTGTTTTTGGGTGAATAGTTTAGCAGCTCATGTTTCAAGTTTCGCGCATATTGGTCACTGTTAAAGTGTTTCGAGCAAACAAATGCATTATTTGCATTAAACTTGTCTTTTCTACCACACTTTTTTCATAGATTCATCCTTGGGAATTCTGAAAAACGACAATTTTTCGCGCCTGGGAAATCTGTTTTGCTTTCGATTCTTGTCTTTATTATTATTACAGCCGAATATCGCACATATAACCATTTTATTTTTATTTGTTTAAAAAATATCCACAAAAACCTTAAGAGAACGTCGAACTTGCACTGAAATGTCAAAACAGTGTGATACACGTGACGTAACAGTGTGCGAGTGAGATAGGATGCGGACATGCGCAATGTTTTACCATGTTATTCTATATACCTTGGTGTAGATCGGCAAAAAGTGATCGGAATCGACAAAAAAAAGATTGATTTTTCTGCCCAATGGTTTTTTTTTTTTTTTTGCCTATCAATTGATCACCGTAATTACGGACATTTAGAAAAAATCAACTTAATTGATTGCAAATTATGGGCGACAGAGGGAAACATACACTTTTTGCCACTTTCTTTTTTATATATAGAGATTTATGAACATCAATGCTTTAAAGTTTTGATATTAAAATTTATCATTTGAAAACGAATTGCATTTACTGCTTCGTAGTTGTCTAGCACTAGCTCACCCGCAGAACTAGACATGTGATTTGGTTGTATTGGATTTATTGTTAAAAAAAAAAAATTGCGTGAGAATGATCAATATTTACTGTCTATCTTGTGTTACGAACGTAAAGCAAAACTGAAATTTAATCATGCTTATTTTGACATTCGAACGAATAGCCAATTCATACGAATGTCTATTCGTTCGAATGAACTTGCGTGTATTTTAATAGACATTCGTTCGAATTGGCTATTCGTTCGAATGTCAAAATAAGCATGAATACCTTTCTCTACCACACAAGAATTGGTATAAAATGTACTGGCTCTAAATGACACCCATTATAATGGCCGAAGTAGGAAGACTTATGGGAATTATTTCATAATAATATTAAGTAATATATGATGGGTCTATTGCATAAATAACTACTAAATGACTTTTTATAAACCCAATATAATCCGACCACGCTGTCGTAAGAAAACAACAACTACAGGGCAATTCTGTATAATATTTATATATGCACATAATCAGGTGTAAAATAATTAGTCAAAACTATTTAAATCTTTGTTTAACATCTGATTTATTCACTATTTCACATTATATAAAATCCACTATGATTTCTTCATAAAAAAACATTGACTGGTAATTAAATGGTATGACAAATTAAACTGAAAGGCATTTTGCAAAATACTGAGGCAACATAACATGGAGTTGGTACCCCAACTAGTATCTACTACTGAATTGATTGATTAAAACGTCCAAGTCCTCGTTATTAGATATGACTATTAACTTTCCTCACGGCAGTATCTATAGCTTTTGCAACATATTCTATATTCTTCTCGTTGAGGCCGCACATGTTTATTCTGCCCGATTTTAGCAAATAGATGTGGAATTCTTCTACAAGGATCTTTACCTGTTTTTCTGTAAAATAATCGTCGTTAAAACGCAAATAACGCACCACATTAGAATACATGACAATTTGTATACGTAAATAAATTACCATTTAATCCTGTATAAGAAAACATTCCTATTTGCTCTGTTATATGACTCCAATTTCCAGGCGTCTTCAATTGAGTAAGTTGATCAAGGAGTTTCTTCCTCATTGTGATAATTCGTTTCGACATAATTTTTATACAATCCATCCTGAAATAATAAAAAAAAATGCTTAAAGCTTAAGACATATCCCCACCACCCCGATTACAGAATCCGATGAATGGTCTGCGGGTGGCTTCCGACAGTTTTAACTATTATACAATCCGCTGTAAGAACATGTTGGCATGTCGGTAACGTATCTTGAATCTTGATCTAGATTATGAAATACGCACCCCATCCGAACTCCATATAACTTTTGACATTTCAAATCCGCACCAAAGACATTGCGGAAGCAACGAAAACAAAAAGCGGAAAGCACCAAAAAGTACGTTTTAACTTTTAAGTCATACACATTTAAGTTTTTGAATATAGTTTTCAGTTTTATGCAGAAAAAGAACAACAACTCGAAAGCAATTTGCGAAGTTGGGTGAGGCAATGAAGAGAGAGCCGGATATTGTGAAAAAGTTGACTAAAAAAATTAACCAACAAGCGATCGCTTTACGCGATGGGTGGTGCAGCTAGCGAAGAGCAATTGGTTAATTTAAGAGATGCTGTTCATGGCATTCGGGATTGCAAAAATGGAGATTTGTTAAACGAACATGAAATTATTGGAATGGAGATTTTGGTTGAAATCGATGACGATAACGAAAACCTGAACATTGTCCCATCACCCAAAAGACGATACACGACAAAAAAGCTCTCGAGCAACTACTACATGAAAGAAAATTGAATCCATTATTTTTCTATTTCTTATTTCGTTTAAAATTGTATTTCCTTTACACCCTTTCCTGTATTTTGTTGATAATTCTAAATTAAATGCCAAAAACTAACAGCATCGATAAGAAAGTTCAAAAATGATAACGAAGTGTCACGAATCGACAATGTTGTTCTTCCGGCGGATTTAATAATTATATAATATTTATCGCGGATGTGAATGGACTGTGGATCGAGTCAGCTCCCCGCGAATAATTATTTTTTGCCGATTCTGTAATCGACATGATTATTTTATTCATTGGACCCTTGACCTAGCTTTTAACTTTGTGTAAGTTTTCGGGAAGAATTTTATGCCGAACGGATGCATAGGGAAACTTTCTCAGATGTATGTCAGGCGTTTGCGATAGGAAATTGGAAAAACGTTATTTTACTGAGTGGGAAAGCGAGGAGCAACAACGATTCTCGCTTGTTTGGGGGTTACCCTGACAATTTTTGTTGGGAAACCGAAGTGACTGTGTCTACGAGTTGTTTCTCTCAAAACAATAATTCACAATCATGCTTATTTTGACATTCGAACGAATAGCCAATCCTAACGAATGTCTCTATTCGTTCGAATGAACTTTGTGTATGGCTATTCGTTCGAATGTCAAAATAAGCATGAATACGTAACTTTGTCAGAACATAAATCAACCTAAAACATAAAACGCAGCCTATACATATAACCACAAAAATAGGCCTGAAATGTGGTATTACGCTTCGAAAGTAGTATACATAAGCTAAGCACCCTTAGGGGACGTTGGGACAGGCAGATCAGTTACAGAGAATGTAAAGACAGCATGAAAAACTAGTTACCATTCTTGTCGCAGTTTTGGATCATTCAATACAGTCGAGACAATCCTGCTGCCAAAGGCTGGTGGGTTTGAGTATGTCATTCTTACAATCAACGTAAATTGGGAATGGACAGCCTCTGTTGTCGATTTGCTT
This sequence comes from Cheilosia urbana, assembly GCA_946477585.1. Lineage (NCBI taxonomy): Eukaryota > Metazoa > Arthropoda > Insecta > Diptera > Syrphidae > Cheilosia > Cheilosia urbana. Next base: position 27,312,850 of record OX297855.1, read on the forward strand.
TTCTGAACTACTGTCAAGTTGCCGACACGTTCACCTATGGAAATAAATAAAAAAAAAAAAAATATATTACAAAAACCGAAAGAATAACAAAATAATATTGTCGAGTACCATTCGTTATAAGTAAATCAAAACTTACAATATAATCCAAAGTTCTTAGCAAACGATTGTGCGGTCAGCAGCTCAAATCCCTTCTCCACAAAATAACGCACTGCCCATGCATCTTTATCTGGATCACCGCTAGCAAAACCTTGGTATGCTGAATCAAAAAATGGGAAAAGCTTTTTTGAATTCATAACCACGGCAATTTCTTTCCATTGTTCTTGTGTAGGATCACATCCAGTCGGGTTGTGAGCACATGCATGCAATATAATTACTGCGCCTTCGGGTGCTGCTTTCAAGTCAGCAATAAATCCATCAAAATCAATTCCTCTCTTTTTCTGGTCCCAATACTTGTAAGTGTGTCCGGTTTTAAATCCAGCAGCCAAAAAGACACTTCGGTGATTTTCTGAAATTGTGCAAGTACATTTATACTTAGCATTTGAAATAAACATCCAGACATTTTTTTTATTTACCCCATGTAGGATCTGAATAATAAAAATCAGTTTTGCCCAAGTGTTTTACTAAGAAATCTGCTCCCAGGCGCAAAGCTCCAGTTCCAGACAGAGTTTGAATTCCAAATGCCTTTAAAATGAACATTTTGATAAATACGTTATTTCCATACAAGTACAATTTTTATTTATCCATTGAGGGTGTCTTATTTTCTGCTTTTAAAAAAAAAGTGTTTTCGGAGCTTAGCTCTTTCTATGTTAAAGTTTGGGAGCACTTGTTAAACGTAACTCACAAAAAATAATAATAATTTTGGTAGGATACAACAAATTTAATTGAGAATTTTCCCAAGACACGTAATTGTACATAATATTTAGGAGATTTAAACAGGTATTTATATACATACCCGTTTTTCAGCTATAGCAGACGAATTTTCTCCCAAAAGAAGTTTTGTTGCAGCCGCAGTATATAAGTCCGTTCCTTAAGTCATACATTATACTTTAGTATCGCAAATATACAAAATATAAAACTAGTATGCTTACCACAAACTGGCAAATATTCGTGATTTATAGACTCATCACTTGCAATTTTTATTTCAGTTTTTCGTACTACAGGAAGCACCCATGGTTTCCCGTCCTCAGTGCGATAAGCTGTTATAAGAATTCAAACATAAAAATTACTTGTTTAAATAGGCTTAAAAAATAAAAACCAATTTGAGATTGCTTAATAACAAACGGCCGGAAAAAAAATGCAAAACCTATTAACGAGGTGTTGAATTACTTATTGCTCTTATCACAATATACAAGCGTTTTCATATACCTACGACTGGCCTAATAAATAACCGCTAAAGTGCTCATTGAAACAAATTTATACGCAGATATGTATAAAAGAAGTGCCCCACGTAGCCAATTGAGCAATTGTTGTTGTTATTTAAGTTAATTAAAAACAATAAAAAATAACGAGAAACGTACTCGTAGTTGCAAATTCAAGTTGATAACGCAAATAAACGCGTTCGTACCAAATCTAGTTGAGGAATCCAATTTTCCCAATGAGAAAAAATGAGTTGGGATTCTTTAAAATTCGTACAGATGTCCTTTTATGAGCTTTTAGCCAGATAACTCAACTTGTAAGTCGTTTGGATACGAGCTTGAGGTATTATGTAGATAGGTATTGCTCTTTTCGTTAAATGTAAAACCAAATAAGTTAGGCGAGGACTAATAGCTTCGTTGATAGAGCACCCCTAATCTTAGCTCCTAATCCCCTACTATACAAAAGCCAACGGTTGCATAACTACTTTACTTATTTAAAATCAAACAAACAACACAGTAAATACCTATAGTTAATCTAATCTTCTACGTACTTCAGGTCAATTGAAAAACATTGCGTAAGAAAAACGAAGACAAAAACAAGAATAGAATTTCTGACCTCTAATATGACCTTAACTACATACACTACTTGCTGGAAAGATATTTGGTAAGAAAGTTATTCGCACGTACGTACCACCGACTCCTAAATTAGTTTTATTGGGATGAGTATCTTCCAAAAATGACCGGTTTAATGCAAACACCTCAATTGGGGGACCTTTTTCAACATTTTCAAAAAGCGACATTTTCACAATTTAAAATGTAAACAGAAAAACTTTGAACAAGATCAAGAATTTAGACCGGCGACTGGATCTGACAGGACAGTAATGAAATGTGACTGAATGAAAACTGAAACTGAATAATTGAACATGAACTTGAACATCAGCTGATTCTTCCGAAGTCATATTTTTTCGCATACGATAACCATCTAGCATCTACACCTACTTGTGTTCAAGCAATCAGAAAAAAAAATTCCTTCTCCAGCTAAAAGCCATACTAAAGTAATTAACAGAGATACACAACTTTCCAGTCGAAAATCGGCTGCCAAAAATTCATCCAAGCTCATTTCCTTTCTAGAATATTTTAATTCGTGAAAAGCGTCTAAAATAAATTAAAGTCTTTAATCAAAGAACTCGGTAGTTAATCCGTAATTTATGCGGAATTCTGAAAAGTAGCAAAAAAACAAGGAGGTGAAAAAAGTGTCTTTTATAAAGCTAGGTACTCTGCAAATTTAGAATGCACATTTTTGGAAGATATTTATCAAGCATTGACTCGCTTAACACTATGAAAGCGTTCTGATAAGCAACATCGTTAATTTTAAATATATTTATTTGGAAATCACAGTTTTTGAAAAATTTGTGAAATGCCTTTCCAACGAACAAAAAGGAGAAAGTATCAACAAAATAGTTTGCCAGGTATAGCAATATGTAAAACCAAACTGTAAAAATGTTTATTTTTTGCTTTTTTTGACCACTTTAACTCGAAAAAAGTACCAAATTGTCGCACAACGGTCACGCTGCTGTCAGTTGTTCCCATCCGACATCCTTCTCGCTACTTATGGGAAAACCTGGATTTTCAGGAAAAGGGCTAGAATAGAACAGGAAATATGGAAAGAACACATTTATAGAATCCGCCTATACGTGAACCTTTCCGCCATAAACAAATCATACTGAGACCCCCAACTCACAATCCTCTTGCCGCCGGCCCCCTCAATTTTTGCCAGGAATCCGCCATTTTGTTGTCCTATCCGTGTACGCCAATTCCTATCCGTTTCGCTTTGCCCACAGTGAAAGGTAAAAAGATTAGGTGCGAATGTGTTGGTTGAGAGGATTTTTGACATTTGTCAATACGAATTTCTATGCAACAATACTAGCGCACCTAAACTTTTTGGGAGCGTAAAATTTAGCTTGTAGGCAAATAACTGTTAATCGGTCGAAGTTGGGGGGTCTCAGTATTGTCTCTGCTTTCCGCAACCGCCATTGCGGCAAAAACCGCACAAAATCAAGGCACTGGAATTTTTAAGAACAATGCTATATTAGAACAGGAAATACTGGAAGTTGTCAGTCAAGGGCCCAACCCATAGAATAGACCTTCAGATATGAATGAATGGCGACTTTCGGATTCATAGTTTAGTAAGTATGACAGCGGCTCCCAATCTTTTTTAGTCGCGGAGCACTTTTTAGGTGAAAATGTCTTCGCGGAGCACTTCGTTGCACGTATGCTATTTTCGGGGATTCCCTATACCTACATAATGTTGATATTATCATCCCATATTACATATTTTTACACGCACTTTGGGAATCGCTGGACTAGATGTATTTAATTTTTTATTGGCGCAGAGTGGTCACGTGAATAGTTTTTGCAGTTGACGTTTATAGAGGGGAAGCCGACAAATCTAGTCAAGAAAATCCTGCCTGCATACTCAGTTGACATTTCGAAGAGTCAAATTTAAAATAAACAGAGTGGCCGTGGCAGAATTCTGAAGAATCGCAACAAGGTACGGCGAGAGAAAAAGGTGTCATTTCTAAAGCTGCTCTGCTAATTTCAAATTTTCGCACTATATTTAACAACCATTAGTTCGCATAACAGTGTAATAGTGTTGTGATAGGCAACCGTATTACATTTTAAATGTACTTATTTGAAAATAACAATTTTTGAAAAATGTATGAAGGGCCTTTTCCGAATAAAAAAGGGGCAAAATCAAACAAAGATAACGCTGACCGCGAGAATACAAAAACAATTCAAGTTGCTTAGTCAACGCGTTCGGATACCTAGTCACGACGAATCTAGTTGACGTTTTACATACACTAGGTATCCGAACGTGCCCATTAAAAGATTGACAGCCTTCGTACTGGAAAGTTATATTAACTCTGTATCTATTATCTTTGGCTGAATATCTATAGTGCATTTTCCATTATTTTTCTTGTGTGTTGAAAACAAATAAACCAAACGAAAGACAAACAAAACAAAGAAGTATAGATTGCATCGATCTCAAATTTAAGTTTTCCTGTTTTTTGGACTTCTTTTTTCGAAATAAATAGAAACATTTGGGTGATTTACATATTATTTAAGCAAATAAAATGGGAGCAGTTTTAGGGCTTTGCTCAGCCGCTCAGGTAATTTCCATTCTTATTATAATGAAAATGTTAAAAGTCGATGACTCACATTATAAAGTTAATTTTTACTTTTTTACTCGACAACAAGATTAGAAAAATAATAAATTAACAGAATTGTACCTTAATGCAGAGCTCTTCTTTGTTTTATCTTATGTATGAAAGGATTTCTATCTGTGCTGTCGAAACTGAATAGATGTTTTCAAATTTCTAGAACCCAGCTGTTTTTTTTTCGGGCTCCTACGCAATTTCAGAAAAAATGTAACGCAGTTGAATTGGTATCTTAAACATTCAGCTTTTGTTGCATTAGTACAAAATCCAGTTTTGGTAACATTCTTTAAAAGTTGTATATGTACCTGCGTTGCTGTATTCTGTTTCCATATTGGGTTATGGTTTTATGGCTGTAGGTACAGACATGATATTTTACTTTTCTTTCATCGGCGACAAAGTAATATCCCTATAACCTGCTCTCTGTAGGTATATCGAAATGGCAGGTGAATTACTGAATTTTCCTATTTATTCAATTTCTCGGTTGAAATGCAATCAATTGAAAAGCAGCCTTGTCGATAGCTTTGAATACTGCCATATTTAGCATAGCAGACGAATTTATGAGCTTGCATTTCAATTCAAACTACTAAGAAGGTATAAATATGTGTGAAAATTGTTCAGATTTGAGATTTGAAATGATTATGGTGAATAAATTAGTGACAACTAGGCCGATTTTCCCGACTGAGCCAGATTAAATTAAGCTGCAATAAATAGTTAGTAGTATAATGGATATAGAGCTATGTTGATGAGCCAACATCTTTGAATAAAACTAATTTAGCACAAAGTTTAACGATTTTATTTTGTTTATTTGGAAATAGCTGGCATGTTGCTGTACTGGAACAGCGTGCTCTATATGCTGTCAAGCTTGTCCGTCATGCCGCAACTCAGTTTCTTCGCGTTTGATGTATGCGCTCATGTTGCTTATAGGAACCATACTTGGAGCTATTACCCTTTCACCAGGATTACAGGACACGTTAAAAAAGCTTCCGTTTTGTTTAAACTCAAATACAACTGCTACCAGTGAAATAGTAAAAAGCACATTTGGACAAATCGATTGCCAATATGCGTTGGGCTATATGGCAGTATACCGAATCTGTTTTGGTCTCGTTTGCTTCTTTGGTCTAATGGCGCTAATAATGATTGGAGTGAAATCATCGCGTGATCCCCGATCGCACATACAAAATCAGTTTTGGGGGCTGAAGTTTCTGCTATGCATCGGAGCGACTATTGGAGCAATATTTATTCCAGATGGATCTTTTGGGCCGACTATGATGTGGATTGGGCTCTTTGGAGGATTTGCCTTCATTGTGGTACAACTAATAATAATCGTCGATTTCGCGCACTCATTGGCAGAAAACTGGATCGGTAAGAAGAGGACTGGATTATTTGAATTATTTGATATTATGATCTTTCTTTTATAGACAACTCGGATTCAAATCGTAGTTATTATTACGCACTGGTTTCAGTTACTCTTCTTCAATATGTTTGTTCTATAATTGGAGTTACGCTTTTGTTTGTTTATTTCACAGAGGTAAATAGTATACAGATAAAGTTTTGTAAATTTTTGGAAATGATATATCTCTTAATCGTTATTTCAGTCTGATGGATGTGCGTTGAACAAATTCTTCATTTCCTCCAATATTATCCTGTGTGTTATAACGAGCGTTACATCTGTACTACCGGCGGTTCAAGAGAAGCTTCCACATTCCGGTCTTCTGCAGAGTTCAATGGTCACTCTATACACGGTTTATTTAACTTGGTCTGCCGTTACAAATAATCCTGGTAATAAACAAAAATGTTTTTGTTCTTTGTTTGCACATCATTGAATGTATCCTTTATTTCTTGCAGAAGTGGAATGCAATCCAGGGATGATGTCTTTTGTAAAGGAGAGCCCTAAAGCTACTTTTGACACAACCAATATTATTGGTCTTGTGGTGTGGATGTTATGCGTCTTTTACAATTGCGTCAGCTCGGCGGTAGAAGTATCAAAAATTACTAATTCTGAGTCAGACAAGGAAGGTAAGTAATTTATTTTAATTCTTCAAAGTAGAAAAACTAAGAAAATTCAGCAAGTCACACTCTCGGATATTTGTTTGCAAGGTTGAACCACTTTACGCAATGATTTGGTATCAGTGAAGTATATACAGATAAAAATGTTCTGAAGTATTTTGTTGAATAAGTTACTTGACAGCGCATCACCTCGATAAATCATTTTTCGAAATCAATGGTTGCGGTTAGATTCCAAACTTAATGGAGTAACGAGAGTCCTGCATTGGCATTCAGGGCAGCCAGACGAATTTGGCAGGGATGGCAAAACTTGGCATGGCTCGATATAGCCCGTCTGTAAGATTATTTTTCTAGAGATTTTCCTTTCTTGTGGGACCGGCTTCCATTCATCAGGCATATCTACCAAATCTTTCAAATGAGTTGGTGTATTATTATGGTATTATGGTGTATTTTGTATTGGTACCACGGGGGTAATAAGAACCAACCCCACAGAGGGACTACCTGAAACCCCTTGACCTTCTCGTACAGCAATCTGCTACAAAAAGCGCCCTTCGACTAAGCCAGACTAAGAGTTGGAAACACACTCAAAAGGGTCATGCACAGATCCTCAGCAAATGTGCGGGAAACAATATATGCACAGACTATACAACTACCCGCATAGACTTCGAGCGACCATGTGTCACTTATTTCCCCAGTAGAGAGGAATGGCAAAATTTACAACCGCTCTCCAACGAATCAACAATACACATCTATACAGATGGTTCCAAGATGGATGTCGGTGTTGGATCGGGATTCTACTCTGAAATACTTGATCTATCCAGTACAATCACACTTCCTGACTACAGCGGCTGAGGTTCTGGCAGTGACAACCGCTGCAAAAACAAGTTGCAATGATAGCGATTCCGCATGCAGATATCACTTTCTTCATTGACAGCCTAGCGGCAATTAAAAGCTATCTCTGCCGTTGAAATAAAATCTGAATTGTGCGGAGTATGAACAGGATTCCCTCTTTTAGTTTCATTTTCTGAGTTCAATCTCGTGTTGTGCAGTGCAAATATGCCTCTAATCGAATCTTGCATGTCATCTTTCATGTGACAATGGTTTCCAATTGCATTCTGCGGTTCATTGATTTTTTGAGATCTTTAGATCTTCAATATTCTGCTGAGTTGTTATTGGCAGTTCATTAGATGCCGAAGCGATGCGATGCCGCGCAATATTATTGTCACTTTCCTGGATAGCTTACTATATTAGTTAACTTTAAAACGGTCACCGATATCTTAATTAAAATGTATTTGCAATTTGTAATTATCGTTGACATTTGTTTTAACAGAGCTAACTTGAATGCACTTTTTCAAATATATTACTTTATTTATGGGCACGCAATTAATCAGTATTAACAGCAACTTTAGCAGATGGTGAGGCTGGAAAAATAGTGGAGGATGGAGGCGATAACGAAGAAGAAGGCGTAGCTTACTCATGGTCACTTTTCCATATAGTGTTTGTAACAGCTTCATTGTACGTGATGATGACCTTGACGAATTGGTATAAGTAAGTAAAAACGAATACTACGCCTTACTGATGTCAAATTCTGTTCTCAGCTTTTAATTTCACAATTGCGAAAAGTATGTCAAACGTTTGAGCACGAATGCTCCTAAGCATTCGGTTTATAGTTGAGATACTTGAGTACCGTACAGATTAGAAGTATATACCCACAAAAATACCTTATATCTAAGACTATCTTTTTTTTCTTCTTTTTAACACAGACCAAATTCGGACATCAAGTATTTCAATGCTAATGCTGCTTCCATGTGGATAAAAATTGTGTCAAGCTGGACATGTGTTGCAATTTATTTATGGAGCTTAGTGGCGCCAATAGTTTTAACCAACAGAGAATTTAGTTAATTCCGTAGATGAAAAGAAATACTCCATGAAATGGACAAATATATGTTGTAAAAGTATTTATGTAAAGATTCAAACTTCTATCGCCATAAAACTGTATGCTGTGTAAACGAATGTTTCATACAGAATTAACATTTATTGCGAATTAAGCAGACAAAATATTTTTGCAGTTAATTTACCTAAGATAATGAATAAATGTGAAAATAAACGTTACAAATTCAAACTTCTGTCGCCCGCATCTATCGCAATGAAACGGTATGTTCTGTGAACATTACGTTTCACACAGCATTCAAATTTAGTGCGAAATTATCATACAAGCTATTGTTAATTTATGCTTTACATTAAAAATAAATAAATGTGAAAATAAAAACTGCTCGTTTCGTTTCCGTCATCTATTACTTTACTTTAGAATTTTAGATAGTGCTGACAGTTCAAGCTCTCGTTGGGTCTTCTCCATACCGCTGACATCTCCACGCAAGATATGGCTTCGAAACGTAGCTGAGATCTCCAGTACTCCAGTGCAGGAAAGCAGAGACCAGGGACAAACCGCTGGCCCCCTCAATTGTTTTTCAAATTCGCCATTTTTTTTACCTATCGGTGTTCTGTCACTTTAGAACCCGTGTGACATGCAAAAACATACAAACAACAAAATAAAATCAATGCGGCGAACCGTGGGGGAATGTGATAAAGTTCGGGAATACCACATTTTACCATAACTGTATGCTATTGGTTGGTTATTATATATTTTGAAAAGGCGATCAATATAATTTGTTTGGTTAATAAAACTATCTAAATGATATATTTTATATACTAGAAATATGTAGGACAAACATGGTTGCATATTTTCCTCTTTTGAATATCATTAACTTCGATTTAACGAAAAATAACTCAAAATGTTTTCATTTTCCTTTAACCAGTCTACATTTTTTATTTAACAGTGCACTTATTCCTAAAATAAAATACTATTCAGACGTAACGAATAATTTCTAATTTAACGGACAACTGGCAGCAGTTTTGCCGACAGCGGAAGTGGTACACGAAAAGTGCGAGTGGGTTGGTAGCCCGGAATTTTTGAAGTTACGTGACATTTGGCAATACGTATTTCTATATGACATACCATTTCTTGGGATAACAGCTAACAGCTTATGGCAATGGCAAGCCGCCTTTCCACTGGAAAGCTATCTGTATCTGCATTCCATTATCGTTGGCATGGATCATGGATGCTTGGATTTTGTTGTTTTATTGTATTTTTTTTTTGGAAATGGCAGCTCTTCCAGTGGAATGGTAGGTATCTCTTTCTCTATCTCTATAGCTCATCTGTGATTTTTGGGTAATTGTCAAATGTCAACTCTGACAATTTGTGATTGTAAATAAATAATACACCGGGACGAGACAAAAATTGGCCCATTTTATAATATGTTGTAACAATCTTAACATTCTGACCGAAATCCGACTTGTACATGTTTGATAATAATTAGTACTAATGAGGCTACTATTTTCAAAAACCAAATTGAAAGTTTTTATGTGTAACTCACTAACCACATTTCGACTCCTACACACCGTACGAGTTCGGTTTGCACCCAGTCCAACAGGTTCGCAACTATTTATCCTATATTTTAAACAAAGCTTAATTTAGAACTATTTAATAAATATAATAGGTTACCTTCATTTGGGAGGTCTTCGCACTGCCTTATATAACTATTTGTTTGCCAAGAAGTACAATGGGAAATTTATATTGCGAATAGAAGACACCGACAGAACTCGTCTTGTAAACGATGCAACCTCATCGCTTATTGACGACCTAAAGTGGGCCGGAATAGCAATCGACGAAGGTCCGGGATTTGGTGGGGATTATGGCTCATATATTCAAAGTGAACGTTTACATATATATAAGTATGTACCTATATAGTTTAGTTAGTATGAATCTATTTGATATTAAACTATTTTTATATTTTCAAATCGACAGTAAGGAAGTTCAAAAGTTACTTGAGAATAACACTGCTTACCGGTGTTTCTGCACAGAAACTCGACTAAATATGTTGCGAAAAGAAGCCCTGAAACTAAGACAGATTCCTAGATATGACAATAAATGTCGGCACATCTCAAATATTGAAGTTGAAAAAAAGTTGGAAAAGCGATTACCCTTTTGTATACGCTTTAAAATGCACGATTATTTCGATCCAGTACCCGATTTAATTTATGGCGACATTTACAATAACAGCGCAGATAATGAAGGTGACCCCGTTATTATTAAATCGGATGGTTATCCTACCTACCATTTTGCAAATGTTGTGGACGATCATATGATGCGAGTTACACACGTTTTCCGTGGGCTTGAATGGCAGATGTCGACAACAAAGCATTTGCTACTATATAAGTAACTTGCATAATCATACTTAACTATCATTGAAAATCAAATTTATTTTTATTCCAGAGCATTTGGTTGGAGTCCTCCTAAATATGGTCACTTGCCCTTGTTGATTAATGCTGATGGTACTAAATTAAGCAAAAGGCAGGGAGATATAAACATTAAACAATTTCGGTAAGTTAAATGTTGACATTATAACTATTTTTTTTTTAAGACGTTAAATATCTTTTTGTCACCATTTAGTAACCGCGGTATTTTTCCACTTGCATTAGTCAACTACGTTATGTCGGCGGGGGGCGGATTTCAAAAGGAACAGTTAAAAAAACCTGAAATCCAAACCATAGAGGCTCTTTCGAAAAAGGTATATCGGATCTGGCAATATGAAATAACGAAACAAATCTTTTGATAGAAACTTATGTGAATGATTTCATAGTTTGACATTGAACGTCTTAATTCACATTCAAGCAGACTTAATCCAGACTTGCTGGACGAATTTAACAACTTGGAAATTAGAAGACAACTTTCTGATGCTGATGAAACTGAGCGGCTAATAGAAATAGTTCGAAATATGGTTATAGCCAAGTATTCTGAGAAGTATTTTTTTTGTTAAATATTCTATTGCCTACCTATATTAATTTAATATAAATGTCGTTATTTTAGGAAGGTGGCGAATCTGGAAACTTCCTACATAAAAAATATTCTTACTTTTAGTGCAGACAGGTTGTCAAATCTGTCCGATCTTACCTCAGACAAACTAGGATTTTTTTGGTTTGATTGTGACCCCGTAAGCACGGACAAATTAACTGTTGGTACGTTACTTAATTTCCAAATATTTTACATAATTAACCTTTTTTTGAACATGCGAACGTGAGTACTGTCATGAAATAGCTCAGTTACCAGTTTAGACTATAATTGGAGTATTAAAGGACTATAAAAGTATTGGTTCCCAAATTTTGGTGTTTGCTGCTTTGTTATTTCTCGGTGGTAACTCGTCGGGCTTGTGTGTTGTTGCATTGTAAATTAAATTAAATACTCTAATTCTAACTACTATTGTTTTTATTTAATACTTAACATTTCATGTGCATACATTTTTTTAAAACTTTAACCCTCCGAAATGCTTGCAGTATTGCTAATGCATATTTTTATATATATTTTCTAGATCAAATTCGAAAACTTATTGACAATTTGGAGAAAATTGAATTTTCCAAAAGTAACATTCAACAAGAACTGAAAACATATTCGTCGACGACTCCAATTAAGTTTAATGAGTTAATGAAAACTCTGCGCGCTGCCTTAAGTGGACTAAAGGTAATACATATATATATTTTAAATGAATGTGTCATTTTCATAATAAATTATGTGTTCTTTAGGATGGGCCTGGAGTGGCGGAAATGATGATCCTTTTGGGGAAAGAGGAATCGTTAAGACGAATTCAAACTAATTTAAAATCAGATAAATGTTAGTCATAATATTGAAGCTGATTAAACTATTGAACATGTGATGTCGCGACTGTTTACGCACTTTAGTGGACACAAATATGAAGCAATTTAAGGTGTGTTCGACAGAAAACTAAAAAACACAAGCATAAATAATGACTAATGACGATGGCTAATAAAATTGTTTAACATCCATTAACAAATTAAGTAAAAATAAATTTGGTACGTGCAAAGTCAATTTTTGTGTAATAAATCTAGAAAATTACAGGCAATGCAAAATTTATAAAAATGCAAACGAAATGTCTACTACAATTTGTTTGTGCCTCAAATGGTTGTCCTCATAGTGGTTCTACCCTTCCACACAAATGCTACCTTCTCCTAAGCAACTGGCGAGTGCTTCATTTGGTTTGAGGTGTGAGAAAAAAAAAAATGAAATCTTACTTGCAAAGTCAAGGGGCCTTACTAATAAGTTTGGCTTGTGGTCGAAAATCGACCCTACCTTTAATTTGGCATTAAAAACGTACAACAGCCTACGATATTTATGTTGTTTTTTTTTGCAAAAAAGCGACATCTAAGATATCGAAAATATATGCTCCCTTGACATAATGCCCCTGAATTATAATTAGGTATACAGTTGCTTACTTTTAGGGGTAGGTAAATTGCATTCCTTTTCCTTCGAAAATAGGGTTAAATCTAAGATAATGTATTGTACGTTACTATGGCAATATAGCGGCGGCAAATTGAATGTCACCAAAATGCGTTGAATTAACTGAAGCATTTTGTATGGGGAAATCTTAACTTCATTTTACCAGTTTTAATGGCGACATAACCCACGATTTTTTGTTTGTGCACAGTGCACATCTAAGGCACAGTACCTTTCTAATGATAAGTTTCATTCTTCTCATTTTATAATAAACACTAAAAAAGTGTACGGAAACTTTGGATGTTCATCACGTATAAATAAATGATGATTAACCTTGACACTAAATGTGGCATTGTGAATTTGTAAAATCTGTTATGTATCGTATCGCGGAAGTTTTCGAGGTACCCGTGCCGAGGGCTGCATGATCAAAAGTAAATAAAGAGAAACTGTAGTTAACCCTGCCGTGGTTAGCTTTTTTCAGTTGGCCTTATCCCGGTAAGTCGACTCTACTGGGATGGCGTGTATTTTTCCATACTTACCCGTATCTGTGATAGTTGTGGAACACGTGTTTGCTTTCACAGATAAGCCTTTGCTCGGTTTTGACTGGGGCCACTATTCTAAGAACTTCCTTGGTTCATTCATCGGCAAGAACTGTGAAGCTTTAGAAAGCTTAAAGCATAGGCTTATCTGTGCCAAGGAAATCCTTATTGTTCGTATTTAATTACTCGTTGAGAAGATAGAATCTGAAAGGCTTTTGAGGTGTATCAGATTTCAAAACCCAGTAATTCTCATCGACGACTGCCAAAGAGCTTATCTTTCCTGTTGCTTATGAACGTAAAGTGTCTATGGGCATTTAATGCAGCTGATTGTAAGCTTAGGTTAGATCTTTTGATCTACAATGCCTTAAGGAAGACACGGAAAATGTTACAATCACCTCTATCGAGGTATCCGATCATAACGGAACTTTCACCGATTTGTATACGAATTCTGAGAAATTCCGTTCGAGATATCCGGTCCGATACCCCGAAAAAATTTCCCATGACATACAGCTCACCTTATCATCACTTATTTTTTCTGAAGCTCTCCGAACAGGCTTGACCTTCGTTTCGGATTTTTTTCCGATCCGATACCTCGACATTGTGAATAACTATGCTGAAAAACATCCAAACGAACATCCAACACACGAAATGTGCACCGCAAAATCTTTTGGTCTTCCGTCGGCAGAATTACATTAACATCAGCATCAGTTCACAAAAGAGACGTCGGTAAAGAAGGTCTAAAGAATTCTCCAACCCCAATCCCTCTATATCACCTCCTTGAGCTAGCTAATCTGTCGATAGAGTAGTTCGCGACAACGTCAGTGTCAAATGAGAAAAAAAAAAACAAAGTGACAGCTGAGCAACTTGTAGGAAAACAAACGAAATTTTATATGGCGGAAGATAGGAATAAATTTGAAATTTAATAAAAATTCACGTAAATGCTCTGAAATCGGGAAAAGATTGTTGTTTTTAAGTAGCAATCAAACATTAGAAGTGACCAAGAGCAAAATAAAGTGCTCTAAGAAGTCCATCGAATAGCACATCAGTGTTGATTAAGTGTTAAAAGTAACTTAGATCTCGTATTTTTCTACTTGATCTTCTGGCAATGCGTTGTTTGTGCCGCTGGAATCTTAAAGGTGATAGAGATGAGTTAAATTTACCGGCGTACCCCAGGTGGAGGCTTGGAAACCAATCCGGATTCATATCGTCCACAGTTTGGCACATTTACCTAAATATAATATTTTTCACAATGGTAACATTATTGTAAATATATCAACATACTTGAAATAAAATGCCTGGAACAAACACGAGCTATTTTAATATAAATTTTCTTTAAATTTATAGCAGCTAGCCATCGTTTGCGCCTCTCCTTGGACAGATTTCGAATTTCAGGTTTTGTTCTTAATTGTGGAAATATATAAAAACGTATGTCTTCATTTTTCACCGCGTTGTTCGTACAGTTTTTAATGCAACAATTTTTCGGCATTTTTTCGTATTTTATTGTGTTCATTGCCGCCAACACTTTTAGCAAACACAATATTAATTCCGCAGTGTTTAAAGATAGTATTTTGCACTTTATCATAAAATTTCAGTCATACAAAAAACAACTATTTTATTTCGTTATTGCCGCCGCCACAACACGCGCGATAAGGTTGTTTTTTTTTTTAACTATAACTCTTCCAAAACTTTTAGCAAACACAATATTAATTCTGCAATGTTTTTAGGTAGTATTTTGCACTTTATTATTAACTTTTAATCTTCAAACGAAACAAATCATATCTCCCGCCATATAAAATTTGGTTTGTTTTCCTACAAGTTGGTTTGACGCTTAAGTGAAAGAGAAATCAAAGTTTTGAAAGAGATAGCTTCGCGAAATGCCCTATTGCGCGTCTCTTTACAGCTATATTTTCTTTAACTAAAACCCTAGCAATTTACATTGCGCTCTCTTTTACCACCAACCCATCATACTTCATATAACATCATACCCTATGAGGGGAAAACAGCCCCTTTTTGAGCCTCAATACCCTTGGCCTCCACTTTTCGAAAAATTATCAAAATGGTCCCCCTTTTTCAGTCTGAGTAAGATTTTATTCTTTATTGAACGAAAAAGACTGCAAACATTTATGAAATGTTAATTCAAAAACGTCAAACATTTGCGCAGTGATGCGGCATCACTGCTTATTTGCTATGATGATGCGATGCACAGATTATGCTGATGCGTTGGTGATTGAATGTGTCGTTTGAGTTTTAGAACGCATTGTTTGTGAACAAATTAATATAATGTCTTCAACAAAAATTTATAAGTTTGTCTTTCAAAAGCATAGTAATCTATTGATAAAAATGTTTATTTAATTATTTTTCTTTCACTTCCGGCATTTTTCTTACTTTTTTGCCGGCGAATCAACAGCGCATCAGGTATTTCTTTGATGCTTTTTTGCGTTATGTTTGCGCATCAGTTCGATCAACTTTGCAATAATGAACACTTGACGTTAAAAGTGATGCCAATAGTTTGCATTAATGAACATGATGAAAAGCATCATCAGCATCATGATGCGAGTGATGCGTTACTGAATGTACACGAAGTGCTTCGTAATGAAAACAATGGTTTTTTGTTCAAAATAAATGTCTTTTGTTATTGTTTTTTTTGTTGTTGCTAGAAGTAGGTATTTTATGTTAAATGTCTCCAATGAAGGCCTCTTTTTTCGGCTTGGGCCCCTTTTTGTCCGCTTTTTGACATTTTAACTTTATACCATACCTCATCATAATGTCTCCAATGAACCCATCTCCTGTAGGTATGCTGCAAAATGATAGGTATCTTGGAAATCTTCCTGGTCACGTTTACTTCCCTATATGGCTTTGGACATAGTAATAGTAATAAATAAATAATTATACAATCCAATTATGTATTAGATGTTTTTGTTTTGTTTTTATTTTATTCTTTATTCTAACTGTATATAATCTTACATTCCTGTAATAATTATGTCTAAAAAAAATAATTCAAATATAACAAATTTTATTAAAATACTTATTAATTACTTAACAAAACATTAGACTTTTCATTTGACCCTATCTAAAGGTATTTGTAGTTTGACTTAATACTAAGATTATAGTTATGATAAGAAGAGCTATCGCATAATGATCACATAGATGTGTGCCTGTTCCGTGATGTAGTTCAGCAAAACTTTCGCCTGAAAATATTAAAAAGTTTATAATTTAATTTCAGATAATGCTATTTCGTTATGTGCGATTTTGTAGCTATAGCGCTCCAAACGAACACATAAATAGAGGAAAGAACATTTTCGTTACTATAAGCGGAAGATGTTTGCCCGGAGTAGATTTAAAAAATACTACACTAAATTTTCATAGCTGCATTGCAAAATGTCGGTATTCAAAAAAATGCAGACAAGTAGGTATGTAAGTTTTTGAAATCTTTGATAGCCCTTTTCAATAGGTTACATAGGCTGTTTTAAAGTGGTTTTTGCTGCGGACAAGGAGTTTGCTATGCCATATCTTCCTTTTCATTTCGTTTACCATTGTTGGGTAAGAAGTATTATTCGAATCTAAGCTATCTCCTCTACTACTTTATTCAACATACTCATCGACTTTGATCTCCAGTTCAAAACATGTTTTCAGCGGTACTCTAATGTGGTATTCGATTGGGCGCTCTCAGAGCACTTTTTTTTGCTCTCAGAGCAGTTTTTATGTTCGTTTGGTACAAAAAAAAAAAACAATCTTTTTCAGATTTCAGAGCACTATTGCGAATCTAGATATTTTCTCAGATTTATCAACACAAGTGCGTTTGAATTTGACAACTTGTGTAGGGCGTTTAGGTTTTCGTGAATTTGTTCTACAGCAAAGAAAGGCATTGCATCGGGTGAATTTATTTTAGTAAATTGGTTATGTATAAATATTTAAAAATCAATCGAGACGCAAATTTCGAATGTTTTAATTTAAAATTTAACCAGTAAATGGAAAACCTTTTGTAAAGTGTTGAAGGCTACACATATTCGAATCGCACGAATATTATCACAAAAAAGAGCAAGTGACGTTTTTATGTTCGATTAGCCACCCGAAATCTGAAATCTCAGAGTGAATCTGAAGAAGCCCAAACGAATACCACATAAATTTAGTGTTTTCTTCATTCTGCTATCAAACATTTTTTGAGTGATTCTTCGCGCTAGTTGCTCTAGGTGGCATCTGTTTTTTTTTTTAAGAAGATTTAAGATCTCAGAAGAATTAATCATTCAAGTTGGGTACGTATTCATGTAGGTATAATGGGTAGAGTAGCTCGAAGTAGCGTTGCCGTTTGGCCCCTTTTCGAGCCTTAGGAAACTTGGCACCCAGTTTTTGAAAAATTATCAAAACGGCCCCTTTTTCAGTTTAAGTAAAATTTTATTTTTTATTGAACGAAAAAGAATGCAAACAATTATTTCGTAATGAAAAAAAAAGTTTTTTGTTAAAAATAAATGTCTTTGTTGCTCTATTTTTTTTTGCAATATTAGTATTTTAAGTGGAGGCCCAATTTTTCGGCTCGGACTCCTTTTTAGTCCCATTTTTGAAAATTTTCAGCGGCAACACAACGAAACTTTTTTTTCTACTATTTTCGATAATTGATACAAACTAATTAGATTTTGGTCTATGACTCACAGATTTTCTCGAAAACGACATCGATTGCGTCGACGAAATAAATTATGTAGGTAATATAGGCATTTGACATTTCTGCTACAGCAGTGTTCCTGAAGCTCATGAGAAACACATGAATCATAGAATGCACCGGCGTTTTTTCCCAAATGAAGTTAAATTAAGTAGAATTTGAATTTGCTTACCCTTAAGAATATGAACCACAATAGTGTAATCTTGAGAATCGCTAATTGAACAGGTGTAGTTACCAGAATCTTGTTTGTTGACTCTAGCAATAGAAAGAGATGAGTTAGCTCCATCGTCCATTAAATCTGTTCGTACACTGGAAATAAGAAAACATAAAACAGTCCTTGAAGATTTAACACAAAACCAAACATTAATATAAATGACGTGATATGTTCTGTGAAATAAGCTTAAATTATTCAACCACAAACGAAAAATATAATATAAATATATTTAATTATAGTTAAATAAATATTTGGCAGTTGAAAAATTTCACGAAAACTTAAACACACTCCACTAGTCAAACTCAAGCTAATGTACCTAGTATTCGATTGGGCTTCTGGACAAAAAAAAAAATCCCCCGAAGAATTTTTCTTTCGAAGGAGACCAGTATCAACTCTACCTTCTTGCCTATTGTCCATCATTCGACTGGCAAGATAAGGGTCTTGTAGAGCACACATTTCGTCCTTTGAGTTAGGAGTTTTGAACACAGTTGTTTTGCCAAACCGAAGTAGCAATGGTTTCCTAGGTTAATTCTTCGCCGGATCTCTACTATGGTGTTATTCGTGGAGTTTATGTTTACTCCGAGGTAGGTGAACTCCTTAACTATCTCGAAATTGCTGCTATCAATAGTGACGTTTTGTCCTAGGCGGTGGACAGATGGTTGTTTATTGGCTGGTAGCATGTACATGTACGGATTTCGCCTGTTCTTCAATCGCCGTGAACGTCAGTGAACGTTTCTATCACGGCACGCTGGGAGCGACCAATGATGTCAATATCGTCCGCATAGCCCAGCAACTGGACGGACCTGTTGAAGATAGTGCCTTCCGTGTTGACTCCTGCACTACGCAGTATCTGCTCCAGTACGAGACTGAAGAAGTCCCACGATAGCGCGTCTCCTTGCCGAAATCCGGTGCATGTCTGAAATAGTTCGGAGGAGCTACTTCCAAACAGCATGCTGCAGCGCGTGTTTTCCAGCGTCACGCGATACAGCTGAATTAGTTTCGCCGGGATTCCGAATTCAGCCATCGCCATACAGAACTTCTGACGATGTATGCTATCATACGCGGCTTTGAAGTCGATGAACAGTTGGTGAGTTTCGACTTGAAATTCGTTAGTATTTTCCAGGATTTGCCTTAGTGTGAAAATTTGGACTATCGTCGATCTACTGGGCCGGAAGCCACACTGGTACGTGCCAGTATGGATGGGACATAATATGAAGCTGATAGTCCAGTCATCGGATATAAATAATTTACAAAAATAGATTCACCCGATGGATGCCTTTCTTTAAAAAAAATAAAAATAAATAGTTGGCGCAACAGGTCCGGAGGGACCCTAGGCCTAGCTTCTCACAACCATTCGTTTTGTGTGAATTTTTCATTTTCGGAACGAATGGAAGGGATCTACAATTTTATGCTGACTCCAAACGGCTAATTGGGAAGCTCTTTCAAGACAAGACAGTTATACTCTCGGATGTTTGTCAGACGTTCGCGAGAGGTGGCGCAGTGGAAAAAAAACCCTAAGTTTGAATTTGGGTTTTTGCGGGATTCGAACCTCGACCCCTCGCTTAGTAGTCCAACACACTAACCACTAAGCCACTTCGCCTACAATGCCTTTCTTTGCTGTAGAAAAAAATCACGAAAACCTAAACAAACTCCACCATTGGTTAATCTGAGAAAATATCTAGATTCGCAAAAGTGCTCTGAAATCTAGAAGATTGTTTTTTTTTTTGTACCAAACGAACATAAAAAGTGCTCTGGCTCTGAGAGCAGAAAAAAAAGTGCTCTTAGAGCGCCCAATCGAATACCAAATCAATGTGAGGGTTCGATACTACTTAATGTATAATCAATCGTATTTAGAACAGTGAAGTGCATACAAACGACAAACGACTTTTATAATTGGATGTTTTATATTTCCTTTTATCGCAAGCTGAAATAATGCGCGAACATGAACTTACCTAACTCCTCCTCTTGTAGTGTCGTAGTTCAAGATTTGATCCCCATGTCTCCAAAATACTACCGATGAGGTCATAACAACATTTCGAACAATACACGATAATTGTAATGTCGAATCTATTTCGTAATATTTCTCCTGTAATCGAATATCGTACTCATCAACGATAACAACTTTCGGTGCTAAGGATTAAAATGTGAGTCCAAATTAATATTGAATAAATTTGGCGTATAAATTATGATTACCATTAATGTGCAGATGAATTTGTATTACTCTGGGCGGATGCGTTGATATTTGGCACTCATAAGTGGCCTCATCTTCCTTTTTCGCATTCACGATTTTCAATCTCCAGTTGTTTGGGTATTGAAATTCCATTGTATATCGTTTGTCACCCGTATACGTGTGCAGACCAACGGTTAGCAGTTCGAGCGCATCTTCACCCATCGAGTTTCTTCGAACCCATGACACCTACAAAAATAGAAATACGCTTTACGAGGCGAATTCAGAAATAAATGTTTTTCCAAAATAAACAAACAAATTTAACACAAAAATTTAAAAAAAAAAAAAAAAAAAATCCTGCCCCTCGAAGTGGCTGATCACCAGTGTTTTGTGTACTGACTGACGTTTATCTGACATCGGGACACGTCACGTAATGATATTTTCATTAAAAATCGTTTTACGAAATAAGTTTCACCCTTAAATGAACTAGATGATGTCCGAAAATGAAAAACTGGAGGTTACAAATTTACGATGCCTTTATAACCCTATTTGACGCAATGACGGGTGAATAGTATAAACAGGATTATAGTGTGCACTGCGCGAACTCGTCAAGCGCCCTTGAAAGTCAGATACGAACTGCGATCTTAACTCAATACGTCTGACCCACTTGACGAGCTGCATTGTGCAGTCCTATACTAATACTATCATACCTTTGAGCAGGAGGGATTTCCCTGTTCAATGAAGCTATACCAAAACTACAGGTTAACAACTCGGCCATCCTGTATTGCACTGTCCTCAGTGCACCTCGCTACACTATTCTGTTTAAGCACTCAGCCCTTTATAGCACTCAGCCGTGGCACTCAGCCCTTTTTTGCACTCAGTCGTGGCACTCAGCCCTTAATCGCACTCAGCCGTGGCACTCAGCCCTTTATTGCACTCAGCCGTGGCACTCAGCCCTTTATCGCACTCAGCCGTGGAACTCAGCCCTTTATCGCAATCCGCCGTAGCACTCAGCCTTAGGTTTAGAGATCCTCAGAATTACTCAAGGAACAGTCAGAACCAAAAAGTTCATCCTTATTCGGCGGTAGATTCAGGGTCAATACCTTGCCTCAGAGTTAATCGGAAAATTGTCAGAACTCCACTGTTCAGCCACTTCCCCAATAACCTCTAGACCAATACTTTTGGGTTTAGAGATCCTCAGAATTACTCAAGGAACAGTCAGAACCAAAAAGTTCATCCTTATTCGGCGGTAGATTCAGGGTCAATACCTTGCCTCAGAGTTAATCGGAAAATTAGCAGAACTCCACTGTTCAGCCACTTCCCCAATAACCTCTAGACTAATACTTTCGGGTTTAGAAATCCTCAGAATCACTCAAGGAACAGTCAGAACCAAAAAGTTCATCCTTATTCGGCGATAGATTCAGGGTCAATACCTTGCCTCAGAGTTAATCGGAAAATTGTCAGAACTCCACTATGTTCAGCCACTTCCCCAATAACCTCTAGACTAATACTTTTGGGTTTAGAGATCCTCAGAATTACTCAAGGAACAGTCAGAACCAAAAAGTTCATCCTTATTCGGCGATAGATTCAGGGTCAATACCTTGCCTCAGAGTTAATCGGAAAATTGTCAGAACTCCACTATGTTCAGCCACTTCCCCAATAACCTCTAGACTAATACTTTTGGGTTTAGAGATCCTCAGAATTACTCAAGGAACAGTCAGAACCAAAAAGTTCATCCTTATTCGGCGGTTGATTCAGGGTCAATACCTTTTACGTCACCTTTTCAATTCTTGTCTTCACTACTTAAAGACCATTTCAACTCATTCTTCGTTTATCGTATAGGCATTGGAGGCAGCTATTCAGACGGCCCACCAATAATCAACCTTAATCAATGTCTGGCAGTTCTCGCAAATAACTCCACACTTTCCAAAATTGCTCCACCAATAAAAAACACAGTTGACAGCACATATCCAACTCCAGGGCCAAATGTTAATGGCGAGAAAGACATGCTCATCCCGGGCACCACCCAAACAAATCCTCCCCCAATGTCATTCTGAAGACGAGTACCACCCAACCGTCCAAAATCACGGCATCAAACTTCGCAATAGGAGCGAATTCAAACACGCCGCCGTTCAGCCTGAGCGGTTACAATTATAAAGCAAACTGTAAAGGATCTCCAACCCTACTCGTTGCGACACAAAAATGCAAATGGTTTCCAAGTCCAACAAATACAAATTCGCACAAATATATGCAAATAATTTTAAAATGTTGCACCCCCGTTTAACTTCCAAATACCTGAAGCATACACCTCTGTGTCTCTCCCTGTTCCATCCTGTCAACCGCCAGCTCATGTTTTTTTTTTTTTACCTAATCGTTTGCAAGCAACGAATGGATCCTCGCCACAAAGGCAATTTCCCATAAGTTTGGGATATTTCCAAGACCCTCCTGACAGTCGTCGCAGAAACAGAAACAGAATAAAACATCTGATTACTCAAGCATGGAACGGCTCATACCTGAATACCTCCTCTTTTCAACAATTCTCAGAGTCGCCTAAGACTCAGATACATATTTGACTGCAACGAAACCCCTATCAAACTGCTTGCAAAAGGATCCCGTTCATCGAGAAAAAGATCTCTGATAAATGGCTGGCGTGAAAAGGCCGACCTCACGCGAAATACAGATATAAGTAAAGATCCGCCAGCGCTCAGCAAAATACAAAAAAAAATAAGGAACCTCTGTAGGAACAACAGGTAGTATGTTTGAACTCATGTAGGGGAAAAAATGACAGCCTTAGTTCACAAAAATGTGCGCCACAGCATTATATTTTTCTGCGAGCACCCAAAATTCTGTCGGTTTCTAAGTTTCCCAACAAGTAACCTAATCCACACATTCTTTCAAAAGATCAAACTCTATTTATTTTATAACCTCCATTATACTTTGGCAAGCACTGTCCCGCTGCACACCGAAATTCAAAAACGGAAGCGATGCGCTCCCAAAACGCCACTTGATATTTCGAAAATGAATTAGCAGGCCATTACTTTCTAAAATTCATTTCTACTTGGAAAAATTGTGATCTTAAACCACCAATAAGGTTTGATTTGCATCAAATCATTCCAATAAACAGCGTTCCGCCATTGAACAACTTTAGAGGATCCTACAACGACACAAATGCAATCATCAATCAGTCATGAAGCATTAGAAATCAGAGGAAATAGTACTATATAAGGTACCGAAAACTGTTTCCGAACGAGCGACAGAGCACCACTGACCCGCACATGACACCCGACAGATCAGCGGATACCCCGTGGCCTCAAAAAGCATTGGAAAGATATCCGTTGGGAAAATTCAACCGCAATTCATGCATTTCTTCCCCTTAGAACAAAATCCTCGCTGTGAAAGAAATCGCACAAACCCGCAACCCTGCCCTTCACGAAAACAAATTATGAAGTTATCTTTCCCATCGGTTGCCTTTAATGTTTTTATTGCACATCACTTACCCAATCTGAGGTATAGCTCACTCAGATACCTATGTGCGGACTTCCAAATATCTAACGCACAACTCATGATGACCCTTTTTTTTCCTTGCCTTAGCCACTCGATCGACAAGTTTTTTTTTGTTTTTTTTTAGGTATCTTGTACCTACACACATTACCAAACACTTGGTATCTATTATACCCTTTTTTTTGCCAAGCACCGCACTAGCTTATTTTTTATTTATTTATTCTTTTTTTCGTGTGAACAACAATTATCGCGCACATACGAACACTAGGGTTAACACGGTTTCTTAAAATTTGTATCTATTACACTCGGGAATCATATCCCACTTCTGAAAATATAAACAGGATTATAGTGTGCACTGCGCGAACTCGTCAAGCGCCCTTGAAAGTCAGATACGAACTGCGATCTTAACTCAATACGTCTGACCCACTTGACGAGCTGCATTGTGCAGTCCTATACTAATACTATCATACCTTTGAGCAGGAGGGATTTCCCTGTTCAATGAAGCTATACCAAAACTACAGGTTAACAATAGCAACAACCAATTTAAAATATTCAGTATTGTTTGCGATTTTACAAATGGCCACATTCAAAAATCTAGCTATCCCAAGTCGACTACATTTTTTTGGACTAGATGTAACTAGGTATAATGCAAAGCTAGATTGGTCGGCAAATATGCGACCTGTCATAAATGCCTAATCAGTCACGAATTTTTTGATTAGATGTCTAGACTAGATATCAGGTAGCCTTAATTTAAACAGCTGTTTATATGACCGATCTAGGCCAATCAAACAGCCCTATTCTGCTATTCATCGGGCGGAATTTTTCTTCAATTTTCAAAAACTAATTTGTTGCGGGATTATTTGCTTATGAATAAAGATTATTCATTTTTAGGGGTAGAACAACAAACAGAGACCAATTTACAGCAATAATTTCCACAATGAATATCCATATCTGTTTGTTTATATTTTTCGTTTTTAGTTAACCAAAATACTTTATCCAACTTCCAAAGATTGTCATAAATAGAGATCAAATTGAATACATTTATTTCAATTTCAAAAATAAACTTCTAACTTTGTATATATATACAAAGTTTCTAATGATTTCCACATGAACACGTGCTAACTTGAATGTCAAATTGGTTTGGATAGGTAATGTAGTTCACCCGATGGAAAGCAGAATTGAAAGGCAGAGTCAAAGGGAATCGAGTGGGTGAAGCGAATGTACGGTTCACGTGAATAGCAGAATAGGGCTGAAAATTAAGTCTAAGGGCATCAAGTCGCACGATATTTATCTACTTTACTTATTGATGAAAATACCACGGGGGCAAAACTGCTGCACGTAAAGAGGTGGCACCGTAGAAAAAAACCTCCTAATCTATTTTTCCGGGGATCAAACCTGAGACCCGAGAAGTCCTATACCACTGAGCCACTGTCCCAACTAAATATAAACAGTAGACTCAAAGTAATAGATGGTAATAGCTTAATTATTATGATAGATATTTAGAAATATGTAGATGAGCTGAACTTACAGTCTTATCTTGAAGCAAGGAAATTCGACAGTTTAGGTACACACTCGCTCCAGCTTGCACGGTTATATTGGAAAGTGTTCCTTCTTTTTGTATGTCTTCGAAATGTGGACCATATCTGTAAAAAAAATTGTCCTCATTGAAATAATTTTGTTAATCAAAGTAGGTAGTGCCGTAAAAAATAGAACAAACAAAATCTATCTTTCCCAGTTAAATTAAATCACAACTCAATACTCAAATGGTACCATCTATGTAATTTTTCCCTTGGAACGCTCGAAATATCACACGACATAAAAAAAACAAATTAATTTACTGTACACTATTTCACGAAACTACAAGTTACGATTACGATCTAGTACAGTCCTACGTATACAGGTGGATGTAAATGCTCAGACTACAAGTTCAAATGTTATTAGACAAGTTACTCATTCCGTAAGTTTTTAGACGATAAACGATAGGCCTCGAAAACTAGCAACTAAGTGCAAAAATTGCGAGTTTAGAACCTTAATCCAGTCCGTTTTCCACAAATGTAATGAAAGCTGACGTCTAAAATAAAATAAATCGGGTAGAATATATATATATTGTCATTGTTATACGGAATCTGCCCCAAGGCCTCAAAATGTATACCTACACC
This sequence comes from Cheilosia urbana, assembly GCA_946477585.1. Classification (NCBI taxonomy): domain Eukaryota; kingdom Metazoa; phylum Arthropoda; class Insecta; order Diptera; family Syrphidae; genus Cheilosia; species Cheilosia urbana. The sequence goes on from OX297855.1 coordinate 27,339,007, forward strand.
TATTAAATTATTCATACTTCTTACAAATGAACAATATATAAATACATATTTTTAAATTGCCTGTAAAATTGTGGAATTGCTGAACTTATCTTTTTAACCCTCATATATCTGTTGGAAAATTATGCGAGGCAATTATTTCGCGCAACTGACTCACCGCCTTAAGTTCAGATTTGAAAATTAAATATTATTTTAGTTAAAGAAACGGTGAGAACATTTGCGCAAAATATGCTAAAATAAAATTGTGTAATATCCATTTTACTACAATATTATATTTTAGTTTCATCGCAGACATTTTTGGTAGATATTAAGGCAGTCATCGGTCATTTCCGAACAACGATATAAACTTGTTACAACTTTACGTATGATTATTGAAATATTCCAAATACATGTTTCCAAAATTCAAAAAGGAACCCCGTTCAAAAAACGTTGGGAATTAGTTGGTATTAATCAATTCTGGGAATTTATTTAGCATTTTTTGTTATTACGCCTTACAGTACCTTCTCCTATATATGATCTCAAAACTATATGTTATTTCGAGCTAATCCTTAAGGTCTTGCGATAAAAACTACAGATGCAGATTACACTCAATTGAGCTATGAACTACATAAATTCGGATTTACCTTTGATCGTGATGATGATGCTTATTCGCTGTTGAGAACATATCAAATATGTAATTGAGCATTGGGGCATCGGTCTTTTGCAACTTTGGAAGCATAGATTTGTTGTGTGTCTTGGTTTCAGTGGGTTTTGTTGTTGAGCTCCTGGGAGTTTGAAAACTTGATGCTGTTGGCGGCAATCTCGTTCTTAAGGCCATGTCTGTAGAACTTTCCAATACGACTGTACCTATGGATTCTTTCAGCACTGATGCTTCCGTTGAATAGTTTATAGCCCCTTCAGTCGTTTCTTGGATATTTGGACTCTTAGAAATATAAACCCTTTTGGTGAAGTGAGTGCTTGTCTTAAAACTATTAGAGTCTGAAAAGAAGCGAATGAAAAAAAAAAGTTAATCTAAAGTGAATTCTAGTTTCGCTTATATTTATTTAAAAAGAAAAATATAATGATATAGCTGAACAGAACAGCGAGTCAGTCGTGGTGATCTTCTAAGAAGAATGAGTCGATTATAAAATGACAGCTTGCTTGTAGATATAGGCGAAACGCGGAAGGTTGGCGGAAATGTTTACCTTGGGACTAAGAACATGAAGCACTTCCGGCAGGTTTTTTTTTTATTTTTTTACAACAAAAAAGAAGATTCGAAAGAGGCCTTAGATATAACGTAAATACATTCGGTTTGCACCCACCCCACCCTGTCACTAACACGTGACACAAATAGGTACCTGCCAACGATATTCGTTAAAAATATTTTCTTTTTTTTTATTAAAAAAAAAACACTCGAATTTTAAAGCTAAGGCCTTCCCATTACTCGCTCAGCTCTGTGACTATAACTAGTGGAAGAGCAGAAAATTTGTAAATGGAAGTAAGCTGTCGTCATTAGTAGAATTTGTATATAGTTTAGATGTTAGGGTATTGGAGCTATCAGCTACGGTCTCGAAAGTTAAAAATGCACAGACTTAAGATTGGTGGCGGTCCTGTTACTATTATAAAAATTAACGAGTACGAAGCCTTTGCCACGATTGGTATTCTCGGGCTGTATACCTACCTGATACAAAAATTGGGCATTAAAACGTGTCGCGTGTCGATATGCTTCACAGTACGGAGTATTTGGAAGAATCTATCTGAATCTATTCATCCCCAGAAATTGAAGAAATGGCGGAGTAGTTGGAGGAAGCGCTGCAGATCATCTCGCAGCCAAGGCAGCCCTTTTCAGTGATTAAAGCAGCTGTAGGTAGGTACTTGAAAAATAAAAAAAACACACACAAAAAAAACCTCGTTTCGGATAGCGAAACTAAAAAGGGAATCATAATTTCCCAACAGAAATTCTCAGGGTAACTCCCAAACAAGTGGGAATCAATGTTAATCCTCGCTTCCCCACTCAGTAAAAAGTTAATCGGTATATTAAAAAAGAAAATGTTGAATCTCTTGAAGATTCAACCGATCTTTTGGCAAACACGCTGCGTGATGCGTGAGGCGTACAAAAATAATCCAGTCCTTTAATATTATTCTGATATTTATAGCTGTATCTACGGCTGACAAAATTATATAGTCGATACCTACCTACCTACCTACAATGGGCACATTAAAGAATACAGTTATCGGACTTACGACAACTAGATTGATCTGGATATATATCTTATCATCTATAACATGAACGCAAAAACTAGATTGGTCAGGATCGTCAATTTTCCTATGTCAGCCACATAAATATGTGAACTGCCTACTTAGTACTCAATCACTGTCAGACAGCTGTCAAACTTATTAAACTAGATACTTGAACGTCTCCATCTCCTCAATAACAAAAACCAATTTATGAAAACGTCATGTTTGTACTTGTACTTTATTTAATATTTAAATATGTTCAACTCGGTTTTGCTGAGAGTTGCGGGAAAATCCAGCGAGCTTAAAAATTCAGTTGGATAGTTGACGATATCGTCTTGGCTAGTTACGGAGTCCAACAATTTGTACACCATCAATTCGTCAGCAATTTTACTTTTAAATATTGAAACTCAGTTCGTGGACATCTATGTTGACTGGGAAAAATGTACGGGAATATAATGCAGTCAGTCGAAATGTCAACGGGAATTTTGCTTTGCCAATGCCCAGCAAAAAATAAAAATCGAATATTTTCTTATTTCCTTCGAGAGTGTATACCTACGAACATTTTGATTTTTGCAGTTTGTCCCAGTTTTACGACCGTAAAATGTTTTTTTTTATTGGATTTATGGTCTCGAGTTCATACGAAAATATCATGGAAAAAGTACTTTAGGTTTTACCCAAATTGCCGAACAACTTTTTCGATCTTTTTTTTTCCATTAAAACGGGACTTAAATCATTACGAACATTAAAAAAAAAATTTGTCATTTCGGTTTAGCCATTGCGCTTACCTACATATTTTCGAAAATCCCGGATAATGAAAAATCATATTGTGAAGGAGGAAATCCACCTTTTTTTTATAACTAATCCATTTATCTGAAGTAAGGTAACTTTGAAACAAAGTAAAAAAGAAGAAGAAGAGAAAGAAAACATAATTTCTTATTTGAAGGGTTAAGGTTACCACGGATAACAGAATGATTCCCGAAAAATCTATATATAGGTATAATGGAAATAATTTTCTGAGAATAAATTTCTCGGTTATGAGGGTTGCTGGTTGATGGAATGTCGGATAATCGAGAGATGACAACTGACTGTGAATAAAGAAAACATCTTTCCTATTCGACTGTTCGGAAAACTTAAATTGCATCTACATGGACTAAAGGGAATATGCGATATGAAATATAATTAAATGCGTTATTTTAAAGCAAGAAATACATTGAGAACTCGTAAAGATTTCATTGTTATCTTACAGAAATGACCCTCCCTGTGTCCACTCAGATAAAAAGGACATAATTAAAGAGACAATGTTATGGTATAAAAGAGTTAAAATCTTGACTAAAACAATTTTTTTGTTTTGAATGAAATATCAATATTTTTAATAGGCAACTGTTTAGATATTACTATTGTTAGCGAGGTGATCTCAAAAAGCGTCTTATGCTGAATTTGCAGCGAAATGTGGAGAAGTGACTGAAAAGGTAAAGAAATACGTAACATGTTCCTACAATACGCATGTTTTTTTTGAGCTTCGATCTCAGCTCTACTTGACACTTCGAGGACCCACAGTAGTTGTTGTTATTACTTTACTTAGCTTTGTTAAGATCGAAGCTCAAAAAACATGCCTAACATCTGGGCTTGGAGTACCAACCAGAACCACAGACATTCAATCGATATGGTGAATTATCTTGAACAGTTATTTGATTTTAGGGAAACGATTCGATATCGGGGTGGACCTGATGGGCCTCAACTAATACGCCTCTCCAATTAGCGCGATCTTTAGCTAAGTGCTTCCAGTTGCGCACTCCAAGTTGGTTGAGGTCCCCTTCCACTTGCGCGCGCCACCTGAGGCGAGGTCTTCCTCTACTGCGTTGTCCCTCAGGGTTGGAGTCGAAGACTCTTCGGGCCGGAACATTGGTGTCCATTCGCTCTATACGTCCGAGCCATTTTAGCCGACTGATGCGCACTTTTCTGACCAGATCGATGTCGCTGTACACTGTACAGCTCGTAGAGTTCGCTGTTAAATCTCCTTCTTCAAATCCCATCAACGCAAACGAAACCGAAAATCACTCGAGGAACTTTGCGTTCAAAACGACCGAGGAGATCTTCATCCGCCTTTGATAACGTCCATGCTTCTGGGCCATAGAGTAGGACTGGGATGATGAGGGTCTTATATAGAGTCTCCTTATAGTGTTTCAAGGCCTTACTCCTCAGTTGCCTTCTTAGGCCAAAGAAACAGCGGTTGGCAAGTGTAATTCTTCACTTGATTTCTGATGTGATGTCGTCCCTTACTACCTCAAAATTATAAGTTTCTATCGTGACGTTCTGTCCGATTGGTCGATGTTTTGTGTCCCTTCTTGTTGACAGCATGTGTTTTGTTTTGCCCTCATTCACTACTAAACCCATTTTTGCCGCTTCTGTACTAATAGTTGCAAACGCACCAGTGACAGCTCGCTTTGTTCTCCCAATAATGTCAATGTCATCCGCTTATGCAAGTAGTTGCACACACTTTTGGAAGATTGTGCTCCTTATATTCGCTTGCGAGTTTCGCACAATTTTCTCAAGTATTATGTTGAAGAAGTGACACGAAAGCGCATCACCTTGTCTAAGTCCTTTTTTGACATCAAAGGTCTCGATGAGATTGTTACGGACCTTTATGGAGCATCGAGCATTCTCCATCGTCATTCTGCACAATCTGACAAGTTTGGCAGGGATACCATATACCAAATATAGACATGGCTCTGTATATAGCTAGTCTCTATAAATGCTGTCGTATGCGGACTTAAAATCGATGAAAAGATGGTGAGTATCGATCTGGACTTCTTGGGTTTTCTCTAGTATTTGCCGTAGTGTGAATATTTGGTTGGTTGTGGACTTACCGGGACTAAGACCGCACTGGTAGGGACCAACCAGATCGTTGACGAAAGGTTTCAGGCGTTCACACAGAATGGTAGACAGGATCTTATATGCGATATTAAGAAGACTGATATACCTCTATAGTTGGCGCAGTTTAGAGGGTCTCCTTTCTTGTGGATCGGCAAACGACATCTACGACATTTACCATACTCAAACAAAATTCAAACGCTATTTCATTATGTGTAAGCCAGAGATGCAAATCCAGTTTTTTCAATTGTAAAAGAAATAGTACTGAAACGTACAAAATAGTACGTAATTTTTTTAATTGCCAGAAATTTAAAAAAAGTCATATTTTATTGAATCTATATAATGACCATATTATTCAATCCGATTGTAAATTAGGTTTAAGTTAATTTTACACCCTAATCCGAATTTTTTGAACCCGATTAAGCCCGCTGGATACAGATGCATTTAAACGCGGAGTTTAAACTGATTTTAGATCGATTTCACACCCACGTAATGTTAAATTTCAAATAAAATTACATTTATTTTTTGTTGTTTGTCTTGGCAATCTTTGATTTGCTGCGTGCTGAGTTTAATTTCTATTGAATGTATTTATTATGAATTTAGAGTCCAATATGCCTCTTTTTTAGCCGGAAATATTTCTGAAAATAAACGACATCATTGTAATTGACCCAAGCCCTAGTCTGCTTGTGCATTCTGCTGTTCCATCAGCTCTTCAATAAATTCATCTTCCAACTACGAAGCCATCAAATCAAATTTTGTATTCTTTTTCACTTTTACTTATTTCCTGGACGTAGAAATGTCACTATTATGAATTTTAATTTTAATAACAGTTAAAATACTTAAACTAATAAAATATATTTAAAAGATTACCACCAAAGCCTAAGAACAGATTTAATTTATTCTTAAAACAATCGCTACTAAGGTGAAAATCGAATATAAAACAAAATTTATTGGATTCCCTAAGGCATCTAGAAATTGGTTCATTGTATCCATAATTAACACTGTGCTAAGGTACATAAGATAAAAGATGATTTCTTAGAATTCTCGCATAAGCATAAGATCCAATTAATAAAATTAATGATAATAGGAAAGGGCAATCGATATGACCATTTATCAAATTACGAATATAATCATAATTGAAAAATACAGCCTCCTTCTAAAAAGAGGTGAGATACGAAATAATTTGCCTCTCGTCTCGTAAGATGGTATTTCGTATTTCCATATTCCATCGAAAGGGGTAGCGATTGTTTGCAAGGGAACCACAAATTTTGAAACGAATTTATTTTTAAATAATGTTGAAATGTCAAAAAATAGCCACTAAAAATGTAATTTGAATACACTTTCAATAAAATTGACTATTGACTTTTCAAATATGGAAAATATTCGAAAGCAACGCTAAAATCGACCTATCATCAATCAGCCAGAGGGAGTATCAACCAGGGTTGCCAGAATTTAGTTCGTTTCGAGCGCCCAAACCTTTACAAAATGTAGCCCAATACCGTTGCTCAGAAAGCCCAAAAATCGTTGAAAATTTAGGTATTTTTCAGACTTATTCTCACCGCGGTTTTTTTTTTTTTTTTACTTCTACGCCTTGGATTTTATCTGACTTTTTTTCTGCTATTGGCTTTTGTGGATTGTGTCAAACCAAAAGGCCTGCAAAATGAATTGGTGTGTTTGCAACTTGAACGACTGTTCGATGTCACTGGACAGCAAGAGTGCTGCCAAGTTTTAAAAGCTCGGGTTTGCTCGAAAAAATGTCTTTTTTTATTTTTGTGAAAGAATAAAACAAACAAAATTAACACACAATTTGTAAAACGATATATAGCCCAAAATTGTGTTGGGAGCTCTATGGTTTCTATGGTTTTTTAAATAAAAAGATAACCCAAAATACGACAAAGCGCCCAATCTGGCAACCGTGGTAGTGGTATCAACGCATATTAAATGACTAGAGTACAATATATAATGCAGGAGGAGGTCTTTCTACTTTAGAAGTTTTCTACTAAGCCTCTCGCGCCATTTTCTTCTTCTTATAAATAATTCCATTATTGTCATGGATCGGATCGAAAACAACCAACGTTCTCTTACCAACCATACATATATAGCCAGCTGAAACAATGTGGGCCGCACATCATTCAAAAGAACGAAACATTACACCCGATCTTATCCACCATGGTGCATAAAGCATACATAACAATCGTCTGTCTGAGCATAAAACAATTAAATACAGACAGCGGTATTTACAATGCACTTTTTCACGAAGCAATAAGTGAACTTAAATCTAAAGAATGGAAACCTATATCTTCTTAGACGCATTTAGGTCAATACACATCGCATCTCTTGTCACTTTTGAAAGCAGTTCTGAACTGACTCCTATAAGCGCCGAAATGCACCTTAAACCCCAACCACAACAACGGTCCTATAAACCACATTAGGGATATCCCAAACACAAGAAACACCCCAACAAAGTAAGCCTTATGTAGTAGATTCCAAGTTACATTAGGATGGTAGGTATAGGTAATAATCACGGGGCATTGCCCAATTGGAGACCGTGCGGCCAAACTTGGCATCCCACATAACCCTAATTGCCGCAGTTGCGGGAATACAAATGAGAAAGAAACTCTCTCCCATTTGCTCTGCAAATATCCGGCACTAGCAAGAGGCAGATTGCACAAACTGAAACAGATTTTTTTCGATAAACTTAGCGACATTTCGGGTAAAGGGATACTAGATATAATCCGCTTCCTTAACTCCACATGTTGGATATAAGTACCGCATGATCGCACGCCCTTAAAAATCATCACCGACTAGGTCAAACGAGTCGTGGTAACAAAAAGACACATCATGGCGCTATTTGGCTTCAGAACTGAACCGCCACTTCTACCTATACCACATGAGGATACAAGGGAACGAACTTGCTGAATGCTGATATGGTCGCAAAATCTTCCAATAATCCGCTGTTTTCAACTTCGATATTTTTTCAAAGTTTGATCTATAAAAATAGATTACCAAAAAGTTTAAGATGCACCGACTTTACAAGAATCACTACGCTAAAATCAACACTGGCCCTTCCATTACCATCTACATGGCATCCCCCTCTAAAGAGATGAACTCTAACTTCGTTCGTATTCGCTTAGGACACACACATTGTTCATGTGAAAATCACATAATTCTAACTTGTTCCCAATTCGATAAATTGAAAGTAGTATTAATATGTAGAGACGTGGCTTCTTGCTGGCAGTCGTTTCCTCTTTTCTACTAACCAAATGTCTGTCTCTTTTGAATTTCACCCTCCACGAGGTAAGACAATATCATCTCCATAATAAAGAAACACGAAATCTCAATAAGTGATATAAAAATTCCTTCACGAACATTTTAGCTACCAGCGTCTATCCCAGCCCAAGGTCTACCATAAGGCATCCCAAAAGAGGAACAACCCAACCATCAACCATGAAGATATAAAAAAAAGTTGTATCTTCCTCCAGAATAAGAATTTAGTCATATAAAAAGTATTTCTGAAATCCTTTTTTTTTACCCATCTACAAAATATTTAGTTTGAAGTGATACACTGCGCGAACTCGTCAAGCGCCCTGTTCGATCAGATGCCAATAATGAGAGACTTAACTCAATACGCCTGTCTCACTTGACGAGCTGCATTGTGCAGACCTACTCTAATCTGTTATACCTTTGAGCAGGAGGGCTTTCCCTGCTCAACAAAGCTATACCGAGTTGATGGGTAGATTACATTTAGGCTAACAACTCGGCCATCCTGCAATACACTGTCCTCAGTGTGGTTTCCTCATTTGATATCACATTCGGAATATAACTCAACTAAATTCGATGCCATCACTCGTACTTATATCGAATAATGTTCCTAGTTTACCAACTCATATAATTCATCATACAAAATCTCCACGAAGTCCTCTTAACTCACTCAGCACACAGCACATAGCAGAACCAAAACCAATTCACCTTTCCATTTCAGAATTAGCCAATAAGTAAGTACTCAGCGCGACTGAAACACGAAGTTTTCCTTACCCAGCGCAGTAGAATGCATACCTATGCAGTATCACGAAGCTTACTTATCTCATCACACAGAAAGCGTTTCACTAAGCTCGCTTAATTTATTTAACCACGAAGCAAACCACGAAGCAAACCACGTAGCTCAACACATAGAAATCGTTCCACTCAGTTCGATAATTTCACTCATGTGTCAAATTGACAACTTATTCCACTCAGATATCTCACTGACCAAAAACCTGAACGAGAAACAGCTGTTCCAAAAAGTCAAATAATTAATTCAAAACAGCTTTTGCCATTCGGTTGCAATTTATTTTGTTTTTTTTTTCAAATGTAGGTACATACATAGCTACGCATAAATAAAATAAAAAAAAAGTTCATATTCTTCATCAACACAAATAAATAAATAAATAAAATAAAAAAAAAGTTCATATTCTTCATCAACACAAAATAAAATGAAAGAAAAGTAAATATCCATAAATAATTTCCACAGATGTCGGTCTCCGCGTGAGTATTACACATATTCAGGATCAATTTCATCATCAGTCTCTCTTTCCTCTAGTTCTTCCCAGTCGATGTCGCCAATTTTTGCGAAAGGTTTCATTTTGTCTGCAGCATGTACGGAGGAATATGGCCGTTGCGAAACTTGAAAAGCCGGTGCGTCCCCAATCACATACCGGTCATTTTGAAGTACTTCCTTTATTTCAAAGGGTCCCTTGTATCTCGGGAGGAGTTTTTTCGATTGACCGGTAGCAGGATGTTCGGCTCGTAAGAGCACTAAATCGCCCTCTTTGTATTGTTGTGGTTTTTGATGTGTCCTGTTAAATTTCTCGGCTTGTTGACTTTGTTGTTGTTGGGTGTGTCGGTTTGCACTATCGCGAAGCTCAGCCAATGGAATGTTGTCTTCTTCATCGCTCGAAACTTCTTGAAGTGTAATGTTTAGTTGGTTGCTTAAAGTGTTTTTAGGTTTGAATCCGAATAGTAATTCTTGTGGTGTCTGATTAGTTATTTTGTGTTTTAATGCATTGAGTCCAAATTGTATCGATGGGAGATGATCTTCCCAATCCCTTCCATCTTGCCGAACCGTCATTGTAGCTAATGAGACTTTGACTGTTCTGAAGTAACGTTCGATTTGACCGTTAGCTCTCGGTGTCCTTACTGCATTTAAGATATGTCTTATACCATTTTCCGCGCAGTATACTTTAAACGCTTTTGATGTAAATGCGGTCCCGCGATCGCTCACAATTCGCGTTGGTGTTCCGAAAAACTGAGAGAGCTCAATCAAAGTTTTTATCACAGCTTTAGAATTGGTCGTCTTTACTGCTCGTAAGATAAGGAATTTCGTGAAGCTATCGATTATACCCAGTACATATGAATTTCCTTTCGTACTTTTAACGTATGGGCCTAGGTGGTCGATATGCAGTGTGTGAAATGGTATTGGTGTTTTTGGGATAGGATGAAGTTGATAGCGCGTTTCGTCCTTACCTCGTTTATTGTATAGACAAGCAATACAACTATTTAAATATTTCCCCACGATACTTGTCATCCTCGGGAACCAATAAGTGCGTCGAATATGCTCCACCGTACGATCAAGACCACCGTGTCCAATGTCATCATGGGAGGATTTAATAACACGCCACCTTACTCCTTTTGGTACTGCGAGTCGAAGTCCATTTCCAGTTTTCTTGAATACGCGTCCGTGCTTGAAGACATATTGCTTTTCGTAGTCTTTCCTTCTTGGGGATTTCATGTCGGGATTACTCAGTACGTCTTGGATTTCTTTTAGCTGGCTATCGCGTGCTTGTAAAACGGAAATCCAGTCTTCTTGTTGAGTTTGGACTATCATCATGCTCAAGCCTGCTTCTTCCATTTCAACGGCGCTTCCTGTTGGGTTCCTGCTTAAAGCGTCTGCGTGTTGCATCTGTTGAGCGGTTCTGTACTCTAGTGTAAAGTCGAACTCTTGGATTTTTAGCCACCATCTGGCTATTCTTTTGACGATTTCAATTTTGGCCTGCGTCATCTTCAACGAATTGCAGTCAGTATAGATAGTAAAGTGCTTTCCTAGCAGATAGTATCTAAATCTCTCCAAACTCTCCACCACTGCTAGAGCTTCGAGTTCATAGCTATGGTATTTTTGCTCATCCGCAGTTGTAGCACGACTAAAGTAAGAGACCGCTCTTTTTTCATCGGATTCGCCTAGTTGAATCAGTACGCCAGCAAGGCCCAAACTACAAGCATCAGTATGTAGCTCGTGCTTTTTTCTGGGGTCGTATATGACCAAAATCGGAGATGAACACAATTTCCCTTTAAGAATGTCGAACGCCTTACCCATTTCTGGTGTCCATTTAAAAGGCGCACCCTTTTTCAGCAGCGCATTAAGAGGTGAAGCTATCTTTGCATAATTAAATACAAAACGGCGGAAATAACTTGTTAGTCCTAAGAACTGTTTCACTTGTCGCGTGTCTAGTGGTACAGGAAAGTCCTCTATAGCTTTTATTTTTGCACTGCCTGGTCCTATACCCCCTTCAGTTATCTCATGGCCTAAATATGTAATTTTGTTCGACAGGAAAACACATTTTTTTATATTTAGAGTTACTTTCACTTCTCTGAGAACATTCAAAAGTTTCTCCAATAAGTTTAAAATGGTTGGCACATCTTCCGCGAATAAAACGATGTCATCCATGTAAATTAAAATGTTCTTAGAATCCAGCTTTCGTGTAACAATATTCATCAGCCGCATAAAAACTGATGGAGCATTTGATAGGCCGAACGGAACTCGATTAAATTGATACTGCCCATGAGGTGTTACGAAAGATGTTAGGTATTTCGACTCCTCTTCAATAGGAATTTGGTAGTATCCGTGCATTAAGTCGAGGACAATAAAAATTCGACCGCCCGACATTAAATTTATTTGTTCTTCCATATTGGGCATAGGGAAATTTTCTCGAACAGTAATCTCATTAACCCTTCGATAATCTATGCAAAGCCGCCAAGATCCATTCTTCTTTTTAACCAATAATGCTGGACTAGCATATTCAGAATTTGAGTACTCGATTATTTTGTTTTCCAAAAGTTCATTGATTATCTTTTCGAGATGGGGAAGTTCGTTGTACGGAATCCGATAGGGTTTATGGCGAATTATTTTTTGTTCTTTTAATTTGAGACTCATTTGAATTTTGTCTGTAATTCCAAGTTCTTTTAAATTTATAGCAATGCAGTCACGGTATTTATTTAGTATCTTAAGAAGTTCAACATAGTCACCAGGTGTGCATAAATGGTTACCAATTGAGATGTCATCGATTTCAATCTTCGATCTTGTGATTTGTGTTAACTTCGATGTACAATTGTCCAGTCATAAATTGTTTTCATTCCGTGATACTGTTAGTACTCCACCTCTCCTAATGATGCAGACTTCATCCGAATCCAAAAAGTTCCGACCTAGGATCATTGGATAGTCCTGAAGTTTATCTTGAACGACCAAGATATCAATTTTTAGCGTTACCCCTCCTAACGAAACGTTTTTGGAAATCTTCCCTATGACCTTGTTAAATGCCATGCCGAAGCCCTGTAGTTTTGCATTGCAAGACTCTATTTCCCAGCCAAACCTCTGTACTTCCGATTGCTTGATCGTAGTGCAATCACTCCCTAGGTCAACGAAGGCACTCACGGGGTTTCCATCAACATCTATGCTTTTTATCAGCCCCCCTTCGTCTCCAACACGTACTAAACGTCGCATTTTTCCAGCTGGCTTTTCGGGTTCCTGGTCGTGTCTATACGGGTGGTGGCGTTTTTTGCAGTCACGAGATAAGTGTCCTGGTGTTTGGCAGTTGTAACACACTGGCTGTCTTCCTTTATATTTCTCATTGCGTGCCGCTCTACACTCGTTAGCACGATGTCCGGGTAAGTGACAATTATTGCAAGTTGGTGCGTTTTGATACTTGGGTTCGAGCGGTTGTTGCCGATGTCTTTTGCACACCGATGTACATTCGTTAGCTGAATGTCCTGACGACCGAGCGTTGTTATAGTAAGTCTGTTTGTTATTTTCGCGGTTTGCAGACTTACATTCGCTAGCTAAATGCCCTGGTGACCTACAATTGTAACAAGTTCGGGGATACAGATTCCTTGAATGATGGAAAGCGTCTAACTTATATGGGTTATCGTAAGGTTTTGAAATGTCTCGGAAATTATTTTTAGAAGTTTGGTTATTTTCAAATTGTTTTCGAGTGTCTGCCTGTATTTGGATATCCTTTAATGATTTTATTGTAGTCAAGAGTTCGGGTATGTTCCTGCAATTGGCTGTTATTAAATTGGTCATCAGTGTGGTGTCTCTTAGCCCAGAGATTACGTATTTTATTATGGCGCTATTATCCAGTTTGCCTCTTTTTCCCATGGCTGCCATATCGTACACATAACTTTCGTAACTTTCGGTCTCCCCAATCTGTCGAGATAATAATTTTACATGGATGTCGGCAGCATTTTCTTCTGTAGAGAAGTCTCGTAGGATTCTAACTTTAAACTCATTCCAATTACTAATTTCGCATCTGTTTCCAGCAAACCAATTCGTCGCAGCTTCTCCCAGCCTCAATGACGCGTAAAATAAAGTGTTTCGATCGTCCCACTCATACAGATGACGAATGTTCTCGATCGTTTCGATCCATTGAGATGCGCTAAGCGAAGAACTATTCGACGGATTGAATAAAGGAATTATCTTCGTAACTTCCTCTGTTCCAAGTCTTAACGAAATTTGATTAGAGGAAGGCACAACAGAAATGTTTTGTGGAGATTGGCTTGGTGCTCGACGACATATAGCTAATTCTTTTTCGAGAACCAAATTATTTCGCTTTAGCTCTTCTAATTCTAAACGTAGCTTTAGTATGTTGACCTCACCTGCTTCGCCATCAACGAAACGTTTTGGTATTTTTTTTGTTCGTTTTTCCATTTTAAATAAAGTTTTTTTTTTTTTTTTTTTTTTTTGTTTTCCGTACGCACGCAAATAATTAATTTTTTTTTTTCTCCAACTTAAATTCCACAAGATTCTCGAAGAACTACCTAGTCAAAAAAAAAACAATCCTATTACTTTGTCTGGGTATCTTAACCCACGCATATCTTTGCGATTAAATTATAATCCTTTTGAAAGAGTAGGGTGCGAAAGGGACAAATATCTAACACCAAATCTTTTATTATTATTTTGTTGGTTTGGCTTACCAACACATTGACAAGTGTGTGTCTTGAAAGGATTTGCCAGATGCAACCTGTTTCTTCTGTCTGGCATTACCTATCGTCTCTTTCTTTCTTATTTGAACTATTTCGTTTTAACCATATCAATTGGAAGTAAAATACATTTTCTTACCAAACTGAGGAGTCTATGTTCTCTTTCTTTTTTTTTCTTGTATTACGTATTTTCACACTCCCAAATCTTATTGAGTTTACTTTTTAACTCTATGCAAATGGATTAACTATCCCACTTCTGAAATTGATACACTGCGCGAACTCGTCAAGCGCCCTGTTCGATCAGATGCCAATAATGAGAGACTTAACTCAATACGCCTGTCTCACTTGACGAGCTGCATTGTGCAGACCTACTCTAATCTGTTATACCTTTGAGCAGGAGGGCTTTCCCTGCTCAACAAAGCTATACCGAGTAGATTACATTTAGGCTAACAGAAGATTAAAAACGATTATTAGAAAGACCCATTGTACCTATGTACGAGTATAAAGGTAGTATGTTTCGTATATAATATTGCATCAAATTTGAAATTGTTTTACGTTCCTATAATGAAACTAATATTTTCATATTTTAAATACAAATTCAATCAGCGCAAAACAGATTTCTAAAAGTAGAGACGAGTTCCCCTTGCATTATAACCTAATCTGGCTATTTTGTCAGATAATAGTACTTGTACCCAGAAAACATTTTCATATAATGCCAGACGTTTTTGATGGGCCTTTAAGGCTGACAGACGGTCTTCAAAATGGAAAAAAATCGCGTCATTTACGTCATCGCTTAATGTAATTTTTTTTTTTTATTCAATTATACAAGTATCCCTGAGTCCTAATATATAGTTGCCAGACGAAAATTCCGGGTCTTTCGCCCTGCCAGACGCAGGGGAAAAACACATTATCAACATTTATTCCTCTAAATACTGAACATAATACCTCAAAATCTTAAGATTTAGATAGCTTTCGACCATGAAATTTTGAACAATTGCAGACAATTGGTTAAATAATTATTCACAGTTTTAAAATTAACCATCAGAACCTCCCATACCTTTTAAAAATAGAGCAGCCCTTTAGAACACTACATATCTTCGAATGTTTATTCATTACTTTTTACTTACCGCTTTAAGCCACTATTTTCTGGGCAATAAGTATACATACATATTATTAAATGCATTAAAGGAAAATTTCTGATAAAATTTTAGCCAATATCATGCCTGCAATATTGATCACGATGCGAACATTTTAATAAAATGCTCTGATACGGATGTGCTTATTATAATGCTAGGTAATATGGACCATATACGTTCACCGGTTCATGTTTGGATGGAAGTCGGTACTGGAAACAGTTAACGTATCATAGATGTTTCGCGTTTAAATAAAAAACTGGGAACGCTGTTATCCAATTCTTTGCTAGGATTTCATGCAATTACTGGTTGCGACTTTAATGCTGCCTTCTTCAGAAAAGGAAAATTGAAGCCATTCAAAATTTTGGATAAGTCATGAAAATACCAGAAAGCCCTAATTGACCTTGGTGACATGAATGTGCATGGTACTTCAATAGAAAATATATTTGAAGTCTTAGAGGAGTTCGTTTGTAGCTTATACAACGATCGAACACTTTTTAATGTCAATCAATTACGATTCGATATATTTACAAGGGCATATAAAGCAAAAAATACAAACGAAAGATTCGCAGTTCAGTTAAAAAACTATGATGCTGGATACTTACCGCCCTGTAAAGCAGAACTGCGCCAACATTTAATGCGATCTCACTATATTGCCAACTTGTGGAGCAACGCACATTTACAAAATCCTACCGGATTGCATCCCGTTGATTGTGGTTGGATAGAAACAAAAAATGAGCATTATGAATTTGTTTGGTTCGAGGGTGATCAGTTACCCACATTGGTTAATGATGTAATTGTCCAGGAGGCAGATGTTAATGACGTTGACGTAGAAGAAGATTCAGGTATACGTATACGTATACGTACACAGATAAATTTAAAACATTATGTGGCATGATATTATCAACTATTTATTTTATTTATAGGCAATTTTTTATTCTATCCACATGAAGAAGAAGATGATGATTTTCAAGATGATTGAAAAAACGTTTTTAACATCAGTTGCTGATGGAGAAAAATGTGTCGGTATATAAAAATGTCTAAGCAATATAATAAAATAACTTTTTTTTATTTCATAGATCCTTAATAGCTTCTAAGGAGAAAACCATCATCAGCAAAATCATTAATTCAAGATGTTTGTATATCTTTTTTTTTTTTATAAAAAAAAAAGATTAAGAACCTACAATCGCAGCCACAAATTCTTTATACATACGAGAATATCTGAAAAAATTTATATATTTATATATTTACTAAATTTTATTGTAGTTATTTCTTTTCAATAAAATTTACTACAATTTCTGTGAATTAAAATGAAAAAAATTAAATTTTTATTTTTTCAACGGGTATGGGAGGTTCTGATGGTTAATTTCAAAACTGTGAATAATTATTTAACCAATTGTCTGCAATTGTTCAAAATTTCATGGTCGAAAGCTATCTAAATCTTAAGATTTTGAGGTATTATGTTCAGTATTTAGACTTTAGAGGAATAAATGTTGATAATGTGTTTTTCCCCTACGTCTGGCAGGGCGAAAGACCCGGAATTTTCGTCTGGCAACTATATATTAGGACTCAGGGATACTTGTATAATTGAATAAAAAAAAAATTTTACATTAAGCGATGACGTAAATGACGCGATTTTTTTGCATTTTGAAGACCGTCTGGCAGCCTTAAAGGCCCATCAAAAACGTCTGGCATTATATGAAAATGTTTTCTGGGTACAAGTACTATTATCTGACAAAAAATCAGCCGTTAAACGATGACGTAATCGATCACTTTTTGGCATCTTTGGGGCACTGCCCCCTGCAAATGCCCTAGCTCCAGGGTGCCAGACGGCGATTTCTGCGATTACAGGAATCCAATTAACGATAATATTTATAAATTTCTCATTTAACGATGAGGTTAGCAAAACGTTCAGTAGCTCTTAGACTACTTCTTGTTGGCGAAAGAATTCCATCCTAAAGTTCTCTCTCTCTAACTTTATTATGAGATCTCGCTTCAGTCTTTAGTAACAGTATTTCCTCATCAGATAATTTCTGCCTGTTGTGGGTCAATGCCCCACATGATCTCAGCACATGTTCTCGAACCTTCTTCAGATATACCCTGTTTGCTGAGGTGTTCATTGAGTCTACAATGCCCCGTTAGGAGGCCCCTAAGCATACGGAGATTATTTTAGCTCATGCCGATGCATGCGTTTCCTAAATTCTTCTTTAAGGGTGATCCGCTATTCCGCAGAATGGTTCAAGACCTATGTACGTTTCTGATGCTTCATTTCTTGCTAGGAAGTCCGCCATTTCACTGCCCTCTACTTCTATTGCCACATGGCCAGGCGCCCAGAAGAGGTTATTTTGTTCCTCTTTTCCAGTTCATTAATGCCGTTTTCCATTGATTTCACTCGGGGATCCACTCATTCTGTAATCCAATGGAACAAGAAAACTGCTTCTGATTGAATCCATAACAGTATTGGTGAAATGCCAACAAATAATCTACGGCAGCTGTCATCTGACTTGTACAAAATACATAAACTACACTCGTGTGAGTGCTTCTTGAGTGGTCCGACTTCAAATCGAGAAGCGAAATTCTCTTCTCAGAATCACCAGAAGAGAAGCGAATTTTTCGATTCCGGACTCTCCCGGTGGCTTCTTTTTGCCCAATGGAAAACGACATCACATTCCTCAACCACAATACTTCAATTTAAGACTAAGTACCTAGATATGCAAAGCAAAGCAAAGCAGTAGGAAAAGGTATTTTCAAACAATTTTGGACCAATATATCGTTCAATAGATTCCAGTGATGTCATGAGTTGGCAATACTGCTTCCTTGGCTAAAATGGAAGAAAGTTCAACTCTCCATGCGACGACAATCAAGCCACATTGATGAACTGAATAATAATAATGTTAGCAATTGACTTGCACTGGCTCAAAGAATGATACTCCACCTCTAAGCATCCTTCCATGAAAAACTTGACAAAAGTTTACGAGTGCTTAAGAGCCGCACGAACTTTAGTTAAACTGAATGGCATTTTGCAATAACTCCTAAATGTTTTATTGTAGGTACTGTTTTAATTGATATCGACCAGTTTTGTTTTAGTAAGTATTTATTATAAATAATCTTACTTAATTAGTTGAAAGAATTGAAAAAGATAGATAAATAGTTGGTGCAACTATTCGTAGCAACCCACGTCAGTGTTACCTCTGAACATTTTCAGAAAGAGTCAAAAAAAGAGAACTGGATGAAAAAAGGAGTCTCATTCCGATTTCAATATTTTCTTTTCTTTTTTAAATAAACAGACAACCCAGCTATGGGTCACAGCTCGGACCTATTTGTGGTTAAAGTACGTTTTTTTTGACTGGAAAAAGTATTTTGACAAACTCGTTTTTCATATCGCTACAATTCGCCCATGGGCTTAAAAATAAAACCATAATGTGTGGAACCGGATTTTATGAACGGAAGAGAGTTCATTTGAGTCTCATCAACGTAACGAACATTTTGTTCGAATGTCGAAATTATCTCGCACCAGTCGTTCAGATTAGTTAGCATGGTGGCGAGTTTTGCAATGTCTTAGGGTGGAATACCGTCCAACGGTTGTGCACATTTGCTCCCAATCGATGGAAGGATGATCCAGCACTAACTTTAAACAATTGCACGTTCCCATCTGGCAATAGACTAATCGGGGAGTCATTTATTCTCCAACAGGATAACGCTCCTTGTCACGAAAACCCCACGGTGATTTAACTTTTACGGGATATTGAACCAGAAACACACAACTTTCCACCCCGCGACGCAGATTTAATGTTATTGAATATGTAATGATTTTGCGTTAAAGGAAAAATAACTGTTTTTCTGACACGGAGCAGATAGTGGATCATTTTTGTAATAACAAAGCTTTGGGATGACGTTCCTGCAGAAATGCTGCAAAAACTCATCGAAACGGTTCAAAGACAATTGCAGATTTACTTAGCTCCTTTTTTATATTTTGAAATAGGTATATTTGTTTTAAGTAAAACTCATTTGTCGAAATAATTATGCCAAAGTAAAAAGTAAATTTTATTCATTTAAATAAATTTAAATTAATGTTTTTTTTTTTCATTCAAATTTGCCTCTGTTCACCTGTTCATTAAGTAAGCCAACTGTGTATTCATTTTTGTTCAATTCGTCCTAGAATTCATAAAATGTAACTTTTAGTTTTTTCCGATGAGTAAAAATGAAATTTTTGGGTTGTGGCATTTCGGTAGTACATAGGTAACACCCGCCTAAGACGGTGTGTTATTCGAAAGTAAAATTTCAAATTATCTAATGCTTTCATTTTTGACGGTTTTTGTTTACTATGAAAGTAAACTTTGGAAACAAATGAACGCCCCGGGGAAATTGTTTTAGTAATAGACACCTAGAAGACACACCCTCGTGTCATCATTTAAACGCGATACTTAAAGTGTTCAAAAAGGAAACGTCTTTTTTTGTATGCTATGTATAGGTATTTACTACCCACACAACAAACAAGGATCTTCGATTAATAATTTTTTGGCTGTTTATTATTTTTACCATTTAGTAGTTTTTTATCCAAATTTGTTGTGCCACTTAGGTGGTTGGCTGAAGCTAACGTTGAATACGGAGCAGCTGATGAAGTTAAAATATCGTTTGATGTATTCATGGCATTTGTTTGATATCCGCTGTAAGGATATCCCATCGATGATATTAATAGAAAATGTAACGTTTCAGCAAATATTTTTTCAACAATAAAATTTTTACGCATTTTGATTATTAGGTAAATGCATTAAACTCCTCGCACTCAAACATTGTCCGTTCACTTTGCACTATATTTTCATCATTCAAACTGTATCACTTTTTATTATCAAGCTACACAGTATGCGCAATAAATTGAGCTTCAGACAGCCGCAGCCGCACTCATATTCTTTATCAAAACAATAATTCCAAATTATATATTTTTGTAACTTGATGGGAAGCCGAATTCATTTAAAATAAATCGAAAATTTTGATTATTGTGAGAGACCGATTTTGTGTGAATTTCTTTTTCTAAATTGTTTTCAAACTGCAACATATTTCAAAAGTAGTAGACCGAGCTGGAACAATGGTTAGTACTTTCTAAACTCGAATTATGTGTTGTTTGCGATACATGGGCAAGTTTGCGAATAAAATGTTTGACATCGAAGTTTGTGGGACATTAATTTCGACCGTTTCAAATACGCACCGTGCAAAACAGAAAAACGTCACAATGCCGATAGCCTTCAATTGTCACTGGCCTTACAGTTTTGAGCACTGCTGCTTGCGTTCGATAAACTTGGCTTCGATGGCTTAAGCTTTTAGTCGGAAAGTTTATTTCCCCGTGTTGAAAATCTTTTTGTAGAGATGTTTACTCCTTCGTTGGGCTTTGATTTGATACAGGGCAAGTAGCTCTCTTTGTTAAGACTTGCGCACTCTAAATTCTTAATACTGGGATTGCTGTAACTATATGATGTAGTTATTTAATTTACATATAGGTTTTGAGGGTGAAGAATGTATGAGGTTCGGTAGCTTGAGCAAATACGAAATAGTAATGCACTCGCAGTTCTAAGCTTTAAATGATATTTGATAAAGGTTTTTAATTTTGTCTATGTCATCGTGATTGGGTATTGTATGACTTGGCGGTCCCAAGTTGTTGCAAGCATCCCAAACACATAAATTATGCTTATTTTACCTCCAAGACTTCAATAGACAGTCTTTTCCATTTGGAATTGACTTAATAAACCGCAAAGCAGGTGTGTAACATAAACACGTTGTAACGCTAAAATGAGGCCTCGAAAGCTAAGATGACCCTTTCAGAAGGATGGCATACGACAGTTGAACTCATCACGAAAATTGGCGGTGTCGTCCAAAGTCAGCCACCGAGAGGCAGATACCGTATTTGAAAAACTCGTAAGGCATACTTTCATGAAAAAAGTTAAAGGGGTTTTGCAATACATACTTATTAACATTTTGAAACACTGACGTACCGGGCAAATTGTTTGCAGTGATTTACCGATAAAACTGAGCAGACGTTTCACATTTTGTAGACAAAGTTTCAAGCCCTTATTGTTGAAACATTAACTCAGAAGTGTATGGACATTTATATCTCTGACAACAAAGTAAAATGTCCTATGAATTGGATAACAGTCGCTGTATAAGATGACAATGACCAAGCCACTTTTAAACTATGAATAAAGTTCTACAGTCCTTGCCGAAAACGCTTCCTAATAAACTTTTTTGTTTTTGTTAAGTAAGTCTTATTCGTTCATGTCTTGCTATTTGATTATGTTTATCGACGGACGGACAAATTCATTAAGCAACTACAAAAAAGTCTCAATCGAATCAGGATTAAATTC
This sequence comes from Cheilosia urbana, assembly GCA_946477585.1. Lineage (NCBI taxonomy): Eukaryota > Metazoa > Arthropoda > Insecta > Diptera > Syrphidae > Cheilosia > Cheilosia urbana. The sequence continues at coordinate 27,360,809 of OX297855.1, forward strand.
GACTCCGAGCGTTTATTAAGGCTTCGGAGTTCGGATCTTAGCGGTTAATCCGATGGTGTAGATGTACTTAGCAATATCTATCTATATGTAAGCCGTAGTGGATGTCCAGTTGTATATATTGAGCGCGTTCGTTGTACAGATCGACTTCTTATACTATTTTTAAAAATAGAAATCATCGAAAAGTATGTTTATTTAAAATGTTTTATTTGATTTAAAATTGAATAGATGATGGTCCCGCCATTTAAATACTTTCGGAGTTCTTAAATCAAATTCTTCTTAAATTAAATTAAATTCTTTATATATTCCTAGTTGAACCCCGCCGCCTTCGCCCGGTACTGAAAGAAAATAAGTGGTGTCTTTTTTCTTTTTTTTAATTTTATATAATATACATACTTATATTATATACGTTCCTTAAATTGGATAACAAATCGAGGGTACCATTCGCTATACCAGAGATACTAATGTATATCTGAAAAGCGTTCGTTATATCGCAAATTCACTCGGTTAGTCGTTATAGTTCCTTCGATTTGAAACTTGATAACGTTGCCCAACGTTTTTTTTTTGTTCGTGTTGCTGTATTTCAGGTTTAGGAAAAAAAACATATACTCATTTTTCGGTGATGTTAAACTAAACGTCAACGCGCACGACATAATTGCCCTCTGGTGGGTAATTTTAGTAGGAATGTTTCTCAAAGCGACTGAGGACTGCGGATACCTTTACCTTCCAACAAAACCCCTCTCTGAGTGCTTTTTATTCTTGTATCCCCTTTTGCTTGTTCAGTGATCTTATGACATGATAGTCACTGCTGCTGACTAGCAAAATAAAAAAAAAATGTTTGTGCAAAGCAGGAAAAGCTAAGTTCGTGATTAAAAAACATTGTAGTCTAAAAAAGTTCATCCGCACGAGACAAAATCTGCTCAAAGAATAGGTAAAATTCTTTTATGTTCGATTGGTACGAAAAAAAACAATATTTCTCCGATTTCAGAGCACTTTATCGAATGTGGATTTTTTCTCAAAGTTGCTTCCGATTTACCAATCCAAGTTCGTTGCATTTTGACAACTAGTGGAGTTTGTTGACGTTTCCGTGAAATTTTTCAATTTCAAAGAAACACACTGCATCGGGTGGAACTATATATTTTTTTAAATATTTATTTATAACTGTTAAGAAATCAATCGAATGGTGAATGGAAAACGATTAAAAAAATGTCGATCACATATTCCAATGGAATGAATATCATAAAAAAAAAAACAAGAGACGTTACGTTCGATTAGACACACGAAATTTGAAATCTGAGAATACCACATAAAAATGTTTATTGGTAAGGCCCCAAAATGTCGAAGGGTTATAAATTTAGATCACTGAACAAGGATAAGTTTATGGACTTACGGCAGTGCCTGTGCTTTCGCCCATCAGCACTCGGACTTCAACACCCTTAGGACAACCCATAAAACGATGCATGTACGAGTATGAATCCGAGAAGACAGCTACAATTTGTATGTAAATAGATTTAAGTAAAACAAATATTATATACCGTTGGTGTTGGGCCCCAAAACATTTAAATATAAATATTCAACAAAATAGTTTACACAGAAGTTTCACGACTTGTGCCTCCCAGCTGATTGAAACGTCAAACGTAAACTAGTTATTGTTCGATGTGAATGCAATTTCGAGTTTTCGATGAAAACATATTTTAGATAATTAAAAATAAAATTTAATAAAAGCAAAAACGTAGGTAGATACTATGCATTCGGGTTTTTAATTTGTTGAACAGTATTGCAATTGTAATTGGAATATCTATTAACAAAAGTCTACAGTCCGCTATACACTCCTCGTTTTTCTATCCAGTTAATTGTTGGTGGTGTTCTCCATACAAACTTTCATCCCCTATTTCATTCTATCCATTTCGAATCCATGCATCAAGCCCTAAATTGTAAATCGAACGATCTTTTTACATTTTTTACGAGCATTATGGTAAGTTCATGTAATCGTTACTTCTCAATTCGTCCACCAGTTCTGCAGATTTTTTTTTCCTTTTCGCAAACCAAGGGACAATTTTTAAATGGTCCCACAAATTGCCCAACAACATCTAATTAGAACTATTTTTGATTCAAAATCATCAGTTTCCCATAATGGCTTTAATACATAATGGATTTTATTTTATATCACAACCACTAAACGTTCAGTTTAAGGAAATTTTTATTTATTCCTATTCGTTGGGGAATTTTGTTTTCGGACATTTAGTTGTGGGAAATTATTCGGTTTTAGGAGAGGTTTTATATTATGTATAAGGAATATTTCAAATTATGGCGACATATTATTGTAAATTCTAACAACTATAACATTTAGTTCACCAATTCACTGGTTCTGTTTTTGAATAATAATAGTTTCCAAACTCAGCAAAAGAGGGCTATATATTGAAGTTTGAATTTTCAGTCACAGGTTAACATTTGTTCCCGTTTATGCTTGCATTGCGGATTTAACATAGTCGCATTCCAAGAGAAGGACACGCTCTATTCAAACCAATATCTTTAATGACGGGACGAACAGAATTGGGTACTGTAAAGTCAGCATCTCCTGTTGAATATAAAATATTTCGTGAATGAGAATGAGTATAAATGTGTACATATTTTTTGAGATATCTGAAAACAGAGTTACTCATCCCAAACCCAACCCAACATCTCGGAGAGAAGTTTGCTCTATATTTTCACCACAAATTGTTATCAGAATCAGACGCTTCTTGAAAGTTGAACAGTGTAGATGTGCGTATAAGCCATTATTTAATATTTTGTACTGTTTTGCACATAAATAAGCACTCATATACACACATTGAATAATAATTTAGTATAATAATCTTTAGTGAGTGTGTTTTTGGTGTCAATGTTCTTTAATGAATATGGAGGTGAATTCAAATGTAGTTTGCATATGAAAAAGTAATAATATTTAACGTACTTATGTGAGATCCCAGTAAAGTGTAAATTTATAAGATATGTGTAATTAAGGTTTGGGGATATAGGAGTCCATACAGACAACAGGGTTAGTATTTGCTGTCCTCTGAAGATAATGTACGAATCTTTACAAGGACTAAACTTTAGGTTAACCGAACGTAGTATGCTTAAATAAATTCCTATTTTTACTTTCTGTTTAAGGATTTGTAATGCCTTCAAGGATATCTACACAATGTACACCTCGAAGGAAGCACTCCTTGGGAAAATTAAGACGAGCTCATCCTGCATCCGGAGCAACATGGAATGTACAAGTTGTGCGCGGCAAAATGTCATCGAAATGCCTTTGGCACGCTTGCCGTGCCCTGATATTAGGATTGATTTTAATGCTTTTGGGAGCGGGAATGGCAACTGTCGGTAAATGCTCTTTATGAATAATAATTTAACCGATTTCAAGTTAGTCTAATAATTTAATTCAGGCTATTACGCGGATCAACTTTCTGTGGGCTCAGAAGTCAGGGGGAATTCTACAATTCGTGTGAAAAATGAAACGAAAGGATTTCATTTGAATAATCTATCCTACGTCGGTCCAATAGTAATGGGTTTTGGCGGGTTTATTGTTGTCGCCTCGTGCGTTATGACATTCGAAGCGCGTGATTCAGCTGCTAAAGTTGTACCAGCTCGGTTGAAAGCAGCATCTAACAGTAAAACAAATATAAGGAGTAATTCCAGCAGCGCTACCTCACAGAGGCGAGCGAACGGTAAGTTAAAGCATTTTTTTTTACTACAATCATATCTAAAGTAAAAGGGCTAAAGCGTAGTTTGTGTCATAAAGGGGATTCGTTTGGTAGGTATACGAGAGAAACTCGTCCTGTTTCCTAGTAAAGGTCTTTTTTCTACTTCTTCACGGTTTATGTTGCTTAATACGATTTATTTTCAACGAGAAGTGCGCAATTGAAGCCTGTTTGTGTTATTTAAACGAATCATTTGATGCCGCCCACAATTTAATTTCTCATAATTCAGCGAACAGACGACGCAATTAAAGGGCAGCATGTATAAAAGTCGTAGGTTAATGGAATTTTACGTTTAGGTTCCTAGTTTTCAAGTTTTTTGTTCAATGTAGTCAATTATTGTCAATTGCTTATATAACGGTAGTCCATAACCAGCTCGCATCTGTTTTATAATACAGAAAAGCATTAGGCACCAACTCTATTAAAAGTTCAGTAACTAAGCAATTTTAAAAATGTTGGAATATATCACTAAAAATGCATTCAAATTCTTGTCATGTGTATTGATATACGTCGCTACAACGTATTCGACTGACAGGTTGATAGAATCAGCTTTGCATACGGTCAAAATATATAACCTCCAGATTTGGCTATTTTTTCCACCAAAAAACACAACTTTTTGTCATTATTTTCTTTTAAGTAGGAATTTCAAATTTGAAACGCCAACATGTAAGTTCGGTCTTCTGAAAATGAAAAAATGTGCGGCAAATAATTATACCCAATGAAAATGTCAAGGCATGTTGCTTTTTTAAGCCGTCTTGTATGAATTTACACAGCCCTTATGAAACTTTGATGAAATTGTTTTCTATAAAAAATGTACAGATGGGCTTCACTTCTAAATGTTATTTTTCATGAAATGACATTATCACCATTTTAACTTTAAAATAAAAATATCACTACTTATTTTTAAATATAACTTTTTTATATTAAGTATGTAACAATTATTGAATTAAAAATATTGAATAAATTGAATTGAATGATGCTTACAGACGGAAAAATATTTAAGAAACTTTTACAACAAAAAAAAAAAAATATTCTAGAAACTATGTACCTACCTACATATTACAAAAAAAAAAACTAATACATATATAATTTTTAATATTCACTAAAGATTTTGTAGATCACAATGGTCAATGTTATATGGAAAATTTCGCTATTGTGAGTTCGTAGAATTTAACTTGGACACTAAATATAATTATTAGTATATGGCGCTTTAACTTTACCCTAGTAAAACTGGCATTAGCCTTTTTTTGCAGACTTGTTTTGTAAGTCGAAAAATTTAAGAACGAATAATTTTCCCTAGCAACTAGGTATAGCTTTTAAGAATCGATCGATTGCCTATTTTAGAAATCTTAAGTTGACCAAAAAGAATATTAAACCGAAATACAAATACATAAAATAAAATTTAAAATAACCCTAGATTTATTCCCGTCAACCAAAAAAAGAAAAAAAAAAGCCCTAAATCTGGGGGCGAAACCGCCAAACTGACAGACCTGGATAAAATCCACAGCAGCTTATCTATGGAAGGTGACCCAAACGCAGCTCACGTGCCGTTTGCGACAGATAAAGTAGGTTTACTTTCTACTTTTCTATTTGTTGCACTCGTTGACAGTTGGAACAGCGTGAGAGGAAGCACTTTAATGTGGTTTTCCATTGGGACAAAAAATCAATCTTTTTTTTGATCTAAATCACTTTTCGCGTTCCATTGGGACGAAAAATCAATCTTTTTTTCGATTCGGATCACTTTTCGCAGATTTTTTTCAGATTTACGCATACCAATATACTTTGTACAGCTGTTTAACGTCAGTTTAAGAAGTTTCATTTCGAGTCAAATGCGCAAAGTTTCGTGAAGACCAAAATAAAAAAATACATAAATAGCTATAAATACGATTTCGGAGGAATTATTATCTTCACTATCTCCCTCGTCATCTGAAGACTACAAACCACCAATTATACTTCATTTGTATCTACAACAAGGAAAACATTTTTGAGGTCGATATCCATTTGCGATTTTGTCAGAAACGACTGCAATTTGAACTGCTGATATTGTTGTCAATTAACGCACTAATCCATTTACAAAAGCAGATCAATTTCATTGCGCGTTCCATGAGCACCGTAAAATCTAAGATCTGAAAAATATTTCTGGTGGTCCCAATGGAAAACCACATAATTTTCATTGGTGGAAATTTGAGAGAATGAGATAAACTGTCACCGGCTTTCACCCTCATCGTTGGATTCTATTTTATATTTCTATAGAACATTAGGCTCCGCTTCGGATGGGACTGCTCGTTCCGGCGAATATTTGAAATTTTGTCATTATTGACGTCGACGCGACGGAAGCAACGGATTCAATGGGCTGGTCCCTCGGCCCTTTAGTGAGTTTAGGCACGTAAAAAAACAGAAGGCTATTAATAGTTTATACGTAATAACACTCCACGTCCACACATGGATATAAACGTATTTCAATCTCTCTGCATAAAAGTTTATACAAAATTCATATTTTCATTTCTAACCTAACTTAAATAATTTAATTGACTTTGCTGTTTATTTATTATTGTTTTTAGAGAATGTGGTAAGATAAATTGTGAGACATAGCTAGATAGCATATAACATTTTAGCTATAACTATTTCAATTCGGGTTTATCGACAAAAAGGAGTTTTGGTGGTGAATGCATATCATTTTTCTGAAACCTTGCATACACGTATGAATATTATAATAATACAAAATTTGAAACGATTCTTTTTACTTATCATCTTCTTATACTTCTCTATAGGTGTATCTTATCAGAACACAAGATGGGACCACCATTTGGGAGTGTTTCGATCTTCACCTGCAGAGCCTCCGCAAGCAACGCAATTAGATCGTCAAGCATTAACGGCAGCACTGATACATTTTTCCAAGACTTTAGGGTAAGCAGCAGAAATTATAAAAGTAACATAAAAGTAACACAAATAATATCTATGTTGAATGTTTTAAATTATTTTCGCGGGTATTTTGTGTTTTCAATAGCAGCCATTAATGAGTATCTGAATGGGATTGAGAGGGATAGGATATGAAATAAGAGTTGCAATTTGTCCTTGCTCTCACTGTGCAGGTTTAAAGTTGCATAGGGATTCAGAAATTTATCATCGCTAAATGTGTTATCTAATTTTTTTTAATTATTATTGAAAAAGTCTCCATTCAAAGGGAGTAGAAGCCATACATAAATAATCGCATCCGTATTAAAAAACGCTGTGTAAAAGTTATCAACTTCTTACTCAGCAGTTATGTCCAATTTTTGTATGCTATCTGACGTTTGTTAACTAACTTACTCGTGCACATTTTTTATTAATAAGGGGGTCGGTCTTTGGTAATTGTAATTGGCTAGTAAAGCTAAAACCCTTTTTACACCGCAGCGAAAACCGTGTTTTCGTCGAAAACTTGAAATTGCATTCAAACCGAACAATAACTAGTTTTCGTTTGACGTTTCTATCAGCTGTGAGACACTTGTCGTGAAACTTCTTTGTCAACTATTTTGTTTACAAAATTTCGATTGCATTAAAAATAAAAAAAATAATATCAGCCCATCAATTAGTGGGGAAAATACTTTTACGTTGTGAGTTGTGACATTTGTTCGGTCAGCTGTTCTGCTGAATGTTGCAAAAGGTTTGTTTGTTTCAACAACGCAACGATTGGAAGTCGTTTCGTGGTGTTTTCGTGAAAAACGACTCGTTTCGAAAACTGAAATATGTATGGGAAAACTTCTGTTGTCGATGAAGTTTTCGAGTGTTTTCGCAAAAATCAGGTTTTCGGCTCGGTGTGAATAACCTATAAGTGTACACGTGTCATTTTGGTGCAAAATTTGACGTTAGAAAAATTCGCTCTTTATATTGCCACTTGTGTGTTCCTCGTGCGACAGCGTGACCAGACTCTGACAGGCGACCACACGTAGTGACACATTTGGGACAAGTGTTTACGTCATAATGACGTCGGCATGTCAAGACGTATAGGTACCTTAAGAACGTGTAAAAGTGTTTTCACAATTGCCGGAAGTTAAGAGTCCTTAGAGCCGGAACGAATGCAATTTTGTACTCAGATATTCGTTGCAATATTTTTAATCTTTTACTTTGTATTCTTGCATTTTGTTTGTTTATGTATGAATGTGTTAATTCAAAACTTGTTAAATTACATTTCATGTATAGGCACAGTACACAACTGCCAGCTAAAGAAAAAAGGCTTCCTCGAAGTGGATCCGTTCCGAATCTCACAGGACATAATACACCAAATCAGACAAATATAGCGACTTTAGCCCATCTGTTATCACCTAGTCGAAAACCTTTGCACATAATTCAAAACTCGAGTAGACGTCATCGCCACCATCATCACCATACGTTTAATCAGGGAAATGGTCGTTACTGTAGGACACGTAGTCCCAGATTAAGTGGGAGTCTTATCCAAAGAACTTCCAGAGAATCTGCGAGCTCTTTACTTCAACCAATGCCACTGCAAAAGCACTATTGGAATGCTTTATCCGTTGATGAGACAGGTTTGCCGAATTGATTTCAGATAATCGATTAATACTAACACTTCCTTAAAGGGTTTTCAGATAGTCAATCATCCAGAATTATTGATCGAAACAAACGATCCGATACCGCAAAACGGCACGTGTTGTCCAGGCAAAAACCTATTGAAAATGAGGACTTACAAAATTTAGCTACTGAGAGGAGGTACTTGATCGCACTTAGTTTATCTTTACCACTGATGCAAACTATAGCAAATTTCAGAAGGAGTTCTACTTTATCAGAACTATCGTATGGTGGGCGCTGGACATACAAGGCTTCTTTAGCGACAAGCCGAACGGCAAGTGTTGACTCCAAGAAAGTTCAAGTGGATTTACACAGCCCGGAGTCTCAAAGATCTGCTAACAAAATCTGTAAACGACTTAATTCTGGACCTTCGTCTACGCCCTCAGTTGAACGTGAATTTAGGTATGTCGTTTTTATTGTTATCTATACTTTTAATTCCAATTAAATTATGATAATTATTGTTGAATCAAGCTGCCTGGAAGCATCAAATGTTTTCAAAACTTTTTCTCCGATCACTGATTCGTATTTTATAATTATTCCAATTTTAAAGTACACTTTTGAGGTTCAAATTCAGATTTGCCTTTTTTTAAGTTAAACTCTCCCACCAAATTCTAGTTTGAGAATGAGTCAAAAATATTCTCCAATATTGTACCTTGTCTTACCGCTAGAACGCAACTGGTATTGCAGACGGAGCTGAGTGCTGCAATAGTTTTAAAATATACAGATCTTCTATGCATACAGTTTTGATTTAATCATTTATTCATACATTTCATCATTGAACTCGTATGCACTCAACAACCAACATTTGACAGCTTTTGCTGGAGTTGCAGAGTTCACAGTTCACAGTTTTCAAGCACGCTAGAGACTACATCTCGATCTCTAGCACTCTAAGTTGAGGTTTTTGCTACATTTAACTCTTAAGGAGCTTCCACACCGGATGGAACAAAACGCATTATTTTGTTTTCTTGCTTTGTTTTGCCTTATTCAGTGTGGGCGCGCGTATTTAAATGTGTGTATTTAATTTTCCGAAACGCACAGAAAAACTGTTTTGTTTGTCTAAGGCGTTTTGTTCCATCCGGTATGGAAGCACCCTTAGCGGCTGCTATTCGAACGTCGTTCGGGACATAGCTATGTAACCAAATGTCAAAGTTTAATCGCACAAAGTAGGGGTATGTCCTAAGTGCCTCGCTTCGCTCGTAAAAAGAACGCTAAGCTTCAGAATTTAATTTTCGGGAACGATTCTAGACGTCTAAAGAGCCAACTTATTTTTTAAAACACTATTTTTAAGTCAGTACAAAAATAACGTGCGAATAGCCGCTTCGTTACCTTTACCGAGGCAAACAAAAATTTGCGAACTAAAAAGCTGTTTTTTTATATTTACTTTGTTTTATCTTCTTTAACATTGGGAATTACCAATAAATATTTTTAGTTTCGACTCTAAATTTTAGTAGTTCACAGTTTTTTCCATACGAATTTCGCAACTGTGAGCTTCCGTAAATTTAAAGTCAAGACTAATTCCAAACACGGTAGATTAAAGGGATGCCCAAAACTAAATAGCCGTCTGACAGAAAGTGACAGCTTTACCTAACACGCAAAAAGACGTGACACATATTTTGGTCGGCCATCTTGTTTACGTGGTAGGAATTATAGGAAAGCTCCGCATTCTGATATTTTTTTACCGATAACATTTGCAGCTGCTGCTGAAACATAATAAATAGACAGACTTTACAAAAGTGGCTCAAACACAGACTAGACGACGCTAAGCCATGAAATAATAGTACAAAATAGTTCCTACACTTATTGGTAGCTGATGAAAACAAAAAAAGTCCAAAATCATTTCGGGAATATGGGAAAGCAATGCATAACAACTATTCTTGTTTAAGTCAATTTTGTTTTTTTTTTTTGTAAAAAAATATCGTTAACAGAAACTTTTAGCAAACTGCTTTTGTGTCTTTTTATAGAAGCCAACTCTCCATTTGCTCGGAACCACCAATTGCAGTACGCCAACTCTCTGGACAGTCTAGCACAGAACCTTGTGTACTCGAAGAGAGCTCAGAATCCGACGAGAAACGGTCAATCGAGAATAATGTATATTCCCCAAAGCTGCCTGGAATATTAAAGAAAACCCGACCCGAAACCTTACAACTATGCAATTCCTCGAGGCATTCAATGAAAAAAAACCACTGTCAACCTAAAGTTCTTTATAGGAGCAGCTCCTCGTTAACGTTTTATCGCCCCAAGCCGAAAATTACTAGCGAACATGATTCCGTATTTTTTACTAAAGTGAGCGAAAAAAACCTTCCCGATAATGGTATTGAAGTGTATGATTCACTTCAAGTAATAAATGAACGGCGGAAAAAAATTCTCAAGGCAGAAAGTGACACAACGCTTCTGGAAAAACAACTTGCGCGCGACTATTCAAATGAATTCGATGTACCTACAAAATCAGAAATCGGTGTTACTATAATAAATGAAACACTCAATGCGGAAAATATTTCAACATCACCTTCTGGTCATGATTTTCTCCAACAATAATGGTTTTTAGTATTTATAAGAATGAATGTATTTACTGTTGAATTTTAAATTAAAAATGTGTGTCTACTTGATGTTGGTAATACTGCTATATATGTATAATGTTATTTTTTACTTAAGACTGAAATGTTAATACTGGATAAATTGATATAATTTAAATTGGATGTAAGTTAAAGCAATAATAAATAGATAGGATATGTGTTTAATTTTATGTCCAAATCCAAAATGCACTTTATTTCTTTCTCGTTGGCTCAATATTTATGATGTATAGTTATGCAAAACAGCTCAATATAAACCTGGAAAACGTGTAAATGATTGGTTATTATTTTTGTGGCGAAACATACTAGTACTCAGTTCTTTTTCCCACGTGGTTTGACTCGAAAACTCTAAGGGCCAGAGCGAAAGTTCATGCTTAACGCCGTTCCTCCACGAGCAATATTTTATAGCTTGATATCTGTCAATTTTCAATTTTTCATAGAAAGAAAGAACGATAGTAGGCATAAGATGCCTAAATACACCATCCACTCGCTTCTCAGCCATCGTGAAAAAAATATACAAGTGTCAAACTCCACAGAAATGACAGACCATAGCATGCTATGAGCTGAGCAATATTTATAGAAAGACATTTTTTATAGCATACTATTGGCGGTCTTTTTTTGGCAATTTTCATAGTATGAAGTATGATCTATGATATATCGCAAGCTATAAAACAGAGACAATACTGAGACCCCCAACTTCGGCCGGTTTCCCGTTACCTTGCCTACAAGCTATACTTTTACGGAGTGTACACAATTAAGTGCGCTAGTATTGCTACATAGAAATTCGTATTGACATAATGTCACGAAACTTCAAAAATTCCGGCTCACCAACACACCCTCAAAAAATATCAACAACTTCCGGTGTCGGCAAAGTTGCTGCCATGTTCATGGAATTTTGTCCGTTGACAATTGAAATTATTCGTTACGTGTAAATTGTATTTTATTTTAGGAAAAAGTGTACTTTTACTGAAAATATTTATGAAAAATGATTACTGCAGAATGGTTGTAGGAAAATAAAAACATTCATTCACACTCTCCATGGTTGGTAGCGGTTGGCAGTATTGACTTTATATTTTTTGTATGTTTTTGCATTTCACACGGATTCTAAATTGGCATAACACCGATAGGAAAACAAAATAGCGAATTTGAAAAAAAAAAAACTGAGGGGTCCAGCGGCAAGAGGATTGTGGGGGTCTCAGTATTGTCTCTGCTAAAAAAGACGACTGATGATTTTTTTGAGCCGAAGTCGCTCTACAACTGATAGAGTTCATCATTCAATATCCTCCCCCAAAACATGTCTACACAAATGGAAAATCTGACACTTAAATGTACAAATTCCTTCTCTCTATATATAAAAATCAATTGCTGTGCGTTAGTCGGGTAAAGGGTAAAGGCTCCGGAACGACTCAACCGATTTAAACGATTTTTATTTTATTTTGTTCGGCTTGAATCAGGGATGGTTTAGGACAAAAGAAAGATCGGAAAATCCTCAACATGTGGCGTTGTAGGTTGTAGGCCATTTTTCAGCTCAATTCAATTATTTTCTTCAATAATAATTTGCTTTATACTTATACATAAATTCTTTCGGGGTGAAAATCGATGATGATATAACTCGATAACCATGGGCTAATTTGTATGATTCTTCTTTTGTTTTGTTGGTATTGTTGTATTTCAGGTAAACACAAACATAAAAGATATGATTTTTTACCCGCTCGGTGGCATTGTTGTCGATCTCCGAAACCGCTACACAGTTTTCAATGAAATTTTGTGGATGAATATTGTTCGTCACCTCTTGAAGGATAGGATACTTTTGGACGTGATAGGTGGCGCCTTTGCCGATCTCCAAAACGGCTCTACCAAGTTGATTGACATTTGATGGTTGCTTCTAGTTTGAAAGATAGGATAATTTCGGGCCCTATAGGTGGTACATTGCAAAACATAAGCGGGATAGGAAAACGGGTTGTGGCACTTTAAACGAAAGGCGCGAGCAAAGCCGGGTGGGTACAGCTACATACGAAAGAGACTGATGTCCGTATGTGCGCTCATAACTCGGGAACGGATCGTTCGATTTTTATGATTATATTCTTATTTCTAAATATTGGTACTACTTACCTACTGCTGGTTGTCAAACTTATACCTACATGATATAGCGATTTTATATACTTTAAACCTTGAAATACCTAGTTGTATTTACTTATTTAAATCAAATTAAAAAAATCATTCGATGCAAATAATTAATATCTTACGAAGTAATTACGAAACTAATGTTTTTGTTAATTCTTTAACATCTTACTTCAAATGGTGGTAGACCCATTTCGGTTACAACCACATTTTTGAAACTTAATTCTACATAAGCTAAACCTTAATTACATCGCCAGGATTATTTTGTTTCCAACGTAAGTACGTTGTACCTAATTCCAGATGCAGTAAACATAGGTGTAAGATTAAAGGTCCTTTAAAAATCAAAATACCCCCTCAATATTTAGTTACCATCGGAACTAAATGAGTACCTAGGCCATGAAAGGCAGAAATGACACTCTAATTGTTATGCATGCATGCGCAATCATTGCCCACTAATGGTCACATCACAAGCACTCGTTAGAGTGTGTATACCTGGAATTGAACATACATACCTATAAGCTTTGAAGCAAAACAGAAATTATGAAAAATGAATTACCATAAAGAAACTTACAACCAGGACGACGGCAATGGACGATATGTGAATAGGTACTATACCTGTAGCCCAACAGCTGGTAAGGTATAAGTACTTCTAGCTCAAAGCTGTATGACCTCATCGAATCTTTTTATTCGTGCTAATTATGCCTGTAGATGCGAAGCAAATCGAGTAAATTGTTAGTAGGCAAAAGAGTGTTTAAATAACAAAACGTCCAATACAGAATGGAAAGTAATTTTCGCAATATTGTGTGTGCCTTACAAATATTTTGTTTCATCAATTATTAAAATATTTTGGCAAATATATAACTAGTCTGTAAAATAAGGCGAATTCCAAGAATGGGATGCGGCAGTAGTACTAAGATGGTTTCTGCAACTGGTGATAATAATTTAGTACATCCACACCGCGTTACTACACTTGATACGGTACCAACGGAGGAAGTTGTTCTGAAAGGTAAAGGTTTTGTATTCTATAAGAATACACCAAATATTTTTATCTATTCGCTATAAATAATTCTAAAAACTTGAGTTGAAACAAAAAACCAAACATAGGCAAATTTTACCATAGAAATTTGTTGTGTGTTGTGCACTTCAGAAGAGTATACCAGATTTTTACTTCAAACATAATTTCATCAAATAGAAATTGTCCATCGCTCAATACCGATTATTTCTAAGCTTTGTTGTTAGAGGGTGGTCACAAATCGGAAGCAAAAGTTCAAACAAAGTACAAACACTGGAGTAGGAGTGTCGTGTGCGTGTTATATTTCAACTTTGTTTTGCGGAGCGGAACCAAAGCGCACGCCGCGCCGGAACGAAAAGGATAACAGAATATAATTATGTGCATTTGCTATGCACTAAAAGGTACAATTTTTCAAAAGTCCGTTCAACTACTTGCCTACGCTGATGATATTGACATTATTGGGAGAACGCGGCGAGCTGTCAGTAGCGCATTTGCAAGCATCCAAACGGAGGCGGCGAAAATGGGTTTGGCTGTTAATGAGGACAAAACGAAGTATATGCTGTCAACGAGAAATGACTCTCAACATCGGCGACTCCGACAAAACGTCACGATGGACACATACAACTTCAAAGTAGTTAAAGACTTTGTATACCTGGGATCCACTATCACTTCGCAAAATGACATCGGCGCAGAGATCAAGCGAAGAATCATTCTCTTGTCAATCGCTGTTCCTTCGGGCTAAGAAGGCATCTAAGAAGTAAAGCCCTCTCTCATAGAACCAAGGAGATATTATATAAGACCTTAATCATCCTGGTCCTGCATTATAGTGCAGAAGCATGGACCCTGTCAAAAGCGGATGAAAATCGCTTCTGGGATGCTTTGAGAGAAAGATTCTTCGAGTGATATTCGGTCCAGTTTGTGACGATGGAGTATGGAGAAGAAGATTCAACGACGAACTATACGGGCTATACAGCGACGCTGACCTGATGGTCAAAAAGCTTAAAATACAACGGCTGAGATGAGATGGCTAGGACACGTGGAGCGTATGGACAACAACGCCCAAGCCCGACGAGTCTTCGAATCCATCCCTGAGGGACAATGCAGCAGAGGAAGACCCCACCTTAGGTGGCGCTCACAATTGGAGAACGACCTCAACCAACTTGGTGTGCGTAACTGAAGGCAGCTAGCGGGGGACCGAGCTGGCTGGAGGGGCTTATTGGTTGAGGCCGTGGTCCACCCCGGACTGTAAGCGCCACCAAAAAAAAAACATTTGCTATGCAAAAGCCTGTACTTTGGGATGGTAAATGTGAATGTATATCGGTGTTACGTCAATACGAATGCATAAACGGCAGAAGGCATCCATTCCATGTTAATGCAGCTGCATATACTATTGCTTTAGTATTAGTTAACAAAATGTGCACAAGTAAGTTAGCTAGCAGACGTCAGATAACAAAAAAAACAAGTTGACGTAACTGCTAAGTAACGAATTGGTAACTTTTACGCAGTGTTTATAAATACGGGGTTTACAAAACAAGTAATCACGAACAAATACCTAATATGCTGTGCTGCATTGATAATTTAAACTTCTATTGCTTTTGTTAAGCAATTTTACAAATTCCCATTTGCTTCCAGCTTTGGAGTGCCTTGGCCAAATAGGTTTATCAGTAGACGCCGACTAAATCTCTTCTAGACGAACTGTTCATTATTTCTTCTGTGTCTATTAACGCAATTCAGAGAAAAGCTGCTTCTTCACCGGAGGACGAAAACATGATTCATACCTATACCTAATATTTATTGTAGGATGTGGATGGTTCGAAACTAAAGACGTTTTCGATTTGGCGCAGAGATCAATTCTTTTGAGAAAAAATCTATTTTTTTTTATCGAGTTTGCTTTTTATGTTCGATTTGCAAAAAAAAAAACAATCTTTTTCAGATTTCAGAGCAGTTCTGCGTTCTGCGAATCTGGATTTTTTCTCATATCGTTTTCCATTGGGACAGAAAATGCAGTTTTTCTGCTCTTAAAAAATCAGCTGGCTGTCAGATTTCATGTTCCATTGGCCGCAAAAAAACACTTTTCTTAAGAGTCAGAGCAATTTTGCGAAAATCGATATCTGAGCGAGATTTACACCTATTTGCGCTAACACCAAAACATTTGTCATTTGTCAAACTTTAAAGTTTGATAACTTACGTTGTTAGACGAGAAGTCTGTGAAAAATAGAGATAAATTTAGGGTAAAACTCGGTAATGCCGGTTAGTCGGTAATACCGGTCACCCTTGTATCTCGAGAATGTGAACATTGAATCACCAACTATTTGCATGGATTAGTGCTCCCGAAGATTGTTTTCATACCAGAAACCAGACTGTTGTTTGTTAAGGTTGTCTGTGTCCTTTGGAAGTTTCAGATCTATTTGTGTTTTCGGTCAATTTATTATAAGAAAAGGCGATCAGAAAATAGAGAGTAAGTACTTTTCCTTATATGTTATAAATACAGTGATATTTTGCATACTTTATGTTGTTTTTTGTTATTAATCTGCAATGGTTTTACTTTGTTTTTCTTAACTTAAAATTTCATTTTGCATTTTTTTTCCTTGGCGCTCCCGTGTGGGTAGTCCCGGTCAACTGATCGGCATTACCTATTCATCGGTAAGCCTAAGTCAAGAACCACTTCCAGAGGTTCGTGGTCAGAGGTGGCTATTAACAACGCCAAACAACTTATTGAAAAGGAAATGTCCATTCGCGCCGCGGCCAGGTCTACTAAAATACCATTTTCGACACTGCCAGAACGTCTAAAAAAGAAAAACTTCTATGAGTCATCTCTGGGGTGACACACGGTTTTTAACAAAGACCAGGAAAATGAACTTGCAACACAGATCAAACATTTCGCAATTTATGTGAAAACTAAAAATAAATATAAGTATATTTTAAATAAACATTAATGACCGCCATTACCAGAATTGCTGACCGGAATTAACCGACCATGCGTCTAATACCGGTCATTTTTGTCCTTTTTTGTTTTTTGTATAACTTTTTTCCGTTTTGTTCATTTACCTATTTTATGTTTATAATAATACAAAAACATATGAATTTAATAAAAAGTGAAGTAAATGTATTATTTAAATAACGAATTTCGTTTTATTTGAGTTTTTGTTGAAATGACCGGTATTACCCAGTTTTACCCTACATTTGGCCACTGCAATAGATACCAAAATATATTGAATGGATTTTTATAAACACAAATAACAATTTGAGAACAGCTGATTTTAAAACACGCACCACCACAAATGCAAAGGAAGAAAAATCTCGTTTTATGTTCCATTGGGCAAGACAAATCTGAAATCTGTAAGTCCCAATGGAAAACGTCATTACTTTACTTAGCTTAGAGAAGTGTTCAAAAACACACTTCTAAAGGCACCCTCGTAGGTCCATATCACGATGAAAACTTTTCCATTAAATAAAACGCTTGCTATGTAAATAAAATACAAACTAATTTTTATTCATTTTGGATTTATAATAATTTTATTATAAAAATTGCAGATTTACCCGAAGTGGTTGAGAAGGTTGTCAATTCTCTTAAACATAATGGCCATCCAAATAATATTGAAACTTCACATGAATTGACTTCAGTAGTGGAAAATACTCACGCGGCAGTTGACGATAGAACGCTTAGTAACGATACAGATAGCGACAATTCAGCTCCAGGAATTATTCAAGGCTTTTTACCAGATACTATTTCGATGATTTCGAATCAATCCGATGTGGAATATGTTAAAGAAAACTATAACCTTGCACTAGCCGGATCAGCTGACGATGACAGCTTAAGAACATCATCACCCGAATCAGAAATTGAAGAAGCTCTTGCAAACAGCAATGATCAAAATCCGCCCACGCCAAAACCAACGTTTGCTGAACTAAAAGACCTGGTAATGTTACCAACCAGTTTGATTCATTATAATGCTTCCACAAAAGAAACTGGGATGGCCTCAATCAATACAGCTGATAAAAATGCAAATGGTGAAGATGATTCGTTACGCCAACTTGGCGAAAAGGCGAACAAAAATTCCAATTCTTCCAATAAGTAAGTACCCATAATACAGATCGTCGATGCTTTTGTGGATATATTGTATTCTTGTAAAATTAATAAGCATTATAAAAAATAATAATGTAAATATATGAAACTCGAGTGTATTATGTATGTATATATTATATCTATATTTTCCAATAAAGTGGTAACAGGTGCGCCAGTCGCTGTGTGTGTAAATATATTTCTAATTTTCCTATAACTGCTAGACTGCTGTAAATACCACTGTGCATTAATTATATTAGATTTGCATATTTCTGGATTTTAAATAAAAGTAAGTTGGCAAATACTTCTTCTAATAAATTTTGAGTTACCAATATTTGATTGCACTTAACTTTACTCTGCAAATTAAGTAGGGATATGAGACGCAAACAACAATGTTGGTCTACTTGTTCGAAATAATTTTTCTTTTTCTTAGAGTTGCTCACATTTAACTTTTATCTTTAAATCTTAAAAAGAGCTTAAATTGTCACAGATATTCCAACATTGTTCTTCTGGTATCATTATATGAGGACGTACTACGCTAAATTAGTTAAAGTCTGCGATGAAAATATTGTATTTATACTTTATAAAATTATTTACTTATTTTAAATAAAGGTCTAAGAACAGTAATCCAGCAGTTCCCAAGCAACCCACAGAATGGGAAATGCAAGCTGATTTGTTAGCAAGTACTCAGAAGTACAACCCAATTGATGCTATGCGCAAATTCAGAAAGGAAATCAGATCCGACAGCAGTTTGCCCAATAGAAGAGACAATAAGCCAAAAATTCAGCGTTATGTTGAAGAAGACTTGAGTGAATTTTTTGCTATGGAAAGCCCTCTCCGATCTGGCTTATCTAGTGCAAGAAGTGAAAGGGGTTCGAAACCAAATTTATCCGATCCTGATCCCAATTATTTTGTCAATTCAACGGAGACTAATGCCCCGAATTCCTCGAATTTACCGAATAAGCCAAGAGTACAAGAAGCTAAGAAAAAGTCCGAAAAAAAGCAAAAGGAAACACATTTAACGGTTTCGCACAATGGACGAGAGATTCCATCACCGAGCCTCTATAAAGTTCGAGAAAGATGTGCTGTGTGTTCGAAAAAGTATAAACATTAGTCTAAGTCATTTTAAAGTTTCATTTGACGTTGAAGAGTATTCATTTATGGCAGTATTATTTGTTAAGTACTTTTTATAATATTAATAAATTCAAAAAAAAAAAAAAAAAAAAAAAATCCTTACAAAGCAAAAAAAATATTTTTTTAAGAGCTGGTGGTCGTGGTGCATTTGACACCATCAGTTCAGAACTAGTGTCGCCTATTAGAATTAGAATACATTCAAATTGGCATAATTCATGTCGTTTTCCATTGAGACCACCAGAAATCTTTTTTAGATCTATTTTTTTACGCTGCTCGTGGAACATACAAGGAAATTGATCTACTTTTGTAAATGGATTAGTGCATTACTTGACAACAATATCAGCTGTTCAAATTTCATTCGTTTTTGGCAAAATCACAAATGGATATCGACCTGAAAAACGTTTTCCCTGTTTTAGATACAAATGAAGTATTATTGGCGATATGTACCTAACTCTTCAGATGACGAGTGAAACAATGAAGATAATAATTTCTCCGTTGCAGTTGTTATTTTGGTTTTCACGAAATTTTGCGCATTTGTCTCGAAAGCAAACTTTTTAAACTGACTTAAAATGTGGGTCTAGATTCTACTACCCTATCGGAAGATGCTATAACTCTTGCTAATAACTCAGTTTTGTTTTGATATTTGTGAAGTAAATACCCGTAACTATGTATTATTTTACGAAATTTTCGGTCGAAACAAATTATGAGTGACGAGGCCCATTTTCATATAAACGGATACATAAACAAACAAAGTTTTCGCTTTTATGACACGAAAAATATAAATATCTATCATTCACGCCATTACATCCAATTAAATTCACTGCATGGAGCACCGTTAACGCCCGGGTCTATGAAAACATGTTACAGACTTTGGAACCTCGCAAAGACAATATCCGAAGATCTTCCCAATACGATTATAAGTGCAGTAAAATTGCCCAAATAGTCCTCATTCATTAACAATGGCGTCGCGGCCGATATGACGTTAAAAAAGAATTGGAAAACAACTTTCAGGTAGAAATAAAAAGGTACCTTCATAAAAGGAAAACGAACAAATAATTGTTTTGCCTTTTTGGCCATTTGAATTGAGTTCGGTATTGTAAAAAAAACACGGCAAACGTCAAAAAAAAAAAAACAGTTTATTCGGAATGTTGAACGGAACCGGGCCCTAAGCGACATTTTAGTTTGAGAGCCACATGGCAATTGTTACCACAACCTCTTATATTGTGAGGCGCTGGTATAAACACCTACGACGCGATAATTGAACGACCCTAATTCTTATCACAATATTGTTGAAAAAGGAAGTTTGATATCTTTTATAGTAATCTTCTCTAGTGCGCAAGAATATGTCAGGTGTCAAACTTTGCGAATTTTATCCACACGGACAATGGGTATTTTAATGAATAATACTTTATAAATCAATTAAAAAATGGACTGATTAAAAGTATCACACAAACTTAAAGACAAAGAGGCAGCTCATCGAAATAACGTTATCTATAACATAAAAGTATTCGAATTATTGAACTATAACTCTGGTAAGTGTACAACGTTTAGAAAACTATTGATTTATCGCTTGTTTACTATTAAAAAAAAGAAGCAGATTTGTCATTTATTGTTATTTGTTTATAGTTCTACTATGCCGAGTACACTGTTATTTGCAACAAACAGTGAAGGGCGTGTTTACACATTGTCAACATCGTCATCAGGATGGCGTGAATTTCCATACTTAGGTTTGGAATTCAAAAAAATATCTGCAGTGTCAAATTTTATGTGGGCAATAGGTGGTGACAGGCAAGTCTACGTTCATGTTCATGGACTTGATGTTCCAATTCGAGTTAAAGAAGAATCGTATGAAAACGAGAGATGGCTTCCCATAGAAGGATTTTCAAAGAAAATGTTGCCAACTGATCGTTACCACTATTCATCCGTTGATGGCACCGTTGACCGTAATATTGATAAAATACGATTACCGTCTATGGCATGGCAATGGGAAGGAGATTGGCACTTGGACTGTACTCTAGATGGACAACCACTTGATCATGATGGATGGTCATATGCGCTGGATTTTCCTGCTACGTATCAAGTTAAAAATTCTTGGAACTCGTATGTTCGCAGGCGAAAATGGGTACATAGATTTCTATAGACATGTTCCTTATGTTCAGCTATTAATTAAGTTTTATTTCTATGCGAGTAGATACGTTTTCGGCGTTACAGTGCTCTTAATAATTGGTGTGCCGTGGCACCATTACATAAAGATCCAACACAAGAACCATTCATCGATGTTGCAATCGGTGGATTCAATATTCCAAATGCATTGGCAGGCACAATGCTGGTTTGGGCCGTAACCGCCCATGGACGAGTAAGTAAATCATTGTGTTTAATAAAATCCTTTCATTTCCGTAATCGCTTGGTCTGCATAATATGGATTGTTTTTTTTTTACTTACCTCGGACACGACATACTTAACAAAAACGCAAGCACCAAAGTTTGGCTGAAAATGTTATTTCGGCCAAGCTTTGTCTATGTCATTTTTAGGTCCCAGACTATTTCTTCCCAAAATTACATAAGATACGATACGTTCAGAGGCTTATTCGTGAAAAAGCAAACGACAGATTTCGCATTTACTTATATATTAGTGTGATTCACAAATTTGATTTTTGTTTTGACCTCATCTGGTCACACGAGGAAGTGATGTGATACATGAAATCAATACAAACAGTATATTCGTGTCTATCAAACCGAGAGTACATACGGAAATTTGTATAATGCATACTGTACAAAGAGAAATAGAACATTTTTTATTTGTTCATTAAAATACCGCTTTTAGTTCAAAAATATTACCGACACTTTTATTTTTCAATGTTATTTTGTAGGCGATGTTTCGATCAGGGGTTAGCTCAACATCCCCTGAAGGTTTACGATGGACGGCAGTCAGTACGCCATCGGGCTGTGAAATAGCACAAATAAGCGTTGGTCCCATCGGTTTGGTTTGGGGAGTTTTATACAACGGACGTGCGATTGTTAGATCTGGTGTTACAAGAGAATGTCTAAGCGGACAGTCATGGTTAGAAGTAAAGCCGCCTGGAACTGGAATTAAAATTTTACAAGTTTCAGTTGGAACAGACGCTGTATGGTGCGTGACGAATGATAATCACGTTTGGTTCCGAAGAGGAGTAAAGGGAGAAGCTGCTGGGATAAGTGAAGATGCAGCCATCGGCAGCGGTTGGGTGGAAATGGTTGGCAGTATATCGATGGTATCAGTTGCAGCGAATGATCAAGTATTCGCTGTAGGATCTGAAGATCGCAGACTTTATTTCAGGTCAGGTGTGACAGCATCGGATTTGACGGGCAAAAAGTGGCGCCTAGTGCAGTGCCCAATGCAAGTCAGTCGCACGTCGAGTACAATGAGTTTAATGTCCCGAAAAAGTGGGGGTTCCTCGCCGGGCTCCAAACAACGAAGTATTTGTAGTCTATATAAAGAAAAAGCCGTCGTTGAGACGTGCGCCGTTATTGAAAATGTCGGTGAAATCGACCACAAGCTTTCAGAACAAATTCGTCACAAGCCAGATTTGTGGAAAAAAAGTTCCGACTCACCACCAAGCATAGGAAGCTTAAAAGATCACCGACGTAAACACACGTCTATTTTTCAAGAAAATACACAGGCATCTAGCGCGCCTGCCCCTGACATTGGGGAAATTTCGGGAAAACATTTTGAAACACAGCTTAAAAACCCAAGAGCATGGTCACCAGTGCGAAGTGTGGGTTCAATAGTTGGCACAGAAGCGCATCCGGAAAGCGACTCAGCTGTATTTGATGCTGATTGCACAAGAGATTCTGGTGTATTTGGAGACGATGATGATCATGGTGGCTCGCAGTATTGGGCCGAATTCGAAGTTCTGTGGAATTGCGTCACCGCGGGTGCAGTTGTTGTAGACCCTTCCAACTTGCCAAATTGGTTTATAGATAATTATTCATTGGATAATAATGGAGAGCTGACTCGTGAATGGCGTCTAGATATTATCGATCGACTTAAATCAGTTTCAAAGGCCTCTAGCTCACCCGAGTTTCAAAAGTATGAGAAGGCGGTAGAAATGACATCCTGGATAAAATCAGGAGAAGCTAGAGTCCAAAAACCAGGTGGTATTTTCGAAGATTGTCACATAGAACTTGAGTGGGTTAGTTCTTCGTCACAAGAATCAGATTCGGGTACCTTCACAGTTCTTAATCCAGATGGTGTTACGACAAAAATTCAATTTTCGCTGTCCGAGATTACGTGTATTCAATGTTGCAGTGAGCCTGGTTCACCTCGCATAGCTATTCATGCACCTCGGTTGCCGGCAGGCTGTTCACCAATAAAACTAATGTTTTCCGGCGATACAGAGATGGAGGATTGGATTTCACATCTTACTTCGGTGTGTTGCCAAATCAATGAAGTATTGGGCAAACCAGCTAACAGCTCAATCTGGGCTACCACCGATATGGGTGATGTTTTCGTCTTCGACCCATCCAATATAAAAGCTGCTCAATTTTGTAAAGATACCAAATCATACATTGAGCGTGTAGATGTCTCAGCGACTGAAACTCCATACTACAATACTTTGTACAGTGGGTAAGTATTTGTCTTCTGTATTTAAAACTTTATAAAACTTGCATTTTCAGAATGGCTCCCGGTACGGAACTCACACTAACTGGATGTGTGTACGATGATGCAGATCATATTCGTTTTGATTTTCAGTGTCATCCAAATATTAAAGTAAGGCACAAAGTGGAAAAGTTGAGAGTGATTGCAATGCATTTAAATCCCAGGTAAACAATTTTCTTATTAACAACGAGTCTGCATGAAACCACAGGTTGTTCCTGCTATTCGTCGTACAAATAAAATGAACACAAACGAATAAACCTGGGTCCTTACCTTCTTTAATTATTTTTGACCTCAGATACGCGAAGATATAATGGAAAAATTTAATCACTATATCAAACGTGCGAAGGCATTTGTCTAAAAGTTTACACTAATCCAAGTCCTTTGTTTTATTTTTTTACCACGTCACACCAAAATGGGACATCATATTGATATCAATTAAACATTTGAAAATATTTGAAAAATGTTGCTACTGTTTGGAACTCAGAACTCGCCAATATCGAAAAATGCTCACAAATTTGAGCTCATTCGGCTCGGTGGTATATGTAGAAAACCACAAACAGTCAACAACACATTTTACATTGATTTTTATACAGATTCTAGCTTTATACTAGCCGTGATACAACTGATTCAGTAGTCTAGAGTCTGTGTAAGACCAAGGTTTATCAGTTCACTCCCCAGGGCTAGCGTGCCCATATAAGTCTTCACTTTAAGAATTAAGTTAAATGAATTCAAAAAATGTTTGTTTCCTATCTTTCAAACTACAACCAACCATATAGGTACAGCCACAAAATTTCATTAAAATCGGTTGAGTAGTTTCGGAGATCGACAACAGCGTTACCTATTGACACAGGCCAATTTTCGCCGTGGCCACGGAATTTCCGTTTCGGTCGAGTCGATTTTTATCTCAAGTCGCGCCTGCGCCTATAAAAAAAATCCCAGTAAAAAAAATACGGAAAACTAATTTTTATGATATTTTCAATTTCCTTTTAAAAGTTTCCAATTTTCTCGATATATAAACCTTCCTAAGGCGGAGACAGATAAAACAAAGAAAAGATAGCTCAAATTGGACGATCCGTTCCCGAATGATGGGCGTTCTTACGGATGCAACTTTGTTTTATATATATACATAGATTTGTCTAAATATTAGAGGAACTTCCTTCCAACACATGATATATGATATATACAAAAACAAAATAATAAAAGAAGAAAAAGCATGCGCCATTGGACGAAGCCTACTTTTTACACACCTATACCTATTTCCAAAATGTTCATTTATACGTTCATTCACTGAGTTTATTTTCAATATTATTTACTACTTTATTTCATAGATTTAATGAAAATGTTATCATCTTGAATTCTATGGAAAACTCCGAATGGTCAAATGAGGTACGCAATTCCAATATGGTTTTTTCTCCTGGAGCTACGTTTACATTAACATTCAGGTAAGACAATTTTATTACATTTTGCACATTGATTAGGCACATAGTTTCAAAATCACCGACCTATTCTACTCAATACAAAATAAATGCATACCCTAATGTCGTTTTCCACTGGTTTCACTCGGGGACCCACTTATTGTGTAATCCACCGGAATTAATGGCGTTTTTCATTGAAGAAAAGAATTGTCCTTTCTATCAAAATATCAAAACCAGAAGTGCTCTTTCTATGTTTACCTTCTATTGTCGTTTTCCATTGGTTTCACTCGGGGATCCACTCATTCTGTAATCCAATGGAACAAGAAAACTGCGTCTGATTGAATTCACGAAAGTATTGGTGAAATGCCAAAAAATTATCTACGGCAGCTGTCATCTGACTTGTATAAAATACATAAATTACATTTGTGGGAGTGCTTCTTGAGTGGATTCTGAATTCCAATCGAGAAGCGAAATTCTCCTCTCAGAATCACCAGAAGAGTATTTTTTGTGCCAATGGAACGGTTTCAGAAGTGATTTTTTCGAGTCCGGAATGTCCCGGACACTTCTTTTTGCCCAATGGAAAACGACATTGAACAGTAAGAATATAATAATTCGGTGAGTAAGGTATGAACTACATCGAAACAAAAATTTAAAAAATGACGAAAAAATCGGGTATACTCTTCCGTCTTCCATCGCATATTACACTCTGTATAACATAGTCCTATAATTATGGACCGCTAGTAGCCAACTTCGCATTGGTTCTAACACTAGCGCTAGCGCTCTTGATCCATGGCGGAACAAATTGGAAACAAATTATAAGAAGCAGAATTAAAAAAAGGTTTTATGGTATTAGTATGACGAATTTAAGAATATTTTTTAAAAATACATTGAAGACAAAAAAAAACCTTAGAATTATAATTAATTATAATATAATTAATTAATTTAATATATGTTGAACAAGTGAGTCTATTTATGACTTCCCGGTAGTAGTAAATTTCTATTTTCTCTTGTCATATCATAGATCAACTTCCACAGGATACCACATTGTTGTAAATGACAATTTTTTTACGGAATTCAATCATCGCACTGATCCAGATGCTGTAACTTGCCTGTACGTGAGTGGTCGCGTAAAACTGTTTAATATTAGCTACAAAAGCCCCTCAGTAATAATACCTTTAAGAGATATTTTTTGGCGGCAAATCGGAGGTCATATTAAAAAGGTGTTCTCTTGTAGCGCTGGTGTTGTTTGGGGTATTAGTTGCGACAATACTGCTTGGGCTTACACAGGTGGTTGGGGTGGGACTTTCCTGAAAGGTCTCGAAAGTAGTTGTGGTAAAATCAACACTATGAATGATACGCACAATTACTATGTTTACGAGAACCAAAGATGGAACCCTCTTAGTGGGTATACAACTAAAGGCCTCCCAACTGATCGACATATGTGGAGCGATGTAACTGGAAAGCATAAGCGAAGTAAAGAACATACCAAATTGCTTTCTATGCACTACGAATGGATCTCTGACTGGATGGTTGACTTTCATGTTCCTGGCGGAGTTGACAGGGATGGTTGGCAATATGCGGTCGACTTCCCGGCATCGTATCATGGATCGAAGAAAATTACCGATTGCGTTCGCCGAAAACGTTGGGTAAAGAAATGTCGCCTCGTTACCTGTGGTCCCTGGCAAGAACTTGGTAATTCAAAAATTATTGACGCCTCTCTCTTACCAATCGACGATACCGATGACCCTGTAATAGCCTTGTGGGCTATTTCTCTTAGTGGCGATGTTTTGGTGAGGAATGGTGTATCACAATCTAATCCCAAAGGCGATTCTTGGCAGCATGTACCTTGTGAGCAACCATTGGCGTCAATTAGCATCGGCCCAAATGGAAAAGTGTGGGTTGTGGGTAAAAATGGAACTGTGTATTTTAGGTATGGCACAAGTAAACAAAATATTTTGGGAGAAGCCTGGCAACCCATTGAATCTTCACCCGGAGTTACATTTAAAGTTATATCTGTTGGAAATGTAGGAACTTGGACTTTGGACACAAATAATCGCTTAGCTGTCCGCAAGGAAATATCAAAGGCATTTCCTGAGGGGTCTCATTGGCAGTTTTTGCCTAATGTTCCGAATATTCCTCCACATGGTGAGATCAACATAGGATTCAAGTCAGTGTCCGTTGGGAATGAAGTATGGGCAACTTCCTTAAATGGAATTGTATGTAAAAGGTGTGGCATTACCAAAGACAACCCTGCAGGAACTGGTTGGCAGCTAGGTATTCCGGTAAGTATGGTAAGTAATTTATTTAAAGTCAATTTTTAACCGCTGTTTTAATTTCAGGGGCAATGGCAAAACATTTCAGCAGATGGATATTACTGAAAATCATACATTTTAATATTTATTACTAAAGTTTAACATACATTCCTCGTACTTAAGTAATTATTTTTCATTTATGTATTTTTATGCGATTTAAAGTTAATTTTATTTGTTTACCATTTGCTGATATTCGAATGCATTGTACTCACGAATTTGCTATTGAATAAATTTAAACTGCGCGTACCCTTTATAACTTTAAATTTCTATCCAAAGTTCGTTGGAAATACTTCACCTTGAAGAGAACTTTATTTGATAAGATCGCTGTAGCATACTGGTGACTAGAAGAGTATAATATTATTCGTCTGCGTGAGATTTTTATTTTTATTTTTCGAACAAACGAAGGCGACGTAGTCCAGGACAGTTGACCCCCCTGGTATCGCAGATGTTTGTGAGGGATGGCGCTGTGTAAAAAACCTTAAGATGTAATTTGTGTTTCATTAGGGAAAAGTGCGAAATGCGTCAGCAATTTTTGCTCTTGACAATATGGCAACATATATGATCGCGGAAGAAGAAAGGAAAACAACTGTACTTATCATTATATGTGATGCTTACGGTCATCATACACTTTGGGGCAGTACCGACATCAACGATAGAGGCGAGATACTTTTTGATTATTCCATACATTCTACTTTCTTATTGATGTGGTCAAAGTTAATAAAACAAAGTTTATAAGCAGTCCTAGACGTCTGTTTTTAATAATGCACCACGGACCACGTAAACGGCCATCATCTAAGGTTTCCCGTACAGTGGTGTATGAAAGTCAACCAATTTCTACATTTTAGCATATAAAACAATGCAATATGAATTGTAACGTGACGCGTTATCGTTTAGATTCGCTGATAATAAAATACGGCTTCATAAATAATTATTTTTTTGGCGCTATCTCTTTTCATGTCGAAGCGTCCTTTTTTCATGTCGAAGCGTCCTTTTCGAAGGCTTGTTGCTGCTGGAGGCCCGGTTGCATATTACACCTCTAGAAAGAGGGCCCGGTTTACCGGCATCAGTAACCTACTTCAAGATTTGATCGCTGCCGTTGCCCCATTAAGGGTTATTCCCCCGCCAACTCTTATGAATTAACTTGATGCAGTATTGAAGCTTAAGCGCTGACACCAACGATCTTTGAAAGGGATAAGCTAGAATCTCCAGTTGAGGTATTACTTACACGGGTATCATCAACATGGAGTTGGTATGAAGGAGAAAGCTTGTGTTCTCATATAATCTCATCACTACACTACCTTTTTGCCAGACTTATTAGAGGTACAGCTGCAATTATTACTGTTCGTCCTTATAACATATAGTTCTGCAACATAAATAACAGAAATTGATACACATCGGGACTTAGGTTCTAGTTATTACCATACGTAAAACGAAACCGTAAAATTATTCGTTTGCTTTTTTTGAGCACTTAAGGTCTATTCACATGAGAGCGAATTGCGAACACGCGAAAATTCGTAGTTTCTGACACTTCATTCACATGAAAACTTTTTTTGGTAACAGATACCCTCTTAAAATGTTGCTTATGAATTATTAATTCAGATTATGAAAAATAAATAAGCAAATGGTCTTTAAATTTTCTGGAAAAATAATATCTTCATTTTTCCGCACGAAAATCGTTTTCTGATCAACTTCGCAGACCTTTCCACAAAATAAAACCAAATCATTCCACTGAAAATTTTCATTTTTAGTGTTTCGTCTGTCAGGAATTTTTTTTCTTATGGATTCCAATCAGTTGTGGTGGTTAGTTTATTGTAATTGTTTTCGTAGGGAAAATGTTTCCAGACAGAATTTTTGCTTTGACCGCATAACGAAAAAAAAAAACTCATTTTCATACTGTTCCAACTTTTTCGGTAGCATTTTACGTATGGCTATAACTGAGGCCAAACCAAGTCATTCCACTGAAAAATTTCGTTTCTTTAGTGTTTCATCTGTCAGGAATTTTTTTTCTTATGGATTCCAATCAGTTGTGGTGGTTGGTTTGTTGTAATTGTTTTCGTAGGGAAAATATTTTCCTTGTGAAATGATTAGAATGCAAGGGTTTCTAGCCGTCTTGACATTTCCGAGATTCATCCTTGGTATTAATCCCAAGTGGAAGCGACTTGACAACAGCGGCTTATGCTGGATCATTTCTGGTGACCTGAGTGGAAAATGCAGGTAAACTGCAAACTAAAAGTCGAGACAACATTTTATACCAGTTATACGAACCAGTGCTAACTGAAGACACAAATGTTCGTCTACTTTATTGTAGTCTAGTTTGGTATCACTTGGTTCGTACGTTGAACACGCTCATTTGTTGGCAGCGCGACTTTTCGCCCATATGTCACTGACTGTCAGTGGATTGGATATTGACATTTACACATTTGTTAAATTTCTATGAAAAATATTTCTGAACTGTAGAAGCACGCGTTAAAGTTAAAGTTTAAGTAAAATTTTATCAAAATAAAAACAAAATATGTCTTCGGAAATAGCTCTTGATGACATACAGAAACAGATATTTGAAAAAATAACTAAAAATGACGCCAGTGAGTTTAAACAGTTGATAACTCGTATCAAAGGTACGGTGAACTTTGTCGATGAAAATGGAATGACACCATTGCAGCATGCTTGCTGTAAAGGAAACAAGGAAGCTGTCCAAATTCTGCTTGATCAAGTAAGTAACTTAAAATTTCAAATTAAAAATATGAAAATGAGTTGTTTATGATGTTGCTTCAAATGTTTTGTAATTTGAAGATACCAGAGCATAATTATGAATAAAACCCTGTTCAGTGCATATCTTGGCGGTATAGTACGATGTCCTGAGATCAACTAGTAAGGCTCTCTCGTTAACGTCCATAGTTTGCGAGTAATTTTAGCTCTAGATTGCGATGACGGGCTTTGAAGAAATATATCTTCTTCTTACTCGAAGAATTTTGGAACGCCTTGACCCATCTTCGCTTCTTTCTTCTCACGTCCTGTAACGTGCTGCTTGCCTTGTCTAGGGTCCTTGCTGGCATGCTTGCACCCGCTCTCTAAGCTCGCCGGAGGGCGTGGGAGCTTGACCCTGGCACGTCACAAAAACCATCTCATGCCAGTCTTAAGCGCCGAGGTGATGTTGACGCTGCGAGAAATTGTTTCTTTACCCACCCTACCTTGGCTGTCGTACTCGCCTTAACAGCCCCTTAATTGGCATCTTCTCCTTCCTTTATTCCAGCGACATCCTTCCCTTTCCAAACCTCCTCATCCTCTCAACCCTTCTTAATTAGAACACATGTTTATATTATAAGCATTCAATAAAAATTAGCTTTATTCATTGCAATGGTACTTATAATTTACTTTAAATTATTATATTGTAATTAAACTATTGCAATTCATTCAAAAAAAAAGAAAAGTATTCTAAATCTATACTTCTTCTCTTTAAACAACTCCCCCTCCCACTTAATCCCTGTACCACTTTATCAATAGTCCCCTACCCACTTTTTCGTTTACGTATAAATACACAATATAATAAAATGGTCTAATCAGACTCACCGATACTGTTCAGCAACTGGCGATGATATGGCCACAGCATCCAGGTTGCGTTGATACCCTGCTTTCTTTCTTGTACCTGTATCACTTTAGAACGTTTAATTATTATATTATCTATATTCTACGAAACTACTTTATTTTTGGTACCCCGCACTTTACTTATAAACTATAAATTGAAATTACTTTTCTTTCTTATTTTTCGCTTAACAATTTACAGATAATATTTTAAATTTACAGAATTAGCAAGCAAGTTTTTAAAGCAAATTTCAGCAAAAAAAATGAATCGAAAAAAGGTACACAAAAAAATTTCAGCAAATGAAACAAAAATCAAAAAAAAGTAGTGGTGTTGTGCGGGATTCGAACCGGAGTTCGCCGTTGCAAGCGGTGCTTTCGCCGCCGCTTTATTTTTTTTCATTTTAAATTCATTTTTATTAGGTAATTCTTTTTTTTTAACTTACATACTAGACAAAAACGATTAAATCTAATTTAAAACTAACATTTTTCTTATTCTAGCTTACTGGCTCTTAGCGAGCGCTCTAAACTTAACAATATCCTTAAAATTATTGCCTTTCGGCCTTAAATCTATCTATATCTATGATTTGTTTTGTTTTTTAATTTTCAAGAAACTTTAGAAAACTTGAATTCTTTATTATTGTTTTGTTTAAAACTACTTAAAACTACCTAAGCTACTTAACCTAAATTACCTATAATCAGGGTGGTGAGCAATCTTATCGATTGGTCACCATCCTGATCGCGTCTTTGGTTGCCTGTCGGCCGCCAACAAGGGTTCATCCGCGCCGCCGAGCCTCCACCGAGGCCATGAGCGTCGGTCAAGTCTCGGAAGCACTCTTTCATGTTGGCTAGTCCAGCACTTCCCAAAGACCCCCTACGCTAAACCTAAACCTACTACCTTAAATCTAGCTTAAAACTAAGGAGGATGCTACGTAAGTAGCGCACCGGCCCGGGAGAGCGTATCCACCCTCACCTCTTCTTCAAGCCACCAAAATTCGGTGAACTGCTTTACCGTATCGACCCTGTCCCGTTCCGCAATCGCAGTACTAAAACGGAGGAGCTCCTGAGCATTGGCGGCGGACCCGTCGTGGATGAGCCGCTTATCCCTCGCGCCGCGGTGGCTGTGGTACAATACCGGCACACCATCCTTTGTCTGGACTAACCCTTTCATGTCTACATGAAGAAATGCCTCAGGCGGAATAAAGCCAGACCGAAGCGTACTCTCGTGGTACATTAAATTGGGGTAGTAAGCCCCTGAGATCAGGTTATTATCACTGGCCATCGCCCTAGCAACGTGCCTCCGAATCACCTTAATAAGGAAATTGTCAATCCTATTCAGTCGAGCCCCATTGTATAAGGTCCTGTTGGGATAATATTTTATGTACTGAGATTCAGGAGTTCTAAACAACCCTAGACAGGCCCTGAGGCATTGCCTCTCAAACACCCGAATCTTTTCCATATAGGACGGCGCTATATTGAACCACATGGGACAGCCATAAGCGATGATAGGCCTTATAAGGGCCACGTAGCAAATGACCTTCACCCTGGAGTCAAGTTGACTGCTGCGAAACAGTCGCCTTGTCAGAGCGTAGGCCCTCTTAGCCCCGGCAAGACAAGCATCTATATGTTTGTCAAAATACAGATACTGGTCGAGCCGGATGCCGAGATACCTGACCACGTTTTTCACCACCAATGGTCGTCCCTGCTGTCCAATAATTGTTAATTTTCTCCAGTTGTTTCTGGTGTCCCTAGAGGCCCCAGCCAATGGAGTTCTGAACAGGATTGTTTCCGATTTTTGGAAATTGATTTTCAACTTCCAATCATCGCAATACCTCTTAATTTGCTCGAAGTCACGCTGCAGAAGGATGTTGATGACCTCGATTTTTGGTCCTGACCTGTACGCCACTAAATCGTCTGCGTACGCTATAGCGTGTCTGAGGGAACCCACCAGATCGCTTGTGTAAATATTAAACAGGACCGGAGAATTCACTGCTCCCTGTTGTAAGCCGTTTTTAATTTCGAAAACCCTGCTCGAAGTCACGTTGCCAGCTTTGACAACGAACTTCTTTCCCATAAGCATGTCATAAATCATATACAGCAAAGGTTTTTGAATGCCCATTCTGGTCAGCTTGTAAAAGAGCCCCTCCAACCATACGGTATCGAAGGCCTTCTCAAAGTCGACCAGACATGCACCCGTACATTGCTTCTTACTTTTATTCCACTGAATGTCGGAAACCAGTTTCGACGCGGCATGAATAGTGTCATGCCCCGCTCTAAAGCCAAACTGGTTGTCCGGAATAATCTTATTTTCTTCAACCCATCTTAAAAGAGATCTATTGACGACTTTCTCGAATACCTTGCTAATATTCGGAAGCAAACTGATTGACCGCAGATTAAAAGGGTTTGTCCTATCTTTATCCTTTTTCGGGATAGGGTGTACCACCGCTATTTTCCACTGCGCCGGATAATAAGCATTATTCAGCGCATTGTTAAATAGCGTGGCGAAGATATCGATCGCTTCTAGTGGCAGGTGTCTTAATACGACGTTTGGGACCCCGTCAACTCCCGCCGACTTTTTGTTTTTCAATGACTCAAAGATGCACCGGAGTTCATCTTTACTCACGAACAGATGAGAATTTACATCGGCGATTGTGCAATTTGCACGGTTGTCGTCATTGAACTCGGTGAAACCGTTGTTCTCGGATCGCCAATTTTGAATTTCGGTCCGCAGATAAAAGTGGTTAAGAAAGGCCCTTTCCTCGAGGTCGTGGTTACGGCGAACTGGGTTGTTCACCGTATACACAGTTTCAAAGAAAGCTCCCATCAAGTCCACTCTCTCCTGCGGGTCTTCGACCACATAAAAACCGTCGTTCGAGTCAGCACTTTCCGGACTTAGGCCAGCAGTCAGTAGTGTCTGTCTGTTCTCGTTCGTCTGAGGTATTCGGACACATGAAATGTCGTTATGATCTTTCCGCCTGAACAGTTTATTTATTTGTGGGAACATACTCGGACTACTGGATTTTATAGCCCGAATTTTATTGCCCCAATACAAACTTACAGATTTTCTGTAATTTTCTGTGATCAACTGTTTCAAGTTTTTGATCATCGACTTCAGTGTCCTTATCTCGGGATCGTTCCTGTCAGTAAACTGTCTGTGTAGCCGTTTAAGCCTCGAGAGCAGTCTACTTTTATGTCTGTACAGAGCATCGATTGTCGCGTTTCGATACTTCTCAGTTTGTTCTTCGTCGGTGGAATGTCCTACCCGAGGGATAGTCCGCTCCATTGTCTGTTTGATGACGACATTCATTTGCCCTAAATGAGTGTCGATCTCATCGTTCGTTAAGTTCCTGTTTGTCGGTGGGTCGATCTCGCATGAGCGTATGTCGCGCTTTAAAACTCTGGTGAAGCGCGACCACTGCGCTTTTCGGTAATCGAAAGAACGCACTTGGTCGTACTGCTCCAGCTGCGACTGCTCGTTCGGGATCCGTATTACGGCGGCAAGTCCGTAGTGATCACTATCGTACTCAACCGTTCGTAAACAGTTCCGCGTGCTGAGATCAGTGTTTGTTAGTTCCAGTCTTTCGTCAACTAGCGCTAAGTCCAAGAAAGAACCCTCTCTAGGGAAAGACGGGATATCCGTCGCGTACAATTCGAGTTTGTACTCAATCATATTATGACGCCACCAGTCGTGAAACTGGTTACCTCTAGGGTTCGGAATATCATTTCCCCATGCTGCATGTTTAGCATTGAGGTCTCCGCCCAAAAAGTAATAATTGTCTTCCGATTGAAGCTCTAAGCAATCGCCGCCGCTTTAACCGCTGCGCCAATGGGTGGTATTCGAAACGGCGTCCTAATTGCGGATTTGTGCTGGTTGTTTCCCGTTTAAATTTTCACCGGACGATAATATTTCTCCGGGAATCCGGGATAATTTTGTTTGGGCGGCCAACACTTCGTGTATGACCGCCAATTTGTGGGGATGAACTTGGAAATCCCTTTTTCTTCCTTTCCGGTGCTGAATTATATTCAGCTGCCCTATTTCTTTGTGACTTTGCCTTCTTATAGGACTTCTTCTGGATTTTGGTAAAACTTCACTATTCTTTTTTTTTTTTTTATGTTTCGTGCGGCAGTAAAACACACAGGTTCAAAAAAAACTGTTCCGACTTTTGCAAAATTCAAACGAATAATGACCGCTACGGGGATTATTCGACGGCAAAGCCAAACATTTTCCTTCCCCAGTATTGCTGTTCTCAAAGCTTTAAACTCGCAATTTCTTAACTGTTGGCCTATAGTTTAAAGCCGCTTCTCATTCTCTTTTTACCATCATTCTCTTAACTAGCGAACTTGTATTTTTGTGTCAGCCTGTGTTTTCCCCACACTACCCCGATTAACGAACGCAGTCGTCAGTGGCTAGGAAGTGTAAAAACGGTCGGTCATGTGGTGTAATTTTGACAGACGAGCAGCAGAAATAATTACCAAAACAAATCCGTACAATTTGTTGTTCGCAAATTATTTTTATTGTTTTGTCACAAGGTTTAAAATCTTTAAACATTCAATAATAGGTATTCATTTAAATCCGTGGTTGATTTGTAAATGCGTCAATATTTTTGCTCGGACACATTTAGTTTTGCAACACAGGGCTTTTGCTTTTGTTCGATACAATTTATCGAAAAATTGCAAAAGTACGAACCCACGCGTTTCTAAGTGTTTCCTTATGATTTTAATTCGAGTTGAATTGAACAGTGCAACACAAATAAATGTTGTTTCTTACGTGGGTCGCGAACCCCGATCAAAAGCCGGGCAAATACCATCAGATAAGTGAATTGTTTTTAATGTTTTTTTGACGTGATTCTTTGTGGTGTTTTGTGTTTCTTTTAGGTTAGTTATTGCCGGATGTCTTTGGCGTGAAATATCCCTATGGGTTTGCCACTTCGCGTTTCAAGATGGTACATGCAGTTCCCTATCACTTCTCGCACCCTGGATTTAAGAAACTTCGGCATCAACTTGGAGTTCTGTCCTTGCGCAAATTTGCTCTGCGCGAAGTTTCGGTGAAAAACTTCCTGGCCCACTCTAAAGGATACTGGACGAGACCGTGAGTTGTATGTGTTTTTAGATTTTTCATGTGCCTTCAGCAACCTTTCAGAAATTCCTTGTCGAATCATTATTGTTTTCGTCTCGTTAGGTATGGCCAACATCTCAGGATCTGCCAGGGCCTTTAAGCTGCGGAGTACATTATAAGCTGACGCATGGGTAATCATGTTTTGCCCAAAAAGAGCATAGTATGGCTGACATCCAATGGCTTCGTGTGTGTCGGAACGCAATGCACATGCTATGCTCGACAAGTGGGAATCCCAGTCATTTTGTTGTTCAGCTATAAGTACTCGCAGCTTGTTCAAGACACTTCGGTTGACCCTTTCTGAGATATTGGCTTGCGGTGAATAGAGGGCGGTCCGCACATGCCTAACTCCATAATCCGACAGGAACTTCTGAAATTCATTCGAAATGAATTGTTTTCCGTTGTCGGAGTGAATAACCTCAGGTGTGCCGAAGGCATGAAAAACATCGCACTCCAGGTATTGCACTATCCGTGCAGAAGTAGCTTTGGGTAGGGCTTTTAAAAACATAAATTTCGTAAAGTGATCCACAGCTATAAATATGGACACATTACCTCGCTTCGTTCGCGGATATGGTCCTAAGAGGTCGATGTAGAGGCGTTGCATCGGTCTTTCGGACACAATCTGCTTGGTGATTGGTGGACGAAGAATCGTATTTGGTGCCTTGACGGACTTACACATCTCGCAGTGACTCACATATTGTTTTATGTCATTTACCATTCTGGGCCAATAATATTTTTCGCGAATGCGGCTGTAAGTTTTGGCGAAGCCGCTATGACAACAGAGTTTGGTATTGTGAGCCATTTCTACTGCAATCTGTGTGAGTTCTTCTGGCAACCAAAGACGCCATAACGAATCCTCGTTACCAACCTCACCAGTCCTGAACCTAACTCTTTTGTATATATATTTTCCCGATACAACTAGGTCAGGAAGAGCAGATTGGTTCTTGATGATGTCCTCTCTCAACTTGGCATATTCCTCCGAGTCAAACTGCTCCGAAGCCAAATCAACATCTACACCTATCGACGTTGCTGAAATCTCTTCCATGTCACCTCGTGATAAAGCATCAGGTACCACGTTGAGAGATCCCTTCCGATGTTCAATAACAAAATCGAATCGTTGGAGCTCTAAACTCCACCTCGCAAGTCTTCCGCTTAACTCTTTTTGCGACATCAGCCACTTTAGACTAGAGTGATCTGTTATTATTCGGAAAGGCAATCCCTCAACATAGGCTCTGAACCTTCGCACACTCAGGACAGCGGCAAGACATTCCAGCTCCGTGACGGTGTAGTTCTTTTGTGCCTTGTTGAGCTTTTTGGACATAAAAGCTATCGGAGTTTCGTGTTGACTCTCATCAAGTTGGAAGAGGACACCTCCTACGCCCTCTGAGGACGCATCGCACTGGATAGTAAATTGCTTACTAAAGTTTGGCTGTGTAAGAACAGGAGCCGAGGTAAGTGCCAATTTTAATTTTTCGAATGCTTCTAAAGCTTCAGGTGTAATTTCAAAACCTTTTTTCTTCTTTAGACAGTCAGATAAAGGAGCAGCTAGATCGGAATAGTTCTTGATAAATCGCCTATACCACCCGGTTAAGCCTAAAAATCTCCGAACTTGCCTCGGTGTCTTGGGAACGGGAAACTCTACCATTGCCTCGATTTTGTCAGGATTTGTCTTCAAGTTACCCTGACCAACAATGTATCCAAGATACTTAATTTCCCGCATGCAGAACTTGCTTTTGTCGAGATTAATGGTGAGATTTGCCCTACGTAAGCAGCCAGCCACCTCGTTCAGTACGCGGATGTGGGAGTCGAAGTCCGCTGTACATATCAACAGGTCATCTAAGTATACAAACACATGTTCTCGTAGACGTGAAGGGATTACACGGTCCATCAGTCGGCACATCCTCTGTGCGGCGTTGCATAGCCCGAAAGGCATAACCGTAAATTGGTAGAGTGACCGACCGGGTACCGCAAATGCAGTTTTGCTTCTGGACTCTTTATCTAGCGGAATTTGCCAGAAAGCATCTTTGAGGTCAAGCCCCGTAATGAAAAATGTGTCTTGCAGTCTACTTAGAAGACCGTCGATATGTGGCAGCGGATACGCGTCCTTGACGGTCACAGCGTTCACTTTTCGAAAGTCCAAACACAACCGGACTTTACCAGGCTTCCTGACGAGCACCGTAGGGGAACACCAAGGAGAATTACTCTCTTCGATCACGCCAAGCTCTAACATGCGGTCCAACTCCTTGAAGACTTCTTCCTGGCGAACCGGAGACAATGGATAGTGCCGAGATTTGAGGGGCACTGCGTTGCCAACATCAATACTGTGAGTTTCGAGACTCGTTCTACCAAGACCTACCTCAACAAAGTTCGGAAAAAGCTTTTTGGTGGCATTTAAGCGAAGGTTTTGCTCGGGGGTAAGTCTTATCAAATCAGCTGCTTCTTTAAAACTAACACTTTCTTCACTTAGCATGACATCGGTCTGGATTTCGTTGATTTGTGGGCCTAAATGGAACTCTCTCCAGAAATTCATTCCCAGGTAAACCTTCTGAGTTAAGTTGGGAATTAAGTAGAACAAAATGGGCTTGGTTACGCCCTTCAGCGTAGTTTGAAGTTCACAGAACCCCACAATATCATGCGCTGTACCGTCAGCAGTTCGCACATGGTTCTTGTAAGGCTTCACTACAATCCCATTTCGTTCCACTAAATCCCAACACCCACTACCTAGCACAGAGATGGATGCTCCGCTGTCGAGTAAGCCAAAAACTTGTTCACCCGCCAGCTGAACGTTGGCATACATCCGACCATCTGTGTCTGAAGAAATGATAGTCTCCACAATCATTTTACGAATTTTTTGGCGGTTCCGGAACCGATGTCTGCATTTCTGAATGTGTCTGCTTGCTGAACTACTATCAGTTCCCATTATCTGAGAACGAACCTTATAGTAGTTCAGTTTTCTTTCGTGCAGGGACTTCAGAGCGAAAGTGTTAATAGGGTGACTGTCTAAATTTGAATCTTTATCCACTTTACGTTTTAAAATTTGTATTGGAGCATTTTTTGAAGAGGGCTCCGTACTCTTGTTCAGCATATCGGGACTTAACTGGATGTGCCGGGGTTGTTCTCCCAGGAACGACTCTCCCCGCTTCCCCTTTCGTTCCTGCGATAGTTTCCCGAATGCTCCGTACATTCCGGAGTTGCCACACCCTTTTTACCACACAGAAAACAAAACAGATTTCGGACGTGAGACGGACATTGGTAGAAAGTGTGACCAGATTGATCACAGTTCCAACAGCTAAGGGCAGAAAAGCTCACTCTTCTACTGCCAGATGTTATAGCAGCGACTTCTTCTAAGTTCGGATCAGCCGTTTCTGTCTCTTCTTCTACCCTGATCTCATGAACAACTCTTTGAGAAGAAGATCGCTTTACAAGGAATCGCTCGGTTTCTCTAGCTTTATTTCGAAGCTGCTCTAAGCTTTTGATATCAGCCGCTAGAAGCACTTCGCCTATTTTGTCTTTTGCGTTGCTTCTTATGACATCAATCAGCTTTTTGGTATCGAAGGGATCGTTGAGGCGATCGTTGAGATCTATTATCGAACCATAAAAGTCATCGAACGATTCCTTGTATTGTTGCTTTCTCGTGAGCAGCTTCATGAAGATGTCCACGTCACTCTCTGGACGACCAAACTCTTTCTTCATTGCAGTCTTAACGTCTGCAAAACTCGCCGTCGGGTTTTTGCGCAGAAACGCCCAAAACCACTTATTCGCTTTTCCAAACAGAAGCGTATGGAAGTTTGCGGTTATTTGTTCGTCGCTGTATGACGACGAAGCCTGCAGACGGTTGACTTTGAACAGAAAGTCGGAGATGTTTTCTGTCCCGTCGAATTTTACGTTCCATCTATCCAACCTACACATTTCAGACGAGCTGATATTAGAACCGCCTTGCGCATTGGAAGCAGTTCGTGAAAGAGAATGTCTTGGATTTGGGACGGGAGGTGTAACTCTTGTTGATGGTAATACCTGTGGTGGAAATTGTTGTGGGATGTCACCATCAAATGAATTATTTTGGGCAGTTGCCGGATTGGAGATGTTGTCCATCCTGTCTAATACCCTATTCATAAACAGGTCCATCTGTTGGAAAAATCGCATCTGGTTTAAATTCAGATTGCGTTCAATTCTGTCCGCTAAATCAATGTTTATGGAATTTGCAGCATTAGAAGAACCTGCAACAGGTTGCTCGTTATTATTTCGCTCTTGCGACATGTTTGGAGATGAGTCTTCCGAAAAAGTTATGGAATTATCGAATGTTAATCGGCTGATATTCCTATAATAACGCTTTTGAAATCTATCGAACTCAGATTCCGTATCTGCTGTAAAATCGTCGTTAATCTGTGGACCGTTTAGACGACTATGGTTGCTCATATTAGCGTACGATGCAGATAAGGACAACCGATTACGTTCAAGCACGACACTTTTTCACGAAACACAATTCAGAAAACACGGGTAACAAAGAGAAATTAAAAGGAATGATGATAAAGAAGACTGGACTTAAAATCCAATCAAGAGTGTTTAAAATTCAACACAATAAAACCAAACAGAACCCAGATAAAACAAAGCTCAATATAATATATAAAAAAAACGAAAGGAATAAATAAAAAGTATGAAATAATAAAAAAAATTTGATAAATGATGTACCCAAAATGTTTGATAAAACGCTGTAAATTTGAATAAAACAATGAAAATTCATAAACTGGTTGAGGATGAGGACCACGGCCGAGAAAGGACACTGCTGGAGAAAAGAGAAGATGCCGTAGTTCTGAGAGCCAATTAAAAACAAGGAAAAATTGAAATAAGCTATTTTTACACGGTAAAATCTTGAAGTTACTCTACTGAATTTACTTTAATTATCATTTTTATGGTTTCAGGACACAGCACTCAAATTGCATGACCGCAGTGGCTCAAAAACAACATAAAAACGACCAATAATTTGCTTCGAGGATAACACAGAGGACAATTTCTTTATATCCACTGGTCTCTCTATACAAAAACAATTTGTCATGAATGTATTTGCATGTGCCCGGGCATGTGTGAACCTGCTTTACAGATTCCCACATGACTCAGGCACTTTAGAACACATTATTGTTTTGTGGTTTGGTACCATCTTCCTCATCGCAACGCGATACCGAGTCTACGTCACTCAATCATCGGGACTTATGAGGAAAGATGATTCCAAACCTACAAAAAAAATTTAAAACTCAAAAAAAAATCAAACAAAAATTGAAAGGCTCAAAAAAAAACAGCCACGCTATCTTTCAAGCGGGCCACACGTTGTGGATGCCACTTAAAAACCGAGGCATCGGTTACAACGCTACACGTTGGGCGCCATTTTGTAACGTGCTGCTTGCCTTGTCTAGGGTCCTTGCTGGCATGCTTGCACCCGCTCTCTAAGCTCGCCGGAGGGCGTGGGAGCTTGACCCTGGCACGTCACAAAAACCATCTCATGCCAGTCTTAAGCGCCGAGGTGATGTTGACGCTGCGAGAAATTGTTTCTTTACCCACCCTACCTTGGCTGTCGTACTCGCCTTAACAGCCCCTTAATTGGCATCTTCTCCTTCCTTTATTCCAGCGACATCCTTCCCTTTCCAAACCTCCTCATCCTCTCAACCCTTCTTAATTAGAACACATGTTTATATTATAAGCATTCAATAAAAATTAGCTTTATTCATTGCAATGGTACTTATAATTTACTTTAAATTATTATATTGTAATTAAACTATTGCAATTCATTCAAAAAAAAAGAAAAGTATTCTAAATCTATACTTCTTCTCTTTAAACAACTCCCCCTCCCACTTAATCCCTGTACCACTTTATCAATAGTCCCCTACCCACTTTTTCGTTTACGTATAAATACACAATATAATAAAATGGTCTAATCAGACTCACCGATACTGTTCAGCAACTGGCGATGATATGGCCACAGCATCCAGGTTGCGTTGATACCCTGCTTTCTTTCTTGTACCTGTATCACTTTAGAACGTTTAATTATTATATTATCTATATTCTACGAAACTACTTTATTTTTGGTACCCCGCACTTTACTTATAAACTATAAATTGAAATTACTTTTCTTTCTTATTTTTCGCTTAACAATTTACAGATAATATTTTAAATTTACAGAATTAGCAAGCAAGTTTTTAAAGCAAATTTCAGCAAAAAAAATGAATCGAAAAAAGGTACACAAAAAAATTTCAGCAAATGAAACAAAAATCAAAAAAAAGTAGTGGTGTTGTGCGGGATTCGAACCGGAGTTCGCCGTTGCAAGCGGTGCTTTCGCCGCCGCTTTAACCGCTGCGCCAATGGGTGGTATTCGAAACGGCGTCCTAATTGCGGATTTGTGCTGGTTGTTTCCCGTTTAAATTTTCACCGGACGATAATATTTCTCCGGGAATCCGGGATAATTTTGTTTGGGCGGCCAACACTTCGTGTATGACCGCCAATTTGTGGGGATGAACTTGGAAATCCCTTTTTCTTCCTTTCCGGTGCTGAATTATATTCAGCTGCCCTATTTCTTTGTGACTTTGCCTTCTTATAGGACTTCTTCTGGATTTTGGTAAAACTTCACTATTCTTTTTTTTTTTTTTATGTTTCGTGCGGCAGTAAAACACACAGGTTCAAAAAAAACTGTTCCGACTTTTGCAAAATTCAAACGAATAATGACCGCTACGGGGATTATTCGACGGCAAAGCCAAACATTTTCCTTCCCCAGTATTGCTGTTCTCAAAGCTTTAAACTCGCAATTTCTTAACTGTTGGCCTATAGTTTAAAGCCGCTTCTCATTCTCTTTTTACCATCATTCTCTTAACTAGCGAACTTGTATTTTTGTGTCAGCCTGTGTTTTCCCCACACTACCCCGATTAACGAACGCAGTCGTCAGTGGCTAGGAAGTGTAAAAACGGTCGGTCATGTGGTGTAATTTTGACAGACGAGCAGCAGAAATAATTACCAAAACAAATCCGTACAATTTGTTGTTCGCAAATTATTTTTATTGTTTTGTCACAAGGTTTAAAATCTTTAAACATTCAATAATAGGTATTCATTTAAATCCGTGGTTGATTTGTAAATGCGTCAATATTTTTGCTCGGACACATTTAGTTTTGCAACAGTCCCTTGCCATTCCGCACAATAGAACAATGTTACTTCTAATTGCCTTCTGATAGTACCTACTAGTGTATTTGTAAGATTATCCTGCATAGCATATGCATATAAATGACCATAAGTAAAAGACCAGATTTGTTTGCAAATGTGTAAAAAAAAATTGGTGTTGGTTATGAGACTACATAAACTGAACATGACCATTATTATGACTGAAATGTTCATATTTGTTTTGCTCGTATTTAAGGCACCTGTTTAATATTGGCATGTGTAGTAAGTTTTGGTCCACTTCTAATATGTCTCATAGCCGAACATAAATCAGTCAGCCCTCAGTCTTATTAACTAGATTCTAGAATCTACCTGACTGAGTAATTCCTAAGTTCATATTTCGTATATACATATTTGTGGCTGCCACATTTATGGTCAGTGTACTCTACTACTGAGCGAGGGATCTTGCAATTTAAATCTTATGGTTAAAGTTTGTTCCTCTGCGCAACCTTTCGCAAAAGTCCGGAAATCTGAGCGGGATAATAATCATATTTAGTGCCCAGGCTTAAAAAAGCGAAATTTTCCATATAAAATTACCGATTGTGACCTTCAAAATATTTAGTGTGAAGGTTAAAAATGATGCACACATGCACAGGCATGCATAAACCAAATGCAGAATATAATTTAAAGTACCTACCAAATTTTTATTAAATAATTTCACTTTTTTATTTTATTAGGGTGCTGATGTGAACTTTAATCAACATGGTGCAAACTACACGCCGCTGCATTTCGCAGCACTTTCAGGAAATAAGGATATATGCATATTGCTCTTACAAGCAGGAATAAATCCAGGCGCATTAAACTCGGTATCGAGAACGGCGTCTCAAATGGCTGCATTTGTTGGCAACCATACATGCGTTGAAGCGATAAATAACTATGTGCCAAAATCACAGCTCGAGCCATTTACGAAATTGCAGGGTAAACAAGTGGAACCATATTTACCTGCAAATTTGTTGGACAACTTTCATAAGTTTGTTATTGAAGTAAATCTACATCCAGTTCACATTGCGCTGAATCTACAAAGGTATGGAAATCTAATAAAACATTTACCGAAACTAAAAAGGGTATTTGAGTTGATGACGGAAAAAGAAATGCATAAAAAGTGTGACATAAACGAGTTAATGGCTTTTAAATATCACTATTTGAAGTGGATAGTGTCTGAAATTATGCGCTGTGAAGAGCAATGGCAGCAGAGAAAAGAAAAGGTCAATGATTCGGATGGAAAACATGACTTTAT
The DNA here is from genome assembly GCA_946477585.1 of Cheilosia urbana. Classification (NCBI taxonomy): domain Eukaryota; kingdom Metazoa; phylum Arthropoda; class Insecta; order Diptera; family Syrphidae; genus Cheilosia; species Cheilosia urbana. The sequence continues at coordinate 27,405,491 of OX297855.1, forward strand.
CGAACTATTCGCAAAACGTGTATTGAAAGAAAACAAATCTGGACAGTTGGACTACATAGAATTTACAATCAGAGACTGCGTACGGGAGTTTCCATTCCGAGAATGTACAATATTCCGTCAAGTGGTTTCGCAACTCGCCAACAAGGACTCGCCGCCAGCTTTGTTCGTATTGAGGAATGCAATCAATGGACAGCGGGGATTCATAGTAAGTGAAGTTGTTCGGTTTGTTTTCGTTTAAAAAATGTACACAACATTACAAGTAATGTCGTCTGTTGGAAAGCGTTCCTAACTAATTCAAAGAGCAAATGTTTACCTATATGTAATATTAAAATTAAGCTTTTTCGATGCAAAATGACGCACACAATGTAGGCTCATATGCAGTGCATTCCAGCTCCCTTCAGTTTCTCCATTCAGTATGTTACTGACCTCGCCTCCCACCAAAAATAGGGTTTCAAACACATTTCTGAGAATTTGTCCGTCACACAAATCATCGAAGCATGTGGTTAAGTTTGTTATACAATCAATGTGAGCTCATTTGTCTCCATCAAACGGGCCAATTTTACGTATGATGCGATGGGTTTTTACTCAAACCTTACTGTTCCCAACTTCCTTAAATTTGATCTCCTTCACCACCCTTAGCTCAAAGCTATAGATATACTCCTAGACTTATTTTTTTGATTGATATTGTTCGGAATAAGCTTACTGATCAGTGGTTTGCGAATGAAAATAATAAAACTATTTCTTTGTATTTTTAAAACTTCTTCAGGGACATGCCATACCTAAGAATCAAGTTTCTTTAACACTTAAGATATTGAAACGTTAATAAATGAGATGATGTCCGATTTATACCTACTATCAACTGCAACATTTTAATTAATATGTGTCTGTAAAGTTATGGTCTTGTTTTTATTTATTAGGATGAAGTATCATGTTGCAGTACATGTGGAGAAGAAAAACCCGATAAAAAGTGTTCAAAATGTAAAGCTGTACAATACTGTGACAGAGAATGTCAGCGACTTCATTGGTTTATGCATAAAAAAACATGCGCACGGCCAACTTCTGCAGTTGGGACATCGAATCAGATAACATCCGCAATGGAAGACAAGAAAGAAATAGATGACAATGAAATTCGAGAATCACTTCAAAATATGGTTGTTAGTTAAATTGAAATAATCATTAAAGTAAAAACAAGATGCAGAAGACTTCACTCACATATTTTAAATTTGTTGTTTGTATTTTGTGTGCTGTACTCTTTTGATTAATTATGACAACAAAAGACTTTCGATTTTATGTATATACAATATTTTCACATGAGTCAATAAAGTCAAATAGCTTATATATTTTCTAGTTTTTCTTTTCATCGATAGCACAACGGATATGTGTTATGATTTAAAAACGTCAATGGTCTCAAGTGCTGATGCCATTTTGAAGGTGATTTATTATAAGGCCTAGGTAGACAATGTCACTAACTGCTTCGAAATTATACTATGTAATCATCCGGATGTTATGTCAGAGTCGCCGATGTTGATGACTACCGGTGGCAGGATAGACTTCGTTTTGAGCTTGTTTACAAAAAATCCAATCTTCACTGTTCCAAAGAGGTCGAAAAACAATATTACCGGAACTTTGATGTCAAAAAATGATGATGCGTTGTGATTTGAGAAAATCACAAATTGGCGGGCATCACCAGATGGCACTTTGTCAGACCACAGATACATCGAATTTCAAATCTTCTGTGAAGTTTCGCCTTTGCTAGAGAGGAGAAATCCGAGAAAAACAAACTGGGCACGGTTTGGGGAGGAGCTGAGCAACTCTGTTAAGGCTCCACTCAAACTAAGATCGATACAGGGGGTAGAGAGGTCTGCTCAGGATCTGAGTAGCACCCTTATCCGTTGCTTTGAACTAGCGTGTCCAGTTACAAAAAAACTCCTGTAGGAAACCGGTACCTTGGTGGGATACCGAATTGCAGTGTATTTGCAGAGAAACCAGGAAGCTCCTATATTGGTCTTTAAAAACCAACTTAGAAGAAGACTGGAATCTATATCGATCGAAACAAGAAGAATTTAAGAGACTAATTCGTAAATCGAAAAATGACTTATAGGAAATTTTGTGACGAGTCGAATCACTAAGTGCGACCAGTAGGCTTGTTAAAGTCCTCAAAAAGGACAGGCCAAGTAAACTGGAATCGCTCCAAAAATCTGATGGTACCTACACTGAGACAAAGGCGGAGACGTTTAGTCTCCTGCTGGAGACTCACTTCCCGGGAAATAAGGTTACTACATGCTCTTCCGGTAACGGTGGCCACTCCTGAACTATCAAACACCACGCGGCGTAGCTGGTATGTTGCATCGAGAGTAGTGACGGATGAAGCAATCAAATATGCAATTGCTTCGTTTGAGGGTTTCAAGTCACCTGGTCCGGATGGAATCTTTCCGGCTGTATCTCGCTGAAAATAATTTTCACTGCTAGCTTGGCCTTGGCCCACATATCTTCTCCTTGGCGTATGGTTAAAGTCGTGGGCTCGGTATAGTGTAATATCTGTAAAGGATATCACCATCTTTACCGACAGTCAAGCCGCGATTAAATCCCTGGATTCTGTCGTCTTCAATTCAACAACTGCCCTCAATTGCCGACTATCTCTGAACGAGATGGCGAAACAATTCAAAATTCACCTTATATGGGTGCCGGGCAATAGAGACATTCCAGGTAATTGCATCGCCGATGAGCTCGCCAGACAAGGCACTACTATGTCGACTCTACCAGAAAAGAAAAGTCTCTACATTCCTCTTGCTACTGCAAGCTCCTAATTAAACAAAACGCACTAAGCGCTACTAATCGCAGGTGGTCTAGCTGCTTAACGTGCCACACCTCGAAACAGATCTGGCCTCAGCTGGATTCCAAGCGCTCAAAAAGTCTCACTACACTGAAAAGACCCATAATAAGCACTCTAGTAGGTGTCATCACGGGACACTGCATCATAGGGAGACATGCTCTCAGATTAGGCCTCCCTTCAAATGATTTCTGCAGAAGCTGTATGGACGAGGAGGAGGAGGAGACTAGTCTTCACCTTCTCTGTACGTGTCCAGCACTGTCACTCCGTAGAAAAGTATACCTCGGAGAATATTTCTTCGACAATCTCAGCGAACTTGCAAACATAGGTATCAACGGCCTCCATCGCTTCATTCTTAGCTCCGGCTGGTTCAACGGGTAGATAAGGAGTCGAAATCGATCCTGTGGTAACACAATGGGCCTAAGTGGCGGCCTGCCACTCTAACCTAACCTAACCTAACCATGGTTAAAGTCGTGTTCATACCAAAAATAGGTAAGACCGGCGACACACTCTCCATAAGTTTCAGACCCATAAGTCTGTCCTCCTTCCTGCTGAAAAGCTTGGCGAGACTGGTTGAGCTGCACGTGCGCAATGTCGCTCTTCGATCGCATCCTCTTTCAGTGATGCAACATGCCTAACAGCGCGGAAAATCCTGTGAAACTGCGCTTCAAAACCTTGTTGGTAGGATTGAAAGTGCTCTTGATCGGAAGGAGTACGCGTTGGACATTTTCATCGACATTGAGGGTGCTTTTGATAATGCGACTTTTGATAGTATGTACAATGTAGCCAGACATCATGGTATATGTAGATGAAACATTGGTGTTGTGGATTAAAGCAATGCCAATGTACAGACAGGACGTTGATTGCCGAGGCGGATTGTGGCAATTGCGTCGTGACAGGGGTAAACAGGGGCTGTCCTCAAGGCGGTTTTCTGTCTCTCCTTTTATGGTGTATGGTAGATGACTCTCTGCTAACGCTTCTCACTCTTCCTGGAACCTATACTCAAGCATACGCGGATGATGTTGCGGTTCTGTCTATCGGTTCTGACCTAGGGACTGTCTGCTCTCAGGCTCAGAGATCCTTGGGCTTGATCGATGGCTGGTGCATAAGAAATGGGCTCTCAGTGAATCCTCTTAAAACGACTCTTCACGAGAAGGAGGAAGATCACTGGTCTGACTCAGCTTGTGTAAAAAGGTGTCACTACTCCGATCTCCAATGAATTCAAATATCTGGGAGTAATCCTCGATAGAAAGCTTCTTTGGTCCAAGTATGTTGAATCGAAAACCGATAAAGCGCTGTCAACTTTCTGGCGCTTTTGGCAAGACATGAGGCTTATCTCCTAAAAGGGTCCTTTTGATCTATACGGCAATGGGAAGACCACTTCTCTCATACGCATCGGTTGTATGGTGGAACAGGCTTTCACGGAAACGTGTTACTGCCACTTTTGCCAAACTTCAAAGAAAGGTTTGTCTCGGCTGCATAGGGGCCTTCTCCAGCACGCCGGGCTCCCCTCTAGACGCTATGATGAACCTGACGAGCTTGTTAGGCTGGATTCAGAGGATGAATTCTTAGGACCTGAACCTGCGTTGGGTCTGCCTACATCAGTCGTTAAGTCATCCATTGATACTTGGGTTTCTCGCGAACACGAGTGTCGGTGGCGTGGCTGTGCTGGGTGTGGACAGACCAAACGACTGCGTCCGGACATCTGCAAAAGGTCGGCGGCTTTCCTTTTGTCTCTCAGGAGAAGCGACTGTAGACTGCTTGTGGGCGTCTTTTCGGGCCACCAAGCTTTTGCCAAACACTTACATAAATGATTTGGGCTTAAGCGTCTCCACCAACTGTCCTGCCTGTGGAGAGGATGACAATACAGCGGAGCACTTCCTCTGTAGCTGTCCTGCCTTTGCTCGCATCAGGTAGCGGATCTTTGGGGCTGACGTGGTGAGTGCCGAACATCTAAGCTTATCATCACTGAAGCTCCTTCTCATCTTTCTTCGAAAGACGGGAAAACTAAGTACATAAATGTAAGGTGTCTGTTTGGCAGTACAATGGACCAGTAGTTGTGTCTGAGTGTTCCATCGGATAGTAACAACCTCCGACAAAAAAAAAAAAAAAAAAAAAAAAAAAAACAGCTCATTACAAAACTCTTGATTTTCGCCAGATGAATTGATTGAGCTTCCCTTTTCCCCGATCATGTTCTTATTCGACAGAACTATTTTATGAAAACCCCGTAAGATCACTGAGTTAACAGATACTGAATGTATAGATATGTTTATACAACAGAGATAATATTTACTTTTAGTGATCACAATAAACGAAATTTTATGGCTCATAAAAACAGTAGCAAAACGTACTACAAATATGAGTTAGCCTTTTATTCTGTATCTCGCATTAAGAGATAAGCTTGGTTCTGTGTTTTCCTTTCGAACTGCATTTGTTGTACAAATATTTTAAATAATGCACGCCCGGTTGATATATTACGCCATATAAATCAGAGAATATGCAGCATTAGTCGAAATGTTTTTAAACATACTAAATATGCCACTTTCGCTTTTACAAATACAGTAGGCAACTAGAGTCATATACGAGTATTTAACCCTGCATTAACATTTAACAGACCTAGAAAACAGTAAATAAATCTAAAGATATATTGTGGGTAGACTTAGGCATCTTAATTTTATATCAGTGACCAACGCTAGACAAGAATACTCTTGTTGGTGCAAAGTTAGTATAGTAAATTCAATGCGGTTTGGAATCAGAAAACACGTATTCAAATGTTGGGAGTTCTTTAATCGTTAGTCAATCCTTAACCCCTTCGTTTTTTTCTTTTTTTTACAGCGTTTTTGGAGCTGAGGTCTTGACAATGACAGTTAGCTGATTAGAAACATACACGGCGTCGGTGACATTTCATTTACCCCTATCGACATATCCGTTCGGAACGGAGAAATTCTTTTCGAGATATCTCTTCCGATACAACTTTCGGGAAAATTCTCCGATGACATAAATAGCTTACCTTGTCGCATTGCGTGGAACCGCATTATACCACTTAATTTTGACAGTTACAATACAAGGCACATTTTTTTCGAAAATCTCCGACAACTAATTGCTGATGTTTTAATGTGAAATGAACGCGTTTGTATGCTTCATTTATATTGTTCCGAAACAGATGGGTAAAAAGTAAAGCATATGGATTCGAGAGATATTCGAATCAGACCACCATTGCCGGGTCTCTTTTCGTCTCTCAAACCCAGGCTAAGCTTCTCACAACCATTCGTTTTGTGTGAGTTTTTCAAGTTTGAAACGAATGAAAGGGATCTACAATTTTATGCCGACTCCAAATGGCCAATTGCGAAGCTATTTCAAGACAATTATACTCTCGGATGTTTTTAAGACGTTCAAGAGAGGTGGCGCAGTGGAAAAAACCCTAAGTTGGAATTTGAGTTTCTGCGGGATTCGAACCTCGACCCCTCGCTTAGCAGTCCAACACATTAACCACTAAGCCACTGCGCCTACGAAACGGATGGGTACTTCGAATGCAATTTGAGTTCCGATCAGATTTGACTTTCATATCGGAATTTAAATGTTGCCTTAAAATATAATCCTTAATTTTGGCGTCAAGCCACGATTGTCTTACCCTACTTTCCCCTGGTATGCGGAATGTCACATTATCTCCTCATTGATACATCTTCATGCTATGTGATCCAACTGTCTTTTAAAGTGGCAACATAATAGACATATTTGCCTGAGTGCACCTCATCGAGGGCCACCTTAAAACAACAAATCAACAAAATCTGAACCAACATATTAAATCCTACACGAATAATAATTAAATAAAATTATTATAAACATCGAATAATTAAAATAGCTTATTTTAAACGGCATTTTATTTTACCAATGGTAAAACTGCCTCATTTATGGAATTTTTGTGTGCTTATCAGGCGAATGCCCTGGGTCCAATAAACCCCCATATAAATGAAACCACTGTGTGACGCGGTGCACGAAACGTGTGTATTTTCCTTCCTCAGACACTTATCGAAACTGAGTAGGATATTGTGTAAAGGCGGCCACTTTATGTCTCTTGACTGATTGCTCGTGCTCTTATCACTTAAATTACTTAACAAAGAATGGAGACCACACATTTTTGGACGCTCCATTCGAAATGTGTAGCTGATATTTTCAAATTCAATGTCTCATTTATAAAGTGGTTTATACTTATACATAATGTACATGCAAAGAAAGAAAATTTAAAAAATGGTGGGTCGCATTAATTTGAGACATAGGTACCGGTGGCACGATTTGTATCCACACAATGAATTTGATTTTAATAAATTTGCTTAGTGTGTGATAAGATTAGAGTTCCAATCATGATCTTTGGTAAAATATAGCAAAGAGTGTCTTGCTTCTGTGTGCTCACAGTGGCTCACAATGAATTTATTTCAAAATTCATAGTACTCGTACATGGATTTGGTGGACTCACGGGGTCGCATTTAATTTTGTAGATGTGCGACACATACTTGTTAGGTTGCTAAAGTTTAGGGACAAAATTCGTTAATTAAATGCAGACAGCAATTGGCGACAGGATAAAACTATTTATACTTATAAAACTCACAGCTGTTTCTCCATATTTGATCAGTGGTTTCGAGTCCTACTGTGAACAATAGCCTCTGTTTATTAGACCCCTATTTATTTATTTATTCATTGCGCCTCACCAATAAACATTTTTAGTTTCCACTCTAAATTTTAGCAGTTCACAGTGGTTATATTTTCCATACAAATTTCGCAATTGTGAAAATTTAAAGTCGAGACCAACATTTGTTGTTGGTACGGCGCATTGGATTTTAACCCAAAGATATAGATATAGATATTTTTATTACGTTCAATATTACATTTGCTTGTTGCCGCAACAATTTACAATCACAGAGATATGATACTAATAATCTTACTACTGAACAATTAGTTTAATTAGAATATTGAAACATAAATTTTTGAAAAATAAACATTTTGTTTTGAGGAAACAACGTAAAAAAACCTCAAATTCACAAAGAAAAAAAAAAAAAAATATTTAAGGCTATATATAAAAAAGATTAAAAACTTAACAGAAATAGATTAACGAATCAAAAGGCAATTGATATTAAATAAATTAAGAGATAAATAAATTAACGAATAATTAAATTAACAGATAAATAAATTAGCAAATAATTGAATTAACAAATAAATAAATTAACAAATAAATAAATTAACAAATAAATAAATTAACAAATAAATAATTAACAAATAAATAAGTAAACAAATAAATAAACTAACAAATAAATAAATTAATACCTAGATAAATAAATTAACAAAAAACATATATTAGCAGATAAATAAATCAACATTTGAATACATTAATAAATAAATAAATTTACAGATAAATAAATATTCAATAAATAAACGAAGAAATAAACAGATAAGTGAATTATTTATTAAAGACACATAATCAAAAAAATAAACAACGTTGAATTAGTTAAGCCTATGGTATACCGCATTTAGTTCGTTTATCAGATGATTATCCGGAAGATCACATCTGATTTTGAATGTATGGGTGAGTTTTCGTATTTTGTCGAAGATCAGTTCAACATTTGCCCTAATATGTAGGTCTGCAGTGGAATGATGCCAGGACAAATTAAGCATCATTTTAAGCAATTTATTTTGCGAAATTTGCAATTTTTTGATGTGACATTCAGCACAACTACCCCAGACTTGACAACCATATAGAAGCATAGATTGGAAGACAACTTTATAAATAATGATTTTGTTTTCTTCCGATAATAGTGACTTTCTGTTAATGAAGGGATATAGGATTTTAGTAGCAATATTTGCTTTCTTTAATGTTTTCGTAATGTGTTCGTTAAATGTTAGTTTAGGGTCAAGATGTATGCCAAGATATTTTACAGAGGGTTCCCACGATATTTGACGTCCATTAACCGTTAGCCGACTGGAGGGAAGAAAGCAATGTTTTCTTTTCCTGGTAAAAAAGATAGCTTGCATCTTCTCCATATTAAGCTTTATTTTCCACTTTGTGTAATACTGTTCTAATATTTTCACCGCATTTTTTAAATTTGTCTCAATGTTGAGACCGAATTTATGTGACGAAAAAATTGCAGTATCATCCGCATATATTGCAGCCTCACACTCCAGTAGATTTGGGAAGTCAGATGTATATATGTTGTACAAAATTGGTCCGAGAACAGAACCTTGCGGGACTCCGAAATGGAAACTAACACTATTCGAAACACTATTATTGACATACACTTTAAAGGAACGATTTGACAAGAAACTTTGGACAATTTTACATAGATATGGGGGAAAACTAAAATTGATCATTTTATAGATGAGACCATTATGCCACACTGAGTCAAACGCTTTCTCAATATCAAGTAGAATCATACCCGTTGAATTACCTAGTCTTCTATGTCTTTTAATGTAGTTGCATATTCTTAGTACCTGATGAGATGTACCGTGATGGCGCCTAAACCCAAACTGCTCATTTGGAAATATTTTATTTTCTTCTATGAACAGCATCAATTTTTCCTTAAGGATTCTTTCGTAAAGTTTGCTTAATCCACTGAGTAAGCTTATTGGTCTATAACTCTCTGGGTTGTCAAGTGGTTTCCCAGCTTTAGGAATCGGCACTACTTTAGCTACTTTCCAGGAATCGGGAAAGTATTGCATTTTAAGGCATGCGTTTAAAACAAATGCCAGATATCTTATTCCTATCTTCGGCAATTCCTTAAGATAAACATTTCTTATATTGTCCATCCCTCCTGTTTTTTTTGTTTTTAAATTTCTTAAAAAAAAGATGATGTCTTCTTCGGAAACAAACTCAGTAGGTGAGGTTACTGGATGGATGCCATTTTAGCAGTTCACAGTGGTTATATTTTCCATACAAATTTCGCAATTGTGAAAATTTAAAGTCGAGACCAACATTTGTTGTTGGTACGGCGCATTGGATCTTAACCCAAAGGCGCAGAGACAAACCATACTGAGACCCCCAACTCTAAATCCACTTGCCGCTGGCCCCCTCAATTTTTTTTTTTTCAAACTCGCCATTTTGTTTTCCTATCGATGTTCTTTCAATTTACAATCCGTGTGACATGCAAAAACTTACAAAAAATATAAAATCAATGCTGCCAACCGATACCAACCATGGGGGAATGTGGTAGAGTTCGGAAATAGCATATTTTAACATAACTGAAGGCTATTTGTTATTAATCATATACATATTTCTAAAAGGCGACTTATATAATTTGTTTGGTTAATAAAACTATTTAAATGAGATGTTTTATATACTAGAAATATATTTGGACAAACATGGTTGTGTATTTTCCGCTTATGAATATCACACTTCGATTATTTCATGAGTAAATTTTTCTTTAATAACTGAAGAAAAATTACGCAAAATGTTTTTATTTGCCATCATACAATCTACATTATTCAATTTTCATAAATATTTCCATCAAAAGTGCACTTATTCCTTAAATAAATTACTATTTACATGTAACGAATAATTTCAAATTTAACGAACAAAATTCTTTGAACGCTGGCAGCAACTTTGCCGACAGCGGAAGTGGTACACGCAAGGTCCGAGTTATTGGTGAGCCGGTATTTTGGAAGTTTCGTGGCATTTGTCAATACGAATTTCTATGTAACAATACTAACGCACTTAGCATGTACCACCCCATAAAAATATAGCTTGTAGGCAAGTAACGGAAAATCGGCCGAAGATGGGGGTCTCGGTATTGTCTCTGCTTTAAAGTGCCAGGATTTTCATTCTTCCTAATATGAACTCTGACTAGTACGTATGTACCGCTGTTTCAAGTGCATAAATTTCCCAGGTCTATCATTCTGTAATAATGCTAACCCTTAGTAAGAAGGATGAATTTCAAAATTTAGTGGCTCCCCCTTTTTTCACATCAATAATCCTTAGCATGATGATTTCCTGCACAAATAACATCTTGGCTTGTGCCTGTAATTTGTCTTCGAGGAAACCGATGACACACGACGAAGTTTTTCAAACAGAGATTTATGCTATTCTAATGGCTGCCGACTACCTATATTCTCAAGTATAGGTGGCGCTGTAGGAGAATTTGCGTCTATGGCGAAACTATAGGCTCTAAAAAAGAGCGATTTTTGCTCATTCAGTCAAAAAAAAAAAAAAAAAACGGGTTAAAATTGAAAATTAAAAACTAGTTCATTTATACCGCACTTAAATTCAACATTTCGGGAACAAAAATTTCGAAATCTAATTTTGCGTTCCCACTGAAACTTCAACGTTTCATATGACAGCTAGTGTCAGAATTGATTACTTATCTCTTTCCTGTTGAGAAATCAGAAGTGGTTGAACCTAAGGAATGGAATAAATAATGAATGAATAAAGTAATGCATACCCAACCACTTCCTTCTCATTTGTTTAATGATTGATTCATCGACAGCTTGAAATTGAAAGCAGCTGTCTTTATTTTGACTGCAGATTTCTTTGCCATAGATTATTATTATTATTTCTGCATACAGTCGAAAAAAAGGCTCATTAGGTATTGTACAGAATTCAGCACCACTTCTCAAGTTTGAGTACCTACTATAGGGTGTCCCTTATTTTTCGACTTTTTTTGTTTTAAATGCATATGTTCTTATTTTATTCATTTGATTATAAAACGGAACCAAAAGAAAAAAAAAATTAGGTCATTTGGAGCATGTTAACCCGTGCCGACTTGCATCGAAACGTATCAGTACAAGTTATACTGAAATAGTAGCAAGTGCCTAAGCAAATTTTTATTGCATTTTTAGTTTTTAAACGCTAAACACGATTTTTTAAATCAGTTAAAGATGCCACTGCAATTAAGAAGCAATACAAAATGCATTTACTCAGTAGGAGATGTAAATCACCAAATACAGGGTGCTAAGTTACCATCAAATCGACAAGTTCTTGCAGTTTTCTTTTTTGATATGCGGGAATTTAAATTTGATAATCAGCGAAAGTGCAAATCTTGTTATTCGCGAGTGTACTATTATTTGGGAAAAGGCAAGAATCCATACAAAATCACTACCCAACTCTTTGAAGAAGCTTATAAGGTTGTATCAAGCTTGGAGAGAATTGCAAAAAAAAATCAAAGAAAACCCAGGAGTTGCATAAACGACGAGAATCCGATTTCCAGAACGATTTGGATAACATATTTGACATAGCTTATACTGAACTCTTCAAAAAGTTAAAATATAAGAGAACAGAGCCTTTTTACAGCGTCAGAGACAGCCAGGACGACCGGGCTGCTTAGCAGTGGTTGATAAAAGACAAGCTGAAAAGGAAGTTAGTACATGTCGTCGGCAATACCATCTACTTCTATAGCGTCGTTGGAGGATTTACTTCCTAAGGAGCACGACATATCTACAAGCTCCGACGAAAGCAGCAAAGGTCTTCCTACTGCCCCTAAGCCGTTGAGGCAACCTCAAAACGAGAAAGAATAAAGGACTTTGTTAGAGATGTCAGTTGAGCATAAGAGACTCTGTTTACATACTGCAGGCTACAGTGGAATCTCTAGGGCTTAACATTGAGGATTTTCCAATCAATAAGTCTTCGATTCAACGCGTGCGGAAACGGATTAGAAAAGAACGGACAGAAAATAATAAAACCTATTTTCAAAATAATATTCCAGAGGTCGTTACCTGGCTTGAATATAAGTTTTGCTAAGGGAGAACGACTTCCTATTTATTGTTATTACTTTTGGAGATGGGGAACAACTTCTATCCGCGCCAAAATTGAAAAGTCCTTTTGATAAAGAATAAGCTAATGCTGGTTTTAGAGCAATTAAAGACTGGATTTGGATAATAAAGCTCAGATTATGTGTTGCGATACAACTGCATCTAACACATATTGTTAGACCTGTTCTCTTGGAACAGAAATTAGAAAATACGAAGTTCCACCAAGCAACAATAAGTCCAGAAATACCTATTTTTAAAGAGTTTCGAGCTGAATGGAAACATTTACACGAACAATTTTCAAACCGGTGCAGACATTGTTAAAGAGAATTACCGAATTTTTAAGTTTTTGCTTTGGGTAGACACGAAAACCAATTTTTTTAGAAATGACTACCGCGAATTTACTGAACTTTCAATAATATTTTTAGGAGGAGATGTCGATAAGCAACTAAAAATCAGGCCCCCAGGTGCACTGTATCAAGCGAGATGGATGGCAGAGCAATTTATGCGTTAAATAAATTTTTGCTACGCTCGTAACTTAAATTGACAAAAAAGATAGTGGCGGATTGAAGCAGGTCTGTGTTGTTATTGTTATGGTTTATGTTTAACCATGGTTGCAGTGTAGTTCGGCACTAAAAGCACCATTTCAGGACTTATGCTTTCTGAAAAAAATTTAAAAATTATGAAAAAGTAGACGAGTCGATTTCGAAAGCAGCAAAGAATCCTTCAGAAGAAGAAGAGCAAAAACAATTCCTTCTCCGTTGTGTGAAAGAGCACAGGAAGTTATATCCTGATTACAGGAAAGAAGTTTTGAACAGAAAGTATCTGTAATACTTTCTTTTTGCTACCAATTATTCTTTTTAAGTTATTAGTATAATTATTTAATAAAAAATTGAAACTAAAATGAAATATTTGCATGTCAAAAAAAATTGTTCGTATAGATTTTCAATGTTAACTTTGCTGTATAGTCGGCGCGTGTTAACATCATCCCAGGAGCAAAATATTTTGCATCGAAGTTAGTATTTGCATTACGAAAAAAAAATAAAGGGTATGCGTGAAAAATTTAAAAAAAAAATTGTATATCCCATATAAGAACACCCTAACCTACTATTTGTACAAATATTCATTTTTAAGATGGTTTCCTTATATCCCTGACTCCTGACATCAAACACAATTATATCTTATTTTACTTTGCTTAATAACATTTTTATTTTTATGTAGGTACCTACAATTTTTTATTTTTTAGTACTATTTTGTTTCAGTACAATTGGAAAAAGTATATTTTCATCACTGTTCGTTTCTGAAGTTGCCTAAATCCATCTTTATCCTTACTCACCCTAAGCACGTCTCGCCTACACCTCATCCTAGCGCTTACTGTTGCGTTGCGAAAACTATGGCTAAGTAAAATGTCTCTTCTTAGTATAGCATCTTCTTGTTAGACCGTAAGGCTCTGTTTCAGGTTGCTAAAAGGTGAAATATAACGGCCTGGCAGGCTTCTACCGATAGGATATTAAAATGTCAACTTTAGCCACTACCAGTTATTATAACACTGGAGTAAATTTGATCGTTTGAAGGTGCATATATCTTTTAGAACGAGTTAAAATAGCCTGATGAAATTGCACGAGAACTTGGCACGTGACTTCTTATTTGGTGTATACATTCGAACAATCGCAAGTGCACTTAAATATTTAAATATTTGTTACTTTAAAACTTGTATCCATATGTACATTACTCCTAAAGATGACTACAACTACAACTGTTAAACCAAGCAGGTATAGGTACACCCACCAGCATCATGCTGCACCAATAATATATATATTGTCCATGTCCATATTCAACAGTTTAGAGATTAGTTTTACAGCGGTCTACCGCAACCTCAGGATAATCCCAGCGCTCGATCTACGGAAAGAATGTGACAATGCTTTCATCTGGCGTTCCGGTACTGTTTCAAATCCGTATGAAAAAAAGGGATTTTGTTTAAGTTTTATTATTTTCTAATGAGAGGCCATACTTCTCTCATAAAGCAAAATACTCGCAGTACATTATAAACTGAAGTGGTATTAAAATTGACAATAGAGCAGCACTTGGCACAGACGCCAGGTATACTGTCAGAGCTCAGGACCATTGTGCAGTTAATCAGGGGCGAGAATTAATTAGTATGGTTTCTCCTGAATAGTGTGAATTAAGAATACAATTAGGGATAATGAAAATCTGTATGGCACATTTTTCAATACACTGTCGCTCGTAGCACTCATACGAAAGAGCCCATACAACTTTGCAATTTGAAGAGGCACATTATCCGAATTCTTTGTGTTGATTGGGCGAGGGCCGGGCGTAGGTATATTATGTACCCAGTATAGAGTATTCAGAAGGCGAAATACGAAGTTTGTTGTCGTTGACAATTTTCCAATACACATAATTGTTTTTATTTGTTATTTTTTCTTTTATTTTGGAATGTAAGAAGCTGGTAAGAAGTAATAACCAAAAGTATTTTCAATCACGCACATAGAGGTACAATGAGATAGTTGATGGATGCCAGGAATTAGGAATTAGGACCTCAAAGTAAATTGTTGCCAAATAATAAACTTTTGCGTGTACGGATTAACTTCAAATACCTATGCATACACAGATAAGTTTGCGGAGGTTATTGTTGCTATAAAAAAAGATAAATTTTTAAGTTATTGTAACATGATTGGCCGAAAACTTTTCTATTAATTTTAGCCATATGTTGAATACATTTTTTTAAATATACATTTATCTATTTTAAGGTTAGTCACATAAACTCTATATACACGCAAGAGATTTTTGCCACGTGCAAAATATTTGGGAACAAATTTTTGGCTTAAGTCTCCCGCTCAGCCGGGATGAAGCTAGGCCTAGGGTCCCTCCGGACCGGACCTGTTGCGCCAACTATTTATTTTTTTTTATCTACAAAGTCAAATAATTATTTTATAAGATAATGTTAATTATTATTACTTACCACGTTAAAAAAAAGTTATCACAAAAAAACTAAAAAAACATTTTTTTAACTTTTTGCACCGAAAAACATATTTTCACTTCTAACAGACAAAGTCAATTGACAATTAAAAATTATTTTTGTGTGGAATTAAAGGATCAAGCTCTGCGACATTTGAGTTTACCATTGGAGGATTTGAGTGGAATTTGAGTGAATTATTGAGAGTGGTTCAAGTCGCCCATATGTTCAAGTCTCCCGCTTTCCCCCTACCTACCGTTTACCGTAGGTATATATCTCCCAATTTAAACGGCCACAATTCATACCCAAATGTATAAAAGTGAACATACATATATAAGCTTCTTGAGAAGACGATTCATTTGAGTGTCATTGTTCGAATGCCGAGAATAACTCAAATATCAGTCGTTTAAATCAGTATAAGCATTGTAGGTAGGGGGTCTCGGTTTGAAATGTTTTAAGTTGCTATCTCGTCCAACGGTCATGGAGATTTGGTTCGAATCGATTAAGCGATCAAGCAGCAATCAATTACAAATTAATATCTGGCAATCAGTTTTATCAGTTTTTATAAGGGGTATTTTATGGGGGACGATTTTTTTTTATAAATTTCTAAGGAGCCTAAATCGCAATATAAAAAAATAAAATAAAAAAAAGAAAAGTTCGAGTAGCCAAATCGGAGATAAATATCCAGTGTTGGTACCACTGCTGTCGAAATGCTAATCGGGCAGTCATTTATTCTCCAACAGGTTGACTAGATTGACAAAAGCCAAATGGTGATGCAACTTTTTCGGGATATTAAACTGGAAACACATAACTGGCCACCCCAAAATTATTGTAATTGAAAATGTATAAGTTTACATTAAAGGCAAAAGAACTGTTTCTCTGGCTCGGAGCAGAGAGGAGACAACCTTCGAAATAGCAAATATCTGGGAAGACTTTCCTGCAGGAATATTGCCAGAGCTCATCGAATTATTTCTAAGACGATTACAGAAAGTTATTGAGGCTAAGCGGATACATTTTTGTATTAAATAATTTTATTTTGTTCCTTCTTAGATTTCAAATTCTATTTTTTTTTTTTTTAAAGTAAAACTTATTTGTCAAAATAATCACATATACCAAATCAAAAAGTTTATTTGATTCATTTTAGTAAATTCAAATAAATATACCTAATTGAAAATACAAATTGGAATAATGTTCACCTGTCAGTTTAGTAAACAAACCACTTAACATTTTCACTAGATGTAAACAAAAAATCTATCTTTGTATCTTGTCAAAATAGGTACTTATGATGATTATCATGGGTTGGTTTTACACAAATGCGGCATTCGATTCAGGCGATTAAATTAAAAACAGATGAAAAATATAGCACAAAAGATAGGTACAGAGGGAAACCACTGTCCGTTTGCAAAATCCAACTATTTAGCTTTAATAATTTTTTTTTTTTAATTGTGAACCAAAAGAGTACCTATTAAGAAAATACGTTAATTAACAACATCCCTTGTAAAATGTTAGGTATGGTTAAGTTAGGTTAACGGGTTGGTAGAGCAGGGTAAGCCCTAATACCACACTAAGGTCCTTGTGGACCCATTGTGATGCCCTTATTGTGGGTTAATCGTTGGTGCTGTACATGGTTAGTTCATGCCTCTCCTTCTTATATTTACGCGACGTCTTCCAGCCATCCTAATGTCCTCAAGAACCTGTAAAGATCAGAAAGTGTAACATCAGAAAGTTCTCCTAAGGCATGGAAGTAATAGCTTCCAAGTGTTCTATTCCTCAAGTGACAGAGGCTCGGGTAATGACAGAGGAAGTGAGGTGTGTCCTCATGAACCTCTTCGTCGCCGCAGCCTCTACATATATTGTCATCTTTGAGATTTAGTTTCATTGTGTGGTTTCTTAGGAAGTTATGACCCGCTAGAGCCCCTATCAGCTTAGGCAGCGATAACCTGTCAAACTGTAGAAGTTTGATGGTTCGGCCTCCTTGATATACTGGCCATAGCTTCCGAGATACGTCACAGGTAGTTAGTTCTTTCCACCTGTTATTGGTTTTCAAACGAATCTTGTTCTCCACTCCTTCTCTGAGATTACAGAGTGGAGGCTTGATCGACTGTAGTGCTCTATCATGATCCATTGCAGACCCTTTTCTCGCCAGTTCGTCAGCTACATTGCTACATATATCAATGCCGGCTTTGTCACTGTGTCCAGGGACCCAGCAGAGATTAGTAGAGTGCAGCGAGCAGAGAACCTCTAGCTCTTCGCGACAGCTGTGAACTAGCTTGGATTTTATTTTAAAATGTTACAATTTGTTATAAAAATATATAAATATATTAGGTAGGTCTAGTTGTAAATCGCCGGCGTTGATACCATTACCACCACGTACCTATATGAACCCAATTACAAAAGCAAATTAATCATGCTACCATCAATCTAGGGATACTGAACAAGATATGTAGGTACATCATTTATATGTACTCACGTGTACAATATAATGCACTTTATTCACTGATCTACAAAAATGTATACGCAATTGTAGATGCAGTACCTAATTCACACCTCGTTTTGCTGTTGCCTTAAACTAAGAGCATATTAATTTCTGTCTGTGCACCTTTTATAGAAACAAAAACCTAAGTGGAAGCTGAATGGTAAGATTTACCTGCGCGACAAGATCTCGACATCAGAAACACGGAAAAACGAAGAGATAAAACCAAAAAGTATACCTCCGTCGTCGCCCTTCGTCTGTGAACATCAGGAAAAAGATAAGGAACGGTGGCTGCTATTCGGATACATCGACCGAACAAACAGAAGGCAATAAAAAACAACAACATTTGATATAAGACATTTTTGTGTGTTGAGCGTGATGAAGGTTAAGAAACATAACGTCAGTAAATATACCCAATCTCACCATTTGACATGGCGCCAGCGTTTAAGATGCGGTCTCCTGTGAAAAGCTGATAGCCGAATTCGATTCCTGATGCGGCAGGTTATTGTTTTTTCTCTCTTGTGTTTTGTATATTTTTTTATTAATTGAATCCACTGAGATGTTTTCATTTTTTTTCCATCTTTTTTTTTTTTTGGTTTACTTTTTATGTAGTACTTGTGTAGTTCTTCTGCCTACATAATAGCTTACACAGATTTTACCACATTAGGGGAAATTATAATGTTAAAAGGAATGTGATAAAATAAAAAAAATATCAATGTGAGATATTACGCGTGTTCAAATGATTTGCCACGAGAAATTGTACCTACCTATTCTGATTTCGTACTTTACTAACATAACGCATGTATGGGTATGTGGTGTGTTAGGAGATTTATTTTTATTAAAAGGAAGATGCACACTAACCAATGATAAATTATTTATGAAATTAGCAAAATTCATACCAACTGCATTGCGTGGCCCTTTTCCCTTTTCGTCGTCCAACATGTGTGTAGGTAGGTATGATGAACGCCCGCAACGAAGAGGTGGTGCCTCATGTCATCATAAAAATCAATGTGGCACCAAGTGTGTCTGGAAAACGAGACTCTTAATGGCTTTTGACTGCGCATCACAATAACTGGATTACTTACTGTACAAAAGGAAATGCAATATGTGTCCCCTTCTGTCTACTAAGTCGACGGCGTTAATTTTATGCCTCATGTAGTTAATTTGGATGTCAAATAGTAACGAAGCATTGTTCCCACAATTAATGAAATACAAGTGTATCCTTTTTGATGTTTGCATTTCGTCTCCTTTATTTAGGACAGCAGAAATGTTGAGAGTGGAATATGGAACATCGCAGAATTATAAAAGGGTACCTACCTATACTTTGGTAAAGTGAGTAAAAATACAAAACAGGTGCACTTTAACAATTATGAATGGGACATGTTTTTTTTTTTATGAAAACTTTGAACTGACTTTGACCATTTAGGCTTTCAACAGAAGACCCAATTTTTGGGAAGTTCTAAAGGTTTTCAAAATTTATTTTTATTTTATAAACTATTGTAGATATATTATATAGAGATGTCGACCGACTAATTTATGTTAAGGGAAGCTTACCTTTTATTTTACTACTCGGTGTGCGGTGTGCAGGAACCCAGTCGAGTCTTATTTCTCGTAGGTCGCCGTGACAAAGATTTACAAGCTTCAATTTACTTTTATTGCCCCTTGGCTCTCGGTGAAGCATTTTTTTTTTGTATCTGCGTTAGGTATTACTTTTTTTTTAGAATTTATAACTAACTATTATTGCAACCTGTTTACCAGCTGAGGTTTTATAGATAGTTGAAAGCCTGATTGAACGAGACTTTCGCATTAGAATCCCGTGGCAGAAGCCCCCATATCACTTTAGGAGTCATCGGTATTGGTGGGCTTAGTCGATTCGTTAGATATCGGTTGGCCCTTGGCAGTTGGCACTCTTCTGTTGTTGTGCTAAGAATTGACGTGGAAGTGCATTTTTTTCTTCAATGAAACATAAAAGACATAGAAAAGCACCTTTAAATTTGTTCTTTTGATAGGAAGGGCAATTATTTTTTTCAAACGGAAACCCTTATAAAGTTTGTTTGAATTATTTCAGTGGTGCCAATACAGGTCTATTTATTAGAAAGTGTAGGTATTTTAGTTTTAAGGTTGGTAGGTTGAACAAGAAAGGATATTGGTTTAATATGATGTTTAATCGCTAGCATTTCTTTGAAGTTTGTTTTAGTTACTTCTTACTTCAGTGGTACCAAATTAGGTGTTTCTTTAATGTTTTCTTTTAGTTTTAAGGTTGCAAATTTGTACAGCGTCTATCACCACCAATCGCCATTATCTAACTACAAAACTACATTCTCAGGAAGGTACTCGTATGTAAATACATTGTACATTTACGGTGACAATATTTTAGAATTTCAAATAATGAACAATAGAAAAATAAATAAAGCACAAAATAATTTTCAATTGTTCAAATAATGTAGGTAGGTACTTTAAAAAAAAAAAAACATAAATAAAACTAATTGTTTAGTACTACAAGGTAGGCCAAAACAGATCTCCCTATTGGAAGATGCTCTTATTTTTGCAAATGGCCGCCAATGTCAAATCTGTTTTGGCATTTAGATTACTTGTTTGACAGCTAAGCAAGTCAGGGCACGTCAGCATTATTATGTTCTTTAATGAATTTTGGTTTTTATAATGTTTACACTATTGTTTTTAAGAATTTCATTTACACAGAACAAATAATGAACAACTTCTAAAATACAAACCATTTATATGTTCTTGTATGTCAAATTAATCTATCTTTAAAAACAGAAATGTTCATTATTATAATGAACGAATGGTCACCTTATAAGTATATTACTTGTTGGCATATAAAATGACAAAAGAAGACATTAGGTATATATGCGTACTATATACATTTACGTACGTTAAGTTTAAGTGTTATCCTTCAAACCGCTCACCTTGCAGTCTAGAGAAGGACAGCCATTGTTAAATCCGCGCTTTTCCAGTTCTCCAAATGTCAGTTATGTCAGAATAAATAGGTACCAAACTTTTCCCTATATGAGAAAATATCAAATAAAAGCACGTATTTTTAATATTTTAATTTAATTTTATTGATTTTTATTAACATGTCTTAAATAATTCTTAATATCATTCAAGAATTAAGCCTATACAAAATGAGTTGTATGCGTATAATACTAGATTATGTGGAGAGAACGAGTGACTTAAAAATTTAAATAATTATAATTATATCAAAAATGTGGTCCTAGTTATGTACAAAAAATATACGTTTCCTTTTTAGTGATATGCAGGTAAGTAATGGTAAACTTTATTTATTTCAAAAAAGTAATAATTTCAATTTTCGGTTTTAGTTTTTGCCTCCTAATATCGCAGAAATCGAAAAGTTGTTGCTTTTACTCGTTTTGACTACATCATCAGCTTCCGGATTAACAACTCCAGTAAGTGGTGTCGTTGAATTGTTGGGCGTGTTTTCAATCGAGGACTGTGTTGCTGATAGTTCAGTTGGCTCCATGCATAGAGGCAGTTCATTTACTTGATGGTGAACATTGAAAGGATATGAATTTAGCGAATATTGTGGCCTACCAAAATAGGAGCACGCCAAGTCCACAAACGAATGGTTCATAAAAGATTGCATGCTTTGTACGACAGTCGCATTTGGTTCTGAATTTCTCGGTGATGCGTATGCATGTACATCAACGCCAAGATCAACATTTGGAGAATTTTTTCCACTGGAACTGTTGCTACTTATCGATGCCGGAAACCCAACGTCGTCTAGAGATGAAATAGAGCAAGTCGATCCATTCGATCTTATCCGCTTTACAAGCTGCGATTCATGTTCGTCCTCATTTTCATTCGCTTCGCATGCACTAATCCCCGATGATGATTTCAGTGGGGATATGTCACTCGATTGTATTTCAGGTGACGAGGACATTTTTCTCTTACACCGCGACTGACCGGTTTCACGAAACCCCTTTGCGAATGGATTGTTGTCGATTTTTAATTTTGTGATACGGTCATTCTAGTTAAAAAAAAAAAACAAAAACAAAAAACATGGTTTGGATTAGTATAGTCGAAAAACACGTGTTGAATGTTTTAAATCTCAACAGTGTAATACGATATGGCGCCACTGAATAATTATCCTGTCTTGCGCCTAATTGACTATCGCATGGTATGCGTAGGAAATACGACTTCATTCAAAAGGAACTGATGTAAGGGATACTGGAAGGTTAGGTAGGGACATTGGTTTCCGCACATTTACGTTTATACTTTAAAGGCGAGGATGTCACAAACTAATGTGTGGCTATTTTTGATGGGTATACATATTTTTTTTTTCTTGAACGGAACAATAATTTGTTCGCCTTTACATAAGTGAAACGTAAAATGCTTACCTGGTATGCTGTTACTGCTACAAATTCTGTTTCTGGAAAAACAAAGGGTTGCTGCGGTGACCAAGGAATCTGCGTCGGGTCTGATGTGCGAATTATATGAATCCTGGGCTGATATTTGTGCATGCTTGCTAAAACGATCTAAGAGTAGCAAAGGAACAAATTTAATAATAAATATATAACCTCAAATAAGTAGATATCTACTTAAAAAAAAAAAAAATTTTAATAATATTTTTTTAACAACTATAGATACCTATAATTGTTCTGTCCTTTTTTGCAAAGGTAAAATTATTAAAAAATTGCTAAGAAACGTGCGCATTGAGAAAATTAAAAAAAATTGAGAGAGAAATCAATTTCCTCTCTTCTAATTTTTTTTTGTATTTTTCTACTCGCCGAATTTTGAAAAATTACTGAAAAAAGAAAAATTAAAACTGAAAAGTGACAGCTTAAAAGTTTAACAAGTTAAACTCTATTTATTTTTGTCGTCAATGATGTCGGAGGATGAAGTAGCAACTGAACGTTTTCCTAGAACATAGCTATCAGTGCATTCAAAATGTTGATCTATAAAATGAAACGCGAGTCTAAATGGTGATAAGTATAAAATAAGTTGATTTTATTTAAACGAAAGACTTCAATGTTCAATCGGTACCTATTAAAAAAAAAGTTAGAACATTGTGCTCGCAGACAATTTTCGGGCAGAAGTAATGGCTGCGTTAAAAATTGAGCATTGTAATGGGTACTTAGTGCTGCCAAATCAAGAAAAATATTTCAACATTTAAGCTAAGTAGTATACGCTGCTCGAACTAAACTAAATTGTATCTGCTCTCCAACTTTTCTCTCCAAACATTAGCTAAAATCCCAGCTATGTTTTGATATAGGGCATGCCGCGGATAAGTGTAACAGAAAACAGTTGTTATTTGAAAATAACTTACTTCAAAAACTCTATGCACTCCAAGTCGAGGTATTTACTAAAAAAAACTCATTATTTCTTACTTCTCCCATTCTCAGAAACACAAAAACGCAACAAAACAACAGAACGGAACGATTTGTCAAAGTTTAGCTTGAGAAAATGTACCGCCAAATTAAATGGGCACGCTAAATTTTGACAGATACATGAAGTACATTCTAAAACAAACGTTTGATTACTTAGCTAAATGTGTTCGCTTAAATTTAGCTCAGATAAATTTTGGAGAGAATTTTGTATGGGAGCGAACATTTAGCTCGAGCTAAATAATTCCAACTCATTTTAAAGTTGCTGCATTTAAAGAAAACGTTTGTTTATTCTATGATAATATCAAAATGACATTTCTTAAACGTTTTGTAAGAAAACCGGTCAGGTAGGCACTTCTCTTAAGATTGAGAGATTTCTCTTTCAATTTTTGAGATTTGACATTTCTCATTTTTCTATGCTGAAAGTACCAGAACGAATCTAATGTGAATCCCTTTTTGCTTGAGGTGTTGGTTTTATTTGCTAATATTTACTTTCAAAAATCATGATTTCCAAAAGTATTTAACCTGTTTATAGGTTGGTAGCAATACAAATTTGGCCTGACATAAATCTTTGCCATTGTATGCAATATATTGTGTTGTGTTGAAAGCGGACAAATATTTCATATGAGTAACATTGGGCCGTACCAGTGTTCCCAGACTTTGAAGACTTTGAAGACTTTCCCTTTTTTTATGAGCAAAAACGTTAGCTTTCCCCTAATTTCGACAAAAAAAAACTTTTTCACACCCGAGTGAAGTTTACTTTATCATATGGAAAAATTAAAAAAAAAAAATAAACAAGGATCACTTTACTAAATCATATAAAAGCTTAAATTTTAAATGATTTCCTCATCTATTAGACTAATATCAAAACGAGTGAATACAAACGGGAAACGGATACACAAAAATTCTTACGTAGAAGTTCGATGTGCTGTTTTCTTTTATATTTGCGGGAAAATTTCATTCTGATATTTGTTTTTATTGCAAATGGGTTTTAATTTTACTTTCATCATGTTTCACAGTTTAAGTTTCATAGAGATTTTCGATTTTTCTCCCTTTTTAAGCTTGTCCCCCATTTAACCCTTTTTTATTATTAGTGTCAAAATTGGCACAATGACATTTTCATTGACTGCTAAAACTAAACGTAACAATCTCGGTTCAGTAAATAAAAAATAATATAACAAATAAACATCGTGTGTCACAAAAGTAACTTACATGTCCATTGTTGTCCAGAGTATTATTTGTTAGCTTTACTTTGTTGAAGAGAATTGGCTGCGCCTGCCAATGTGCACCTGAAGCTGGACTATCCGTGTGCAAGTACATCCTCTGCGGGCTCTGTGGCTCGGCGCCACCGGCTGGAACCCATTGTGAACCCGAAAATTTGTATCGACAATCACCAATCGGCACCATCTCCAAAAGAATGCAATAATTTGACTCATCTTCAAGGCCAGAGATTGAAAGACGCATAGACGGGAACATTCGCCTAAAATGTTAAATATTCAAAATAAATACAAAAAAAAAAAAAAAAAACACTTATCTAAGTAGATATTAAGTGACTACACCAGATGTTACAATTAAAATCATTAATTTAACAAACTACCTTTCATCATTGCTGAGACAAAAAAAAACAAACAAATTATATCCAAAAACACACACAACAAAAATTCGTCAGTGAGTTTTATGAGGCGCTGCTCGGGGGATGAGATCTCTTATTTGAACTGACCAAGATTCTTTTTCCCATAGTTAGCAGGTCAGCAGGTGGTATTCTATGGCGCCGACGTTTTTCTTTGTCTGACAGTTGGGCAGGCTTGCAGCGTGCCCATCACCAAAGTGATTAATTACGAAAAGATATATGGCAGTCTATTGATTGTAGTTGATATCACATCGCGGATTCGTTTAAAGGATTTATTTTACACGTTGTTTCATCACCCGAACACTGGATTGGTGAATTCTTATTCTAGATCGTATAGAAAGCAAGAAAGTATGATGTTAGAGTGGGTATATTTTATACATAGTAAAATAGCGCTGATTTCTTGCATAAGCAGGCTTGCCAACTTGAAACATAACTTCGGACAAATATACCGAAAGAGTGGGACGGAGAAGTCAACATTGGGACAAGGATTTAATTTTCCAACTGCAATAACAAATTTTAAAAGTTTTATAAATTGCTCACCCAACTCGTATTTTAGTACATCGCAAAACGTACGACCTTAAAATAACCTACAAAATATGTTTATGTTATATTTGTGTACATTACCCTATTTTTTAGTTATTTGTTGAATTAAATTAAGTTTCGGACTGAGAAATCGTCGGGAAGGACAAAGGACAAAGAAACATTTGGAAAGACAAATACTCTGTGCCAAATGTACCGTGTTGGCAACCGTGGCATAAGTAATTTAACATGTTTTTATTGAAATAAAATGCTCCCAAATATTAAAATGTGTGGTGTGTCTTGTAGGCGTATGTCGTTGCTTATTCTTTTTCAAACCTGTGACATAAGTGATTGTTAGCAACTACTGTTATAGGTCGCGGCGGTAACTGCCACTTAATACTCTGGCGATGGTGCAAGACAAGTAGGTAGGTACCTATTTATATAATTTTTTTTCGAACATTCATTACTGTTAATAATCTTATCAACATCAACCGGTAATTGGCGAAAAATGCCTGTAACATCATGCGCCAATCTCAATAGATGCACTTATGTTTACTCTTTCTTTTTAGGCTGTCGCCATAAGCTAAAAGTTATAGTAAAAAAGTACAGGTAAGGAGAAGTACCTACATCAGGTAGCTTCTAAATTGGCAAATATTTGAACAGTTATTTTTATTATAACTATATATCAAGGTTACTGATTTTTTCATTAAGGAGCTACAATTAGGTACGACGTAGAACGTTTTTCCGTTTTTCGTTCTTCATAATATGTATTATGACAGTTTTTCAAATACGGACAGTAGGTAGGTTCTTAACTTTTGAAATTATTTCTGCTCCGTCGTTCAGGGGCCAGTCGCTAGTGTTGTGTTTGCTTTCCCCTTCCATAGTTGACTCTAAGCATTCATTCGGGAACGTAACTATTTCTTTATATACTTATATACACATTCTTATACAATTTTTATATGCAATGCTTTTATGTACGCCAGGTAAATGCGCCGGCTCTAATAAATAAGTCAGCAAATAAAGAACCGACTTTCCTTGTAATTGTTCAGGATATTTGCTTTGTTTAAAAAAGTCAGCCGCCGACAAAAAAAAATCAAAGGAAGACGGAATACAGACGTGCAAGCATTTTACGATCATAAATTATATTCAACAAATCCTTATTTAAATGAGATAAGTAGAAAATTCTAAGTGCGCTCTTGGTGAGGTGGCGCCAAGCCATTTCTCACTGGAACAAATTTCAGGAAGTGCTCGCGAAGCTGGGAATAGTTTTATGTGGTATTTGCTTTATTTTTAAGAGTCCTCCATATCGGATTGTTTTGTTCTGTACTGTAATGGGTACCTATTCGTTTTTGACCATTAGGTAGATAGATAGTTGGATCTATGTCTTGAGCCGTAAAAAGTTACAAGACAGAACCAATTATAATATTTAAATAACTTTAAACGACATAAGATTCGAGTTTGTTCATGTCCTTACTATTTTAGTTGCATTTTGTCTCCAATATAATAAATACCCAAATATATTGTTATTGTAACCAAAATTGTGAATGTACAAACTAGCTATGTGTGTATTTAAAATTAGTATGCCATAAAATTACTTATGGCAATATTTTCTTTTAAAAATCCGACAAAACACTCTGGCCATTTCTGCACAACGCACAAATATGAAATTTTAGATAATTGGGTTATATTTCGTAAGACGATAAACGTTTTTTTTTTTCTTAATTCGGGTATTGCCAGATTTTATCATATTTGTAGTCCCTGAACTGGATGTTACTCTTAAGCTCTTAATCTCAGCACTGGCTTCGTACAGCTCTGTATAGGACTTGTATTTCGACGACTGTCGTTTGCAAAAGTTACGCAGTGATTTCCGCTACAGGTCTTATAGTAGATGATAAGAGATAGACAAACATTTTTTTTAAATCAATTTAAAGCATTTTAGAAAGAAATGTGCCAAAAACATTTTAAAAAGCAAGTTCAAGAAACTTTTTTTAAATTGAAAACCATCAGAAAAATTTGTTCAACAATTCAGTTGAACGATTTGTTTCATTTTTGTTAATTGACTAAAAAGTTGAATAAAAAAATTAATTAATGTTTTTTTTTTTTTTAGATAGATAATGGTTAGTTTATTTTTTTTAATAAATTTGGTTTATTTTATTAATTAACAAGATTTGGTTAAGCTACAAACATTTTCTTGGGTTTCTTTTACGAATTTTTATATCTTTGAGAACCTGAAATTAGTCGTTTAATATAATATTGAAAAATGTAGAGCCCTAATCACGTATTTTTTGAGACGGCTATCGTCAAAATGCGATAGACCGCCAAAACTAGCAACTAAGTGAAAAAATTACGATCTCAACAGCTTCATCTATCTACAAATGTATTGAAAACCAAAGATACAAAAAATAAAATCTGTCAAAACGTAACTTATTTTGATCTTCAAAATTTCAAAAAAGAAATTGTTTAACCACGGGTTTCAAACTCAAACTCAAAGTATTATTTTTTTGTCTCAAGCATGACAGCGGGCCATATTAAAAATAAAATGCAAAATGTAGGTAATAGGTACTATGTATATTATGTAAGAAGTATAATAAAAATGTTTTATTTAAGGAAAAAAAAATATTTTTTATTCGTTAAAATATTATTTTGATTATCCAGAAACTTGACATAGATATAGATACACTAAGAAAATTGTTTTCATAATTCTAAAAATTGCGATAGCAATTGAAATGCACATGAAAATGAAATTCGAACATTACTGATTTGATGTTGCGGGCCACATGTCGACGGCCGGTCACGGCCCGCAGGCCGCATCTTTGACATGATCATCGTCTTACGTTTTAAATAGAAAAACGAATTCATTAAAAAATAAAAATAACCAATTGATCTTAATAAAGTGTTTTTCAATAAGAGGTGTTATTGTGAAAGGTTTTGGTCCTGTATGCCTGCTCGTGGTGGCCATTTGGCTGATGTTGTTTTTCATTATTAACGGCATACCTCTCTCTTTATTATGAAATAAACATCCGATCATTTATCTCAAAAAATTACATTAAAATATTATTAATTTTTCTTTGAATACAAAAATAACACCTCTTATTGGAAAACCCTTTATGTGCTAGAGAAAAAAAAAATCATTATTCTTCCACAATAAAATGTTAAACTGAAATGTGTAACACTCTGGTGTCATTCATCAGAAAGTTTTATCTTTCTTGTTCACTTTGAAAACGTTAATGTATTTCTGAAGATAGATACGGTTCCAACTTTTTCGGGCTCGTTTTGCGTATGCATGGTTGTTATAACGCGCATTCCTAATTGCTTGGAATTTAAAAATGTAACTTCGCCTTACTGGCATCTCGAACCTGTGAACTGGAATTTGAAGAACCCCATAGCTGGAGCATTGTCATTTAATGTATTGATCTTGTCAAAAACATCTATAGGTACATCTAATAGAGTTTGTGTGTGTAGCTACGCTTCTATTTGCCCTTATACAGTTCTGCCAGTTTGAGTGTTTCCTCCATATTGAGTTTTTTTTTTTTTATGAACGGGTGGAAATCTGGGAGGAGAAATTGTTTATTGGCAAATCTGGGGTTTTTCTTTTAATTCTATTTCATTCGTATTTCGTTTTAATATCCTTTTTAATAACCTTAAAATTTGCAACCGCATTTTGCGAACGTTAGAAGCCGTACAGGAACTGTGCTGTATTATTATAAAAATGGGTATGATCAATAGCTATGTCGAATATGAATGGTTATATGTTTGACATATTATCAGAATAAACGAGAATGAACTAACAGGACTGGGAACAAGCGAAGAGAAAGAATAGAACTCTACAGTTCCTTAAATATTTTTCTGGACTTAAGCACCAACCTCATCTGTAAATGTAATTAAATAACAATCTCATGAAAGTTGAGTTGGGGCTGTGTAAATCCCTACAAAATGATTTCAAAAACCAACATGCCTTGAAATTCGGTGGTATTTATTTGGCGCACACTTTTCGTAAGACCGAACATGTTCGTGTTTCAAATTTGAAATTCTTACCTTTAGGTCGTACGTAAAACATGTTTCAAGCTGAATATCAAAAAGTTGTGTCTCTCTGGGAGGAAATATTTTGACCATCTAGCAACGCTGCCCTCATAATACACAGAAACTAAATCCAGTCAACAAATGTTCTTTCTTGAAGGAACCCACCCAACCCAACCCAATCACAACCAGTAGGTACTGCCATCTTTTATAAGAAGAATGGAGCCAAAATTGAAAAATCTTGGAGCAAAAAAAAGCCACACTCAAATATGAACACCTATTCTGAATAAATTGTTTTTAAAGACGACAGTATTAAATTAAAAAAGAAAAATAAACAAACTCGTATCTCGTAATTGAAAGACTTTTCTAGTTTTCATTTTCCAATGTCAACAAAACATTTTGCTGGAAGGGGACATGCCTGCATACTTGGACAGTGTGTTTTCATATTCATGCATATCTTGTGAGATGATTTTACTGCTGAGATGCGGGAGTCTGTTCAGAAACTGTATGAAAATGGAATTGACTCATTCGCAATTAACTGTTCAGAAAGTTTTAATTAAACGAAAAGAGTACGTTCGCAATAGAAGTATCAATTTGTTTTTTTATGAATTCATAAGGAGCCTAAAAATCGCCTAAATTTTAATAAATTCCAATTGACAAATTCAAGCAGCCAGTCAAAAATTCGAGTAGCCAAATTGGAGATAAAAAAGCTAGTGATGGTAACACTGGTCAATGCACCCCATTCCTGCTTATGGCTTTATGGGCTCCCGGAAATTACGCCAGAGGAAATTACGCCAGAATTTTTTTTGGAAAAAATGCCAGAAAATTTTGCATACAAAAGTCTGGCTTTCTTTCCTAGGAAAAAAGGCCTGACTTTTCTGGCAATCTTTCCACAATTTCAGGCATTTTTTCCAAAAAGTTTTCTGGCGTTTTTTCCATTTCTAAAAATGGAAAAAACGCCAGAAAACTTTTTAGAAGAAATCTGTTTGGAAAAAAAGCCAGAAAAATTTCGAGCGTTTTTTCAACTTCTTGTTTTGGAAAAAGAGCCAGAAAACTGTAGTTATGTTACATATTGATAAATTGACAAATAAAAAGGCGAAAGCTATTAAAAACTTTTGTGGTTTTACATTTAAACAGTTACAACATTTTTTTTTATTTTAAACATTACAGTTTGTGAGTAATAAAGTAATTAGGTAATCAAATAATACACGCCCGCCTCACGCGCAGGCCCGGCGCTAGCGCCTGTTCTTCAGTCGTCCTGGAAGGCTCTTTGTGAACTATAGCGACAAATTTGGACTTAAAATCAGTACAAATTTTTTTCACAACTATTCAGAGTGTAAAAAACAGATCGAGTATTTTAATTCTTAATCCGGTTCTAGAATCTAGAAAGTGATATGCCTGGGACTAGAGCCAAGTATTTTTTTAGTTAAGGGCGAATGAGGCAGTAATTGTTTTGTTTTCTTCCTTCACTCCGCACAGTTTAGCTGATTTCTTCACGGAGTTATGGGATACCTAATAAAAATGCCTGATGCGGTGTATTAATAAATTCGAGG
Organism: Cheilosia urbana; assembly: GCA_946477585.1. Lineage (NCBI taxonomy): Eukaryota > Metazoa > Arthropoda > Insecta > Diptera > Syrphidae > Cheilosia > Cheilosia urbana. The sequence goes on from OX297855.1 coordinate 27,436,576, forward strand.
AATTCGACCGAAACAACACTTTATCGACTTGTAAGCGATTCACTGTACCTTTATAAATCATCTGCTTTTGCGATGTGACCTCAATGGAAATTAACGTAAAGTGTATAAAATGATATGTATATAGGTATTCCTTATTGATTTTGTATGGAGTGGGGATTTTTCTCATAAGAAATAAAACTCCAAAATTGAGGATTAAATTCATGGGTCTTTGGGGGCTTTTGTCATATTTAAAATTAGGGGGGTTGTTCCTAGTTGTACCATGTAATATGCAAGGGGGTGAGGGGGGTATGCTGCTCCCCTGCTACCCCGCTATTTGGGGTCACTCTTGGATTTGGAGTTGGTGCGAGCTTGTGCAAAGTTTTTATATATCCAAGCGCTTTGTTAACTTGTATTTATTGTTTGGTTTTGAGATTGTTAATTTGTTTTATTTATATACATATAGAAAGCGCTGTGTTCGAGGGGTTACTGCATTCCTTTTTGGGGACTTATTTCATATTCGATTTTGGGATTAATGTCACAATGAAAATATTGCCCAATTTTGGGAAGTTATTTCATTGGATCCTAATCTAACCACCCACTTGTAATTCGTTTTTCTGTCGTCTGATGATGATATTTATACATTTCGACACTACCCCTTCGTCTTGTGGGTTTGGTTATTGACAATTGTCTAAGCAAAGTTTAGGCAGCAACAGTTTGCAGAAAAAAGAGCCTATAGACTTTTTGAAAAGATATTGTTAGAAAATACTTAATAATGGGCATAAATCCGAGAATTAACAACAAAATATATAAGTATACTAAGGACCGTATACTAGGTAAGCCAGCCTAACCATACTTAGAAGCCCATTATATGTAAGTTCCTATTGCAAGCCCTGGAATTTTAAGACAGTTTTTTTTTTTTTTTTGTAATCAATTCCTATTGTATCTGGGCCCAGTAACACCTGAATTAGACTTTTTAAAAGCTATGGACTCGGACTTTTTTGTACCTATAAAACTGAAATCTGTAAGTACAATCTTACCTGCCACTCTTGGTAATAATCATTTCCGTTCCAATCTGATGAAATTGTTTCCATAAATCATCGTTCTGAAGAGTAACTTCGACACCCGGTAAACTTACACGGGGTGGAAGAATTATATGCCTTGGAATGGGAATCGGTAGGATAGGTGGAAATGGATCTGCAATTAAACCATATTCTTTGTTAGTTTAAGAAGTCTTGTCACTTAACTAGGTACTTCCATCAAAATTAAATACTAAAGGTAGGTATATAAAACAAATGTGTTTATTGTCGACCGATTTGTTGAATTGATCCAAAGGCTTTTGGGCTTAAGCATACCTCAAATATATAAATAAACAGAAAAACAAGTTTTTTTTTTTATAATTATTTCATTAGGAATTGATAAGTACATAGTTATAAATTCAAACGTGAGAATTTAACCGGTCAGATCTGCGTAGCTCAATGTGTTCCCACTTGTAACATTTGTATTAACATTCGGATCTATTCTGATAGGTACCACTTTCCAAATTGTACAAGCTGTCACTGTCACTGTCACTTATGCACAATGCCGCAACGAACCACCCGCACAATACGTGACGGAGAAAATACATTTATTACACCTGTTGCCCGAATGTAGGGTGCACTAATATAGATACAACACATTATAGTCCGTCGGTGATTTTTTAAACCCAAAAGCCGTCGGTAAATCCAAATGCTTAAATGGCTGCTTACCAGGAATTCGTTGCATGATCTGATGTCTGTAAATCTCATGCGCTATATGCTGCTGCATTCTTAAATCCACAAATTCATTCATTGTTATCATGTTAACACGATTTAAAACTTGTTGTTCTTTTCAAAAAATCACTGGATATTTTCCAACACTTGTTATTCTTTCGGGTCACAAAATGTTGCGATGATCTTCGTATAAAAGATATTGTAAACGGTAAGTAGAATTAAAATGTTCACGATCGGGTAACCACTTAAACGGAAACCAACACGACGTCTTTACGAAACGAGATCCCTCCTTTAACTGACTCGCCACAGGCTCAAATTCTTCTTGAATCTTGAATATTTTTGGGCTTGTTGTAGTCAACAAGAAAAGTAACAGCAGCTGATAGCGAGACAGATCGTACATCTACCTGTTTTCAATTTTTCTTGTCAGAGTCGGAGTCGGAGTTGTCTTGCTTAAGATCATATTCATGTGTTTTAACCAATACGGGCGCATGTGATAATGACGGAACGCCAAACAGGTTCAACTTTTCGATGCATTCTTTGGTGGATTGCGAGACGAACGTTTATTGGCTGCTTGCTTTTGATAACGAATCTGTTCGTAGTAGCCCAACTGTGCTGACTCCATTTTGAACTTTGTTATGTCGTCACGCATTCGTGGCATCGTGGTTTCAGCTCCTCCTCTTGTTTGAAATTTCGGTTCAGACTTCAGACTTTAGATATTTTTTTATATTTGTTTATTCACTATTAACATTCAGAGATTTTTGTGTGCCTTTTGCCGCCTGTAATGTAAATCTCATTTAAGAGTGCATTTTCTCGAAGGTGGTCTTGTTATTCATGCAGGTGGAAACGATTTTTTTCCCCAACCAGGATGGAATTGACACCTTGTATTCGATAAGAAAACAATTTATTACACTTGCATACGCGCGGATGTGGTATGTTGAAATGTATGTGTACATATTATAGGTACCTTCTGACGTATACTTGTAGGTGTTTAACAATTAAGGAATTAAGTGCATTCAACGGTTGCATGTAAAATGTGAGTAGAGGTACCTACCTACTTAGTCTTTGCAAGAGATTGATTGGTTTGTGTAGACAGAGGGTATTATTCTTTTATTAAGAATGATGGGATTTGAGATATAAATAAAGCAACGGTTCGCCATTTTAATTTAGTTTTGCTTAGACTAAGGCTAGTTCTAATTTTTGACCGCACCTACAAATATTTTTCTCTGGTGAACAAATGATGAGCATCCACAATAACTGAGCTCGAACATTGACAGGATAGGGTAGATGAACTAGGTAGTAGATATGCGGATTTATTTGCATTTTCTCACTATTAAAGCTTCCTACCGCAAAAGTTTGAGTGTATCTATAATAATAATGCATTCACATTGCCGCAAAATTATAGTCATCGTTACTTATACAAAAGACAAATACATAGTACCTACCTAAGGAACATCACTCTAACTTCAAAACCGGTGACTTACTTTTTAGTGAATTATAAACGCTCTTTAACCTACCTACAACTAATACCAACCTGAGAGTGTCAAACAGAAAACAATAATTGACAGTTTGATAAACCAAATGTTATTAAATCTGTAGCGAGAGTAGAACTCTTCATCATCGATTTGTTCGGGTTACCTGCACCTGCATATTCTTTTGTTTTTCTTAAAAGCCCAAACAATAATAATAATAATTTCGGTCAAATTTCACCGAATTCGAAGTGTTTTGACCGAAGAAAATCTTCGAATCTTCGAATTTGGTCAAATGCTTTTTGACCGAAAATACAATTCATTTTGACCGAATTCCCAGTTTATTACCAAATATATCTTATATCTTAAATATCTCAGAAAAAAAAAAATGCAAGACGCGACCATACCTAGAAGTTGATTGCGAGGAGAATATTTTAGAACTCCAATCTAAAAAGATTGTTACTGAAGAACAAATTAGTGTACTACGTTCCAATTGCAAGAACTTTCTCATCAAGCTCATTTAGGAATTGCCAGGCTCGAATGCCCAAAAATTTGAATATACTTAAACAAATTAGCCATTTGTCCATTGAAGAGTTCATTCGTTTGCAGAAAAAAAACACTGCCTCCAATTTTAGACGAGCTAAATATCGACAGGTTAACTAAATACAAAATTTGTAGCCAGTGGAAAAACCTCTCAACGAGCAAATGGGTAAACACCGAAAGCCCGAATACAGAGGTCTTATTTGTATAAAAAAAAAAAAACTAAGGAAGGTGGGGAATTTGGTTTGTAACAAATGTCGTAAATAATTAATTTTCTTCAGTTATAAAACATTTCTGTGTTAATATTTCGATTTCATTAACTTCGTGTACGAGGTCGGGCTTTTCAGGAGAATTTTGTGTCAATTTGTGCGTGAATATTTTTTTAATTTTGTTGTGAGGATCATCGTAGAATTCGGAAAAAATTATCGAATCACAATAAACCTCACAAGGTATTGTGACTTGAGATTGCTTTTGTGTTAGATTTGCCAAGAAAAAAAAATACATTTTTTGAGAAATCTAGATTTTTTCTTTTTTTTATGAATGACCAACTCAATAAATACCAGAACCAATAATTTGGCAGCGGAATATATAGGTATACAATTTATATATACGTTCGTTATATCGGATAGGAAATCGTGGGCACCATTATTTGTTATAGTATTAGGATAGATACTAATATAAATCTTGTTGTAATGGACGTCAACTCTAATATGGATATTATAGTGCCTACGTTAAGAAACAACAAAAAATGTAAATATTTATAAAAACATTTAGTAAATGGAGGTACCTACCTTTCTATATTCAAAATTTGTTGATCAATCACGTATTTTTATCTTTTAATAAGATTTTAAAAACATCAAAAATAACGGGTGATTTTTTAGCTGGTTTGGTTTTGGCAACACTGGTTTTGACAGCTGACGTGTGTTTAGTACCTTGTGTCACTGTCAAACAGCTTCAGTTTGGTTTGCAATTTAACCATGGATCGTCTTACAAATGAACAACGCTTGCAAATTATTGAATTTTACTATCAAAATTCGTGCTCGGTTCGAAATGTTCATCGCGCGCTGCTTCCATTTTATGATCGGCATTCTCGACCTTCTGAGCAGTCTATTCGGAAGATTGTGACCAAATTTCGCACCAAATTTACTTTGTTGGACATTAAACCACCAACACGTTTACGTACTGTGCGTAGTGAAGAAAATATTGCGGCCGTATCAGCTAGTGTGACAGAAGACCGCGAAATGTCGATTCGGCGCCGTTCCCAGCAGTTAGGCCTTTGTTACAGCACTACGTGGAAAATTTTGCGGAAGGATTTGTGCGTAAAGCCTTTTAAGATACAGCTTGTGCAAGAACTAAAGCCAGCCGACCTACCACAACGCCGAATTTTTGGTGAATGGGCTCTTGGAAAGCTGGCCGAGGATCCGCTTTTTTATCGAAAAATTGTGTTCAGCGATGAGGCTCATTTTTGGTTGAATGGGTACGTAAATAAGCAAAATTGCCGCATTTGGAGTGAAGATCAGCCAGAAGCATTGCAACAGCTACCAATGCATCCCGAAAAAGCCACTGTTTGGTGCGGTTTATGGGCCGGCGGCATTATTGGGCCATATTTCTTCAAAGATGATGCGAATCGCAGCGTTACTGTCAATGGTGAACACTACCGAGCGATGATAACAAACTTTTTTTTGCCCGAAATGGAAGTTCTTGACTTGCATGATATGTGGTTTCAACAAGACGGTGCCACATGCCACACAGCACGCGAAACAATGGCGCAATTGCGAGGCGAGTTTGGTGAACAGTTAATTTCACGTTTCGGGCCGGTCAATTGGCCGCCTAGATCGTGCGATTTGACACCATTAGATTATTTTTTGTGGGGGTATGTCAAGGCTAATGTGTATAGGGACAAGCCCGCTTCGATTGACGCACTGGAAGCCAACATCCATGCATTCATTCGTGAGATACCGGCCGATATGTGTGAAAGAGTATGCCAAAATTGGACTCAGCGAATGGACTACCTGAGACGCAGCCGCGGTCAACATTTGCATGAAATTATCTTTAAACATTAAATTGCAAGGTTCAAACTATCGATTCAAATAAATATTTCATTCATTTTTTCGAATTTTTTGTGTTTTTTTTTTAAAAAAGTTCTAACCCTCTTAAAAAATCACCCGTTATTTCATTATTGATACAAAACTCACTAAGTTTTATAGTTTTCCGACTGGCTAGTGCTGTAAAAAATTATTTCCTGCTTTAGTGTCTCTTTCTTATTTCCAGCTGAAATCGGGTATATGTTTTTGGAACATTTTGGGGTTACAACTGTGCCAGTTTTTGGGAAAAGGCCATTCCAAATTTGTTCCGGGTAATTATATTCATGTGCTGCGGAAAAATGCTGTAAGTAGTCAACGAGTTCAATAAACCACTTATAATGAAGGTTTTCGTTTCATGATCGCAATCCTTTTAAAATGGTGATTTTGGGTATTGAATATTTTATGGTTTTTTGACCAGCTAAACAAATCGTCCATTTTGAAAGGAAATCCACACTTACAGAAATTGGCACACAACTTATCGATCTGTTTTGCTTTTCAACCGATAAATCTTTTGCAAATTAAGTCTATGGAACATCTCCGATGTCACTGCCCGACATGTTTATATTTAGCTATTTCCTAACTTAAATTCAAATTAAATGCATTATTTCTAGTAATTTAGACTTAAAGTTGATTTTTTGCCGAAAGTCGTAGGTATCTTAAATGTTTTATTTCTAAGGTCGATTGTTACGGAACAGTTTATGCTTTATAGATGACAGGCAATTCACGATCAAGACCAACATTAAATGTTATGCACAAATTTGAATATTTTCTTTAGTTTTTTAACACTTTATTGGTAAAAACTGAACATTTTTTTATTCTTTATAGGTACTATAAAGTCTGACATATCGCAGTAGGTAATTTTTGTAAACAAGTGATGAACCAAATGGGCACATTCAAGAATCTAGTTATCTCAAGTCGACTACATTGGTTTGGATAAGGTGTAACATGAACGCAAAAACTAGTCGGGAACGCCACTTTTTATACGCCACCCACATATGCGAACTGTCAACTTATTACTCAGTCACGAATTTCTTGACTAGATTCGTCGGCTACCCCTCCATAAAAGTCAACTGAAACAGCCAATGAAAACCGATATACATCTAGTCAGACAGCTGTCAGACTTACGAAACTAGATAGTTGAACGTTCCCAATGTAAATACATATTCAGGGTGCACCATCTTTTATGTCAGTATGCAAACATTGAATAACTTTGACATTTATTCACCGACTGATTTGAGTAGTCATGTTTTTAAAACGTCATTTCAGTACAATTCTAACCATGAATAACTTCTCAACGAAACAAGTGCCGAAATAGTGAAGCTATACATTGAAAATAGTCGTTCAGTTGTGTTAACTCAAGTGAATATCGTCGAAAATATCTTGGTCAACAAGCTCCGCCTTACAACACTATTCGTCGTTGATATCGCTGGATTTTGGCTCAATATTCTGTTCAAAAATGTGTGAAAAGTTTGTGGACGGTTACTGGTTTCAACATGACGGTGCGCTATGATACACAGCAAATTAAAGAATTCTGTTTCTGCGATGAAAATTCATTGCTAGTGTGCTGTCAAAAAATGGCGTCGTTAAATGCCTATACCCAGATCTCCAGATCGCCAGCAATTTTTGTAGGTTAAAATGAACGCAAATATGTAAACTCTTGATCTAAGAATGAAATTGTTGGCAATGACGTAGAACATTCTTATGGAGAGTAGTATTATTCCTACACTGAATACTTGATTCTTGAAAACTTAAATACAAGTTCTTGTTGTCAAATATAATTGTTAAAGTACCTAAGAACTTTTAAAATAAAATATAAATAAATAGTTGGCGCAACAGGTCCGGAGGGACCTTAGGCGTAGCTTCTCACAACCATTCGTTTTGTGTGAGTTTTTTATTTTTGGAACGAATGGAAGGGATCTACAATTTTATGCGGACTCCAAGCGGCTAATTGAGAAGCTCTTTCAAGACAGTATTTATACTCTCAGATGTTTCTCAGACCTTCGCGAGAGGTTGCGCAGCGGAAAAAAACCCTAAGTTGGAATTTCGGTTTTTGCGGGATTCGAACCTCGACCCCTCGCTTAGTAGTCCAACATACTAACCACTAAGCCACTGCGCCTACAAGCAAGAACTTTTAGCTTACAATTTTTCAAAGACCTCAAGATTCTTGGTTTAAAACCTTTTTTTGAGTATCCTGACTTCTTTTTATGGGGTTTTTGGAATAGCAAAATGTACACCAGTAAGCCTCAGACCATTGACGAGCTCAAGCAAATATTCGTGGCGAAATTATCGCTGTACCACCCGAGATGTTCGAAAATGTTATGGAAAGCGCACCAAAAAAGACGATAGAGGTGGGCACTTGGTTGACGTTGTATTTAAAAACGAGTGCAAATAAATTAAATAGAAACATACCTTACACTGTATATGGAACTTATTCAACATTTGCATACTGACATAAAAGATGGCGCACCCGTTATATTTCTCTATATTATATTTTATTTATAACTTATTAAAAATAAAACTGTTCTTAGCAAAATGGACCGAATGCATACCGTAAACTGGGGTTAGTTTGCCCCAGCAGGGGTAACTTTGCGCCACTAGCGAAAAGAGTTTATTTATTTTTTCGCGCCCAGACATGTCTCGACCTGCATATCAAAACTACCGCAACTAACACATACAAACATACACATTCGCGGGTAGGATCATTCGTTCGTATACCTTCAGTGAGTAAACAGTGGTTGACGTGCAAACTTTTGTCAAATTTTTTGAGTGTTTTTTTTTGTGCAAAATTTAGTGTGTACACCGGTTCCAGCGAAAACTGAGAAAGTAAGTATATTTTTTCTTGTTAAAGTGTTATTTTGCTATTAATTTAAGCACGAAATTGTCCTTTCTTATCTTGAAACAAAATCATAATGTGTTTTTTTGTGTGACCATAAAGTTTTTTCAGCTTTAGGGGTTACTTTGCGCCTGGAGCAATCCGATGTATTAGGCTCCATTCAACCTCCGAAGAAGGTTTCAAATAGAGGAACTTTCGCCGTTATTGATCTGCAATCTATATTTGACTAATGAATCAATTTTTAGAATGACTGATATGATAATTACTTTTTTGTATTCCTTCCTTTTGTGTTATATATTTTTTTATTACCTATTATTAGTTTTTTATTATTTTTTATATGAAATCGACTTTTTGTTGTTAAAAGCTATATTATATATGAAAGTTAGAGCCCAAATATGAATTTTGAATCCCTGAAATATAAAAGAAGGACATTTTTTATGTTAAAGTTTTATAACAATTAATTTTTTACTCCTAATATGTAAAGATTTTGAAGTACCATTTGGTTTTTTCTTTATATAAAATAAAGTGTGGGGTATTTTTCACTTTTTTTTTTCAGGAAAACAATCCTCGAATCAGTAGCTACGAAATCTCTTAACAACATTGTTCCAGCCTTTTAAATGCAGGCACATTCACCCAAAGTTTCGGATGGAGCAAAGTAACCCCTTCCCTTGGATAACTTTGCCCCAATTTTCAACCGCAAAAAAAAATATGTTCTTAGTTACTATAAAAAAAATTAAGGTCACATAAGTATGCTTTAATATCTTATTATATAAGGGAAATAGGAATAGACATAATTAAAATATTTTTTAATCATTTTTAAGAGTTTTTTGCAAAAAGACTGCAAAAAACGGAACAAAGTAACCCCGGTTTACGGTACTTCAAGAAATATTAACACTACTTGTATATGCAATATAATTTATAATGACGGTGACTATCTAGTTGTGTACTGTCGTTCATGTTGACAAGTGACCCCTGTCGAAAAAGGGAGAAAAGGTACATCTCAGACGAGCTAATAGGGACACGAAAGACAAGAAAAGACGCCCGCGATTTTATCGTCGGCATCTGCACAAAACTCTTCACGAGATAATATCAGTATCGATTACCCAACTTGACCTGTGTAAGAAACGAACAGAAGCGAAAATTAAAAAAAAAAAAAAAAAAAAGATTCTTAGCACGGGTACTATACATAGATACATTTGACGGCAGGTTGCGCTCGTATCTTGGCATGTCTACAAATAACAAGCAATAAGTCGAAAAAGGGCATCGTAAACTGGAGGCGGTTGTCCTTTGTTGGTTTCATTTGGAGAAGGTGATTTAACAGAGAAGTGATAATGCTCGATACCGTGGGATTATTCTTATTTTTGCATGTTTCGCATGTTGCTGGTGTATAGTTGTTCCACCATGTACAGTAGTGAAAGCGTTGATTACTTGATGATAGCATTGCCATTAGAGACAATACTGTCAATGACAATATTGTCTCTGATTGACATTTGAATTCTATATGCAAAACGGTGGCTTAGAAGGTTTTTTTTAGGTATTATGTTAAAGTAAATGGCTAAAAAAATAAAATGGTAATGCAAATGATACTAGAAGGATTGAGAACAATGAAGATTTTATGAATAGAGATCAGTAGGTAATATAGCAAAACGATTAAAATGGTTTTTAACCTGGTTGCGATTGAATATGCTGTCACGAAGGCTGTACCTGTATAGGCACACTCGTACTAGAAAATAAAGCCTTTACTTACTTCTTACTTCAGCAATACCAAATAATGACATTGCCATATTTATTGACAGCCATGCGGCTACCTATTGAACAAAAAAATCGAAGCTGGCTCGCCGCTGCCGCGAAGAGCTTTAGGTTCTCTGCTTGCAGCACACCACGAGGACACACCTCACTTCCTCTGTCAATGCCCAAGTCTATGTCACTTGATGAACAGAACACTTGGAAGATACAACTTCCATGCAGTGGCGTAGCAAGGGGGGGGGCAAGGGGGGCACAGGCCCCGGGCGGCACTTTGCTAGGGGCGGCAATTTGGAACAGTTAATTTTTTTTTTTTTTTTTAAATAAATAATTTATATATATTTACTAATATCATTTTGGCAAGTTCTGGTTAGAGAGCTATAAGCGCCTACTGTACCATTTTATACGCTCTTACGGTTTACAAGTTGTTTGAGTACGAGGACAGGCGTAGTAGGAGTTTCTGTTTTTTGATTGCAAGTAGTGCTGGTGATAGATCTATATCCTTACATATATGTACGAGTATATCTAAGAATTCAGAGATTTGTTCTTGAATTTGCATTAGACGTTATGAACTGAATATCCCGATGGACGTGTGTGGGGGCGTGAACGAAAAAAAAAAGAAAAAGCGGGCAATATTTGTAAAACAAAAGTTTTGCCTAGTTGCTATTACATTTTAAATGGAAGTGCAGAGTTTTAAAAAAATATATGAACACAGATCGGCTTTTGGGTAGTAATTTTTCAGAAATAATTAAAAAAATTGATTTAGTCAAATTTTTTGAGAAAAACTAAGTAGGGGATCTTATTTAAAATACCTATATTATCTTTAATATGTATTTTGATCAAAATCGTTAGAGATGTTTTTGAAAAATTACGCAGAAAAAAACGTACCAAATTTGCAATGTTGCTTGAATAATACTATTGCCTAACTATGTATTTAGCTGAAAACTGACTACTTATAAGTTATTGTTCGGGATGTAAGCATTACTTGGTTTTTAGAGTCTTATCGAATTTAAAATTGGGGTTTTCAAGATATAATAAAATAAATAAATAGTTGGCGCAACAGGTCGGAGGGACCCTAGGCCTAGCTTCTCACAACCATTCGTTTTGTGTAAGATTTTTCATTTTTAGAAAGAATGGAAGGGATCTTCAATTTAATGCCGATTCCAAACGGCTAATTTAGAAGCTCTTTCAAGACAGTTATACTCTGGGATGTTTGTCAGACGTTCGCGAGAGGTGGCACAGTGAAATAAACCCTAAGTTGGAATTTGGGTGTTTTCCGGGATTCAAACCTGGACCCCTCGCTTAGTAGTCCAACATACTAACCACTAACCCACTGCGCCTACACTTTCAGTTTTTAAAATTATTGTTTTCGGTGATTCGAATTTAAAATTAAGGCCACAAAAATTTTGGAAACATACATTTTACTGTAATTACTCATTCTGGTCAAAACCGTTATCGCATTTTCCTAGAAAACTAAAGAAAAAAAAATTTAAAAAAAAAAATTGTTTTCAGAAATCTATTGTACGATAATGGGTATGGTACGTTTCGCTTAAATTGGTGGGAAAATTAACATTCGCCGGAGTGGCGAAATGATCAATCTGGGAAACAGTTAAACGTAAAAACGATATTTGGTTGAAAAATAACTTGACAACAACCTCAGCAAATTGCCAAATGATTTTTGCGAAATGATCAAAACTTATTTCAAAAAAATACGAAAGATTAAAAGGCCAATCGCGCAATGGTTGAAAAATTGAAGAAAAAAAAAACCAATTTAAAATTCAGGATTAAAGGCAAAAAAAGAAAAGCCGAATGAATTTTGCAAAATAATGGTAACCCTACGATAATATAGACAAAAACTGAGTCCTCAGGTAGAAATGACCACATTACCATAGAAATGAATTTTTGTTTTGGAGAAATTCCGAAATTTCAAAAGTACTGTTATTCGATTGCAGAAAGAAAGGTACTTTTTTTAGTGTGTGAAAAAATTATGGGGGCGGCATGAATTGGGTCTGCCCCGGGCGGCTCCAACCCACGCTACGCCACTGCTTCCATGACATACACGAACTTTCAGATGTATCTTTATCAAATCTTTACAGGTTCAGAAACACATCAGGATGGCTGGACAAGGTCAACTAACTGTGAGACAACACGCATCACCACCAACAACATCGGCTAACCCCCCAACAAGGGCACCACAATGGGTCCACATGGACCTAAGTGGGGTGCGGTAGGGCTCGCTCTACCATATCCACCCATGAACGTAGCCTAACCTACTTCTTACTTCGCAATCCAATAAAATACTTGCTTTCGAATTACCATCTCTACATGTTTTGGTCGGTGAAGTAGAAGAATCAAAAGGAGACACTTAAATCATGTAACTTTTGAGATGACTTTCGTTGAAACGATAGACCTACAAAACTAGCAGCTACTCTCAGAAAAAAAAGGAAGTTTCAGCGAAGAATTTTGAGGCTTTAAAAAAAATCTAAGCTAAAAGTTCTTGCTTTAACAATTATGTTTGATAACAAGAACTCGTTTTTAGGTTTTCAATAATCAAGTATTCAGCGTAGAATAATATTAAGGGTCTTTCATCAAGGACATCACAACTTTTTTGAAATAAAATGCAAACTACTTGAGATATCTCAAACAAAATTATTGGCTTAAATTACTATCAAAATTTTTATGAATGGAATTCGACTTCGTTCATATGTCCACCACGGGAACGTATGCAGCGGTCGATAGTCAATATACGTTGAATCCAATTTTCGATGACTCGGCCGCACCTGTCGACCGATACAGCTGCGTTGAATATTGGCTTCAAGGACGAGCTCCTCTAACTTCACCGGCTTGTTAGCATAGACCAATGATTAAATGTAGCCCCATAAAAAAAGTCTATATATAAATCACACGATCTTGGCGGCCAATTGATGGGTCCGTTTCTCGGGCACTTATTCACCCTCCAAGTTCCACTTCCAATTGGAGACTGGATTCTGTCAAGTTAGCTAATTCTAGAACCATCTAGAGAAGGGTGGACTATACTTCTGGAATATTCGCTGATAGGTGGTAGAGCGGATATAAAAGGGGCGCTGAGAACAGAGAAGTACAATTGATTTTTAACCAGTGATTGATGAAGTTCGAAAGAGTAATCGGTTGTGAGATAAATAAGTGAAAAGTAATACAGTGAATAAAGCGATTGGATTGAAACGTTTAAGAATTAAGTGATATTGTTTTGGTACTTAATAAGTGAATAAGTAGAAAGTGTAAATAAAGTGATTTTATTGGAAAAGTTAAACAGAATAGTGTTTTATCTTTTCCAATTCCAGCCTTTTTTTTTTTTTTTGATATACTTCTCCCGGGAAAGGCGAACCTATAACGCTTCAACAGCGCCCCGAGATGCCTGCAGATGTATGTTTGTTCTGCACTTAAATTGCTGCAAATTGTAGTCTTCCGGAAATATATCCCCAGGAAGCGAGTTCCAAAGTTTGCTTGTCCTGTAACCTGGGTTGGCAAAACTACATCATTTTCAGTCGGCCGATGTAATCTACATAAACGATGTAGATTACATGTGTATTCTACATGTAGAAAACCATAATAATGTATTTTTGTAAATACAGTCGAACCCGTTTAAATAAAATGAGAAAAAATCGTTTTTAACCGGGTTTTTCATTTAAACGGACTTCGGATAACTGAAAAAGTACACGGGGACAAATTAAATTTTTCATATAAGCGGGGTTTTCAATTAAACGATTGCAAATAAGCGGGTCCGACCGACTGTAGTAATTATGGACACGTAAAACGGAACTAAACACAAACTGCAGTGATCAACATTTCTGCAATCACGTGAAAACGATCCCATTACTGATTTAAAACATATCAAATGAGAATGGTAAATAGTTTCAATAAATTTAAACAACAATTTATCAATTTATATTAAGGTAGGTAAGTTTACGATTTTCGAATAGGAGAGCTTAGATCCAGCCTGTGGGATTCAAAAAGGTTATCAGTTCCCCAATACTACGTTTCGAGACCTCCTCAAGGGAGTCGAAAAAGGGTTTACCAAAAGATCGCTGTTTGGCCCTAGCTAGTGCTGGACAGGCGCAAAGGAAATGAGTGAGTGTTTCCTTTTCGGCTGTGTCATTACAGTTTACAGCTGCGGCAGTGTATATTATGTTATGTGGGATGCCCTAATCTAATTGCGTGTTCCCCTATTGGCCAATGGCCTGTGGTTATCGCCACATCCTTCTAGATATGATACAGCTCGTCAGCCTCCTCCTCCTCCATCTGAGGTTGGCCTTCGATAGGAATTCTAGGGAGATCTTTGCTTTGACTGCTCCGAGCGGCATTTTAACAGATTCCGAAAGTGAACAGTGAAGGGCTGAGCCTCGCCTGGCCACCTCGTCAGCATGTTCGTTGCCGCAAACGTTGCTGTGACCTGGAACCCAAATCAGGGTAACCTTGAACTTGTCAAGCGAGGCCAGCTCCTTACGGCACTCTAATACCAATTTTGAGGTTATGTTGACTGAGGCGATAGCCTTGATGGCAGCTTGACTATCAATGAAAATGTCAATCTTTTGCCTCGGAACTATGTTTTTGTGTAGTTTGATTTGACGATAAAGTAGCCCATAAGGAATTTAAGTAGAACTTAAATCGCTATGTGCAGTATCAGCAAACGGGTCTTAGTCATTGCTATAAAAATATCAACATGCAGAACTTGCCTTTAATACCTACTACGTAAACAAAGTGCCCGACCAAAATACTATTTTGTTGTTGTCGGTTAAAACGTCTAAAAAATTGATCAACGTCTATTTTCTTTTGCGATCGAACGATTTTTGTATTAATTTGATAACGACGACGAATTTAAAAAAATATAATTTTGTTATTTTTGTCTATATTTTAACGCATACAAAATAGAAAAAAATGTTTTCTACATTATGTATTCTACATGGTGAATCAGGCTGAGTAATCTACCTCATGTAATCTACATAAAAAACTCATGTATATTACATACGAGTAATCTACATGCCAACCCAGCCTGTAACAGAAAGAGTTTCGGAAAGTTGTTGTCCTCGCGGTTGTCAAGTGTACTGTATGGTCATGAGCATTAGCAGCCTGTCTTGTTGTGCGCCCAAAAGTTGCATTTCGAGGGATAATGTCTTTGAGTTCCTCAGAACATCTACCATGGAAGTACCTATAGAACAAGCATAGGTCAGCGACTTGTCTTCTGTGCACCAACGGTTGTAGATTCGATGTGAGTGTAGGGTCTCCAATGAGTCGAACTGCTCGTGTCTGTATGCTATCAAGCAGGTAAAGTGAATGTTTTGGGGCCGAGCTCCATATATGGGAACAATATTCCAAGCCTGGTCTAACCTGTGCTTTGTAGAGAAGGAGAAGTTGCTTGGGGCTAAAGTACCTCTTTGCTCTAAATAGGTAGCTCAACTTTGCGGACGCCGATTTTGCGATATAGGACATGTGGTTCTGCCATGTGATTCCTGAATTGACTGTGACTCCCAGAAGGTGCATTGAGTCCTTGTGATGGATTGGATGGTCATCCATTTGGATCTGAGGAACTGTTGATGCATTTTTTCTGGAAAATGTTGTGAACTGTGTCTTGTTTGCATTAAATACAACCAAATTGTCCTTTCCGCATTTCAAGATTTTGTCCAGATCATCATTTAGAGAATTATTTTTTGTTCACATCTCTGACTGTGTGATGTAGCCGTATTCACAGGCCCATTGTTCGAGATGGAGGATATAAGAGTGCTGTCATCTGCAAAGCTGTAGATATTATTATTTGTCGATCCAAGCAAATCGTTGATGTGGAGAAGAAATAGATAAATAACAATTTAAGTTTCAATGCGCTTTCCATCGAGTGAGAAAATATTTAATTTGACATATACTTTCAAACATATTCCGTACACCGTACCTACTGAGAAAAGCCTTTTCACTGTAAGAACATCTGCTTTTTTTGTCGTTCGCTCTCGCTTTGATTGTTCTTTTGTAATAAACATTTATAATGCAAAACCTGGGAAACACCCTTCTGTCCACTAAAATACGACTGACAAACATTCGAGAGTACAAAAAAAACTTTTTAATTTATCCGTTCATCTTCGGGATCGCCATAGGTAGGTTCCTCCCATAATTATTATACCCCAATTGTAAAAACTCAAACACCCGACAACCTTCAAAAATGAAACTGAATCACTGGTATTTGCGACTAAAAAAAGTTTTCATGTAAATGAAATGGATATTTGAACATACCTCACTGAATTTTCGTTTTTTAGCACTATACCTACCTCACGAACTGTTCAGACTTCAGAAGGTTGTCAGATATTACAATATTGTCAGGTCAACCAATGGAAGATAAGTCCGAAGACAAGCGAGTGAACTACTGTCAAGTTCTGTCAGACTGCCATTTAACAATTTATTTTGTCAGGCATTCATGAAACGTATATTTGACAGAACGTTGCGTTGTTAACCGTCTCGTAGATCGGCAGACTCATTTGAAAATATTGGATATTTCAAGCTTATAACATTCGACAATAGAATTGTCAGAGTTGTATGTGACATATTTTGGACGTGCAAACGTATATACTTGGATGGTTTTTGACATACGATTCTAAGTGAAACTTAAATCGCTATGAGTAGTACCAGCAAACGGGCCTACGTCTCTGGCGATTAAAATAAAAAGGAATACAAATGCAAGTTTTTTACATGGCGTCCAAACCTTCTGGAATGGTGAGCGATAACGTTAAAACGGGAAGGCGGATCAGGTAGAAAAATTGCCTAGAATTCGGACGAGTTTCGTCAACAGTCTGAACTTTCATTTCATAGACCCATAGAGTAATTACGCGGAGGCGGATCTGTTGCGCCAACTATTTCCTTATTTAACTTACCGCAGTTAGTATAATGATGTGGAATGAAAATGAATCGGGAATGGCGAAAATCCGAATTGGCGACATCTTCGCACTAGGCACTACGCGTGTCGACGAAACCAGTCGCCCTATTACTTGAAACAGATTTAACAAAATTATAACTCTTTCTCTGTATTTATTTATTTATTAATTATAAGTTAATTTTGCTGTCTTCGGTCGCGATGATTTGGGGTTGCTGGCATAATAAAACATTAGCTCATTACATCGCTGTCAAAGGAATCTTTCGTATTAAGACACGCTTTTGGCGCGCGTTTGGCGTTCAGGGTACGAGTGAGAAATTTCTGCAATCTCGAACCGTTTTGAAAGCCGGGAACCTGTTCTTTCAAATCATTTTCAAACCAAGTTATTGCTGTTAATAGTTTTAGAAAAAAATACTTCCAAACTGCTTAAAATCTAATAAAAAAATATTAATTATCGTTATTTTTTAATTTTGAAAAAAATCAGCATTCAGCATTTTTTTTTTAATTTTTGTATTCCTTAAACTGAGGTGGTTATATTCACTAATAAAAGAAAACTGCCACAGTTTGTCGCACCTTCTATTGGCAGTATACCCCTCAGAATATCCGACAGTGCAAAATACTTGGGACTTATACTGGACAAAAAACTTAACTGGAAATTGAACACATATGAAAGAATAAGAAAAAGACACAATAGCCTTTTACTCCTGTAGCAGAATTTTTGGGAAAACCTGGGGACCATCTCCTAAAATTAAACTGTGATGTACACGGCTATAGAAAGACCCATACTGACCTATGGCAGTCTCGTATGGTGGCCGGCAACCTACAAAACCACCTAAAGGCCATTACGAAAGTACAAAGACTATAGCGTGTATTGGCACCAACAGCGCGATGAGGACAACTCCAACCGCAGGTCTTGAGGCTATCCTCAATCTGCTGCAGTTTAGCATGTCGTACTCCCAGAAGACGTTTCCTTCTTGCTGGAAGACCGTTCGCATTCAACCTATTCCAAAGAAAGGGAAGAAATGTCTGCCACAAAACTATCGTCCAATAGCGTTACTTTCAATGCTCTCTAAAGTAATGGAAAAGGCAATAAATGTCAAAATAATCAAATATCTAGAAGGCCATCGATTAATAAGCGACAGGCAATACGGATTTCGGAGCCATCGTTCCACTGGTGACCTGTTAAGCTACGTAACGCACTTATGGACACAATCAATTGAACAACACGGCGAATCCAGAGCCGTAGCCTTGGACATATCAAAGGCATTTGACCGAGTCTGGCATAGAGCCCTATTAGGCAAATTAGCGTCTTACGGATTACCACAACAACTCTGCGGATGGATGCAAAATTTTCTTCTGGGAAGATCGATCCAAGTTGTTGTAGATGGTGTATCATCCAATTCGTTTGCTATATAAATGCAGGAGTGCCCCAAGGATCTATTCTTTCTCCAACTCTATTTCTTCTCCACATCAACGATTTGCTTGAATCGACAAATAGTAATATCTACAGCTTTGCAGATGACAGCACTCTTATATCCTCCATCTCGAACAGTGGGCCTGTGGATACGGCTACATCACACAATCAGAGATGTGAACAAATTAATTCTCTAAATGATGATCTGGACAAAATCTTGAAGTGAGGAAAGGACAACTTGGTTGTATTTAATGCAAACAAGACACGGCTCACAACATTATCCAGAAAAAATGCATCAACAGTTCCTCAGATCCAAATGGATGACCATCCAATCCATCACAAGGACTCAATGCACCTTCTAGGAGTCACAGTCAATTCAGGAATCACATGGCAGAACCACATATCCTATATCGCAAGATCGGCGTCCGCAAAGTTGAGCTACCTATTTGGAGTAAAGAGGTACTTTAGCCCCAAGCAATTTCTCCTTCTCTACAAAGCACAGGTTAGACCAGGCTTGGAATATTGTTCCCATATATGGAGCTCGGCCCCAAAACATTCACTTAACCTGCTTGATAACATACAGAGACGAGCAGTTCGACTCATTGGAGACCCTACACTCACATCGAATCTACAACCGTTGGTGCACAGAAGACAAGTCGCTGACCTATGCTTGTTCTATAGGTACTTCCATGGTAGATGTTCTGAGGAACTCAAAGACATTATCCCTCGAAATGCAACTTTTGGGCGCCCAACAAGACAGGCTGCTAATGCTCATGACCATACAGTACACTTGACAACCGCGAGGACATCAACTTTCCAAAACTCCTTCTGTTACAGGACAAGCAAACTTTGGAACTCGCTTCCTGGGGATATATTTCCAGAAGACTACAAATTGCAGCAATTTAAGTGCAGAGCAAACATACATCTGCAGGCATCTCGGGGCGCTGTTGAAGCGTTATAGGTTCGCCTTTCCCGGGAGAAGTATAAAAAAAAAAAAAAAAAACTGGAAACTAAATGAAAGGGGTCATTCGTTGATCCTACAGAAATATTTTCGCTATGTACCTAACACAGATAACATTAAGCCATACTTAAATTTCACAATACCTTTCTCGAGCGCATATCCCAGCAGGGAAGAATGGAGAGACGGGCTCATAACTAACACGCAATCCATAACCGTTTTTACGGAAGGATCAAAAATGGAAACTGGAGTCAGGCGTCTTCTCTGAGTCGCTGGGTATATCAAAATCGGTACGTCTCCCTGACCACAGCAGTGTCTTCCAAGCAGAGGTCCTGGCAGTGAAAACAGCAGCCCGTAAGTCTGTGGTAAGGGCAATACCACCTGAAGGTATTACCTTCTTTATCGACAGCCAGGCCGTAATAAAAGCATTAACTGCAGTAGATAATAAAATCAAAGCTTGTGAAATGCTGTCGCGAAGAACTAAGGGTTCTTGGCACCCAGTATAAGGTATTACTCAGCTGGGTTCCGGGACATAAAGGCATTCCTGGCAACGAGAAAGCAGACGAATTAGCTAGACTAGGTTCGACAGCTATATCAGAACAAGCTGATCCCTCTGTGAATATTCCGCCTTGCTCACTCAAGCTTGAAGCAGGGAGAAAGGCCACAAGAGAGGCGAACGCAAGATGGACCGCACTAGAAACCTAGTATGACAACCACAAGATTGCTATGGCCAACCTTCAATGAAGCCTGAACCGAGAGCCTCCTACGAAAGGGTAGAAAGTCTCTTTCCACCCTCGTAGCAATCCTAACGGGGCACAACACTCTGCGGTATCACATGAATAAGTTACGCTTGACGGAAGAAGAACTTTGTAGAGGCTGCGGTGATGAGGAAGTTGTTGAGGACACAACCCAGTTCCTATGTCACTGCCCAGGTCTCCAGCACATTAGGCACAGATTCCTAGGGAGACACTTCTTCCACGACCTAGACGAGCTTTCCAGCACACATATAGACAAAATAATGCGCTTTATCAAATCCACAGGATGGTTTGTATGCAACAACATAGTGAGAACTTAATCATAGGTATTTATAGACAGGGTTATCATGGGTAATGGACATCCTTTTCCCCCAATGGGCATCACAATGGGTCAATATTCACCTGAGTGTGGCACGGAGTACTCCACGCCAACCCGCTTACCTAACCTAACCTAACCTTCCTTGAATTTCAAATTTGAAAGCAGTTTTTTTTTTTTCAAAAACTCAGCAATTACTTGGTTTAAAAATAATTTGCAAAAAATGATTCATGCATTTCAAAAAGTGTTATTGTAAGTGTTGCCGTTGTTTTTACAACACAATATTTTTATGCATTTTAAGTAGGTATTATTTTTTAAATTATCCCCCCCTCCCATAGTAAAAAAAAATCTTGTATTTAACCCCTCTAAAAAAAACCCGCTATAACATTTTTAGGGCCAAAGTTATCGTACTTTTCCAATCGAATAGAATGAAAAAATCGCACCGAAAAAACAAAAAAAAAAAACTTATAGGTAGGAATATCTACGTCCACCCCAGCATCATCAGGCGGGCAAAAAAAATACTTTAGCGAAATCTCACCACGGGTGTATGCTAGTAAACAATTTAAAATCGCGATGGTCATTACTCATTACGGTTTGTTTACAAAAAACTTTGCATTTATCAATCTTAATAAAGATATACCTACCTACATGCAGTTACGTATCGACGTACGACGTGTGAACGTTAACGCAAAAGCTCTGCCCTCCGCCCACCAATTTTCCCTCGCATAAGAAATCGTATTCAACAAAATCGTGGTTCGTGGTCCCCATTTCAGTTATACGCCAACATTCCCATACATGTGTTTATACAAATCAACATCACGGTTAATAAGAAATCACATTGAAGTAAGTCATGCAAATGATGAGGCGCTTATAGTATAGTTTACACATGTGTATGGACATACATTATATAGGCATGTACGGTAGGCATGTGCGCTCGTAAGTTAAACTCGTAATATTTAAGCAGCAGAGATCTGTTGTTTGGATAGTTACTCAGTTTTTGTGTGTGTACTTTACGAATGTTCAATCCCAATCCCAATCCCAATCCCAAGTGTCTCGAAACTCGAACGTTGATGCACATTTCCACATAAGTAGCGTTTCATTTATTGACATATGATAATTCGAGTGCATACATCAAATAAGAAGTAATATATATAAAAACCCGATTAAACACCTCTCAATTATTTTTCTTCACGATTCTACTCCACTGAAGAAAGCACACTTAGAGGTGAGCTCGAGAGCTGCTTTGAGCGCTGCTGGTCTTTTTTCGTAGAAATCCACGTTCAGTTTGAAAATCGGTTTATTTACTCAGTAATTTTGTCACTACTTGTTAACACGACTTTGTTACAAGTGCTCACATTGAGCGTTCTGTTGTCGATTCCTATGCTGATTTTCTCTTAAGACCTTGTGCATAACAGCATATGCAAATATAGGATATAAATAAATCCAAAGTGCTTGTGTTTTCCTGTTCAAGGGAAATTGAATGAGATTTTGTTTCCTTCTATATAACTTGTGTGGGTCATAGTATTGGGAAGAAGCGCAGGTATTTGTTTAGGTCAAAGCAAACTAATAATTAAGCCACCTCTATATTTGAGACAAATAGGTTTATCAATTCAAATTCATTTTGTCTCTTGCGATAATTTGTTTTAAAATACCTTCCGACACCATCTGTAACTACCTAAATATCTGAGTGAGTTTTTGTCAACCTTCACATAACTAATTAAATTAATTAAATTGGCGCGTATGCTACAACTTCTGCTTTAAGGCTTTAGTATCTAGAACCCTTAACTGTTGCCACACTGTCAATTAAAACAATTATTCGCCCAAATTCGTTCGCTGAAATTGCTTTATTTTGAGCTCAATCAACTGAGAAATCAATGGATGAACAGTGCTGCCAACATTTCAAGAATAAAAATGCTACACTGCACTAAAAAATTCTAGAATGTATGAAGCAAACAACAAGAAATGATTAACAAAACAAAATGTGTTTTCATCAGCTTTTTTACAAAAAAAAAAAAAAACAAAAATTATATAAAAAAACTATTTTTTTTTCTTTTCATACCTACTATACATTCATCTAAAATATTAAATAAAATAAAACTATCTCAGAAAACAGTAATGAAATAAAAGATTTTAAAATTAAAATAAAGCAGATGTTTCTGAAACAACAAAATTTAATTTTTACTTTTCACAAAAACTAAAAAATATCAATACTATCTAATTATAAAATCGATTACGACACTTACACAAAAATAAGGATTACACTTTCAATTCGAAGAATGTTTGATTACTTACAGTGGTTGTATTTTTTTGACGAATAAGATCCATAAACAAGATAAAGGTAAATCCTTTACCGTATATCTAGTAGGTATTCGATGAATAACAACTTTATTAAAAAGAAAATAACGAAATACAAATATAAGATATTTAGGAACTAAAAGAAATACAAAACTGCATACCTAAAAAATTAAGTATTAAAAATTACGCTGATTCTCCTTCTGCTGCCACGCCATTACAAAAATTTTATATTTCTTCCATTCCATTCAATCCGCTCCGTCAGCAACAGCTACCTTTCTGGCTATGCTTTTATTTTGGATTATCGGTAGATAAATCTATTTATTCAGCTTTTCTGATGGTTCAGGTTCCGTGTTTCAGGGTCTGTGGTGTCCCTCTTTTTGTCCGTCGGGTGGTATCTGGTTAGATTTAGTCGGATGAGAAATCGCATTCTTGAAAACAATTTTAACTTAGTGGAACGATTCCAGTTTTTTTTTTTAACCTATTGAAAGAAATAATTTTTGCTGTTTTACATGTTACAATTTGGCCGCAAAAATTTAACAACTAGCCCCGCCATGAATTTGTCTATGATGCTGTAAAAAGAAATGAGAAAGAATAATTCAAAAAGCACCGTTATTTTTTCTCTGACTCTTTTGTAAAGCATTTCATACGAAAAAATTCATTTTTTTTATTTCTTTTAACAACATCATAGACCAATAGTTAGCATAATCAAATGATAGATTCATGTAACATTGTGTGGAAATAATGAGCCACATAAATTTGAAAAAGTTTGTACCTATTCAGTTGGAACGGAGTGTATATCTCTTGCAAAAATTTACAAACATTTCAATTTTCTGGACCTTACACAGAACTACTGCAAGTGAAGATTAATACAAAACTTAAGCTTTTTGCTTTGAGTAAGCCCAACATTTTTCGTTTTAACACGACATTTAATTTTAATGAGAACCCTTAATACTTTGAATATAACCACTTTGCCTTGTTACTTTTACCCCGCCTGCCCCTACACTCACTCAATAACTACTAAAGATTTAATATGCAGCCTTACTTTACTAGCGTCAATAAGTTTTTTTTCGTATTCATATGTTTGACGTTGAGCTTCTCTGACCAGCTCAATTTCGGCGATAAAATTTCTCCTTATGAAATCGGCCCAATTAGGACAGTTTCGATTTAAGCCGTTTATGCCTTGAAATGTGAACGCAGTGCTTTTATAGGAGATGTCATCAGTTTGAAAAAGTCCGTTCCGGGTTTGAATATTAATGGCAAAGAACTGTGTTCTAAGCTTCAATATTGTCTCACCTGAATAGAGGAGAAGGCAATAACTAGTAAGTTTACTCATCGACTCGTCGACTTGTTGTATTATCCGGAATATGTGCTTTTTTTTTTTTTTGGCTTGGGCGAGGTCCAATGTCACTTCGATCGGCAAAAATAACAATGGGCGCCACTGAAGTTACTTAAGGAAAATCAGGTACAGCATTTCTTTAAATTCAAAAAATGTTAGAAGGGAAATAATTCCAGAAACGTTTTTAATGAACTTATGGTCCACTTCGGTCTTCAGTGAGACATAAGTCCATAATGGATTTATGACTCGTGGACTTATGTCCCTGTGCCTACTAACGGTCCGTCATTAAAAATAATGCAAAAGTGCGGGCATTTCTTTGGTCAGTTTGGTCAATAGCACTATTCGAGATTCGTGTTGCGGAAGTTGTTGTCGTACTTCCGTTGCGTCTTCTTCTTTCACCTTTACCCCCAGTTTTGTATTGACGGTTTTTATAATCTCGTTGCGACTTGGTGATATCTTTTTCGTTCCAAACGTTGGCAGGTTTAGTTTATAATCAAATCTTACTCATCCAGGAAAATAATAAGCTCCGAACGCCCGTACAATATCTCCCTTATTTTCATCAGCTTTTGGTAAGGGCTCCGCATAGTTCCGTGAGTTCGGTTAAAATTTAATATAAATAGCGGTCCAAAACTCGGGGCTGGCGTTGGCGTTGTAGCGTAGTTTATTTATTGGCGTGCTGCATCTTAGTGCTTCCATGTTATTGATGTTTCAGCTGTAAAAAAAGGAAAAAATAAGGTTCTACTTGGACCATCATAAGGCCAAATTCTGAGTTTTTACCTTATGTCGTTTGGCCTAATGCCACGGCCTACGGAAATTGGACTAATTAATGGTGCTGCAGGACGTAAGGTTACTGAAGCCAGTTAACGGTTCCTCGCACTGTCACTGGATCATCCATCCACCCGTCAATCAAATTAATCACGTCATGAGCAAGTAAACCTTGTTGTCGAGTCTTAGTCGGTGTTAGAGTTGCCATACCAGCTTCACTTAGATCATAAGTGTTAAAAAAAAAGAATTGCGCAGATTGCCGACAAGGGTGGTTCTTATTTACAATTTACTATACTGCCACAATTAATCAAAAGGGTATAGGTATAGGTACCTAGTTTAATTCTAAAAAATGATGCACCCCAAAATCACTTATTTTAAAATACATCCACCAGCAGCCAATGGTATATATCAGAATAGTTCTTATCCGAATCGTTTTTGCACTTTTGATTCACCTACCTACAAAGACATCAGGTAGGCGCCTAATAGGGACTAGGTAGGTAAATAAAAAAGAGACTAATTGGTCAGCCTGCAGCAAACAGTACCAATGACGCCCATCTGACTGAACCTTGAGCGTGTCGAAAGACCTGTATCGGACTGGAAGTATATCCACAATATTTAAATAAACAAACAGGACACAGCCTTACCATATAATTACTGCAGGAAGTAAACAAGATAGGTTGGTTGGTGTTCAAGTCGTGCCAATTTCCGTTTGCAATTAGTTACAATTTTCTTAGCCATTGTTCATCGTGTTTGAATTTTTTTTTTTACCTGAAGTGTTGTGAGTCACTTCACATAGTTTGAAGTGCAATACTCTTCAGGAATGATTGGGAAAAAACATTCGTACATATTTCCGGATGTGTTATAGCAGGCGATAACAAAGTCCTTTCCATTTGGGATTTTGTCGACGGGGCTAGGAGACAAGATAATTAATAATACTCTCTGTATGAGAGCGTTTATTCTTGAATCAGAGAAGAGCAGACGAATCCCATTGATGAAATAAAATGTGTAGTAGTTAAGAGTTCCAGTTGAAGCTGTGTCTCAACTTGAGTTTATGAAAAGAGTTTTTGTTTTCATTTAGAATTTGGCAATTTCTTCTATTATTAACTAATACCCTATTGACACCGAGCGGAAAACCGGGTTTTCGCGAAAACACTCGAAAACTTCATCGAAAACAGAAGTTTTCCCAAACATATTTTAGTTTATTAAACGAGTCGTTTAAAGTCGTTTTCCACGCAACCACCTCGAAAACGACTTCCAATCCTTGCGTTGTTGAAACAAACATATCTACCTTTTGAAATATTCAGCAGAAAATCCGACCGAACAAATGTCACAATTCACAACTTAAAATTATTTCCCACACTTAATTGATGGGCTTATATCTATTATTTTTAAATGCTCTGAATTAATTTAATTTGTTAATTAATGCGATCGAAATTTGTAACCAAAGTAGTTTTCACAGAAGTTTTCAGACTCGTGTGTCACAGCTGATTCAAACGTCAAACAAAAAGTATAGTTGGTGTTCGGTGTGAATGCATCTTCGAGGTTGAATAGGGTATTAAAGGAAAAGCGTTGGTTAATTATTTTTTGGAATATGGGACAACTTTCTTACTTATTTAAACATTTTAATTCACTGAAGCGTTTGTTTTGTCCATGTGGGCTCTACAGCCAACAATTTGTAAAGAGAAGACAAACGTCATTCAGGTTGTTTACGTTGGCAGTGTTACCAAACAAAGGAAATCACATTTCCAAAAATTGTTAGGTACTATTGGTAAACTTCCTCCTCCTCCTACCTATCTTTAATGTTGCAATGAGGGTATTCACTTTATCTCATAATCAGAGACAATACTGAAACGCCAAACTCGCAACCCTCTTGCCGCTGCCCTTCAATTTTAATTTTTCAAATTCGCCATTTTGTTTTCCTATCCCACGTGTACGTCATTCTAAATCTGTGTAAGCAACCACAAAAAAAAAATGTGCTGAATTTCTTTGGACAGAAGTCGATTGACATAACGTGAATATATGGAGAACGAATTGTGATTTGATTCCAACAAATTGAAAATTGTAAGTTTTCGCATATTTTAAAGCGTTTAAATTAATAAATAAATACATTATTTTGTAAATATGCATAACTTTCCGCAGTCGATTTTCGAGCCGATAATTGATAGCGGAAAATTATTAGGTCTGCGTAAACAATTCCCCATACAAATTCTGACAGTCCATTATGAGAAATGAGATGGTACATTTCTACAGTTTAAGCAGTTTTTGCGGGTTTGACGCGTGTGAATACCCTTAATGTAAATAATGCTAATATTCCCTAGCGCGGTACGGAAAATTCTCCGATTTTATACGATTTGCTACGAGGTATTCTTCGGAACAACTGTTCAGAGAACTGTTCCGACATTTTGTAACGCATATCGGCGAATTACGTAAGTGCGATGAAGTGTATTTTTTTTTTGTTAAATTTTTGACAGAGCTAGGTACCGATATCTTCGACAGAAATCAGCTGCGGAATTTGTTTAAGATTTGTAGTGCAGTGTGGTGCGCCACCGCAATTGATTATTTCTCTTACGAAGTCGGGCACCTTGTTGAAATAAAAACTTAAATATATGTATATTTATTATCAAGCAGGCCACTATAGTAATGTGACAACAGAATTAAAATAAAATATTCATTCCCTTCGTTCTCGTTACACAAAGCGGACTTATTATTTTATCTATGTGGAAACTTCCTTTCCAATAGGTTATGGGCCCAGGACTGCTTACATAGAATAAATAAGTAACGAAAACATAATGGAGAAATTTTCGGAAATAGAAAAACTGAAGGGAAGAGATAATTTTCATCAATGGAAAATTTCAGTCGAGCATGCAATGAAATTGCAAGGATATTGGAAATCAATATTGGGAACCGAAACAGTAGAGGATGTTAAAGAAAAAGCTACATCTAGGTTAGTGTTATATATTTCACCTAATCTGTATTCACATATTCAAGGAGCATCATCTGCAAAAGCGATTTGGGAAAAATTGAAATCAACATTTTATGACCTCTGGTCTGACCAGGCGGTGTGGATTACTGCGAAAACTGACGACGACACAGTTGCTGAATTGTGAAAGTATTGGAGAATACGTAGACGCAGTTGTTGATACAGCACAGAAACTGAATCAGATAGGCATGAAAGTAGATGATGAATGGGTTGGTAGCTTATTACTAAGCGGTTTGCCAGAACATTTTAATCCCATGATCATGGCTATTGAAAGTAGTAATGTACAAATCACAGGAGATTCAATTAAAACAAAATTACTACAAGATTACGACAACTATTGCACGCAAAGTCAAAGTACAAGTAGCGAGGCTGTTTTCTATGATAATCGACAAAAGAAAGCTACTAGAACAGACGAGGAAAGACGTATTATCTGCTACAAATGTAAAAAGGAGGGACACCTTGCAAAATTTTGCAAAGTCAAGCAGAAGTCAGGAACAATAGTCAATAAAGACCAACGGACAAAGTTAAGCTCATATGCAGCAGTCTTTGAGGTGAATGGAAATAGCTGGTATGTAGACTCAGGTGCATCTTCACGGGTTACCTACGATATCTCGAAAAAAAAAAAAAATCTCGAAAGCTAAAATCTCGAATGCAAGAATCTCGAATTAAAAAAATCTTGAAAGCAAAAATCTAGAAACCAAAATCTCGAATAACGAAAATCTCGAAAAAAAAAAATCTCGAATTAATATTAATTTTTGAGACAATGGTAACAATTTGCGCGCGCAAAATGTTACCATTGTCTCAAAAATTAATATTAATTCGAGATTGCTACAATTATAAGGTGCCTTGTTTTTTTATTTTCCCCAGGTAATCTATATAGATCATTGGTTTACATGCAACACAACAATTGTAAATGAACCCATAGTTGTTGTAATGCATGAAAATCAATAACCTCTATACGTATGTCTTCTGAGGAAAATAAAAAACGCCTATTCTCTCAACAACAATCACTACGTGCAGTACCTACATTGTCCATGATGGGCGCTAGTTATCAGCTGTTATTTTTATTTTATTTAGTGATTTTTTTTTATGAGTTTTTTTGTATTGTTTTGATATTTTTTACTTTGTATAGTTAGTTGTATTTATGTATATATTCGATTTTGAAATTACTAATTTGTTATAATGAATTATCTGTTAGTTTTGTTTTGTTAAATTTTGATATTTTGTTATTGTTTGTCAAAGATGAATAAATTATTTAATAAACAGAACATACAATTTTATGTTTTACACGAATTTTAGGTCTTAAACTAGAAGCAAAAAAAAATCTCGAATTCACTTTTTATTTTCGAGATTTTTTCGAGATATAGTCTTTCGAGATTTTTGTACATTCGAGATTTTTGTACATTCGAGATTTTTGCATTCGAGATTTAAAAAAAAAAAATTCGAGAATTTTAGCATTCGAGATTACGTCATGATCCCCATCTTCACATATCGCGAAACATAGAGATATGTTTACAAATTTCAAGAAATGTTCAAGAGAAGAATTCGTAACAGTTGCAAACAATACAAAACTTACTGTTGTAGGAAAGGGAGATGTTCCATTACGTGTATTTTTGGGAAACAAAATTGATGAAGCAATAATCAAGGACGTGTTGCTGGTACCGGACATCTGTGCTAATCTTTTGTCTGTTAGTCAAATGGCAAGGAATGGATTAACAGTAAAGTTTTCAAACGGAAAATGTATTATTAGCAAAAACAATAAGCTAATTGCAACAGCAAGTCTAGTTGATAACATGTTTAAATTGAATTTTCAGAATTGTTTCAAAAGTTATCAAGTAACAAGCAAGGAGCTATGGCACAAACGTTTGGGACATACAAATGAAGCCAATGTAATGAAATCCTTTTTTTGTTTTGAAATTTCAAACAGATGTCGTTTTCATACTGTTCACATCATAATCAGAAAATAAAAGTCGCTTACTTCGTCCAGCAGTATGCAGCAAGCAGCACTACCAATTTTAGATTGCGGTACACAAGCCAACGTATTTTCTTGCGAAAGTTAAAGCGTATGCTCTATTTTAAGCAACAGTTCCTAGTTCCATATAGGAACCTTTCAAAACCATTCAATTGTGAGTTTCCATACATATAGGCTCTAGACACACGTACTTAGTATGATATTATCAATATAAAACGATGGCGCATACGCATTTTCCATTTCCCAACCAGACGACCAACTTCTAAGTGAAGATAAGCAATAAATTTGAGTTATTAACCCAACGGCGCCAAATTTTAATGCGCTGTGTACTCATCACAAGAGCATTACATTTTCTGGCGACACAATTTCGGGTACCTGTACAAATTTTCCATTGTACGATCGAAGAAATTCACACTCTGAAACCGCACTTGAAAAAAGGACCGACGGCCGACCGACCGACGTCTGAAACTCAAACATCAAATGATGTGGTCCTTTACTGCACAACCTCTGTCTGAGGCTTTTCTCTTATCTTTGCCGTCGTAAAGAGGCTTCTGTGACACGGCACTTGTCATCAGTCTGTTTGTCAGCATGGTTGTTTCATGGTGACAAGTGGCATACCTACGCGCCTTTGTCTGAACGCTGAAAATGTTTTATATTTTTAATAGAACAAGGGTATGTGTATTTCGAAAGATATTGATACATGCGAAGATCCTGATGTTAGCTATAATAGCTACCTGCATTACATCAAGAATTAAGGACACCTTTGATTTGATTTTGACTTTCGTTGTATTGCCGCAATAAATTTTTGGGACACCTATGCATAGTTTTACGTATACTTGTAGCTGGTTTGCGCCTTTGCGGTTTCTTAAATGAAGGCTTTCGTTGAATTTTATTAATAGAACTTCAGTGTAGACATTAATTATATATTTAAGGACCGTTTGCTGATACTACATTTAAGTTCCATTTAAAATCTTATGTGACAGGTTATGACATAGAAAAAGCAGCCAATAAGGTATTTATGTAGCACTTAAATCGCTATGAGTAGTATCAGCAAACGGGCATAAGTCATTTAAATACAACAAACCAATGAACGACAAGTTTAAGTACAGGAAGTCAGTTATAGAATTGGGAGGACGAATTCGCATGGTGATTGCATTTTGTAGCCGAATTCAGTATTCAGTCTAAGTTTTTTTTTTGCGTATCACAACACTTTCATCTTTAATCATTTTATTAAATCAGTTGTGCCAATAATGCTCTTGCAGAGTTTACCACCTGATTTCAATAAAGCGCTCAGAAGTAAAGGATAGATAAATTCATTCCTCAATACTAATATAATCACTTTAGTGCCCTGGTAACATTTTTCCTAATCAAAATACATTAAGTGAAGGTTGAAAATGATTATTATTAATACTCTATTCAGGCTCTAGTTTATATTTTTTTTAGTAAATTTTGGGCTTCTTTCTGGGCATAGATTTTGAGCTCCTCTTTTTTCTAAGGTCTGGGCGTTTAGAGCCAAAAAAATGCTGGCAAATCTGCTCCAGATAGTCTGCATATAGACATCGTACAGGAAATCATAAAACTCTTCCTTGAGCGACTTCCAATAAAAAAGACCTATTACATTATATCGATTGTTAGGAGCCAGCTTTACAATACGGACGCGCTACTGTTTTGCAGCGGAAAACAAAGTAAGCTTCAAACGACCAAGATTACTTTTATAACAAATTTGCATATGGGGTACATGCGTTGAGAGAGTGAGAACCAATATATTATTTGCCTATGTAAAACAGTAGCGCTTGTGCTGTTTGGAACATATTTTCTCGCAGAAGTGTGTGAGTCCATATTTTTAGAATACCTTGTAGGACGCAATTGGTATTGGTAATACGGAAAATTTCGCTATTGGGACTTCGTAAAATCTAACCTGGCCAATTTGATTATTAGTATCGCTCTGATTACTATACCTAGATTCTGCTTTAATCGTCTAATGGGAATCAGGACTTAGCACCTCCTCAAATTGATCGTGACTTCCAATTCTCAAATGTAAATTTATTTTTTTTTTCTTTTTTAAATACAGATGTTATATGCAAATTTTATTTCTCACCTTTGGAAGTGTCGTGAATGACATAGCATATTTGAGCATTTCTGTTTGTTTCTCGGGTAACCAACCGACTAACTTGCTACTATTCTGTGAAACGTGTTGTATACCACATTAGCATCGCGCCATTGTAAATAATAATAAAAAAAAATCATAACAGTTCGTGAGGCGTGAATTCATTAAATTTCAGTCGAAAATTATACTTTGCTTGTATGGGTGTAGTATATAAATAATTCATATTTATGAATATAGGGTACATCTTATATAAAAAAGAGCTAACAAGGGTTCTATACATATTTTTGTTGATGCTTTACGGCGCATTATGCACGAGCCGTAACCGAAATTTTGAGGGCCGTATTTTCGTCATGTGATGGAGAGTGCCATAAATGGGGTTAAAATCAAATGGTCACCAATTCCGGCGGCCGGCGGCCACATAGTCGATATCATTTTCTCGACTTGATAGAAAAAAAAGTAGGTACGACATCAAATAAACATAATCAGAACCAACGTTTTTCATTCATAAACAACAATTACTGTATTTTTAAAAATACGTACCTACATGCTTACCTATATATTTACCTATCTCTTTGTAACTTTGGTACATGTACAAGCTCAACAATTGCAGCAGTTTGGAAAATTGTTCAAAAACGGGTTTTTGGAAAAGGTGTTTTTGATTTGTTTATTTGTTTCTATAACTTCGATAATTTTGAGCTACAGCTTAAATGATACAGTAGTTGACACCTAAAGGGTTTTTCAACAGGGACGCTACAAAAGTAGAACGACAAAAGAAACGGCCAGCAAACGACGCCGAATTTCTTGCCGCTCTTTTTACATTTCTCTTCAGTAAGGTTTGCCATTTCATGACGGAAAGATATACGAGCCAACAACGAGTCGAAATTATTCAAATTTACTACCGAAATTCCGAGTCAGTGGCCTCAACGTTAAGAGCGCTACGTCCAATTTATGGTCGTCATAATCGTCCTAGCAGATCAACAATTGAGCGTCTAGTGGAAAAATTTGAATCCACAGGCACAGTACAAAATGTTCCCGTGCTCCCAGTGAGACAAAGAAGTGCCCGTATAGTGTCGACTGTCGAGAATATTGCTGCCGCTGCGGCTTCAGTTGAAAAAAGCCCAAATGTGTCTCTCACACGTCGTTCTCAAGCGTTGGGCATCTCTGTGATGTCGTTGTGGCGAATTTTTCGAAAAGATCTTGGCCTACATCCTTACAAGATTAAATTGACGAAAGAACTGAAGCCGCTTGACCACCAGAAGCGTCGTATGTTCGTGAATTGGGCTGAGCAACAACTTGAAAATGATTCGGATTTTCATCGAAAAATCGTCTTCAGCTACGAGACTCACTTCTGGCTGATTGGCTTCGTCAATAAACAAAATATGCGGTATTGGTCAGGCAGCAATCCACACGTACTCCATGAGTCATCATTGCATCCCGAAAAAATTACGGTTTGGGGTGGTTTATGGGCCGGCGGCGTCATTGGGCCGTACTTCTTCCGTGATGATCAAGACCGTAACGTTACTGTGAAAGTGTGAATGTGAATCGCTACCGTTCAATGATAACCGAATATTTTTGGCCCCAATTGAATGATATGGACTTGGAGGGCATGTGGTTCCAGCAGGACGGCGCCACAATCCACACAGCGAATGTCACAATCAATTTATGGAAACCAAGTTTGGAGAACGTGTCATCTCACGAAATAGTCCAGTCGCTTGGCCGCCTCGGTCGTGCGATTTGACGCCGTTAGACTATTTCCTGTGGGGCTACGTCAAGTCTATGGTCTATGATGCCAACTAGCCAGCACTGGTTCATGAACTTCGTACGAATATCGAACGTGAAATTTCAGCAGTATCGGCCGATTTATGCTTGAAAACCGTCGAAAATTGGGTTCAGCGTCTGAAAAATCTGCAAGCATGCCCGTGGTGGCCATGCAAAAGAAATCGAATTCCATACATAATGGCATCGAACGTACTTAGGAATAACGAATTTCATTGATATCATTGATATATTTAACCGTTTTTGGTCTATTTATAAAAACTTTTGTAGCGCTCTTATTGAAAAACCCTTTATAAGGAAACTTGAACTTTAATCTTAGCCTTATATTATTTTACCTGGGGATGGCGATGGGCCCGCTTTGGTGCCTGGTCTTTTGTGACGATCTCACAACCCCACCCAACCTAACCTAACCTAACCTATATTATTTTAAATGTGATTTGAATTTTTTATTTATTTATATAATTGCTCAAGGAATTTTCCTTTTATAAATTATCTTTTTCAAATAAAATCAAAATCTAAAAGTTAAGATGTTTCAATTTAGAATTACATCCTTTTACAGATGAGCTGATTTTTTCCGTCCAAACTAGTGTTGGGTAGGACACGAATTTAAAATGAGTTTGTATGAGGTACTCATTTCGAAATTTGAAGTGGTACAATGTACCACCTCAAATGAGGTGTTCGTGTTGCACCAAATCTCAATTCTCCTCAAAGCTCAAATGAGTTTTCTTCTGTATTTCACCTCATATGAGGTAGTGAGGTATTCCTCAATCTTTACCTCACTAACTCAATTGAAGTTAAAAATGCCTCACTCACTGAAAATCCTCAAATGAATGGTGAAGCGACGCTTTACCTCATATGAGGTAGTGAGGTATTCCTCAATCTTTACCTCACTAACTCAATTGAAGTTAAAAATGCCTCACTCACTGAAAATCCTCAAATGAATGGTGAAGCGACGCTTTACCTCATATGAGGTAGTGAGGTATTCCTCAAGGTATATAGAATAACATGGTAAAATATTGCGCATGTCCGCATCCTATCTCACTCGCACACTGTTACGTCACGTGTATCACACTGTTTTGACATTTCAGTGCAAGTTCGACGTTCTCTTAAGGTTTTTGTGGAATATTTTTTAAACAAATAAAAATAAAATGGTTATATGTGCGATATTCGGCTGTAATAATAATAAAGACAAGAATCGAAAGCAAAACAGATTTCCCAGGCGCGAAAAATTGTCGTTTTTCAGAATTCCCAAGGATGAATCTATGAAAAAAGTGTGGTAGAAAAGACAAGTTTAATGCAAATAATGCATTTGTTTGCTCGAAACACTTTAACAGTGACCAATATGCGCGAAACTTGAAACATGAGCTGCTAAACTATTTACCCAAAAACAGTAAGAATTGCCTTTCACTTCCAAGGACTCTGACAATAAGCGCCAGGAGAATTATGAAAGGCGGAACACAAAACAAAAAATTGTGCGCGAAATTTTGTGAGTTTTAAGTGTGAACAAATTATAAATACGTAATTAGTTAATTAATTATTAATTTAAAATTTGTATTTTCAAAGGAAAACCCTTCCAAGTGAGCAAGTTACCCAGGACACCAATGAACCTACTGCAAAATTATGCTGAAGAACAACCGACCGGATCCTTCACATGGACAGATCAAGTCAGCGAAGGTGGACTTCGAAAACCCAACACTATTTTTATCGAAAAAATACGACTTCTTGAAAGTATTTTTAATGAATATAACTCGACTGGTCTAAAAACTGGACAAAATTACATAAAAACATTGTTAGACCTTGCCGAACCTATTGATTTAGATCGCGCGATCAAATAGTTGTTTTTTCCGGGGCAAAATGTTCTTTAAGATTCGAATTCTTAACAAAACACTAATTACGAATATCACTGCAAAAAAAAGAAAAGTGAATAAAACGCTGAACTAATTGTAAAACTGATATGTACTTGTTTTTATTTGTAATATTTTCGCAGATTATAAAGGACTTTTTATACATTATGGTTATGAGGTTTGATTGAAAAAATAAAACTGCGAATAACAGCTGCCAACATTAGATTTCTTTGTTGTATTGCTGTGGAAACAAGTGGTATCGTACCACCATCAGCTCACTTTAAAACAATTTCGCCACTATATCTTGCAATTCACATTTTTATTAATTAAAAATCCACAACCCTAATATAAAGCACATGAATGTGAACTAATTTGTTCTGAAGTGTCAAAATATGTGATACACGTGACGTACATGCGCAGAACTGAACCAATATTTTCCTCCGGAATATCATACCATGTATTCTATATACCTTGGTATTCCTCAATCTTTACCTCACTAACTCAATTGAAGTTAAAAATGCCTCACTCAGTGAAAATCCTCAAATTAATGGTGAAGCAAGCGAGAAGCGACGCTTTTTGGATCTATACTCTGTTGTCTGTTCTCTGTGTTTCTCATAAAATGAGTTGAGAGAGAAAGCGTACGTTGAATTGAGTTTGAGAGTGAGCCTTTATGGATAATTGGAATCAGCGTTACCTCTGAAAATTTTCAAAAAGAGTCCAAAAAAGAGTCCCGACAGAAAAAAGGAGTCCCATAGTAATACCTCTGAAAATTTGTATAAAGAGTCAAAAAAGAGTCCCATTTCGATCTAGGCTTTCTTAATGCGCGCTCAGTGGACTTCCACCTTCGAGTTTGAATACCCTTATTATGATAACAAAAAACGCCATTATTTTTATACGTAACCTATAATTATATTGCAAATTCAGGTAAAGAAGTTTATAAATAGTACAAACAAAAATCAGTTCATTTAAAATAAATAAATAAATTAAGTAGCCAGCTGTCTGTTCTTAGTTAACTTATATTAACTTATACTTATAATTTAATTCATTAATTCATAAACAATCATCGTTTAAAGTAAAAAAAAAAAGAGACTCAAAAAAAATAAAATAATAAAATAATATTTTCAGGTAACACAAAAAAAATAAATAAATATCTTACACATTAGTTATTAGGAATTCTGTTCCTGTACTGCTGAATTAAATTCGAGCCAGGAACCCAGTCTTCTATTTGCTTATTTTCTAGTAAGTTGAGTGCCGAAAACCTTAAGTCGGTTGATAAGTTTATTTTTGGTCAAAGCCAATTTTGACAATACCGTCTCAGCACACGCGCTACTATGGGGCAATGTTAAAATTTTGATTACAAAATCGTACAAATTTTTGAACAAATCAACGACCAAAACAACGACAACGCAGAAATATAATCCATTCAATGCAATAATTTCCAGTTTCCATTTCTCATTCCCATATCCATAATGTTTCATGCATTTTGTCTTTGTAATTTCACACATATCGTAGAATGTAGGTTTTCTTGCACAAAGCCATTGACAAAATGAATGAAGCTATCCAAATACAAGTACATAGGTAGTCAAATAAATTTTACAAAATGACTCTACGAATGGGGCATCATTTTATGATTAAGTTACAGAAAAGGAGTCCGATTTCACTGATTTTCAAAAAGATGAGTCCTGGAGTCCGGGCGCTCAAAAAGAGTCAAAAGGACGCTAAAGCGTCCCCAAAGGTAACGCTGATTGGAATATGGAATATGGATCATGCGAATGCAAGTGTGTTTGTTTACATTTTATGGTGTCTCTTTTTCTCAACCAAGAAAATGTATTATTGTGACAAAATTTTGTTTTGTGTTCCTCCATGCTCCATGTGACAAATTTAAGAGGTGGTACAAATTTTCGTTTTGAGGTGTTGGGACATTTTGTTCAGATGTATGGGACATTTGTATTGCCTCATGTATGAGTAACACAACACTAGTCCAAACGTCAAAAAAAGTTATTGGATAAATCGTACCCTTCCCATTACTTCAACTTATGAGCTTTTACCAAATAGGTACATTTTATAAACATAATTTTTAACTTTCTCCATTACGCAGTAAGAGAAAGATATTGTTTTCCGAAATTTCGATAGACCAACTCAAAAAATGGGTCGCAAAATTCTGTCCGGTCTGTCCGAACTTCCACAGGGATACAGCCTAAACGGCTGCCCGGATTTTATTCAAACTTCGGATTTCGAGTTTGTGGGCTTTTTTTTTGAAAGGCAACCTCAATATTAATGGTACTTCCCATATAAAATGTTCGTACCAGTTTGATTTGTTCGAAAACGGCTCTAACGATTTCAACCAAAATTGATTTTCAAGCTTAAGAGAGTGAGGTTACCATGACTACATATACATACTCAGTTTTTGGCTAAAAATTCGAGTAATGGTACTTTTGAAATTTGGACATATCTCGAAAACGGTCAATACGATTGTAACAAAAATCAATTTCTAAGGTAATATGGTCATTTCCAACTAAATGGCAAACTCAGTTTTTCTCGATATTATCGTAAAATTATGTTTTTTGAAAAGGCTTTTTTTTAATTTAGTTTTCAAGGCAATAACTATTTTGACCAAATACAAACTTATAGCAATATTGATGTTCTTAAAATTGTTGCGTCCTTAATTTTCAATTCAAATCATCGAAAACGCTAATTTTAAAAAGTGCTCATATCTCGAAAACCCCATTTTTGATTTCGACAAAACTTTAAAAAACAAGTAATGCTTATATCCCGAACAATAACTCATAATCGGTTTTTAGCTATATAGTTAACAAATAGTATTTCTCAAACTAAACAATTCAATATTTGGTACTGTTTAATTTGTGTAATTTTACAAAAACCGTTTTAAAGATTTTGATCAAAATACGTATTAAAGACAACATAAGTATTCTTAATAAGATCCCCTTAGTTTTTCTTAAAAAACAGAGAAGTGTCAACCTCTTTATCCGCACTACGCTCCTTTATACCTACGAATAAAAATAACACCCCAAATTTATTTATTTCGGTCGAGTTTTGAAATAAAATACGTACCCACTATTCGTCCGTGTCTATATCAGCTCTCAGATAGAAAATTCTAGCGCACGTCATATAGTTCTTCACCGTTATTTTATCAGTGTATTATTGCCACCAACTGGTTTCCCTTATTTCGCTTCCGTATCTTGAAATTGTATACGTTGCCGAACCTCAAAGCAATAAGTTCTCCAAAGCATTCAGTTAATAACGTGCATGTCCTGTATTACAAATACAAAAATGACACAGTTTTTTTTAGCTTTCGTCCATATATGAAGTATGCACCAATGTGTAACCTGACAAAAACCATGGGAATTGACCAACATTTGGACCTATGTAATGTAAGCACCCAAATGACAAAAACGATCGGAATCAACATTCCTCTTGTATTCCTTCTCGCCCACTAAAAAAAAGTGATTGATATGCTAAGAATTTCAACCAAAATGAGCTGAGAAACAAGGCGATCCTATTTATTTTACACATCAGCAGGAGGTGAGATGGCGCCAGTGATTTTCTGACCTCCCATTTAATTCATGTTTGACCAGACCACGTTCTCGATTGAAATTGATGGATTATTTATAGGCTACCTATGTGAGGTAGGTATGCATAGTCAAAGAATGTTTCTAATTTTTTCATCTTCTTTTTGCGCAGGCTAATTATATTTTGGAATATCGGAATGATGCTTAAAATGTGCGCAACGTTTCATTCTGCTTCTACTCTCTTTGCAAAATAACTTTAATTATACGGGGTTACCGAATATAATTATAAGAGAATAAAATGCGACTGATTTTTCGCCATGCGAAGGTGATAAAAGCAATGCCGCAGCCGCATGACTGTGGACCAGGAGTTTATTTAATTTAAAATGCCACACACATTGCTTGGCAGATCTATAAATATTAATGTTTACGAAATTTCATGGCACGTCATTAAAAATGTACATTTTTAATTGGAGTAATTTTTTGTTTGCAAAGCGATCGAATTTGTTCAGGAGAATTAATCATAAAGTTCGGTGTCTGTCCTTCCTTCTACATAAATGTGATAATTAGAAGAGAAATTCAACTAATCTTTATTAATGGCTGGGGCTGCCAACTTGAGCGGTTCAGTAATATTATGCGAACGCATGACTCTCGGTGGAAATGTATGTAGTCAGTATTGAAAACGATATTTGATGAGCCTTTCTGCATTAAGATAGGTAACTACGTTTCGCCTGCGAGTTGTACGTTTGGCCTGTCGAAGCCATTTTACCATACACGCTCATTGTAGCTTTTCCCTTAAACTTCTTAAGTACCTATACTCCTTGCACTAGTCGTCACAAGAGTTATGGGTCTTAGTTTAGTTTTTCGGTCGAAAAAATGAGATTGTTTTCACTCCCAGTTGACAGCGCCCGGTTTATTCCCAGATTAGTTTATCGGTGCAAAGCTGTAGTAGAGTTCTATTTTTCCTAGAATCAAAACTGAGACCCCTGCTTTAGTAATCCGTTTAACCACAGAGCCACCGCGCCCATCTATGTTTTTATTATGCTTTATTTACAAAATCAATCACGGGACAGAGAGATCCCTTTGTCCGCTGTGAATGCTTATACCTAAAGGCGTAAGAATGCGATCACAAATCAGACGCCTAAATTGTCATAATTATAATAGATAAGTAAAACCGATACAAACACAAGTTCTGGCAACCAACGTTTTTGTAATCACTTGAAAACCTGTCTGATTAAAAAAAAAATACAAATGGAAGTGCACTTTTACAAAAATCTTTTTTTCAAAGCGATCCTCGGTCGCTTTAAATAGGGACCAGCGTCTAAGCTTCGGTGCCATACAGCAGGACATAAGACCTTAGGTTCAATCGCGTATACGCGGCTTAAATCGAACGCAATCGATATAAATCGATCGCAATCGCACAAAGTCTATAACGACGTTCTCATAAAAAATGACAGACAGAAAAGGAGAGAATTAGCAAAATAACGAGGCGTCTCTTGGCTCCAAACAACTCATGGAATTTCAAATGCACAAATTTGACAAGAAGCAAATTCAAAATCCATCTTAAAGAAATAAAATGGGAGCGGGTCGAAATTCTGCTTTCAAAATTCTGCTTTGCAAAATTCTGACTATTAACACAAAAATTCTGCTTTTCAAAATTCTTTTTTTTTTTTTCTGTTCTGTCTTACAAAATTCTGCTTTTCAAAATTCTGCTTTTTAAAATTCTGACAGGCAATATTTAAAAAAAATAAATTCTGCTAATTCTGTTTTTTTTTTTTTTTTTTTTTTTCAATTTAAAAATTTAAAGAAAACAAATAGTTTTCAACTTTATCAACAAATTATAATATATTTCATATAAAGAAGGAACACAGGTGGGTACCAAGAACACAAAAAAAAAAAAAAAAAAAACAGCCAAAAAATGACAAATTATTTCATAATTGCAATTACCAACAAAAAAGAAACAACAGCATAAAGAAACTAAACAAAGCCAGAGAGAACAATATTTTTTGATAATCTCTTAAGAAAACCGATATTTCACATTTACTTAATTTTTCACAATAATACATTATATCCATCCACGCACATTTCATTTTCATTCATTCATTTTCACTTTAGAAGCACACGTTCACTCACAAGGGTATACTAACAGAATATTTGTCTAAACCAAGAGAGCAAATTTAAAACCAACAAAAAACTCCTTTTACCTCTTCTCCTAAAACAAGCGAGTAGGTAGGTAGGTAGACTGTTTTACGTAAATAATAAAAAAAAAGGTTTGGAAAATGTTAAAAAGCGCGCGCTTTTTAACATTTTCCAAACCTTTTTTTTATTATTTGCAGAATTTTGTAAAACAGAATTTTGTAAAGCAGAATTATGAAAAGCAGAATTTTGTAAAGCAGAATTTTGTAAAGCAGAATTTTGAAAGCAGAATTTTGTAAAACAGAATTTTGAAAGTTGAATTTTGAAAAAATAATTTTGCCCTCGCCAGAATTTCGACCCCAACCCAAATAAAATCTGTGAAAAAAAAAAAAAAAAAATCGGTGTTGGTCAAATGTACCTATACTCCCAGGTAAGTTTCATATGTTGCAAAAAGGTATCTAAGTTATGTATTTATTTGTGATAATGGTTTAGGTGTCAAAGACGAAAGTGGCTTAAAGAAGCCGAAGTCTATCCATGTTTATTGGACTACCTACCTATATTTTTACAGCTCTCTGGAAAACTTTCGCTCAATTTTTTGAGTTTGATAGATTTTTGGCAGTTATTGGCTCGGCAAAGTACGCGACTAGACCTTTTTACTAACTCATAGTTATATAGTTTTTCTCCTATCGTGACACCTATCATGAGACACCCTCAAACTCATAAGTTTTGAGTAGGTAGTAGAAAATATACAATTATGCGTGCAAAATGTAAACTTAAATTGAAATATATTAATTTGGCCTATTAAAACATTCATATTTACTGTCAAAAAAAAAGTAGCAACAGAAAAACAAATCTCACAGATATTGTCTACCACTATTACAACAGTGCTTCATCGAATTTAATTGAAAAGAGCAATTTTGAATTTCGAGGCAATTCTCTCGGATCTTCAATGAAAAACGCCTTTAGTATCATTTCCTATTTTATTCCTTTCAAATAAATGTCATTTTGA
Organism: Cheilosia urbana; assembly: GCA_946477585.1. Taxonomy (NCBI): domain Eukaryota; kingdom Metazoa; phylum Arthropoda; class Insecta; order Diptera; family Syrphidae; genus Cheilosia; species Cheilosia urbana. The sequence goes on from OX297855.1 coordinate 27,479,048, forward strand.
CGACTATAGATAATATACTGTCAGACCTCAGAGCTCAGACCGATAAATTCTGAGTACGGCCAGTTGCCGAATCATTGCTGTAAGCCAATTGCTTAATTTCTATAATAAGACCGTTTCTCCCCCTCCCAATATGCACTACTAATAATTATGTAGGTAGTAGGTATCTACTAGGAAATAAGGTTAGATTAACAGAGTACCTACATTGGATACAAACTATAACTTAACTGAGCATATCTATGCTCCTTGAACAATGTACATAGATATATACCTATAATATGAATACATGAAATATAATAACAAATCGCTGTATTCCGAAACAGAAAGGTGTAATATTATGATCCAATTCGTGTCCTCAAAGAAAACCCAACTTAACACTGAAGATAATAAAAGGATAATCCTGGCGGCAGTATTTGATGTCGTTTGTCGCAAGTGAGCTGGTCGGTCGGTAGCAGAAAACAAGAGCAAACGATCATTTACACTTCAATAGTCCTCTTAAGAGGAGTTTACATTGCTACAGTTTACAGTGTGGTTTGCAGGCCTTTTCAATGAGCCTCTTTTTAAAGTGCACAGGTAATGATTTGATATTCTATTGCAAATGGTTATTCATCCGCATCCCACAGTCTACCAATTTGCTTGCACCATAAAAAAAGAGCGGAGAATAACATTGTAAACGTTTGATCACTCGACCATTTTAATCCAAGGTAAGTAGTGATTTTAATTCCGATCGGCCGCGGCGGCGTCCGCTAAAGTATTATATTCTCAGCTCAGAACTGTGTGATCTCGCCGTTCAGCTCTTTATATTTAGGTACTCTTCTGCTATTCAATTGAGTACATTTTTAACTTGCTACATAGAAGAAAGTATGCATACATATTTAAGAAAATTTGATACGCGTTTTGAAATTTGAACCCTTGTCACGAGCGGATTGTTTTACCCACTCTCAATCTCTGTCAATAGAATAAGTAATGACCTATTTTAAGAACCCCAGGATAATAACAGCTGCTATTAATATTTAGTCGCAATACATTTTAAAAATACATTAATATTATATATTTTTTAAGTCCCGGTATGTAGTGCGAAGCGATTTTTATTTTTTAAAACTTGATTTTTTTGTTTTTTGGCGAAACGTAAAGATTTGCTGGTTGTGGGTGGAAAAATCTAAGCAGTTCAGGGGGTCGATTCTGGTTCTGTGAAAGAGTGAATCCAATAAATCGCTTTCACATTCGCTTTTACGCATTGCGTTCATTTTTTCGATTCACTTTGTACTAAAATGCGATTCTGGTTCTACAACTGAACATATCCTGGTGAATTCAATACCGCACACTGTGTGTGAGAAAACTTACAGTTCCCGGTAGAATACTTAATATTACTATCGATATAAGTCTTTAACAAATCCCGAATAAGCATTATTTAAAAATGTTGCCTACGCTTGAAAAGAGGTAGGTAATATGCGAAATATTTAGTCTACATCTTGTCTCATACGAAGGCACTTCAATATTTCAAATAATCATAGTAATAATAATTGACAAATAAATCAAAGAATAAACATTTAAGGGTCTGTGTGGATCGCAAAAGTCTTTACAACTCCGCAATATAAAATCCAACATTGAATTACTCTTCAAACAAAGTTATGCTTACAGAAGTGAAGTTTTCAAATCTGACAGGGCCCAGGTCTTTCCTTTTAGAGGAGATAATTGACAACGAGATATCAAACTTGTTTTTTATAACTTCTATCTCTGCATTTCAGCAAAGTAAAATAGAAGAATGTGCAAAAACGGTTCCAGTCACATACACATTGACTTAAATGGTATAAACTGGTATAAAATGTTGTGTGTCTCGACTTATAGTTTGAATTTTGATAGCAATTTCCAACATGAGCTGCTGCTGTTAAGTCACTTCCAATTTTGATGAATGTAGTGTGAATCTATTGTCGTTTTCCATTGGGACCACTAAATTTTTCATTCAGTGCCTTGATTTTGTGCGGATTTTTTCCGCAATCGCGCTAGGGAACGTTCCGAATCGGATTTGAATGTGTGGGTGCACCGCGCGCTGAACCAGCGTGACCGTTGTGCGACAATTTGACACTTTTTTCGAGGACCCTAATACAATTTGTTGGTATTTTTTCCCTTTTATTAGTTGGAAAAGGAACTTCGGAAATTCCTTAAACAACTGTGATTTCCAAATAAATATGTTTAAAATGTAACATGGTTGCCTGTCACAATACTGTTATAGCGTTAAGCGAGCCAATACTTGTTGAATATCGTGCGAAAATTCTAAATTTGCAGAGTAGCTTTAGGCTCCAGTTATGTTAGTGTTGTTGCTAGTCACCCCGTTGCCGTCGTTAGTCACCCCTTTCTCGTCGCTTGTCACCCCATTTATATCAGAAAAATATAGGGTAGAGTCGCCTAATTGCGGCCGTTGTAACTAGTGAATTCGTAGATATTTCTCTTTCCGAGTTTTTGTCTTATATTGTTCTCTTAAACTTCTCTCTGAATCTGTCACAAGTCTTGTTGCGTTTGCTCTGTCGTTGTCAAGAAATTAACTCTTTTACCTCGTGTTGCATTGGTGAGGGTTTTGCGTGTTCAAAGCGTTATTGAAATCGCTGTCGGGAATTAGTGTTTTGTGTGGAAACTGTGTGGGTAAGTGTTTTCAAATATTGTTTTTCTAATAAAATATATTATTTTTAATTCAAATAAGCTTTTAAATGCGAACAACTTTTGTATTTATTGCTGTTTTTAAAGGGGCCGGGGATAGGACACCAAAATAAACGCGGTTGCCTGTTGTCGGCCAGCCTCGGCCGGATATAGGCAACTCGAAAGGACACACGTATCCTAACTCCGGCCCCATCTTTTATCTTAGGTCTAAAACAAATTTTTTTAAGGTTCCCATTAACTTTTTGATCCTAAAATATTCAAATTCTTGTCTTAAGCGACTTAAATATGACCCGGCCAAATGAGAGGCATGCTAAGGAACAGAAAAACCGCGTTATTCTGTACCTTAAAAGGAACCGATTTAGAACAAGCTTTATTTGAAATCCGTCAGAATAAACTTTCAATCAGGACAGCGGCAAGAAGGTTTACCATTCCAAGGATGACTCTTCAGGACCGAATTCACAAAAGAACCTTAAATAACCTTGGGAAATTTAAACCCTGCCCTGTGATCTCTGCATAAGAAAATAAGCTTAAAAACTGACTTATAAATCTATAGAAATTCGGCTTTCCTTAAACGTCTTGAAAACGGTGCAGGATATTCTTCAAGAAGAAGGCCCCAAAACTCCTTTCAAGGACAGCAAATCCGTTAAGAAATGGTACTATGGTCTTCTGTGACGCCATTCCGATTTAGGCCCTGAAACTGTATTTAAAGCCGCGCTCAAATAACAGAGGATGGAATAAGAAAATGATTTACAAAGTTCAAAGAATCATTTTCCCAAGAAGGTGCTTTAGACATACTTGAGGATTCTTATAGAATATTGAATGCCGATGAAACGGGATGGCTCCAAAAACTAGAAATGTCACTGCCCCAAAAGGAATTAAAAATTTTTACGAAGTCAAGGCAGCAAATGAAAAAAATAACTTAACTGTTCTGATGACTTTTTCAGCGGTCTCCCTACTGGCTGAAATCAATCCAAAGTAAGTAGCCTGAATGGGTTTTTGGCAAGACGGAGAGCGGAATGATGCGAGGAGACACTTTTCTTCAATATCTGAAAGCAGGTCAATTTCATCTCAGGCTTGGAAAATGTTCCAAAAAGACGAAGAAAATAAAAAAATTAAAACCGCCGAAGTTGAAAATGTCCCAAAATGTCCTTACGGACGTGGAACGAAAAGAATTTAAGAATATAGGCTGTGATAACTACGAAAATTGGTTTCACCTCCAATGTACAAATCTTTCAACCATGTCTTTTGCCGATGCCGAGCTGGAAGAATTTATTTGTCTAAACTGTGATAATTTTTTTTTTTTCAATTATAAAAATTTGTTTATTATTAGATACAGTGTTACAGTGTATTAAAAAATTGATTATTATAATTCCCATTAGCTTACCTGAATTAAATTTAAGGATTTTTTTTTTTTTTGTAGCTTAACCCTCAAAAGAGGAATAAACTAATTTAATTTTTTTTATTATTATTTATTTTTATTGATACAAATTACTTTTTTTAAATTTTTTTATATTAAAACATTTACCTACATCAAAAAAATAATAATAATTAAAGCCCTTTATTTACTGGGTGGCCGAATATGGGACACCAGCTGGTCGGAAATGGGAACCAAGGGGCCGGCTACTGGAAAAAATGACTTTTTTTTACAAAAATCTAAATAAACGTTTTGTTGCAAAAACCAATTAATGTTCAGTTAATTTTACCGATGAAGAATTCAATAAAGAACTATTTATTTCAAGAATTATTTGAAAATGTTAATATTTGTGGTTACTGTGCTATATTTTACGTCGAAAAGTCCTTAAGGGGCCGGCAACTGGCGACTCTACCCTATAAGTTAAAACTATTGACTTAAACTCATTGCTTAATAGAGTTAATCACTTACTTTCGGTCTTATTTCTTTCATAAACAAATAGGATTTGCCACAAACACAACTCCAGTATCAAAACTTTACTTTTTAACACTGAAATACATTATTAACATGCATAAAAAACACTTGAAAATACATCGAAACTTGAAGGAAATTTGGCGCGAAAGCAGATTTGCTACTTAGTACTAGTGCTGCGTATTTGCTCCCTCCTTTGTCGATATAACTGATAATTGTGTGCAAGTGTGGAATGATGTTGAGCATATATGTAGTAGCATTTAACTTTTTCCTGAAGATTGTTGCTATTCACCCCATTTTACGGTTCGTCTGGAAATGATACCATATCATGGGTATTTACCTAGGTATTTCGTTGGCATATTGCCGAAAATTATTTTTTTTAGCGCTCAGAAAGTACCTAGTGTATATTGTTGTTTTTAACCGTCGGAATAGGCAAAAAGGATATTTTTTGATATTTTTTATAGTCGTCGTCGTCTGCTATCACTGAACCAGACAGAAACAGTTTTCTTGTTTCATTTCAGAATGAGTGGATTCCCGAGTGAAACCAATGGAAAACGAAACGATATAGAATAAAAACAGTTCATTCTAGGAACTCCACTCAAACGCTGTTCGTTAATTGTAGGCGTGTTGTTATTGGTCAACGCAATAGATGAGGTCGCTGGTAATGGGTGTTAACACCAGGGGTCGAATTACCGCATCCGTGAGCGAGCCATACGTCACTGAATTTTGTGGATTTTACAAGCGAAACAATTACAAATTCAGTCACGTATTACTCGATCACGGATGAGGTAATTCAACCCCAGGTTAACACATAAGAAGAATTTCCCACTGATCCACTATAAGAATTTCAACAGTCAGGATGACAACTGGTGTGGTTGAGTTGGATCCAAGACCTTTTTACATTTTTTGGCTGAAGTGATTGAATCTCTGTAATTTGTTCAAATAAGAGAGAGATCGCTCAGAAAGTGTATTACAAATTCGTTAGAATGGGACAACTGTTGGTGTTAATTGGTCTTCAGTCTCGATATTTATCTTCTGTACATTTTTGTAGAGTCGAAATCAAAAATTGGCCCCGGATAATTAAATTGCAATAATCATTCAATAAAACCATAGGCTGGTTTTGTCCACACTCTTGCCTCTAAGAAGGCCTATTCATTTTGCATGAGCAGTTCCAAGGGAGACTCCGTACCAAACGCTGATATTATTCGAGTTAACACACACGTTGCGAGTTCAGTAGTGCTGTATATATATTACTACAGCTCAAGTAAAATGTAGACGCTTGCCAAAAATAGGCAATTTTTTCAATGTGGTTGTTAAAAAAATGCATTTATTTAATTAATTTATAAATCGTCATCTTTTTTTCTTACACAAACATCATTTAGGTATTTAATATTAACATTTTCATTATTAAAACACACTTTAATCTATCACAGATATATGTATATTCAATATGTACATTCATTACAATAACTAGTATATTTATAGTTAGTGCTCCTAAAACTAAGACGAATTTATGCTTTTACAAATATTTTGGTTTTCCTCAGACAACATTAACACAAAATAATATGCAATCGTCCAACGATTATGGTCGAAATTATTAAAAATGAATAAGTTAATACGGTTAAGTTTGCGATCTTGAAAAACTACGATAATTCGAATCCAGTATTACTGCATACCGCGTAACGTAATTTGTCTCGTAATGTAGACTTTTTCTGATAATTTGGTAATTTCAACAAATTAAAACAAGTAGAAGAAGTCGGTAGCCTATTTAGGGGATCTTTTTTTCGAATTGTAAAGAATCCACGAATGACGCTTCCAATAGTATCTCCAGTGTCCTCATCGTCGCCAACTTCCACACATCTAATCGAAAACGGGGGCTCTAAATGGACAAATCCTAGTAAAGGTGGCTTAGAGCAGCTGGTAACAAACTAAATAAAAAACAAAACTCAAATTATTGTACATATTATGTTTCTTTACTAGCCAAAACAAACAAAATATGTGTGTATTTTATATATATACATATTTTATGTAGTTAAATTTTGCAACTAAGTTCAGTAACCTTTGTATATATTTGTATTGTAGGTAATAGGCCCTGTACACTGCGACCAGAAGAAATCTATTGTGTTGGCCTTTATTATTTAACCCAGAGAGCTGTTGAGGCTCTTTATAAAGCTCAGTACCCTTCTTGGTTCCATGTTTCCAATATCTGCAGGACTTAAAAGCGCCCCTTGCATATGGATCGCTCTGCCCCTTGCCACAGCAGGGCATTCGCAGAGTATGTGTTCCGTTGTCTCCTCCTTTTCTCCGCAGAGTCGAAAGGAGTCATCGTCGGAAAGTCCAATTTTTTTTAGATGATATCTTAGTGGCCAGTGACCAGTAAAATAATCCGTTAGGATCCTTAGATCTTCTTTGCTTAGCTCAAGTAACTTTTTTGCATTACTACGAGCTGGGTTTATGAATCTTTTTACCTGCCTCTTTCCCTTGGATTTCGTCCAGTATTCGGCAAGGTGATCATCTTCCCATTTCGTGAATTTTGAGTGGGTGTAACTCAAAGGTAACGCGAAGTAGGGCTAAGGACCGGTGAGAAGGCGTGATGCGCCTCTTCTCGCCAGACAATCTGCTCGTTCATTCCCCTTAAATCCCTCATGGCCTGGTATCCAAGCAACAGTGACTATGTTGTCCTTTGCCAGATCTTCGAGGAGATTGAAACATTCCCAGACTAGCTTTGATCTGATCGAAAACGATCTTAGGGCCTTAAGAGCTGCCTGGCTGTCTATGAGGATATAGATACGGTCACCTTTAGTGCGCCTTCGTAAGCATTCTCGGACACAAATCTATGTGGCGTGTACCTCCGCTTGAAATATGCCTGGTGATTTTCCTAGTGCTACGGCTCTTTGGAACCTAGGCCCATAGACCCCAGCACCGGTGGCTTTATCTTCCATCTTTGAACCGTCGGTGTACCAGATTTGTGATCCTGATGGTCTTACGAATTGGATGGTTCTCCAGGTACTCCTGTCAGATATGACTATCTTAAATTTTCTGGAGAAGCGAAGCCTTTTAAGCATGATGTCTGATACCTTGATCACAGGATCATCTTGAAGCATTTGTAATACCCGAAGGTGTCCTGTAAGGTTTCGCGCTTCAAGATTTGATATATCAGGGAGCCTGAGGGCACTGAGATTACGTTCCTTCCTTACAGAAATATGTAAAGGCAGAAGACTGAGCATTGCGATCCAGATTATACGATTTCATATACGATTCATGGGTTTTTATACTCCATCAAGAGAGAGTAGATTTCGATTTTATTTTTTTTTTATTTTGGACACATTCTAGAGTTAATTAGGTTACAGTTAATCTATTAGCAGTTTATTCTATTTTGATATCAGTAGCGATTCGTTGGCTAGTTTCGGCATCCCTGCCAAACTCGTCCGTTTGTGCAGGATGACAATGGAGAACACACGCTGTTCCATCAAGGTCGATAAAGAACTCACCGAGACTTTCGATGTCAAAAAAGGATTTAGACAAGGCGATGCGCTGTCATGCGACTTCTTCAACATCGTTCTTGAAAGAATAGTGCAAAACTCAAACGCTAACACCAGGGGCACTATCTTCCAAAAGTTCGTCCACCTACTCGCCTACGCCGACGACATCGACACATTCGGCAGAATGCATCGTGATGTCACTGGCGCGTTCGTGAGCATTAAGAAGGAAGCGGCAAAGATGGGTTTGGCGATCAATGAGGGCAAGACAAAGTATAATGCTGTCATCAAGAAAGGACACCCAACACCCACGTCTTGGACAGAATGTCTCTATAGACAGCTATAACTTTGAGCTGGTAAAGGACTTTGTCTACCTAGGCTCCGCTATGAACTCAGACAATGACACCAGCGCTGAGATTAAACGAAGAATAACTCTTGCCAATCGCTGTATCTTTGGTCTTAGAAAGCAATTGAGTAGCAAAGCCCTCTTTCGAACAACTAAAGTGAACCTTTAAAAAAACTTAATCATCCCAGTCCTACTTTATGGTGCAGAGGTATGGACTCTTTCAAAAGCGGATGAGGTTACTCTTGGTTGCTTCGAGAGGGAAATTCTTCGAGTAATTTTTGGTCCGGTCTGCATAGACAGTGAATGGAGCAGGAGATACAACGACGAACTTTACGGGCTGTATAGCGACATCGACCTTCCCAGGAGAGTGAAGGTCCAACGACTGCGGCGGCTGGGTCATGTAGAGCGAATGGATGTGAATGCTCCGGCCCGGAAGATCTTCGAATCCACTCCCGAGATTCGGCGCAGTAGAGGAATACCGCGACTCAGGTGGCGCACACAAGTGGAAGGGGACCTTAACCAACTAAGCGTGCGAAACTGGAGACAGCTGGACAAAGATCGTGCTGGCTGGAGACGCTTGTTGGTTGAGGCCCAGGTCCACCCCGGACTGTAGCGCCACCTTAAGTAAGTAAGTAAGGGATTCGTTAAATAATAAATTCATTTTGAGGTTAAGTCTTGGTGGTAGAATTCAAGTTAATTTAATCCAGCGAAAAGCGAGTACCGAAACAAATATTTACTTTATGAGTAGGTGTATGTATTTAAAAAATAAAAAATATGAACTTGAATTGACATACGTTTTGTATTAAAACCAACAAAACCGTTTCGGGAAAAATAATAACAGACCACAGACGGAAAAGAACATTTCTTCCTAATCCCAAAAACTCGCATTACTTTTACAATACGTGTTTTAAGACTATTAATCTAATCTGAAATTTTAAATATAAGAGGTAATAATTACCTTTAAAAACAGCTTTCGTTCTTCTTCGCTAAAGTCTTTAGCTAAAATGTCCCATAGCCAGCCAACAACTCGATGGGAATCGTGAAATCCTCCATAGTACTGCGTATGTTTTCGTAGATCTCTCAAGTCTAAGGGCGCTGTATCACCAGAAATCAACCTCTGAAGCTCTGGTGCCGAGAACAAGGATAACCATTCAGGATTTACAATACTTCGAAACCCACGATTAAACGCAGCAGTTTGTTCTCTTATTTGCGTATGCATATGGAAGTAGGCCATGTAATGAATGTAAATAATCCTAAAATAGATTTGAAATTATTAAATTTAAGAAGGTTTAACCTAAAATGCACGTTTACTTATTGTGATCGTTAACACCACGAGCTTTCCCACCAGGATGCAACTCATGAGTAACAATCTTTCCCATGACATCCTGATCCACTGAAAACGTGAGGTTTAACTCCGACACATCTTGTTTGTAGTGTTTAATAAACGTCAAGCTGCGATAGAGCTCATTATCTAAAGACGGCAGCTCATCCATGCAAGAGTAAAGAGCTTGCTGTGTCTGTCCCAATAGCTGGGAGAGGAAAAACGAAGCGAAAGGAACATCTACAACTATTCCTTCGTAAACGGCTTTACCCAGCATCCTTCCGACGAACTCAAAAAGCTGCAGATGATTGTCTTGAACATACGATATTGGAGAAGGATAAAGACGCTGGTCTGACGTTGTTTTAAATAAATTTAACGATGGGTCAAATACTCTCTTTATTGTCTCCTCTAGGAATTCCTTAAAAACTCCATCTTGATCGATGCCAGCTTCATGAAGACCTTGTTGATTTATAAATCGAACACGAATCACCCCTTTCAAAGCGTGTGCACGCAATGCTGCTAGTTGCCGATAACCGTCTTCAACAATTCTTTCTCGATGTATTACAATTAACGCTGATCTAGGCGACGCACATGCTGATTCTGTAAGACCAAGTACGGCCTTTTCATTTTGCACATATCTACGAAATAGTTTAACCCGATCTTCGTGAGGTATGATGTGGGGCATTTTTTGCAATAGAATTTGAGTGTGCTTCTTTCCTTTTTCCAAGTCAGCCAAAAAATGCGACGGCTTTATTTCCTGAATAAGCCAATGGTTTGGTGCAGCGAAAGGTCTACGACAATCTCGGCGATAAAGACAAAGTAAAAGTGTGTGCAGCGACACAAACAAAGGTAGCGATGTTAGATTTTTCCTACCTGAAAATAATATAAATGTCACTATTGCAAAATATCTGCTTGGTTATTCTCGAAGAAAATATTACCCAAAATATTATCCTGTATGATTCTGTATAGAAAGTTATTTAGAAAGTGCGAGAGGCCGACAAAATCATTCAGTAAAAACGGCTTCTGTTCTGTGTACATTTCATACTCGTCCAAAATTCTGCAATTGTGAAGTATACAAATTTTATATTAGCCTTAAATGTACTTGGATTTATCTCGAAATGGCGTCCTTGAGAATCTGTGAATTGAACTGCATTAGTTAAATTACCCAAGAACTGATTTAAAATTATGAGATTTTGGATCTGTGTATAAATAAATTATATGTTGGAAAAAGTTTTTGGTAGTTTGTCTGACCGGTTGTAATCAATCAACCCGCCATTACGTAGGGTATTTTAGGTTAGCTTTCGAACTCATCATAAGGCATCATGGTATAGAGCAGTGGTTCCCAACCAGTGGGGCACGGCTCCCAGGGGGGCATTGGGATTGTAAAAGGGAGGCGTGGACATAATTAGAATTGGAAATTTTTGATGCAAAGAATTTTGGGCTTGGTGTACCTGTCTGATATATTTGAGCATCTTAAAGCTAAATTTACATTTGCAAGGTTCGGGAAAAGAAAAAGTGTCCGCAAATATTTTTAAGCAGGTATGAAGAGCTTTCGTTAAAAAAAAAAAATCGGTTTTTGGAAGAAAAAAATCATAGCAAACAGTTTTTCGTCATTTATGAACGTTGAAAAAATGGAAAAAAAACCGAAAAAGAAGCAACCAACGACCTAAGAAATAACATTCCATTTTTGGTGCCCTTTTCAACAACATATTTTTGCGAACAAGGATTTTCGGCTCTTATCCACATTAAAAACAAGCGTTCAGCTGACATGAGAATTGCACTGACGAAAATTGCACCCAGAATCTCAGAGCGGGTGAAGAAAATGCAATCCCAGAAGTCGCAATGAACATCTTACATTACTAATAAATAAAAATACGTTTTTCAAAACAAATTTACAAAAATGTATAAACAAACATGTATACAAGCAAGAATATTTAAAATTCTCGATGCATTAAATATATTTTTCAATCAACATTTGGAATTTTTATTTGGGCATGCGACTCTCCAATTCGCCATAAGGGGGGCATGCTGTTGTAAAGATTAGGAACCACTGGTATAGAGGTAGTTTACATCTACCAGTACTCGTAAAGTTCGCAAACGTTTAAGGAAAGTTGGATAAGTTTGACGTTCTCCATAAAGGCGATTGTTTAGGTGAAAGAAAGAGAGATATTTTCTTTGCACAATCAAACCATGCTGGATTCCGAAAACTCGTGTTCTTTCAACGGTCTGAAGAGAGGAACATAATAGGAGAAGTCTCAGGTCAATGTGCTATTACGCAGAAATTTATGCATTGATCATAATGGGATTAGAATGGCTTATCAAATGTTTGGCTAAACGGTAGGTTAGGTTAGGTGGAGGTGGCTATCGGCTAGCCGAAACACTTAGCCCATTCAGGTCCTTTGTGATACCACATGAATTTATAGTCATTCTTTCTACTCGTTGAACTAGTTGGAGCTTCTGATGAAGCGGAAGAGATTTCAAATGTCTGTGTTTTTTAGATCGTTCAGATCACTAAAGTAGAACGCTCGCAAATTGAGTTTTTGTCTTTTTGAGAGAGCCGGACAAGTACAGAGAAGATGGAGAATAGTTTCTTCCTGCTCCTAGTCAAAGCAGCTTCTGCGAAGATCGTTAGAGAATACGCCAAGCCTTTTTGCATGCCTGCCTATGAGACAGTGTCCCGTGATAACACCTATTGTGGCACTGATATGCTTCCTATCGAGGGATGCCTAGAACGTCTTAGATCCAGCTTTGGCCAGATCTGTTTTGTCGCTAGACATGTCGAGCTGGTTGTCCACCTAAGATTTGTTCTTTCGATAGCATCCAGCTTTATTGTGAGTTTGCAAGTAGCGTTTGGAATACCTAAGGAATTCTTAATTGGAAGCATAGGTAGTTCCTTGTTTGGCGAGTTCATCAGCCTTGCAGTTACCTGGGATGTCCCTATGGCGAAACGGTATTTGGCATAAATTTCTTTATTGGTTTACTCTTCGGGTAGTAAAATTAAACAGAACTCCAGTTCTGTTGTGGCAATCGGAAGCAAATACCCCCGTATTAATGATGGCTGCTAAAAACTCATCAACTGTTAATAGGGTTGGGTACGAAAACTCCAAAACTAAAATCCCCAACCTGAAATCCCTAAGTCAGTATCCCCAAACCCAAAATCATAAAATCCCCAAATCCGAAATCCCCAAAACAAAAATCTCCAATCCCAAAATCTTTAAACATAGATTCCCAATAGCATATAAACGCGTTGATCTCACATGAAAATGTTCCGCAGCAATTCGTTGTCGGAGAGCTTCGGAAAAAATGTGCCGTGTACCTGTCAAAAGTAAGTATTGTAAGGCGGTTCCGCGCAAAGCGACATTCCATCGGAGAATTTTTCCGAAAGTTGTATCGGAACATTTTGCAAAAAGTTTGTATTTTGTAGTACTAGCCGTAATCGCCAAAAAAGTCATTATATTTTTAATTTTTTACACTTTTATTTATTCAGTGTACTAACCTACTAACCTAGTCATATGACAGTGGCCGAACCATCAAACTTCTACAGTTTGACAGGTCATCGCTGTCTAAGCTGGTAGGAAACCACACGATGAAACTAAATCTCAAAGATGACGATATATGTAGAGGCTGCGGGGACGAAGAGGTTCATGAGGACACACCTCACTTCCTCTGTCACTGCCCGAGCCTCTGTCACTTGAGGAAGAGAACACTTGGAAGCTATTACTTCCATGACTTAGAAGAACTTTCTGATATTACACTCTCTGATATTTACAGGTTCTTGAGGATATCAGGATGGCTGGACAACGTCGGGTAGATATATGAAGGAGAGACATGTGCTAACCATCTACAGCACCAACGATAAACCCCCAACAAAGGGTATCACAATGGGTCCACAAGGACCTAAGTGGGGTATAGTAGGGTCTACCTGCTCTACCAACCCGTTAACCTAACCTAACCTAACCTAGTCATAGAATGTTCCGATCGACCGAAATATAGGGCGAAGTTAGTGTTAGTTTTGCTTTTGCTACTCCCAAGTTAGTATTACGACCGAAAATACTGCCTCTTATATATTTGTCTTCTTTGATAGACTGCGACTGGTCTGAGAACTCCGGTATATGCAATCCCCTTTGAAAAAAGAAAGTTTTGATTGCTGACAATGAGTTAGTTTAGCATATGCCATCATTTTCTAGCTTTCAACATGCCTAGCAAAAGGGCAAGTTCACCGAGACCGCACTTCGTTCAATCTTCGGCTCGATTGAAAGGTCCCTCCTTTCAAGGAATATGCTATGGCTATCTTCCTGGACATAGATGGGGCCTTTAATAACATAGAGACTCGTTCGATTATTCAAGCCTTACAAAGCTAAACATTGGCGAACAAATATGCTGCCTAATCGGCCATATTCTCTCGATGGAGCTTTCCGGATGCAAAGCCGTGGCCTACGCGGACGACGTCGACTTACTTACTTCAGTAAAGCAACTCGCTTTACGTAAACTAGTAGTCTGGACCAGTAGCTGTGGTCTAAGCGGCAATCCGACGAAAACAGAACTAGTTCTATTCACTAGAAGGCTAGAGGCACAATTTTCTATAAGTCTGTGCAACTGCTTGCATACGCTGACGACATTGACATTGTTGGTACAACACAGCGAGCTGTCACTGGTGCGTTTGCAAGTATTAGTACAGAAGCGGCAAAAATGGGTTTAGTGGTGAATGAGGGTAAAACAAAATATATGCTGTCAACAAGAAGGGACACACGACATCGTAGAATCGGGCAGAACGTCACGATAGACAGCTATAACTTTGAGGTAGTTAGGGACTTTGTCTACCTCGGCTCCGCTATAAACTCTGATAACGACATCACATCAGAAATCAAACGAAGAATCACACTTGCCAACCGCTGTTTCTTTGGCCTAAGACGGCAACTGATAAGTAAGGCCTTGTCGAGAAATACTAAGGAAACTCTGTATAAGACCCTCATCATCCCAGTCCTGCTTTATGGTGCAGAAGCATGGACGCTATCAAAGGCGGATGAAGATCTCCTTGGTCGTTTCGAACGCAAAATTCTTCGAGTGATTTTTGGTCCCGTTTGCGTTGACGGGCTTTGGAGGAGAAGATTTAACAGCGAACTCTACGAGCTGTACAGCGACATCGACCTAGTCAGAAAAGTACGCATCAGTCGTCTAAGATGGCTGGGACATGTAGAGCAAATGGACACCAACGCTCCGGCCCGAAGAGTCTTCGATTCTAACCCGGAGGGACAACGCAGTAGAGGAAGGCCTCGCCTTAGGTGGCGCGCGCAAGTGGAAGGGGACCTCAACCAACTTGGAGTGCGCAACTGGAGGCAGTTAGCCAAAGATCGCGCTAACTGGAGAGGCGTATTGGTTGAGGCCCAGGTCCACCCCGGACTGTAGCGCCACCTAAGTAAGTAAGAAGGGTCAATGTACCTCTTATCATCAGACTAAGAGAGGGTAAGCACTGGAGATGACAATCAACAAGACATGCCAGCATACTTACTACTGATTACCTGCCTACGAAAATCAATTGCGAAAAAGGCTTTTCAGAGGAAATACCGGACAGATCCCAATGGCACTCACGGTAAGTCCTACATGAAGGAGCACTGTCAGTATTTACGGACGGTTCCGAAACATTAGAGGGAGTCGGGGCAGGGGTATTCTGAGCAGAACTGAGCTGGTGCCTCTCCTTCTCCCTTCCGAAAAACTGCAGTGTCTTCCAAGCCGCAATCACAGCTATTCGTCAAGCCATAGCGTGACTGTCGAGTAATACTATATCACACAGGGAAATTTATTATTTATATTGATATATAGAGTCAGGCTTCTATCAGATCCTTAGTTTCCAACGAAACATCTTGGATATTGGGCAGACACGCGCAAAGACTTAAATTGTCATACAATGACTTTTGCAGAAGCCGTCACCCACCTTCTCTGCAGCTGCCCTGCCGTATACAATCTAAGGATGACGTACTTAGGAAACTACTTCCTCAATGATCTTAATGATCTATGCTACACCAGCGCTGCTAACGTTCTAAGCTTTGTTAACGGAAGTAAATGGTTCACATGAGTAACCAGTTAAAGAACCCCTAAACACCAGTGGTACGCACAATGGGCCGATTAACGGCCTAAGTATTTCTCTCATCGAGAGCCACTTTAACATAACATAACATAACATAACATATATGTGTGATCATATTATGAGCAAGGTGCGCAATCGCTTTAGCGGGACCACTTAATCAGTTCAATCAAATTTTTTGGAAATACTATTCCTTACTATATGTAACATAAAACGGATTACGGGCACATCCCAGATAGTGATTTTTCTGTAAGCAGATTCTACATATTAACTTACGTGACATAATGGGTCATACAATCGGAAAACAACATAAGCATGCAAATCTGCGGCTGAGCAGCAGTGGGGTCCGATTTCAACAGCTCTACATACTCCTTTATGCCACAGTACTGACCAGCAGATGTTATGAGTTGCCAAATATCATACAGAATAGAGTCATTGTAGCATATTCCTATAGAAATAAAATTCAATTGGAATGATTAAAATATAAACAAACATCACATGTTACCTGATAAAATGTCCAACTTCAATTGAGATAATGTTGTTAGTGCAGCAAAGAACATCGAACATACTTTTGCAACATTTAAAAACTCTGGTGAGTCCAATTTCCTCCACTGTTTTGCGCTTTTGCTCAGGCTCCCTTTGGTTGAGCTTCTTTCTAGTGCCCGACGAAACAAATTGCTGCCAGAATTTTGCGGTGGAGTTTGGAATTCGACTCGTTCAAAATTTTTATTAACTTCCTTAAGAACATCGCCGAGAAGAAGCTTTATACACTTATGACCCCATAGCATATGGTATTGTTTTTTAAGCAAAGGTACATTTTGGTTTTGTGCTGTGTCTTGGGATGGGGTGTACCAACCGAGCAGATCGTGCCATTGCGAAAACACTCCTTTCGTGCCAACACTTTCAGGAATTTTTTCCAAAATATATGTTGTTATACCCTAAAAGCAAAAAAAATTATATAAAACAACATGTTTTAGCGTCAAGAATAAGTAAAGTTACCGTCATTAAAGGACATGCCAGCAATTTAGCTTCGTCTGCGTTTTCGATTTGAAACAGGTTAATAAGGTTGCCTAAGAAGGCCAACGACTTCGTACCCTGCATCGGAATGAGGGTTTATTAGCCAAATGGAATCGCATCAATATATACTTACAGAAATTGTTTTGACAAATTCTTTGTTCCAATCTTCGTTCTCTGACATTTTAAGTGCCCTCTGTAAAATTTTCATTGATTGCAACTGTACGACACACTGCGGTGCATTCGATTCTAAATGTAAAATTAATGCAGGAATTGATAGGATGTCTGTTAAAAATTTAGAAACCAAAGCGTCGCTGAACTCTCCGTCAATGAGAGGGCGAATGCTAAGAGTAATTATAGCTTTTAGCGAAACTGGCTTTAATGATAGTTCTTCTCGCACACATCCTTTTAGCATTATACACTATGAACACAAAATAAACATTAAATTCATTTACAATTTATTTTTAATCCTCTGTTATATTACTCTCAACGTTTCGAAAAATCCATTTTGGACCAAATAGCCTTGTATGTTACAGCATATTTTTTGTAAAACAGGCTGAATCTTGTCCATATTTTTATTGTGTAACAAGGCCCACGATCTTGGCGAAGTGAACACGATCAAAGTGTGCAGGTATAACGTCAACGAAATGCTGTCAGTGTGATTTTCTATACATACGAATAACAGAAATGAAAATATTGTTTAATAAGTCTTAAAATTCTTTGTACACAACTAATTCAGAGATTAGGTTAATACATATCACATCGAGCCTAACCCACGGTAACCAAAGCTTGTTCACCAGATTTTCCACTTTGATCCCCGAGCAGTAAAGCAGATGGTTCAATATTTGGGATACTAGTCATTGTTGCTGGTCACTATAAGAGCAGGACACTTTTAAGCTCTAGCTCTCCGTAACTAGTGAGACGTTTGCATTATCCACGTAACATGATAATATTTTTATTAAAGTTCTTGTTTTTTCAAAGTAAAAGATGGGCGGTAAATAGTACAGGATAATGGCCGAAAATCAAATACTGAAGTTTGGAATCCTTTCCCTAAGGAAATCCAACCGCATACCCCAATTTAACGCAATATAAATTTGACATTTTGTTACGTAGCCGTGTTTCGAACGAGGGGCGAAAAGCAACACCCTTTCTTAACACACATATGGTTCAAGCTTATTTAACCAGATTGTGGATACACCTAAAAGAGCTACCTGGTTTAAGGGTTTCCATTATCAAACAGCAATTTCTTAAAAGCTTTTTAATGTGAGCGATCCATGTCAAACTGAAAGTACGTATTTCAAAAAAGAAGCATTTAACAACAAAATCACATTCGTTTACCTGATGTTTTTTTGTAAGCATAAGCTCGCATAGCTCGTTTTCAAAGACTCTGACTCAACGGATTTATTCACATATCTACAAAGCCGTTCAAATCGTTCTCGTTGATCGAGATCATTGTAGCGAAATTGAGTAAGAAAGCGGTTGGCTACAATATAAACATCCGCAGCAAGAACTTGGCTTGGATCGGATTCTTCAGATTGAACATTTATGACAGCTGTATCAAAATCGTTTCTTGGAAAGAGGGAAAAATGTGATTGCTATACAGACGGAAATGTTTATAAAGATCTAACAAACTTACAATACTCTTGCTTTATATTTTTTGCGAGCAAGAAATCCCTTTATAAAAGATTGAATGCGAATTGCTGCACTTTCTCTTTTCTTTTCTAGAGCCCTTTCTTCACGAGCAAATTTGGTCTGCTCAAGAAAAGAATCCTTTTGCGACTCGTTAAGGCCGAACATTATTATCTCACGTTCTTTCCACTCTTTTTTTTGACTAAAAATATTTTTGAAACATTTGAATTAATTGCTCATAAATGTTTATTTCTAGCGTTAATTTATTATAGTCGAAAATAAAACCCGCAAATACTTTTATCAATCGTGTTGACATTTGGAAAAAAAACTGTCAAAAACATATGTATACAAATTTCTACCCGAAAAAAAAAACTATTCCTCGAGAGGTGGCACTTCTATACGGGAATATTTCTGAATACAGTTCTTTCAAAACTGAATATAAGGGTCCGGTACAATAAATCCGGAAAAAATTATGTTTTTGTTTTGTGACCGACCCTTTTTTAGTTTTAATTATGAAAGATTAATAGTCCGGTTTATTAAACTTTGATCTCAGCAAAGCAAAGTTAAGAGGAATTTTTAGCATGCAATTGCAACAACTACGCTCTACTTAACACTTCGAGGACTTATGTGGTATTCGATTGGGCGCTCTCATAGCACTTTTTTTGCTCTAAGAGTAATTTTTATGTTCGTTCGGTACAAAAATAGCAATATTTTTCAGATTTCAGAGCACTTTTGTGAATCTAGATATTTTCTCAGACATACCAATACAAGTGCAAGTTTGACAGCTGCTGGCGTTTGTTTAGGTTTCCGTTATTTTTTTCTACAGCAAAGGAAGACTATTGGGGCATTTACACGGTCACACATTCCTATCACGGAAAAATAAAGGGATGCCCAATACTAAACAGCCGTCTGACTGAAAGGGACAGCATTACCTAACACGCAAAAAAACGTGATACGTTTTTTGGTCGGCCATCTTGTTTGCGTGGTAGGAATTATGGGAAAGCTATGCATGTTGATATTTTTATAGCGATGGCTTACGAAATTTCGTTTTCCTATAAAACAAAATGGCTTCCGGAAGGATGAAGGTACATTTATTTATTAATTTCGTATAAATGATTAATGAATTGTTGGTTTAATTTACTGAAACTAATTAACACTCTCATTTCACATATTTTAAATCGGAAATAAAAATGTTTTCATGTGATTGCAGAAATGTTGGTCGCCGGAACTTCCGCTTTACGTATCTATAATTATGGGTAGTACATCTATGACACATTAGGCGTCTGATTTGTGATCTCATTCCTTCGCCTTTATTAGCATTGACTGCAGACAAACGGATCTCTCTGTCCCGTCTCGTGCAAAAATGCGCGTGCGTGATAGTGTAAATGCGGTTTATTGCATCGGCTGAATCTATTTGTGCAAATTATTCATGTACAAATATTTATAAATCAATCGGGACGCAAATTTCGAATGCTTTATGGAAAACGCATTGAAAAATGTTGGAGGCTATCAAGACAAAAAAGAGCAAGTGACGTTTTTGTGTTCGAATCTGAAGAAGCCCAATCGAGGTTCTGCGAAAAAGTCAGGTTCTGCGAAAAAATGAAACGAATATGTTTTCACCCTTTCACCGCAATTTCGATTCTCGTTCTATGAAAAGGTGAAATAAAACATCAACATTTTTCATAAGAATAATTCCTTTTCACCGGCCGCATTTGCAAGTGAATGTTTTTAGTGAGAATTTGAAAATTTACAGCCCTCTTTCATACAACCCAGTGTGTGGTATTTTCGATAATTTCACTTATTGAACCAGAATCGCATTTTAGTAAAAAGTGAATCGAAAAAATGAAAGCAATGCGTGAAAGCGAATGTGAAAACGATTTATTCGATTCATTCTTTCACAGAACCAGAATTGAACCCCTGCTCTGCTGAATGCTTCAAAAGGTGTGTTTGTTTCAACAACGCAATGATTGGAAGTCGTTTTCGTGGTGTTTTTAAACGATTCGTTTTGAAAACTGGACTGATGTTTTGAGGTTTTCGGCTTGGCGTGAATAGCGTATTATTTTAGAATCATTAGTGTTCGCTTGAACTCTATTCGTAGTCCTGACATTATTTTAATTAGAATACAAAATTACAAAACATGAAAAAAAGGGTTTTTGTGGGGAAAGACGTACTTACGAAAGTCATGCAGGTACCTCTTTAAGCTCCTAGATATTTCGTGCAAAATGAAACCCAAGTTCCATGTCTTTTGTGTAAGTGCGTGATTTAACAGTCTGCTGTCTTAATTGTCATTTGTGTTTAAAGTTTTATTCATGGCAGCTTCTTAAAAACGTTAGTAATATCCGACACACTTCAATATTCGTCAAATTTCAAACATGTAGGCGCTAGTGAAAGTGATTGTAAAGATCGCTATTAAATTCGGAAGATTGCTCAAAATCTGAAAAAAAAAAAAAATGCCTGTCTAAAATGTAAAACAGAATGAGGCAAAAGTAACTCTTGATATATGAATCGAACATTCCTGAAATGACAACATACTTCAAGAATTACCGTGACAGCTATTAAAATATTTTGACAACTCCTACCCAACTTCAATAAATTTTTCTCAAGAAAATTCAATGTATTCAGATATTATTACTCAAAATATTGTAATTTAATTGTGCAAAATAATTATATGAAAGAGCAGGCAGTATATTCTTAAATTAAAGCTACGGCGCGACGCTGAAATTAGTCTGAATTTTTGATCCAAGTATATATGGAACCTTAAAGAATATTGTATATTACAAAAAATATATTATAATAAACGGATCCAAGAACGGTATATTTTAGAAGAAAAAAAGAAAACAGTTTTCCCTTAAAAAGGCGCCGGAAAGTTTTCCTGCTATTTCTTGCAAAAATAATGGTGGACCTGTAAACGTGCAATTAACAGCTTAATTATTAAGATTGTATCGATAAACTTATAGTGAAGTTTATTTGGCAAAACTGCGGTTTCAATATGATGTTTTATTACTGAAGAATTTGTATGCATAGCTGCATGTATATTGTATATCTCTTGTGATCGAAAGCTTGTATTGTAAGTACCTACCTACGTAGTACATTTATTTAATAAGTATTGTTAGCCGGGTCCCATAGCGTTAAGAAATTGTTTATTACCAAGTAATGCTAATAATAATAATAATTTTCTTTATTCTCTTATAAATTTCATGCACCAAATATTATTAATTTTACGTAAATTATAGGTGATAAAATAATTTTATAACGGTTGTCTAAAGTTGCAAATTCAATTCCAAATGATCGAACGTTCTTTGTCATACAATTTTTGTTTTGTTCAAATCAATGAAAAATTACTGAACTTTAACAGGAATATTTTTTTTTTTTTTGTGATGCTATTCGCACGAGGCTGTACGTTTTAAGGTACAATTTTTTTCTTAAAACACTATTTTTAATGAAAATACATAAGCCGTCGACCTAAGCCGTGTCCCTAACGACGTGCGAATAGCCACTTAGTTTTTTTTTTGCCACTGTGTTTGGATTTGTAATATCCGTCCTCTAAATCATGTAACTAATTATCTAAATTTGTTTGGGAAGTTATTCCTTGATTTTCTATACGATATACGATACCTGATAACATCACGAGCTACAAACTTTAGTATGTAGGTAATTTATATATGTATATTTTTTTTCTGATACGTATTTAGTTGCATTTCTGCAAAGAAACAAGTTATTAAGTCCTCGTGTCTACATAAAATTTGCGATGAAACTTTTGAAACGAAGTAGCTATTTGCGTGTATTTTTTGTACGAAGTGGATTTGCGCCCATGTTTTTTGTATTGTATTGACTTCTCTGGCTTTGGGATCGGAAGACTGCTATGTAACCTACGTAACAACACAAAATTTTAGTAAAAAATAGAGGCAGGTATACAAAATTAGGTTGGTCTTAACACTTATAGGATGATGTTTAAGAACTGAAAAACTGGAGTTTAGATTCCTTTTCGGGAACGGAGCGATCCACATACTCTAGTTTGAGGTAATAAAATTTAGCATTTCGTTACGTAGTCGTGCTTGCAACGACGGGTGTATAGCAACAGTCTTTTTTGTAACGAAGATTACGATGATTGGTTGGTTGGTTGGTGAGGGTGAGCTTTCCACTCTCCACTGAGGCATCTGATGGGCCCGTTGTAGTCCCCTTTTTTTTTTTAGAAACTGTCAGAGTAATATTATTATTGGGATGTTTGAAAATATAGGGGGTACGTGGTTGGTTAAATTATGGCTAGCCAAGCCACTATATGTAGGGTTTGTGTTGTCAGCAAGTCCGTTTGTTCGCTTGGAGAACACCATGATGTTGCTTAGTTTCACATTTCTGAGGCATGTAAGGTCTGGTATCAAAAAATGTGCTCCCAGAATTTTTTTACGTAGCCTCGCTTTAGTTGGACAGTGGCATAGGAAATGTTCTATATCTTCCTCCTCCTCCTGTCAGTTTGGGCACGAAATGCCGATTTTGCGCTCTTCCAGAGTTAATTGCTCGTTTTGCAAATTTATTAGTTGGTGTTTCTAATATTATTTTTAGGTGTTCCCAGTATCTACTAAATTCAACTTTGGCTCGTTGATTTATAGCCGTTTTATTCGGTTGTTGTTCTTTTTTCCCCGCACCTTCCGTCCGTCTGATCTTTCGTTGCCCGTGATACATTCGTGTCCCGGTACCAAAATTCGGGAGACGTTTATGAAGATTACGATGATAGTCGATGTCAGAAGTCAGTAGTAATTTACTTCAGGTATAACAAAAATGTTACAACAGATGTTCTTTGCAAGTTGTTAACCATTCATAATGGCCGTAATGGTCCAGGCAGACCTCGACCTCAGCAAACATACTCACTTGCCAGCTCTATCCATCGCTAGTTGACTCCACTTGCGCACGCCATACACAACAAGATAAGGCTGTCCTCTGCTGCGTTATCTCTCCGTCTGGAGTGGAGTTATCTCTTAAGTCAAACCAATTTTCTAGTGAAGAGTTGCTTCGCAATTCTTTCCGAACCTTAAGAATATGAGAGCTAAGTGGTGTAAGAATCGTGTGCGTAGGCTGAAGCGTAAACGCAGAAAGATGCGTGCAAAGTCGAAATAAACTTGCTATACTGAAAATGGATTCCATTAATGCTACCTGTAAAAAATGTTTTGCTTCGAATGTTCTTTTGAGCGGCCAACTAGGTATACAAGTGACCAATTTTTTCAATAAATTAACCTTTAAAATAGAGGTGCATATATATGTGCAGATCTTATTAGCGGGAGGTCGCCGTGGGCTACAGAAAAACATCGTAATGAACGAACTATAATTTACTACGAGTAACCCCCAAATAATCGAAAATCGTTGTTACTCCTCGCTTCCCCACTCTATAATGTCCATACTTAACCTAAAAATTGGATCTGTGATATTTCAATGGTAAAGACTCCATCTGCAGATAAAACAGAGACGAGTTCCAAGGTGTTTATTGATAACTTAATTAGCAATAATTGTTTATTTATGTGGTTTTTGTTAGGGCTTGTCAATTGAATAAAAAACCGGATTTGTTCTTTGTTGATATTCGTGCGGTGCAGCTTTAGACACTTACGTGATTTCTAATCTCGGGTTGAATCTTAATTTTAACATGCGCCCAAATTGCTGTTTTAACCAATGCGCAAGCTCTTTTTGTGACAAATACAGATCAAAAGTTTTTGCTATTATTAAACTTTTTGTATATCCAATTTGACTTAAGGCTAGGTAACAAATGGTGGTGAATAGTTAATATTTAAAGGTGTTGGCTCAACAACAGGGGCCCAACGGTATACAATGTTTGTTTTCTTAAATCTATTTTACATATATATAATGTGTTTGTCTTGTCGGATTCATTCTCGTAGTGTGCCGTGACATAAGGCCATGCGACATAAGGCCATATTTCGAAATATGGCCTTATGACACTTTCACAAAGCGACATAAGGCCATATTCGAACGTATGGTCTTATGTCGCTTTGCAAAAGCGTCATAAGGCCATATTTTTTTGCGACATAGGGCCATATTTATTTTCTTCAACAGAAAGTTGATAGAATATTCCAATTTTTACTATTCTTTTCTAAGCTATGTTTCTATTAAATTTATGTTGAAGAAAATAACAGTAAGGAATTCGCGGCGAATTTCTTACTATTATTTTCTTCAACAGAAAGTTGATAGAATATTCTAATTTTTACTATTCTTTTCTAAGCTATGTTTCTATTAAATTAATGTTGAGGAAAATAATAGTAAGGAATTCGCGGCGAATTTCTTACTATTATTTTCTTCAACAGAAAGTTGATAGAATATTCTAATTTTTACTATTCTTTTCTAAACTATGTTTCTATTAAATTAATGTTGAGGAAAATAACAGTAAGGAATTCGCGGCGAATTTCTTACTATTATTTTCTTCAACAGAAAGTTGATAGAATATTCTAATTTTTACTATTCTTTTCTAAACTATGTTTCTATTAAATTAATGTTGAGGAAAATAATAGTAAGGAATTCGCGGCGAATTTCTTACTATTATTTTCTTCAACATAAATTTAATAGTAATAGTACATCTATTTTTTGTTAAAATTAAGATTAGTTGAAATAAGTTTATTTTTTTTAAACTGAAATGATTGGTACATATAAATTATGAAATATTCAATATAAATACAAAATGAAAAGTCTTTATTTAATCTTTTGTCGCTTTGATTATCTACAGGTTAACTTATCAGAGCAGTAAAATAACTTGAAAGTGACATAAGGCCATAATGGCCTTATGACGCTTTTGCAAAGCGACATAAGACCATACGTTCTAATATGGCCTTATGTCGCTTTGTGAAAGTGTCATAAGGCCATATTTCGAAATATTTCGAAATATGGCCTTATGTCGCATGGCCTTATGTCACGGCACCGCATCGTTGTCAGGGTTGACCTCAGGGTGTTCAAGTCCGGGTGTTGATGTTCTTGTGTTTTGAGAAGGTTGGTCATCTTGGTATTATCCTCGATGGTGGGTTGTCTCGGTCGATTCGTAGAAGGGCAGGGCTGTCCTGTCTGTGTCGCTTGGGAATAACTCCTCGTTAAGCAGAGCCAGTACATGAAGGTACCGATGCTCTGGGATTTGTGGCAGGTCCGCAATTCTTCGGACTAGAGGGTTTGGATGACTGGAGGTATTCCTGAGTTTTTTCTGGAAAAGTGTGACCATGTACTTTTCTAGGGGTAAGCTTCTTCATAGAGTCTTGAACTTCTGATGTTTTTCTTCCGGATTGGATCGTAGTGCAGTCGTGTGCTTATCCGCAGGAGTTTTCTTTCGAATACTCCCAGCTTCCTCATGTATGTCTTGGAGACGGTATACCAAATGGGAAATCCGTAGGTTACTACCGGTCTTATGATTTGTTTGTATAGCAGCAGTTTAGTTCTTCTACTTAGTCCATTTTGCTTCTTCATCAGCGGGTAAACTCGGTGAAATGCAAGTGATGCCTTCCTGAGAACAGCGTTCAGGTGTGGGTTGAATCTACTACTACTACTTTATGTTGTTTGTGGTTGAGAGTGATGATCCGTCAGGCAGGTTAATTTTGATGTTGCGGCAGTTGGTGGCTGACCTAGCTCTGGTTCCTCGGATGGGTCTTCTTATACAGATCAGTTCAGATTTGCTCGTGTTGATTCGTATGCCCCATCTGGAGTAGTACTGGAATAGCTTCCTAACGTGGGCTTCTACTCTTCGTGCTGCTATGGATGGGGACATCGAGTTGCTGTATGTGACGGAGTCATCGGCGAATAGGCAGATGTTAGTTGCGTTCTCTAGTTGTGGTTGGTCGGACGTGAAAATGTTGAAAAGCAGTGGTCCCAGCTTCGATCAGAATGGCAGCAACTTAAGTTCATATATGACCGCAGTTAGCGCTGTAAAAATGTCTGGCATTTTACTGTTTTATATCGTTATCGGGTTAATATTATCTATCATATAATATTTGATATCCAATTGTAACCGTATGTAATAATCCATTGTATATTTTTTGATTTATTTAAAGGTCTTAAAACATCAACATGAAATATTCAAGCGGAAACTCTTCAACTCTGTTTTGTGAACAAGTTAGCACAGTTACATCTTTATTTGAAAAATGGAACGATTGCGAGAGATCTGTAGTAATATATGCACTATTGAAACGATTGCGTTATCCGAGCTTAAAGTTCCTTCAGCATTCAATCGAAAATAATTTAACTCAAAACCTAGGCCTACAAAACCACTTGACGACTTTCGATATAAATGCCAACAACCCGATACATTTACAAAGCCTAGTAAGTGCATATAAGGCCTTTCCAGGTACAGATATGGCGACGGATGTAACTGACAAAGAAGCCATATATTTTGGTTCCGATTTATTTTTAAAAACTGACGGAAAGTCATACACCAGGAGGGAGGATATTCTTACCGATGTACTGGAAATGTTGCCGCTTTTAAAACCGGGAAACGACGAAGCTAAACTAATTTATTTATCGTTTATTCCAATCGCCGTTGAAGATACTGTGCGACAAGTTGTTTCAACAGAGCTTGTGCAGCAAATATTTTCATATCTGCTTATCCACCCTGCGATTTCCAATGAAGATAGAAGGTAATGTATTGTTTGCTTTTTTTTTCCTGCTCTATATGCGTAAGCTTTCCATAGACATTTGTATGCAACAGATAAAGGAATTAAATATACATTATTCGCAAATCCATGTGCAACCAAACTTCTAATAGTCGTGCACAATTAGACGATGAGTTGACTATCAACTTTAGTAAAAATGTACAGCACTATTAAAACAGTACCAACAAACAAACAATTAAACAACAATTGAAAGAACACACATGGTAGAGTTGCATTTATAAATTATAAGCAACTGAAATATTAGAGAAATGATGTAGCGAAAGCCGCACGCAATCATACTTCTGCGACAGATTTCGCATGCCGTTTACTCAAAATATATGGCGCATGCGACTATTGACGCATAGACCGAACAAGCCGCGAATATGCTGTAACTAGTGACAGATTTCTCCCACACTTGTGACCACACACTAGATGTGAAACTTCTCTTGCTAAATGTGGATGTTAAATTGAATATGTGTTGTATTTGAATTGTACTAAAAAATTTAATTTAAAAATCAAATCTTTATTATATTATAATCTTAATACAGCGCAGTAGAATAGAATAGAATATATTATATTGCGGGTGTTTACGTCCCAGGCAGTCATCACCCCGCACATTAGTTGTAAGAATTCGAAGTTCTGACCTACTTTATATTTAACTTCTATCAGCACACACCCAGCATTATTAGCCTTCAAGGAGCTCTGGCACTGCGGCTACTTAAAGGAGCCTATTGTGCCCTGCCTGGTAAATTCTTAGAGCCATTTCCAAGGATCTTCTCTGGGTCATCACCAAGGATGTTTTTCCTGAGACGACAAAGAGCCGGACATTCTGTGATTATGTGAAGAGAGGATTCGTCACTCTCGAGGCAAGTCTACAGATGGGATCCGGCGAGACGCCAATGCGATGAACATGTTTTCTCACGCGACCATGGCCGCTGATTATTCCTGTTAGGATTCTCAGGTTGTTTTTATCCAGATTTATGAAGAAGAGTGACTTTCTGGAGGAGAATTTGGGGAAAAATGTTCTGGTGCAATTCTGCCCAGCTGTATTTTGCCAGATCTCGTTAGACTCTATACGAGATTGGTTCTTGATGTAGTTCCTGAAATGATTTTTGCTGACTCCGCAGAAGGGTTCAGGTCCGATGAGTGGTTGCTCCGATTTTAGCCACTGAGTCAGCCGATTCGTTACCCTCAAACCCTCTATGGGCTGGAATCCAGTGGAGGATGGCTGGGTTTTTCTTAGAAATTTCATAGATGGTTGAGAATGTTTCTAAGACGAGTTTGGATTTGATGACAGATGAGTCAAGAGCTTTGAGAGCTGCTTGGCTATCTGAGAATATGAATATGGTTTTTCCATGTGTGTTAGAACTTAGATTTATTCTAGCGCAATGGTTGATTGCAAGGACTTCAGCCTGGAATATGGATAACTTTTTCCCAAGACTGACTGACAAGTTCACCTGGTTTGACTCACCGTAGATTCCAGAGCCAGTCCCTGATTCCATCTAAGATCCGTCTGTGTACCCGTTGATGTCGAGTCGACATGGATTAGGTTTATATTTTTACCATTCTTCCCTAGGGGGGATGATTGTGGAGAAGTGTTTATGGAAGACATATTCCGGTAGCATGTCATCAAGAGGCATGCTGAATGAGCTTGAAGGTTCAATGGTGCGCAGTAGATAAGTGTATTTATTTATTTAAAAGATTTTCATAACGAAATCCAATCCAACGTATTTTATATTTAAAATTTTTGTTTGCATTTTGTTCTCAGTTCACTTCCCAGGTCCAGCGTGACTATATAAGTATTCACTTTAAGAATTGAGTTGAAAGAGTTGAAAAAAAAAAAAAAAGTTAATATCTCGGCAACAGTGTCACCTATCGAGTTCAAGACTACCGTATCTTTCAAACTGCAACCCGCCATTGCATCCACAAAATTTCATTGAAATCGGCTGAGTGGTTTAGAAGGTCGACAACAGCGACACCTATTGGTTCAAAAACTGTCCTACCTTTCAAGTTGCAACCAACCATACTTACTTACTTTACTTAAGGTGGCGCTACAGTCCGGGGTGGACCTGGGCCTCAACCAACAAGCGTCTCCAGCCAGCACGATCTTTGGCCAGCCGTCTCCAGTTTCGCACGCTAAGTTGGTTAAGGTCCCCTTCCACTTGCGTGCGCCACCTGAGTCGCGGTCTTCCTCTACTGCGCCGTCCCTCGGGTGTGGATTCGAAGATCTTCCGGGCCGGAGCATTGACGTCCATTCGCTCTACATGACCCAGCCACCTCAGTCGTTGGACCTTCACTCTTCTGGCTAGGTCGATGTCGCTGTACAGCCCGTACAGTTCGTCGTTGTATCTCCTCCTCCATTCACCGTCTATGCAGACGGGACCGAAAATTACTCGAAGAATTTTCCTCTCGAAGTAACCAAGAGTAGCCTCATCCGCTTTTGATAGAGTCCATGCCTCTGCACCATAAAGTAGGACTGGGATGATCAAGGTCTTATAAAGGGTCACTTTAGTTGTTCGAGAGAGGGCTTTGCTACTCAATTGCTTTCTTAGCCCAAAGAAACAGCGATTGGCAAGAGTTATTCTTCGTTTAATCTCAGCGCTGGTGTCATTGTCTGAAGTCATAGCGGAGCCTAGGTAGACAAAGTCCTTTACCACCTCAAAGTTATATCTGTCTATGGTGACATTTTGTCCAAGACGTCGGTGTTGGTTGTCCTTTCTTGATGACAGCATATACTTTGTCTTGCCCTCATTGACCGCCAAACCCATCTTTGCCGCTACCAACCATACACATCCACAAAATTTCATTGAAATCGGTTGAGAGCGGCGGCGAAGTGATGGCGACAGGCAAATTTCCGCCGTCACGTCGGAATCTCCGTCTCATTCGAGTCGATTTTACTCCCAAGTCGCGCCAATAGATGTTTCACATCAAAAACAAAATGTGAAATGTACAAAATATTAGCTGATTTATTCGCTGACAGAATTTTCAGTACAATTTACAGTACAGCTTTTTTTTGGGGTGAAGGGCCCAGGTCCACCCAGGACTGTACCGCCACCTAAGTAATACTTCATTATGAATCTGAATTTTTTAACTTTTTTCGTTAAAAGATCCTTTTCAATTTTTTTTTTAATTAAAAGAAACAGGGGCCGAATTATCGTATGCGTCAGCGAGCCATACGTCACTGAATTTCGTTGATTTTACAAGCTAAACAATAAAAAATTCGTCACTTATTACTCGATCACGGGTGCGGTAATTCAACCCGTTTTTAAGAAGTTCTTTAATTATTCGTAGGCAGATGATGCGATCCCGAAAAATCCCAAATTCGAACTTGTGGTTTTTTATACTGCGTCACACCCCGCGAACAAGTGACAGACATCCGATAGTATAACTGTCATGAAAGAGATTCTCAAATAGCCGTTTGGACTCGGCATAAATTTGTAGATCTCTTCGTCCTAAAAACGAATAACGCACACAAAACGAATGGTTGTGAGAAGCCTAGGGTCGATACGGACCTTTTGCGCGAACTATTTTTTTTTATTTTATTTTTATATATATTGCGAAACGAAATTTATTGATGGTCTAAGATTTACAATATTGAAACGTAGGCAAATCACGTCTGAACTTGTCCTGTGTGATCGCCTGTCATTTCATTACGTGCATTATCCGCTCTTTAGCAGACTTGTGCTGTGAAAAGTGAGGCTACTTATATGACAACGTTTTTTTTCTGCTGTCACCATTAGTGACACCTTCATTAATAACATAATTTATTTGTGAATTTTTGTATTGAATTCATCCGGAGTAATTTTTTTTTGACATTGTACCCATTTCTCATTGTTCATTTTAGGTCACTTAGCCACTGGTTGCGACATTTAGAAGACCACATTCAATCATCATTTACTGCGGCAGGTCAGCAAAGCTTCTATGTTCTTTCAAGCAATGCAGATGCATGTTTGTCTAATTCGTCTACGTCTGTGTCATCGTCCGTAGGAAGTGTTACTTCTCGCAATGCATGGCAAGCTATCGCCCCCCCACAACAATCATCACACAAAAGCCAGCAACAATCACAACCACCAGTCTCAGTTATATCTGATAAAACTGAATGGAATCTCACCATGCCGAGCATTTCCGATAATCTCTGTGATAATTTTAACGGTATTCATATAAACGAATTAGGTTCTAGTAAAAATAGTTTAGGACTCAATTACAATGGCACCACAGGAGTTGCTGCAACTTGTTCATTTGGGTCAAATAGTCAAATTGACATCAGTAATGCAAACAGCAATACTGAGGATCACCATACATCATTTTCGAAAAATGGTACAGAAATCATTGATTTTGACTTAAATGCTTGTGATGGCTGCAACTGTTCCCAAATTGGCTTTCCATCGTTGCTTAATACCTGTGATCATTTTACTGGAAATCGTTGGAGTCTGGATGGTAAACTTGCCTGCATGAAAACAAGGCGGTCTAATAGCTTAACAGCCGCTATATCTTCGTTGACATCATCAAATGCTTCGGTGACAGCTGTGAATGATAACTGCTCTAATTCTTCTGAAAATCTAGCTCAGTATGCACAGAAGCCCCGCAGCTTTTCACTTTCGATTGAAAATCCAAGAACTTCATTAATATCGACTGGCTCTGATACAAGATTGGATGATATAAAGCCAAATTATTTGAAATTCTCAACGCATAACAGTGGAATGTCGAACATTGGACAGTGGTTAAAAAGCTTGCGGCTTCACAAATATATTGATTTGTTCAAGAATATAACGTATGAAGCTATGCTTGAAATAACGGAAGAATATTTACAAGATTTAGGGGTTACGAAAGGTGCCAGTCACAAGTTGGCACTTTGCATTGAGAAGCTCAACGACCGAGGAAATCACTTGACGAAAATTGGGCAGGATTTGTTAAGCGGTGAAATGAAATTGCACGCTGCAATCGAAGAGCTTGCCGCTATTGTTTTAACACCAATGAAGCCTGCCGACGCGGCTTCTGAAAATGTGGCATTCCAGTTTATAAACGTCTTGGATATAAGTACGATTTAGCTTTGTTATTTAAAAAAAAAAAAAATCTACATAACCTTATAAACTTAACCTTTTTAGTATCTTGCACGGTGGCACAAACTGAGTCATTTTGCCCCCAAGATGAGGAAAGTATGTCGGTATTACTTTGGATAATGGAAAGGACCCTACACGGTGAAGCTTTTATGGGATGTTCAAGTCAGTTAAAGGTGATCAAACAGCGGCTTTCGAAATCAAAAGTAGTTTCCAACCCAAAACCACATCATCCAAAATCTGGCAGCAGTAGTAATTTAAACAAACATAGGTAATAGCAAATATATATACTCCAATGCGTTTTAATTTATTAACTCATCATCTTAGATGGAGCTGCAAATCACGAAAAACTGATCAGAAAAATGGAAGCAGCGATAGAATAAATCGGAAAAACTCGAACGATATACTGAACTTCTCACTAAATTCATCACAACAACCAATCGCTTCAACTTCGGTAATAATGATTTTCCGCTTTTCTTCAAACTGTTATTAATATTGACAGTAATTTGTTCTTATAGCAGCAGCGGAATCCATTAAACAAGGTTAATGGTAACAATACAGGGAGCTGCTCGCAGCATAAAAGTTCCTCTTATCCCAACTTTATAAGCGGAGCTGCAGTGCCAGGACAAAGTTTTCATCCAGTTAAGCCGCAAGTTAACCAACATTCGATGTACGTACAACAGAAACACTTTGCCTCGTCATCAGGTCAGCAGCAGGTTAATCATCAACAGCATAGGCGCTCTCTAAACAATTTGATCGTAGTGTCACCGGGTCAAGGAAGCTTATCAACATCAAATTCCAACGTCTGTGTAAGCAGTTCTCCCATGTCTCCGAAAGTGAATTCGTCAGGCATGAATGACGGCAAGAATAGGAAGCAAAGTGTGGCCCATTCTACATCGCAAAGAAATCAACAAACCAGTGATCTACAACAGACATCAACGAATGTTGCTAGTAAAACACAACTAGAGAAGACTATGGCCGCAGTGGTTTTGGTTAGTAATAAAAATAGTAGTGAATTAGGCGACCTTATCAGTATCGAGAATAACAACAATAACGTTAGTATAAGTAGAGATAGTTTTACCGTTGGTGTATGTAAGTCATCACATTCGTGTTCCTCTAACTTGTCTAACAACATATGTTCAGCTATAACCGGCAACTTTTATATATCGCCCAATTCGCGTGTATTGCTAGGGAAGGAAAAACACCTTAAAAATAATAACATTAGTGATATAAAAAGCTTAGAACAGTTGGAGTTCTTATGTTTGCAGATGACAGAACAGGCTATTAATTAGATTGATACCAGCGAAGTCAGGCGAAAGAGTCGTAACTCATGTGCGTTTCAATGTTCTCCGACCACTAAATCAAACACTAACACAAACTTATTGAAAATATGTAGGAAACATTTAAAAAATATTTTATTTCATCGAATGCATCTGATTTTACAGATTTTCACTTTGAAATTTATTTGAAATTATATGTGCTAGCCACTTTCATTTTAAAGAAATACCAACAAAACTCCCTTGGTCAGCGGACTGTAAATACTGCAGTCCTTTTATACCCCTTCTCGATGCATGAGGCCTAGTTTTTGGACAAGACTTCGGAACGGTTGCTGCGGTAACGCCTTCGTGAGAATGTCTGCCTCCTGATTTTTGGTACTCACATAATGTAAAGTTACTTCGCCTGCTTCCACCTTTTGTCTGATGTAGTGGTGTTTCACATCCATATGTTTGACCCGTTTATGTTCCATGTTTATTGCCATCTTAATGCAGCTCTGGTTCTCCTCCGGAATAGGAATATTTTTTACTTCAATCAATAAATCAGATAGTAGACTTTTAAACAACACACTCTCTTGCACAGCGAAGGCTAGAGCAACATATTCCGCTTCGGTTGTAGAGCACGTCCAGCTCACTATGTTGCCAAACACTTTGTATAAAAATCCGCTTGTAGCCTTCCTATCAGTTTCGTCGGAAGCATAATCTGCATCGGCAAATCCCACTAGCGGCTTCGCATCTGGATTTTTTTTATAAACCAACTCATAATCAATGGTTGCTTTTAGGTATCTCACCAATCTTTTAGCACTTTGCCAGTGTTCAACTCCCGGGGAATCTTGATAATGACTGAGCTGGGATATTGCAAAACATACGTCTGGTCTGCTACACAACATCAAGTACATTAATTTTCCAATCAGCTCTCTATACGGTAGTTTAACTTTCATGTCTGTATCCAAATTCTTTAAACGTACTGACGGGTCCATGGAAGTGGAAACCCCATTACAATCATTTATCTTCAGATATGTTAACATATCATTGTGTTGTATTTGTTTACAAATATGTTTATTAGTTGAATAAATTATATTATTATTAAAGATTACAGAGGATTAGAAAGTAGAGTAAAAAATTGTGGTACGTTAGGAACAATCAATACGAAGACTGCATACCCTGAAGTTAGTTGCAGTTTCTTTTAGAACGTCAAGAATAGTGCTGCCCAACATCTCCCCTCTTAAGATTCTGGAGTGCGTGAGAGGACTTCAACTGGAATTCGTCGAGCTTCTATTCGTTTTGGTTTTAATGGTTTTGGTGTTGACCAATTATCAATCGGCTGCACTTCTGCAACTGGTGTGTCTATGTTGAATTCATGAAGAAGAAATTTTAATGGAATTGGCGCTTCTTGTGGAGAACTGGTTTCAGGAACAAGCCTGCATTCTGCATTCACTCTTCGAAAGTTTGGGATGCGGTTCCTATTTCATCCACGTATATTGATACCTTCTCTTTTAGCTGTTGTTTAATTTGTTGCATCATTTCCTGGAATGTAGATGGAGTATTTTTGAGCCCGAAGGGCATACGGTTGAACTCAAAATGTCCAGCTCGAGTAACGAATCCAGTGTACTTCTTGCAGTTCTTCACAAATTTCAGTACTCTCTGCCTCTGTCGCACCTGAGATGCACAATATTGTAACCGGCCAGAAAGCAGATTAACTCTAAGCTCCCTAGCGTACACTGTTGACATTATTATCCACGGATATTTACGATTAAATTCGTTATCGATGGGTATTTTATTTTTAGATTTGTTGAACAACGTTTATTTCGCGTGCTTCTTCTCGAAGACCAAAATATAAGATGGATGATTATATATATTACAATACAACATGTCAACAAAAAGAATGAACAACCTGAAGTTGGTTGTCTTTTAATATGAGTCTAAACTAACAATTCTACATTTAGGTGGCGGTATTTAAGTTACATCGAGATGACGCCATAAAGTAGTTTACAACATCGATATATTTTCTTTCTCCGTTCACAAATGTGTATCCTTTGACACTCCTCCTGTGAGTTGCTTTTAATTCACCTCCTTTTTCCGCTGTACTTATTATTAATGGCGTATTTAATTGTTCGACCGATTTTAAAATATCTACGTTATTGGTCGCATGCCGTGTGCTATAAGAACACCCAAACGCTTTTTTTTTCACTATTTGCCCCCATCATAAAAGCATACGCCCTGTTGTCTTTTGAATATTTGGAATGGCCGCCCCTTTTTGTGGGCAATTAAAACTTTTGTGCCCCCTACCGAGTTCGTATTTCATTCTGTCCAACCGAGTCCGCAACATATTTTGCTTCGCCATGTTCGTCCCTCAAAAGCATTCCACATGTCCATTGCGGTTGGTTTACTTTTTATATAGTATAACCTATTTTTGCATGCACTTTTAATTCTGACGCCACCTCAGCTGCTGTTTGTCGTTGCATTCTTTGAGCATTTGCTTGTAGATTGCTGATGTCCCAATTGGCCTTCTGAGCTACGTCAGCGATGCTTGTTTGCCATCGGTGTTGTGAAATTTATAAACGCCGACGGGGAACATGCAGGTGAATAGATTTATTTTTTCCCGAGGTAGGTGAAAATCTTCCAAAGTCACTATGAGTATACCAACTCATCCCCATATCTGTCTTGTTGAGATGACCGAATGATGATTCTCTCCGCTCGTTGAAGCTCTTCTGTTGTTAAGTACTCTCCTCCGATGAACGACTCCTTCCTTCGTCCTTTGAAAATGTCGACAGCTCGAAGAATCCACGCCATAGATCTATGCAAACGCTTCCATGTCGAAAATCCGAGAAAGAACTCCTTAAACGGGTCTGCTTTAACGACATCTGTTAGCAGCAGGAATTGCGGTCTAAGCTCCTCGGTCTGAACGTCGATGACTTCTGATGATGCATCCGGCCAGCTGTCTTCATTATCATAAAGGAAATTAGGTCCTTTAAACCATCGATCACTATTGTGGAAAGTTGGTGTTTTCGTCCACTTTGTGGCTTCATCTGCGACATTCATTTTTGATGGAACCCATCTCCATTCCTTTCTAGAAGTATTCTCCAAAATCTCTGCAACTCTGAACATGACAAACTGCTTAAATCTTTTCGGGTCTGCCTTCAACCAGCACAATACGTTTCTAGAGTCTGTCCAAAAAAAACTTTTTTTCGATGTTTAACTTATGACCTTTAATTATAACCTTAGCCAATCGGGATCCCATCAAAGCTGCTTGTAATTCCATTCTGGGTATTGACAACGGTTTCAATGGAGCTACCTTGCTCTTAGCACTGACGATCACGCAATTCACAGAATCTCCATCCTTATACCGCAAATACGCCACTGCTGCCATTGCATCCTCACTTGCGTCCACAAACATGTGCAGCTGAATCGAGACCTCCTTGCTAAATCCGTGTGGCAAGTAACATCGCTGAATCTTGATATTCTCTACACCTGGCAACAGATAACACCAGCGTTCCCAATTGCTATGTAGGTTTGGCGGAATAACCTCATCCCAGTCGCACGTTGATCTCCATACATCCTGCAGCAACACTTTAAGCCTTACAAGATAGAAGGACAGAAATCCCAACGGGTCAAAGATAGACATCAGTACCCTTAGAAGCTCGCGTTTAGTTGGCATACGTTGTCCAGACAGAATGTCTTTATTGCTGTTAGTGAATTGCAACTAGAAAATAAAGATGTCTTCTTCTGTATCCCACCAGAGACCCAATATCTTTGCAGCAATTTTTGTTTGCGTTGGTTGCTCCTCAATCGTCAACTTTGTAACTCCAGGCTGACCAAGAGCTTGCAAGACTTCATTCGAATTCGACAACCAGTTGCGTATATTGAACCCGGCTCTTTAGTGTACATACTTAACATCTTGTGCCAGCTGAATGGCTTCTTCCACAGTGTCAACGCTATCCAGGAGATCGTCTACATAGTGCCTATTAATTATTGCTTCAACTGCCCGAGGATAAGTATTGGCGAAATCCCTAGCATTTTTATTTTTGACGTGCTGCGCAATATTTGGTGAGCATGTCGCTCCAAAGGTGACCAAATGTACCTGCATTATGTAGACACTAGGCTTACGATCTGATTCACCATTGCGCCACAAAAACCTCTGCGCATGTTGAACATCTCCTGGATGTCACCTGTTATCGCAACACGCTTTTCTCTAAAGGTGAACAGGACCTCCGTAAGAGCTCGTAATTCGTCTGGGCCTTTCAGTAGTACGCTGTTCAACGAGATACCCTCAGTTGAAGCCGCTGCATCCCACACTAGCCGCACCTTGTTTGGCTTGTTGTGGTTCCTCACTATGAACGTAGGCAGATACCATACCATTGATTGATGTTCTTCTAATTCCTGCTGTGAAAGCTTTCTGGCATATCCCTTTTCGAGTAAATCGTTGATCTGTCCGTTGACCATTGGTAGCATCGTACTGTCTTTTGCCATCCTTTTTTCCAAACAAATTAGTCGTTTCATAGCCATGGGATAACTATCTGGAAGGACGAAACTATCGAAGCGCCACAACAAGCCAGTACTAAATGCATTGCCTTCTCGTTTCACTGTCTCCTTCAGGATGGCCTTAGCCCGTATATCATCGGCTGAGTCGATATTTGCTTTTCCGATACCATAATTTTCCAGAGCGTAGTGACTTCGAACCATTTCGTGCAGATCCTTGTTGCAGTCACAAGCCTCATAAAGATGGTACACTCCCTTCACGCTAGAATCGCCGACACTCCCTCCGCTGATTCACCATCCAAGCCTCGTCCTAATCACCACTGGGTCGTTCCAACCTCCTTCTCTGATGTTTTGTCCCAACAAGAGCCTCTGATTGTTTAAGCCGATGAGAATTCCACACTGCGCGTCAGTGACCAGTGTATGATTGAATTGGTAGACCGCATAAATGGGGGTAGTTTTTTTGTAATTCCTCCTGGTCCACTGACTGCACCGGCAACGCTAATTTCTTGACTGTCCGAACGTTTGCCAGTCTGTACTTCGGCTGCTGGAGGCTCCCACCACATCCCGAAATTTCCATTGAAACGACCTTGGAATCCTCCTCCAATCGTTTGGTGTCTGAGGTCCACTTGAGACACAGTGGCTTTATATCTCCATTTAGACCGAGACTATCTGCAACACTTTCGTTCACTAATGTCAGCGACGATCCGTTGTCCAGGAAGGCATATGTATGTCCTTAACGACTTTCCGTTTCCATATATCACTACTGGTATTACACTGAAGAGCGTATTATTGCCCTTAGCGTGCTGCCGTGCATGATGACAGTAGTTGTTTCCATTAAAATATGCTGGCGCACTTGACTGATGTACGATATAACGACGTAAAAGTGAATGATGTTGTTTACTATTACATCCATTAACTGCACAGGATCGTTCAGTTCTACATCTGAAGCGCTTCGGGTGGCCCAATCATATTTCACATATACCTTTACCTTGAATCAACTCAAGCCGTTGATCAAGAGATAGTTGCGTGAACCGTTCACATTCAATTAGCTTATGATCAAGTTCGCAGAGGTAACAACCCTTCCTTTGCTTTGGTTGTGCCTTCCGTCCTTGTGTGCGATCATCCGATTGAGAGTGTACGTGTACGTGCGCTTGTCGCTTTCCGTCTGCTACTGCATATGTTGTTACGGAACTCGCTGCTTCTGCTATTCTGAATAGCCATTCGCTGAAAGCAGTTAAATTTCTCTCTTCAGACCCACATTCGATCGCCCAGTTGAGTTTCATCTGGGGAGGCAACTTGTCCACCAACTCTTGGATTAGAATCGGATCTCCTAGATGAATATTCAACCCTGAAGCAACGAGTGTGCTATGCAAACCACGTATCGATAGGGCAAATGTAATTATAGTATCAAGCCGGTCAGCCTTCGGTGGTGGTTCAGCTCTAATTCGTTTCAGTAGCGTTTGTACTATAAACTGTGGACGCCCATACAGCATTCGTAGCGTACTGATAGCTTCCGGGACTGTTTTAGGCAACAACAGACGAGATCCCACTGCCTCCATTGCACTACCTCGTAATGCCTTTTGTAACCGCCACAAATTTTCTTCTTCTGTGAAGGCGCACAACTTTGTCGTGTTTTCGTAGCTGCTAATGAAGAGTGGCCACTCCTCTGCCCTACCCGAGAACACAGGAAGATCTCGTGCTAGTATTTGTCTCGCTGCTATATGATGCGATTTAAGCACAACTACGTTGTCATTTGCTGTAGTCAGCTGGTCCGGAATCTTCTGTTTTACATTCGCACTATCTGCCCTCGTCGCACTAACCCATTTCTTTGTGCGACTTTCAGCAACACTTTCGCCATCGTCAACCTCGTTATTTTCTGCTTCTCTCCTGTTCCTTCTTTTGACGCTCCTCTAAAAACTTTTCGTCGAGTTTTTTGTGCTCCTCTAAGCGCAACATCTCTATCTTAAGAGCCCGATTACTCCTTGTTGTTGATGCCACTGATCTTCTGCTGCTCAAGTTAGATATAACAGACTGTGCTTTGTTACTCTGTCGTTGCGTTCGATTTTGTGTGCATGCCGGCCCAGATTCTACATGCTGTGAGTTGTTCTTTATAGTCGCATTTAGTTCGGTGCAGGCAGTGCACTCCCAATTTCTATCTGCGACTGAGACATCAACTCCAGCACATCCATAGTGAGACCATTTCTGGCATTGGTCGCACTGTACCATATCATCTTCGCTGTTTCTTCTATTGCACAAAGTACAATCCGATTTTTCCATAATGGCGGCTGTTTGCAGAAAACTATCCTTATTAATTTTTTATAATTGTGGGTTTCGCCCACGGGTTTTTATACTTTTTTTTTTAAGAAGTATTCGTTGATAGCAACTTTATTGAAAGGAAAACAATGAAATACAAAATATTAGACATTTAAAAACCAAAGAAATACAAATTTTCATACCTAAAAAATTAAGTATTAAGACCACGCTCCTTCTCCTTCTGCTGCCACGCCATTACAAAAACTTTCCGATTGGGTGCGTTCAGCACGCCGCCATTCCATCCGCTCAGTCAGCAACATTAGTGGTGCCAAGTTACAGATAAAATACATTCGAATTTTAGTTCTAAACTTCTTGAGTGGACCAATACAATTTATGAATCGCGAATATAGCTCCAACATATATCTCGTCTCTTCAATTCCCCATTTTAAGGAT
Organism: Cheilosia urbana; assembly: GCA_946477585.1. Lineage (NCBI taxonomy): Eukaryota > Metazoa > Arthropoda > Insecta > Diptera > Syrphidae > Cheilosia > Cheilosia urbana. The sequence continues at coordinate 27,519,593 of OX297855.1, forward strand.
TTCAAGTCTTTCTCACCTAAAGTATAGTAATTATATTAACTATATTTTAATATTTAAATTCATGCTAAATATTACGGTAGGTAGGGATACCAGGATCATCTACGCTCTGATCAGTTGCAACAACTCCTCTAAGCACTTTATTTTGAAAAGTTTGTATAATATTGGCATTTGTTTTCTTAGTACGACCCTAAAGTTGTATACCGTAGGTCCACACCGGCTTTAGCACTTGCTTGTATAGAAGCAGTTTGTTTTCGGTACTGAGCTGGGAATGTTTTCCGAGTAAGCAGTACATTTCTCTTTATTTGATATCGAGTTTTTTACGTTTCATTTTCACGTGCGAGCCAAAGCATGAATTTTGATTATCAACTATCAGCTATCAGCTTAGCCGATTCCACTCCTGCTCACACGAATGTAACGAGGAAGAAAGAGATGGCGGTATCGCAGAATGTGCCCCGCTGTGCCACTGATAGAAGTCAGTCTTGTTTAAATCGCTGAAGCAAAATATTGTCTGCAACTAGATTTTGTACTTTCATTTAATCGTTTATTCTTTTACAACAAATAGATTTATTTTTAAGTTCTTTTTTGATCAATAAATTAAGATTCAATTAAATATTGCATTACATGAATTTCACGTATAAGAAAACTAATGACTTGCCAATTTTTCTAAATTGGCCCGAATACCCTTTGCAAACGAGGCCAAATACCTGGAAATGACACTCGACGCAAAGCTGAATCAACTATCACCTTAGCCAATGCCACCTCAGATTTAGTTTCGTTGAGGGCGATCCGCCAGTCCCCCGTTCTTTCGTTTACTTTATTCAATGCGACTTGCAGTTTTGCAGTAGTTTCTTCGATTGTATTACCTACTGCTGGATAAGACTAGCGGTGGCTTTGGCGAACAAAGCAAGGGTAGTACCATCTTCTCTTAGTATATCGCGAGTATATAACAGATAGAGAAGCGGCCCAAGGACGCTTCCTTGCGCTACGCCGGCCGAAATTTCCTCGAGCTCCGAGTATTCGTTTCTTGGTTGCCTTGCGTTGTCAAAGACGTGGATTCACCCCTTATCGGTGCGTTTGACGCAGGGAAGTCACCTTCGGTTATTACCTGGTTTGAAGTGGGTTGCACTGGAAGTTTCAGGTGTAGGAGTGTGTTATGCTTCATCGAGCACTTCCTGCACCCTCCGGAAGTACATTTTGATGATGTGTGACCATCTTTAAGGCAATTTATGCAAAGCTTTGACGATTTCACTAAGGTTTGATTGCAAAAAATTCTCGCAGCTGAATTTCTGATGGTCACCCTTACAAACCACGCAAATCAAATAAAAAGTCAAGTGATTTCGTTTAGTGTCTGTCGCTGACTGACTTTATTATCATTCATTCAATTTTTTATTTCAAATGCTGAACTCGATTTTTTTATTACAAAATGTTGATTTATTAAATTTATAAAAGTGCATTACCTGCAAAGGGCAATGCTGCTATTGCAAACGGAAATACTACTATTGATAAAATTATGCTGATCTTAATGGGGCAACGACTTAGGGTTGTTGCCTGCCATGTATACGCAATAATTTAAATGTTTACTGGTGGAGGTCACCATACAAATATGTAACTCGCACGTAAGCTTGGCAGCGGCAGTGGTAGTCAATGCTTTGGATATCCCTTGCCTTTTGTGGTGTTCCTCAGCATTCAGTTTATACGTTTTTGTACCTAATGTTTCTAAGGATTGAAAGCTTGTCTCAAGGAAGTATAAGAACTCATTTATCGTTGGAAGCTCCTTTGGTTGCTTTAATGATTGCTCCCAAGATTACGTGCTGCGATCCAATCTTCTTACTAATGTGTGTAGTAAGAGCTGATCCCAGTTCTCTGTGTCCACTCCAAGAGCTTTTAGACTCAGCAGACATTCCTGTGTTGTGTCGTGGAGGCTTTTGATCATGGATGAGCTTTCGTTATGAATCAATGGTTGTGTTATTAGCTTATTTAGTAGAGCTGTAGCGAGCAGGCGTTTGTTTTCATAACGATCTGTTATGACCTTGCATGCAGCGCTGTAGTTGGCATCAGATGTTGTGAAATGCCTTATGAGTTTCTCCGCCTCGCCTGTTAGAGTTGTCTTTAAATAGAACATCTTTTGGTATCGAGGTATTGGTTGATTATGAATCAGCTCTGTGAAAATATCATGAAATTGCCGCCATTTCAAATAATCGCCATCGAATTTAGGCAAGGTAAACCTTGGTAAATTAAGCGCGGAATTGATGTGGATGCTATAGGCGAAGGTGTTGGAGGCTGAGTTATCAACTCATCTATTTTGGTAGACAGTTGAACAAGCATGTCTTGTGCTTTTTCTTCTACCTCTAAATACTCGTCTAATTTATAGCCCAATGCTATGGGATCTTCTTCGAGTTCTCCTAACTGTCGATGTACCTCTTCTAACTGGAGCCAGTGTTTATTAATTCCAGCTATCTTCAGCTCATAGATGGCTAAAAAGAGTGTCAGCTACGATTTTCTGTCGTCTAATTAGTTTGTTGACCTCTGATAATGACTCAGACATTTCTTGAAGAGAGCTTCGGGCTGGTGGTATAGGTCTTGTTTGTGACACATGCTCAGTGTACTTTGATGGTCCAGCTAATTTTTAATGAGGCTCCATATCTTCTTCCGGTTGTATTGCTTGAAGAATACCCTTGATCTCATTGTAAAGGTCCTCCACAATGCTATTCTATCTCTTCTAAGGTGGGAAGTCTGGTCTTACAGTTTGCAAAATCGTCCATTCTACCCTGTGGTTTCCTCTTCTTGTGCCGGAGAAAATAAATAAACTCCAACTAATTCGTAAAGTTGCGTTTATTATCTAAAAGGTTAAATGATTAAATATTTTTTATAAAGATCTTACTCGTTGGTTTTACTCCCTAGGCGCGCACAAGAAAGAACAGAGGAATTTTCCCGAATCAAGGTTTATATAGTATTAACTGAGATCTAGCGCGCTACAATACATTATATACGTCAAAAACATTCCTGTATGGTTGTCTCTATCTTTTCTTTTTAAATTCTATATTTTCACCACAATCGTTCGAGTTGCCAACTGTATCGTTAGTTATAGGGTAAATAATGACATACCCCGAGTAATAGGATCAAAGCCTCGAAGGATTAAATAGGCCATGATCTGTTCTCCATTAATATTGCTTCTTTTGAGATTGGAGACCCGTCCTTAAGTAAGATGCATGTAAGCTATTATAGATTCTGCATTCCCTGGGATTGTTGGTCGGTTAGGTAAAGCTAACATGGTCTCTAGTTCTAATTAGATGCCTTGGATTGTCAAACATTCGGTCCAATGTTGACCAGGCAATTAGATAGTTGTCTTCAGTTAAGTCTAAGTCACTGATTGTTTCCAATGCCTTCCCAGTTAACTTTGTTGAACGTTTGGCTCCTCTGTACCAGTGACTCAAACTGCTCCTTGAACTCCTTGTGTTTTTGTTGTTCTGTTGAATTAGCTGAGGCGGCTGTAGCTGTTGTCGCGGGCCGATGTTGTATCCATGACCGGATATTCCTCCCGCGGGATTTTACATGACATACCCAATTCCCGGAACGTATATAAATATCTGCTGTGCTGGCATGTCGCATGATTGGGCAGCTTGTTGGGCAGGCCCATGGATGGATGGTTGGGTGATTTTGCTCGTGGATACCCCCTAGTCAATTCGTGAAGCTTGTAGGTTATGCTTGGAACCGTCAGCTGTAATGGGCTGTTCAATGCGGGTATCGCTAAATGTGAGATGGGGAAGTTTTAGTTGTTCCGGATTCATAACCGTAGCCGTTGGTGTTTCATAGGCATGGCTGGTGACCATCAGTTGTTCCAAATGTAATTCCAGGTACTTCATCTTCAGTTGTTTTCTCGTCTAAGAGCTTCGATGCGGATCCATAGATTCCTTGCCTTTTCGTACTGCCTAGATAATATTTCCTGGGTTCGTCTCTCTACTGATAGCTTGGTGAGGTTAAAGCCCAAGTTAATCCATGTTTTTAAAGTTAACTCTTACTTTTATACGCGAAAGTTGATGTGTTGCTTGGCAGGTAAACTTTTTCTCACTCACTTTCTTTTTCGTTTTATTTAATGGCGGAAAAACCCGTCTTCCTCGTTTAATTTCTTTCCCAAAGTGAAGTTGGCCACGGCTACAAACTAAGCGGGACCACCAGGTGGCGCAACTCGAGCTGCAGAGCTTGAGTGCGTTCACCAAGGGCCTCTATACTTACATTATATTCTCATACCTTTAATAAGGTTTATAAACTAAACTTTTACTTTTATATGCGAATGTTGATGCTTTGCTATAATGTGTTTAAAGTAGACTATTACTTTTATATATGATATTTTATAACCACCCTAGTGAAGCCTCACACTAGAATTCAAAAGAAAGGCTTGGCAACGATTATAAACTTAAAGGCTCGAAAGACCACTGTTAAAAGAGATATATTGTTATGCCTTGCACAACTTTGTTTTTAAAAAAAATTATTTAATTGAATTTCACGACGCAGGCTGGATTATTGCCTGGGTTAGTTTCGGCTCCAGCTTTACCTTTGTCGATAATTCAGAGCGAAAAGAAATAATAAAAAAAAGAGATTCAATTATTTGTGGAATAATATAAACTTAATTATTACCTACGGGTGCGATGTTCTTGACGGGTACAATAAAACTCGTCGAGTATCTTTCCTCGACCTCTATTTATCAACTAGAACTGTTTACTCTACGCTACACAATATTCTGTTGTAGATATGCTTACTTATACACATTCTTTTTATTCCGTTGTTTCTCATCAAATTGTTGGGATTAGAATTACAGCATTGAAATGATTAAGAATTGTTGACGGGTGGATTTGACTGGTGGATCTCATTACGGATCGTATGCGAATTTTTTATTTTTTTTTTTTTGTATTTTGCTACATCCGTAACAATATACTCCATGTATTTGGAACTGTGCTTTATTAAGTTTATTTTACTCTATTTATATCTAGAACTATTGAGGTTGACCGTCATAAATTGACAAAATGTGCATTTTTTGGGCTGCCTTTATGCCTCTTTCGCCTGTATGCCCTCTCCCGTAATAGTCACGCTTATTTTGACATTCGATTTCTTTCGAAAGTGTGTCGAATTCGAAGAATCTGTATTTTGACATTCGAACATATAAAAAGTTCATTCTATCAATCGAAAGTTCATTTTTCATTCGAATGTTGAGTGCATTTTGACATTTGGAAGAATGCAGCCGAGAAATAGCTACGGACCTCCAAATAAAGACGGAGCTACCTGGAAAAAGGTTTATAATTTACATACACATAAATCCAAACTTTTGGTAAAAGTGAACTTTACATTCTTCCTTGTCGTCTTCAGTCATTAAAAAATTTATCCATTTGGGACAAAGTTTGGCTTCTAAAGCAGATACCACCACTTTGATGTTTTTGGAAACAGATGACTGCGACAATCCAATGCTTGCATCTTTTCCCACGCCAAACCGATAGCCACCTTCTGCCCCCATAAATCTCAATGTTGTCGCTAGCATTATGATTGGAGGAATTGACATTGATGTTCCTCCATTAACTTCAGTTATCAGTTGTTCCAATACATATCGAAATGCATTTTTGTTCAATCGAAAATTCCGAACAAACCTTCAAAAAATATATGGATTACCGATTGGACAACAAACTCACTACCTACATATAGGTATATATACGTACTTGGAATTTTCGAGCTCAAACGGATTTGAGGCATCCATTATTCTTCTCCTGTACGGAATTTCCTCTTCGTTTTGAAACAAAACAATTGCCATTTCTGTTTTTATGGCCACAGACTTTAAAGAATCAAGAATCAAGGTTGGAACAGTAACAATATTTTGAAGCTAGTGTGACCAGATTTGAGTTGAATAAATTAAAGCGAAAACTTGTAGTTTAACTGTACATAATATATACATTCTTTTTTGCTTTTTTCGCTTGAATAATATGAGTTCGCAATTTAATAACAAAAATTAAAAAACCTACTTTAGAAAAGTTCAGATTTAAAATTCAGACTTTAGCATGTCAAAATATTGATATTAATACATTTTAATATTCCTACACCTGGTCCCATTTGAGGTAAGACTGCTACTTAACATTTTTGTAGTTTTTAGCATTTATTTCTCAATAAATAGATGAAACTTGAAATATTTCTATAATTTTAATAAAATATGAAAATATAGCCTCTACAAAATAGAGGAAGGAATGGTCACTCTATATAAAATCTAAATGTCAAACAGCTGATTTCGAAACTTGAATTCATTTGATGACATTTCTCGATAATGAATTTTATTCGTTCGAATCTCAGAATACAAAAAGTTCATTCAAACGAATAGAGACATTCGTATGAATTGGCTATTCGTTCGAATGTCAAAATAAGCATGAGTAAATCCTAAATATTTGACACTATTCTGTAAGAACAGTCGCATTTGTCTATCCTGAGCTCTAATTTGTTCAAGACCATTCTATTAAATGCCTCCGCAAGGATTTCAAAATGTTTTTCATAACTATCTGTGGCTATCATGAAGTCGTTTAAATATATAATTACTTCGTCTCTCCTAACCATGTCTGCAAATATCTTATTTATGTGCCTTTGAACCAAGGATGGTGCGTTCTTAAGTCCGAACGGCATTCTAAAAAACTCATACTGCCCTAGTGGTGTGATGAAAGACGTATATTTTACCGAATCACTGCTCATGTGTACATGAAAAAATTCCGTTCTTCAGGTCTAACATAGTGAAGATAGTTTTGTTCGCTAATCTATCCAACAGGTCATCAATTATGGGAATCGGGTAACTATCCTTTGAATCGCCTTATTCAAACTCAAATTTGACTCATCGTTTACCACTAACAGATTGACTTTTATTTCGAGCTGACTAAAATAAACAATACACGAAAACTTTCCAAACACGCGAAGTGGACTTTTATTGATACTGAAGTATTTTTGACCAGTCAACAATTTCTTATACTTCAATTTTGCTGGCAAACACGATCTTCTTACAAAACTTATGGGGCTTCCTGAGTCTATGAGACAGTCTAGGGAAAAAAGATTGTTGTAATCACTCTCATAACAATCGTTTTCGATCTCGTCTACAGCATGAATAGCTGATTTCCTATCTGGGCACTCTGCAACCACATGACCCTTCACTCCGCGTCCGCAGGCGTAGCATGCCCCATACTCCCGTCTTGGTTTTCTGCAATCGGCGGCAACATGTCCAACTGAGTTGCAGTTATAGCACCCCTTAACCGCTTGCCTATTGTTTGCTGCAGCAGACGAAGTCGACGGCTAATTTTGGTTTGGCAACAACCTCCTAGCCGAAGTTTGTGCCCGTCTCTGCGTCATTTTGCTAAACGCTTTTAACAGGCCCGCTTTAGTGGTGAAACTCTGGACATGGACAAACAACCTCATTGTGTCATCGGTGAATCCCTCCACCAACACGTCCTCGGCCATATCTATTCCAATTGCCAATTTAATTCTGTCGTTGAAATACTCGACGAACGTGTCGGTTGTTTTCCAGTTGCGTCCTTCAAATGTTTTTCTTTTTTTGTTAGGCAGAATGCCGGATAATTCTCGTAAGCAGATATTTTATAAGTTAAATTATTTGTTCTAAAATTATATACATATTTAAGAATGACCTTATTTTCAAATGAAACACAACAAGTTTATATCGTTATAATTAAAAATGCTTTTTTATTTGTTCTTAACACAATCAACACCATCACTTGTACACGACGAGTGCTTCTTAGCGACTAACTACCTACCCGTTGCAGTCACCGTCAGTATTCTTTTTTTTTTTATTCTTCTTCTCTCTTTTGTATTTTTTGACAGTGTTGACACAGTTCGGCCATCCTGACAAGCAATCGTCCCGATTTTGCCTATTTTACTAATCTCATAATCTACACCATCCACCCACGGTTTGACATTCGCTACTTCCCATATCCCTTCGTATGGGACCTGACTAATCTGAAACCCTTCAACATCCTTTAACAGGTATCTGTCATTAGGCAAAACCTTCGCTACTCTATATGGTCCTTTGTACTTCGGGGCGATCTTTTTACAGACGCCTGGCGCACTTATAAAATTCTTTACCATAAGGTAATCTCCAACTTTGTATTTTTTCTCAATTCTACCTCGATCCTTCAGCCGTTTGTTATACTCCTGACATTTTTCTATTCTATCTGCAGCCCTAGCCCTGATTCCCTCAAGATCCCTTTCATCTTCCTGTCCAACCATACACTCATCTAAACTTTCTTTTAAAAAATCAATGACGACTCCCCGTTGGCCTACGCCAAAGAGCAACTCACTCGGTGTCACCCCAATACTTCGGTGTATTGTATTATTCAAAGCATATTCGATAGTTGGTAACACATCATCCAATGATTGACTAGATCCAGCATTCGTTAGTTTGGCTATCATCGGTGCAAGGCTTCTGTTGACTCGTTCAACTTGTCCATTTGCCTGTGGTGAACCAGTGGCGATCTTTATGTGACGCACATTATTATCTTCAAGAAACTTTGTGAAATCCTTTGAAGTAAAAGCACTTCCCCTATCGGATATTAGAGATTTAGGACGACTATAAGAAGCGAAGTATGATCGTAAACAATTCACGACCTCATTCGTGCATGTCGTTCGTACAGCGTATAAGTTAACGTATTTAGTAAATGCATCTATTACCAACAACACATATTTCTTCTTCGCATTCCTTATAGTGACCGGGCCGAAATGATCAATGTGTATTGTATCAAAGGGAACGTTATTCTTAGGAATATTATGTAATAATCCTTCATGTTTCCCGGCTTTGGGTGAAAAAGTAATACACTTGAGGCAATTTGAAATATAATGTTTTATCTTCACTCTCATCTTTGGAAACCAGTATGATTTCGTTATAGCATTAAAAACTTTATCGAACCCCATGTGACCCATGTCATCATGGTACATCCTCAATACATTCAACTCCATAGCCTTGGGAACAAAGAACAATATTGTTCGACCTATTTTTCTGTAAATTAATCCATTCCTCATTTCATAAAACTTACTCTCAGCTTCTTCTAACTGTTTTCTTATACTAATTATATGTTCGTCTTTATTTTGGCAAATTGACAGGTTTTGCTCAAAAGTATTTTCTTCCAATATCAGTATGGGTGACATTCGACTGAGTGCATCTACGTGTTGCATCTTCACCCCACAACGATGCTCCAAACAATAATCATAATTCTGCATTTCTAATGCCCACCTAGCTATCCTCGGATTAATCTCCTTTTTATTCAGCGTCAATATCAACGAATTACAATCTGTCACTAGTTTAAATTTGAACCCATACAAATATACCCTAAACCGTCTAAGTGCGTAAATTATTGCAAGAGTTTCGAGTTCGAAACTATGATACCTCGATTCTTGTTCGGTCGTTCTCTTCGAAAAATAGAACACCGGATGCAACTTTCCATCATCTTTCCTCTGCAAGAGTATGGCTCCGTACCCCAACGAACTGGCATCACAATGGAGTTCTATATCATCTTTCGGATGGTATATCGCCAGTATGGGTGCCTCAACTAGCTTCCTCTTCAGTGTTTCGAAACACTGCAGTTCCTTTTCTCCGAACTTGAAACTAACATCCTTTCGGATAAGATTATATAATGGTTGTGCAATTAATGAAAAACCTTCTATAAATCTCCGAAAATATGAGCACAAACCAAGAAAACTATGTACTGCCTTAACGTTCTGCGGGACTGGGAAATTATTCACAGATTCAAGTCCTCTTGCATCAGGTCGAATGCCTTCATTTGAAATCATATAACCCAGGTATCGTACTTGTGACCTCAAGAACTGACATTTGTCCATTCTCAACTCCAATTTGTTACTCACTAATCTGTCAAAAACTGCCTTTAAAATAAGTAAATGTTCATCGACTGTTTCCGTTGCTATCATAATATCATCAATGTACACATTCACTTTGCCTGCCCTTATCAGGTCGTCGAAAATCAAATTAATAAAACGTTGGAATTCAGATGGCGCATTCCTCAACCCAAACGGCATTCTTATATACTCGAACTGCCCTAGAGGGGTAATGAAAGAAGTATACTTCACCGACTCTTCACACATGTGGATGTGGTGGAATGCGCTTTTCAGATCCAACAGAGTGAAAATCTTTTTATTAGATAGTCTATCTAATAGATCATCCATCAGAGGGATAGGATAATTGTCTTTTGCTGTAATCTTGTTTAAAACCCTATAATCGACACAAAGTCGAAGTTCACCTGTCTTTTTCTTCACTAGAACTATGGGGGACGAATATTCCGATCGACTCGGTCTAATAATTTGTTGTTTTAAAAGATTATCTAAAATTGCCTGTACCTGTTCCTTCTCATAGTAGGAAAGTCTTCGTGGTGGACAGTGGAATGGCCTCTGGTCCTTAACAACCAATTTCATTTGACAACCAATCTCAGGTTCATCAGGACGATCACTGTTCACATAATTCTCATTCAATATTTTAAGAAAACGTTCTTTTGACATAGAATCCAAATTAATGCCTAATATACATTCATCTTCTGTCTCTATTTCAATTTTCATCAGACTCAAACACTCATCTTTGTATTCATCTGTACTACTCATCATGTCCGTTACCTCAGTTCTTGCTTGAAGTAGTTTAAAATTAGTTAATTTCAAAAAATCTTTCCCTAGTATTGTTGGATATCTCATTGTATCCTTTGGTACTACCAATAGATTTAATTTAATCTTCTGTTCCATAAAGGAAATAATTGTTTCAACAGTACCAATAGTAATTAATGGGCTTTTATTTATGCCAACAAACTTAAAACTATTTACATTGGTAATTTTACTTATGACTAACGACGGTAAATAATCCTGCCTGATTAAGCTGACGGGACTGCCGGTGTCAATTAGCGAATCTACTAGAAGTGTACAAATAAAATTTTCATTCGTAAAAGTAAATTTAAAGTGTCTTACGTAATCGTCCTCTTCGTCGCCTTGGACGTGATGTATCTGGCGGCTTGTCTTCTTATTGGGGCAAGTGGCAGCATAATGACCCATCTGTGCGCATACGTGGCACGCTCCCGGCTCTCTTTTTGGTTTGCGGCACTCACCTGCCATGTGCCCGATCGCGTTGCAATTGTAGCACCTTTTCATCTTGGTTGTCTCATCTTTAATCGCTGCTTGTGATGTTGATGGCATCAAAGTCGTCTTCATCGTGTCGGATTTTACCAGATTAATCTTCTTAAATGCTTCCAACAGTTGATATTTGTCATGGAAGCATTGGATTCTGGCTTGTGACTGTAAGTTTTTGTCAGGGATTCCTTCTATTATATATTCGAGCAGGTCCCCTTCGTCCACCGATGCTCTATTTGCCAGAATCACTTTCTCATGAAAGTACTCTTGAAAATTTTCGCTCGTCAGCCACTTCCTTGCTTCAAACGCTCGTTTGTGTGTCAATCTGCTGGTGCGGTCTTCGAAAATCTCTTTCATATTTTGCATTAGTTCCGGTATGGGCATTGTCATGATGTCAGTCTTTGAATGGAACCATTTGAGGGCTCTTCCCTTCAGATGTGATGAGATGAGGATTCTCATATTGTTCTCGTCGAGATTGTATATCGTCCGGATGTTATTTAATTGTACTTCCCAATGCGAGAAGTTATCATCGTTTCCATAAAAGTCCGGTAGTAGGTCCTTCACGCTGTTTACACTAACTTTAGCTCGTTCATCGGTGTTTGTCATCGGTCTTTCTTTCATCAGGATTTCGTTTTCTTTCTTTAGTAGCTGGATTTCTTTTTTTAGCAGCTCAATCTCTTTCCTCATGAGCTCGTACTCTCTTCGTTTTTGGTTTACATCATCATCTGTTTTCTCCATCGTCGTTCCATCTGTTGTATTCATTGTCGTTCCATCTGCTGTGTTCATCATCGCTCCATCTGCTGTCTTCTTCGTCGCTCCATCTGCTGTGTTCATCATCGCTCCATCTGCTGTCTTCTTCGTCGCTCCATCTGCTGTCTTCTTCGTCGCTCCATCTGCTGTCTTCTCCGGTAGATAACCATCTACCGCTCCCTGTGTGCTGTCTTCATATTCGTCGTTCGCTGTATATCTCGTGATCGTCCACTTGCTGTTCATCGTTCACCTCTTCTGGAAACTGTCCTCTTTCGTCTGCTGGTATTGACAACAATCTTAATACCAGCTCACTTTTATTTCCAGTGGTTTTCCTCTGGAGTGTCTGTAACCATAATTTCAATTGCACGGCCGTATACTTCTTGAATGTGTCGACTTCACTCATTTTCGCTAGTTTTTTCTTTCTTAAACTACTCACAGTAATTCCACTTGGAATTATTATTTTGCGTGTGCAAAACAAACCGAAACTCAAGCACGTCGTAAAACAAAACAAAATGCAATACTGTCGCGAAACTCTCGTATTTTTTCGTCTGATAGTCGACTGAACACCGGCACACACACAGGGGAACTGTACACGTTTGTGCTTGCAAATCCAAAATGGTGGAATTTTTATTTTACTGCGTAGTTTTTCGTGCTCACTTCACTTATTTTGTAATTTGATTAGTTTTTTATTTGTGGATATAGCGCATCCCACTTCTGAATTTTAAGAATGACCTTATTTTCAAATGAAACACAACAAGTTTATATCGTTATAATTAAAAATGTTTTTTTATTTGTTCTTAACACAATCAACACCATCACTTGTACACGACGAGTGCTTCTTAACGATTAACTACCTACCCGTTGCAGTCACTCTTTTGTTTTTTTTGACAGTGTTGCCACACATAATAACTTTCTTACATATTCGTCCTGCTCATTGGCCTGGTCAAGTTAATGGAATACCGGTGTCTTTCGCTTAGGAAACTTAGCCCCAAAATGGCAGGCTCTCGGTGGTCGTGTGGCTTTACGACATTCTGTAGCGAGTTACAGTTGAATCATCTGATAGGTTTGAACTCCTGTCCTTCTGCAGCTCCCACTCGTCGTGAAGTTGATGGAATTGCCCTTAGTTTGGGCAAATCAATTTTGCTCAACGCTTCTTGCAATTGGTTTATTTTGTAGAAACACTGCATGCGTGTCTGTGAATCATTAAGATTAACATTTTATTTTGTTCAAAAAAGGAAAAAATCTTACGAATACTTAAAGCTAATCTAATACATTACTCTTAACCCAGATCAAAGTGATCGGTCTTCGATTGAGACGAAAGGACTGCTGGTTTATCGAAGTGTATTTATTTAATTATTATTTAGATATAAGTATGTGTTATTTATTTTCACATAACACATGACACTGTAGCCCGGCTAACACAGTGTGGGTTCTTTACCACGTCTCAAAACAATTGTCATTACCTGTCGTGTCATCAGAAGATAAAAAAATATATATATATATACTCCAAATAACCTAACCTAACCTCGTCAGCGCTGTCGAGAGTTAAGGTTACGCAAAAAAAAAAAACTTTTCCTCAACTATTCGGAGGAGTATAGCGACAATATCTCGCTCAAACTAGTACAATCTGAACACAAAAGGTAACTTCTAAATACCAATCGTTTAATCTATTTTCAACCTAAGGATAAGATTTCAAACTGATATTTGAATTATACTAGCGGTAGTGGCCATCACTATTAAAAAAAAAAATTCTTTTAATTTTACATTAGAAATCATACAAATGTTCGAACTTTCCTAAAAACTCGTCCTTTTGTAAAACGTTTCGATGAGTTTTATTTCCTGTAGGAAATGTATAAAAGACTTAATTTTAAAAGGATTTCAATTGATATAAATTTACTTACACTTTTGTGCGTCCTCTCTTTTGCAAAGTCGAATTGAAAGTCAGCAGTCAAACCCAAAATGGGGTATAGCAATGGTTCAGTGGTTTAATTCTGACGTTTGCAAAGAAGTGCGTTCACGCACAATAAAACTGCGATAATGCTACGATAATACTACAATAAGGCTACGATAACACTACAATACTTTTCTGTAAAACATTTGAATTCAAAACATAGTAAATATAAAGAATCCGCAGCATGTCCTTTGTGCCTAAGGCAAATATCAGAATATAGTAATTAATTTATCGTTACAAGGTAAAAATAATTCGAGACTACTCGATTAAATCTGACCTGTTCTAAACTTGCTGATAACATTAACTTGACCTGGCTTGATGGAGTCGAGCGCAGAGTTACCAGAATTACCTGCTATTGATTTCCTATGGTTGAATGAAAATGGGTGCCACGTAATTTTGGGATAAATTACGAAACCTTAGAAATTCTGAAATCTTAAAGAAAACAAGAAAGAGGAACAAACGTTTTTTTTTCAAAACGTTTTCGTTGGAGCTCGGTGTTTTATTTTCTGAGTACAAGCCCAGATTAAGAAAGTGTAGCGAATGTTATTATTGCCACAAATTTGCGACATAACATTTTTTTTAGTTGAATGCTTTTCGATGAAGCAACAGAGTTCAGTTCCTACCAGAAAGCAGGATTCTATATATTGTTATGCCTTCGGGCTATACACTTGTTTTATAGCGAAAGACACTGTCGTCGGGCCGGCTGTTGGTAGGGGGAGCCGGTATTATCCTTCTGACATCGTTATGTAGAATTTCAATCAATTCAGATTTAGTCTATCCTGCACTGGACCGAACAACACAAACAGGAAAATATCGAGAATCGAACGACACAACAACCACGATTTTAAAATAATGATTAACACGATTTTATTAGAAACGATGTTTTTACAGCACCTAAGCAGGGGTAGCCGCTATCACCCAAGCGGCGAAGAACCTAAAGAGACGACACGTATGTCGGTGTCTAGTACTGATCCTAATAATAATTCATGAGTTACATAATTTGTTTTGAAGTAATATTTTAAATTTCTTACATATTCGTTCTGCTCGTTCGCCTGGTCAAGATGATGAACCACTGGTATCTTCCTTTTGGGACACTCTGCTGCGAGATGGCCCATCTCGGCGCACACATAGCAGTATCCCGGTTGTCGTTTAGCCTTACGACATTCTGTAGAGATGTGCCCAAGAGAATTACAGTTGAAGCATCTGATTGGTCTGGATCCCTGTCCCTCTGCAGCCGCCGCATACCGCGATGTTGATGGAATTGCCCTCATCTTTGGCAGTTCGATTTTGGAGAATGCTTCTTGCAGTTGGTGAACGTTGACAAAGCACTGCATCCGTGCCTGTGAGCGTAGCTGACTATCCGGTATTCCCTCAATGAGGCCGTCCAACAATTCATCTTCTTGTATAGATAATCGGTTGGCCATGATTGATTTTTCGTGGAGATATTGTGGTTGCTCTCCGTCGGCAACCACTTTCTTCCTTCGAATGCTCTTTTTAGTATTAGCCGGCTTTCTTGATGGACAAACATACTTCCCATCTCTTTTAACAATTGTTCGGTTGTAACCTGCATCAGATCCGTCCTCGAGTGGAACCATTTCAATGCGTTACCTTTGAGCCGACACGAGATTATAATACGTGCACTTTTGTCATCAATGTTATACGCCTCAATTACATTTTTTAATTGGGTTTCCCAGTGGTGGAAAAATTCGCCGGAGAAATCGGGAAGCAGATCTTCAATTCCGCTGTTGACATATTCATTTGCTCTTTCTTTTTTTAACATGTCATTTTCTTTCTTTCGCAGCTCAACTTCTCTTTTTAACACTTCTAGTTCTAGTTCTCTTTTCATTAGCAGCCACTCTTTTTTCATGTTTATGTTTCGCTCGTTTGTCTGTACATTTGTATCCTCATCCTCATCCTCATCAGCACTCTCATCATTAGCTCCTTGTTTATTACTGTCGTTTGCTCGCTCATTTGGTCCCTCTTTTGTTTGCTCGTTCTTTTTTTTTGTTTGTATGGATGACCTCACCCGCTGTCATTGTTGGCCTCGTTGGTATTTCATCGACGCTATCTTCGTATCCGTCTGTATCCGAGTCATGACCATCTGCCCTTTGTGTTTGCTTGCTGAAACTTGCCTCTGGGAACTCACCACGCTCTTTCTCGGGGATGGACAATAACCGCAACACCAATTCGCTTTTATTTCCCGTTGCTTTTTTTCCAAGGTCTGCCAGTCAAGATTTCAGCTGCGCAGCAGTGTACAAGTACATCTTACATTTTTCCACTTCTGCCATCGTTTTTCTTGGGGTTGTTTTTGTTTTTTTTTCGTGGAGTGGCACACACACGGAAAAATATTATGTCTTTCACTCTTCTTTTTTTTGGATAATCCCACTTCTGATTATTTTAAGCAATTTCCTTTGTTACCGAGTAAAACACGAGTAAATATATTTGTTAGCACTTTATTAATATAATATAGAATACACGAGATGATAATAGTCACTTATTTATTCAATATGACAACCGACTACGAACCGATCAGAGCAAAGTCAAAAACAATACTGGCTGTAAAACATGAATGATCAAGTAAAAAGGGATACACAGAATGGGTGGGGACCTACTACCGGCAGTTCTCATTGTTCCTTTTTTTAGTTAAATCTTTAAATTTTACAGTGTTGCCACATAATATAAAATTTGTTTTGCTGATCGAGTGTCTGCTTCTTTTTATTGTCATCGTTTCCGTCGTACACTGCTGCGTGATTGACATGTTAGCATTTCCGTTATTACTGGAATACATTATATATGTAGGGTTTTTTGCCAGGACCCTACGATCCTCTTCCATGCTCGTTGTCTAGGAATTAAAACACGCTTTCAAAATTCAAATGACAATTTATTGATTGAAACTACTAAGTTTTGCGACTGTGGGTGTAGGTTGCGTTGGCCGAAGGCCCACGTCTAGCTGCGGTGGGGGTAGAAAAGCTTCCAATTGTTAACAAGGAGATAGTGATAGCTTTTTTTTAACCCTTTCAGCAATGGCAAATTATTTAACTTTTTAGTTGAAGAATTGGATAAAATTGATAAAACATAATGAGTAATATACATGTAATACAAAAATTTAAGCTTGCTTTTATCTAAAATGCAAAAGGTATTCTGAAAGTTTCTTCCTTAACTGAAAAGCCTCCCGACGATTGTTGTGTGAACGAGTTATGTTGGGTTTAAATAAAAATCCAGAATTTCAGAAAATTCATATTATTCTTTTATTTAATAACAAACACTTTATAAATTTAAGGTCTCAAATAGTTTATTTAATTACAGTTTTTTTTCTTTATATTTCGCACATAAGTTTCTTTTTTTTACAAAGGGAAAAGGGAAAAATATACATGTAATTTCTTGTTATTTGATTTTTGTTCTTTCAACGTTTGGGTCCACGGTCAACAACAGACTGACTCTCCACCTGCAGAATACTCGCACCATGCAGCAGGTATACATAGTATTCCAAGGCTTATCTATGAGTTTATAACAGCAACTTAGCAGATAACGATAGGCTGTACTTGATTAAGCGTCGAATTTCGGTGGATGGGTTTCGACTGGTTGGCTGCTTTTGATGTTGTTGATATGCTGTTGTCAAGCAGATTTTGTACAATTGTTTACAAGCCGACTGTTTCCGGCAGGCTTAGCGGTTGAGTTTTTGTAATGATGGTGATGGTGATGATGACATTTTTTTTCTCCTGCGTTCGGTGAACAGACAATGTTAATATGCTTGCCGTCAATTTCCCACGCAGTTTGGCAGTCTCCAACGGTTTTCAAAAACCTTTGCGATGTCCATCCATTCCTTAGAGTTGGGAGGCGATAAATAAATGTCATGCAACTCATCCCATAGACTCCCATTACATGTTTCGTACACAATGATTACAAATGTACTCAATCCTATTTTAAAAGTGAAGGAATATATTTGACGGGAACCACCATGTGCAAGGTACCCGAAATAAAAACATTTGTTCTTTCATTATCATTAAACAATTATCAGATTATTTACATTACTTACATTAATGTTATGAAAAGGCGACATTCAGCGGAGATTGGTTTCCGTATTGATATTTTTTCTAATCGACTTTTAATCAGTGTGAGAAGGAAATCAAATTTTTGAGGACTCATCCTCACCGCTTTTGAAAACATTTCTGAGTCTATGTTTTTAATTCGATTGAATGTTGTTTCATAAAATCCGAATTTCTTTCTCAATTGGTAACTCGGCCTAACCCACCACCGTCTTTTACATCTCGCTTTTGCTTTGCACTTTTTATAAGCCAAAACTCCCAGAACTGTTAGTAATAATATTTTTTTTTAAAGTTTGAACCCATTTTATAAAATAAATTATTAACTTTCTTTTCTCACTTTTCACTGTTTGACGAAATATAAATTGGTTGTCAAATGTCATTTTCCTAATTGGTGAAAGAGAGTGACCAATTACGTTTCTTTTACCAAACAGTGCAACCATTTTAAGAAAATTATAAGTACTTTTTGATACAATTTGATTTTTATGAGACCCACTAAGACAATCTTCAGCCGTTAGTTTGTATATGCTATTTTACATTTATGTTGTGTCAATTTCTACAATTTTTGATTGATTGATTGTGAATACAAAAATCGAAATTGCGAGTGTCAATTGTCATTTACTTATCAGTCAGTTTGCATCTATTTCTTTCAACTGCAAATTACTAGTTGCAAAAATAAATTTGTGCGGGATTGCAATAAAATGTACGGTTTTATGTATAAAGTTAATAGTTTATTTACTAATTTGAACTATGTATTTAAATTATTACAGGGCTATCCCTAAGCTGCTTCCTTCTTCTTGCCATTTCTAAAACCGTATAATCTTCCTCATCGCTGTCAAACCACAATTCCACTGAACTCATTTTAATTTGCAAATAAATATTAAAAACAAACCCAATTTTCAAAAGCAAAATTTGCATTTGATGTTTAATGTCAAGAAAGCGTATTTTATTCACAACAGTCAATTTCATTCGTAATGATCACAACCTCTATCAACTGAGTTACACAATACAAAAGTATCAACACTTTACCAAGTATCAATTGGTTGTTGGTTGACAACCGCAGTAGGGCCCGTAGTTATTTGTCTAGTTATCCCTCGGTGGAGTGTTGGCTAAGGGGATCTTCCTCCCCCCACTCTTTGAGTCGGTGGGAGTCTCCAGGCTCACCATCCGACTTGCGCCCGTTCTTAATCGGCGATTGCGAGTCTTCCTCCCGTCCGAAGGGCTACGCAACCGTAACTTCCATCCTCTGCCGTTCAGTTCAGACCGCCCATCTGATGGCTTGTGACCGGCCTGTCACTATCGGGTTCCTAGATGGTTGTACCCTTTCATTGAAAGAAGAGGCGAGTTGAAAATAGCAAATGGGACAACTAGAAACTCGAACTGTCCCTTATGAGTTAAGGTTCCCTAACTTGCGCGAGTGACAATCACACTTGGTCGTTTTTTTTTTACTCTTATCGCAAACTTGAGCGCTGCCAACTGGGCCAGTTATATGTGCAAGTCGTGATTGGTTTGTGATAAACACAATTCTGTTCAACTCTCCTAATTAAATTAATTTTATTACACTATTTATACACTTACTTATTCTAATAATTCACTTATTAAGCACCAAAACAATATTACTGAAAATGATCCCTAAACGATTTAAACGAATCACTTAAACTCACTGTTTTGCTTTACACTTATTTATCTTGACAACCGATTACTATTTCGAACTTTACCAATCACTGTTTGAAAATTAATTGTCACCCCTCCTAAATCTGACGTTTCTAGTTTATTCCGGTTGTTTCGGCTGGTTCTAGAATTAGCTCACTTAACTCTCCACCACTTATTTGAAAGAGTGGACTGGTATGAACACTTTCTTTTTTGTTGGTTTTTTCTTTGGATTCGGACATTTTACCAAAGTAAATTTTGGTTTAGTATTTTCAAAGTTTTCAATTGAATGTTTTCTTTTATTGAATTTTGCCTTTATAAGGGGGACAGTGGTTTGTGTTAGGGGGGGACAAACAGCATTTTTGTATGAAAAAGGTGGGACTGCCATATATTATATAATTTTATTACTTTACGGGTTACACGTCCGCGTCCGCACTCTTCAATTACTTTCTTTCAACTGCTTCAATCTTACTCTCTATATGAATTGAGTGCAACTCAATTATTATTATTATAATTTTGGAAATAAGCTTTCCGTTTATTTATTTCGATATACCCCTCTTTTAAATTTATCTTCGCTCTTATTGGATTTAAAAGATTCTGACCTAAGATGTCTACGAATTTATCATTTTTTAGTTTCATGATTTTCCATGCCATTGTTGATTCATTTTCGTTGAATTCAACAGGTAGTTGTGTAATTATTTCCTCTTTTATAAGTGTTTTGCTATTTACTAATTTTATAGGTACTTTTAATGGTAGTCGTTTAAATTCTATTAGTTCTGACTCATCTAAAATACTAGTAATAGCTCCTGTATCTACTAAGGCTAAATGTTTTTTTGTTATTTATGGTTATGGATTATGGGAAGTGTGTCCCTTTTCCGACCAACATAAAATTTACTTCTTCCGTTTACTCTTCCTGCTCTTTGTTGTTTACATCCATAGGCTCTGGCCTATTTCTAAATTGTCCTGAATTCTGTGGGCCATTGTAGTTTTGCCTGTATTGTCCTGAAGGACTAGTTCTAATATTATTGTGTCTATGTTGCTATGGGTAATTCTGCCTTTGTAAATGTTTCGTTTGAATTTGGAAGTTGTCAGGTTGTCTTTGGATGTTTCTATGTTGGTCTAGTACTAGTTTGTTGTTTGTACAACACAAGTAAGCTATACGCTTCTCTGATATTCGTTATATTTTGTGAGATAATCACAGATGCCTGATTGGCATTTAAATTACTTATAAATTTATTGATAAAAATACTGGCATTATTTGTGGGATTATAAATTAGGCTTCTTTCTAGCTTACTCTTTTTGTTCAGCTTCAGTAGTATTTCCTCACATTGGCTATATAGGGTGTGGATGTCTCTGGTGTTGATGTGATGCAGGTCCTGCAGGATTTGGTCGAATGTTTCCGGAACTACAAAGTCTTCCATCAAAGTGCCACGAAGGTGTCACTATTCTTCTCATTGTGTTGATAGCGGCGCTTTGTATTTTGTTGCGGATAATTAGAGTTGCATGTGATGTATTGTCTTCCGAGATGTGGGCATATATGTAGTCCACATATTCCACAAAGGATATTACGTCTTCGTCGGGTTTTCCGGCAAATGAGGGGATTGTCTCCAGACGTTTGATTGCGACATTTTGGTCCGCTTGTGCCATTTTGTTTATGCAAAAACTTTTCACTTTATCAAAATGTTTGTAAAATTTTGTTAGTTGTTTTTTTTTCCTTTCGCGATTTATACTTATGTTACATGTATATTCACTCGCGTTGGAATAACATTTTTTATTTACTCCGGTAGGGGAGACTGGGTACGGTTGAAACAATTTCGCTTATACCATCCATACCATTGCCGTTTATAAGCTAAGCGGTGATGAAGTTATGTGAAATGTAGGAGTATGTTTCTATGTATAGATGGAAAGTGTTTTTTGAGTACTCGGTGTGATATTTTGCGTGGTACATCATATTAAAAATAAATAAATATTTGTTTCAACCGTACCCATACCAGGATCGGTTGAAACAGTTGTTGGGGTCAGTTGAAACACGAACACAATCTTCCATTGTTACATATTTAAATAATTTTTATTTTAAATAATAACTTTGTCGATATTCATCACGTCATTGTTTTATACAATAAATAAAAAAAAATCTTAATTCTTTAAATAAATTGAAAATAAACAAAAGGAACATTACTTTAATTTCGATAATCCAATCGATAAAATTCAGTTGTCGGAATATTCCGAATCACAATTGTGGCAAACATAACTATTGCAACCTTCTGTGCACTCTTTGTGAGCCCAAATTTTACAGGTGAAACATTTGTATCCAATTTTCACTAGATCTGCTCCCTGAATACGTTGACAAGCAGACAAGGCAGTAAAACTCGTCGTCTTCTGAATAATAATAGAGTACTGGAATGCTGCAATACTATTTTTTTTTTTTTTTACTTTCGTAATTTTTATTTTCCTTTCTACACCTTCAAACCTTTTCTAAGCTTGCTCAGCTGGTTTGTTTCAGTCGTGCTTCATGCTCCTTTTTTATTTGTTCTTTCTCTGGTGTATCGGTGTATATTGCAGACTCTCTGGTTCTTCTGATTTTGTTAAAATTAAAAATAACTAGCTGTTGCCCGCGACTTCGTCCGCGTCAATTGCTGTTATTATGATCGCGATTAAGAAGTTTTTAAAAGAATATATTTTAAAGTACTTCTGCGTAAATGATATTTTTAGTTTTATTTTCTTGTGACAGAAGAACGTACTGATTTTCTCCGCAACCCGATCTTGACAATGCTACATATAGTTGGCCGTGTGAAAAGCAGTCTTGACGTATATCGATTCCTACGTGTTTAAATGTTTGCTCCTGTGATTTATTAATTGTTACGGCAAAAGATAACTTAACGGGAAATTGGATTCTTTTAAAATTAAAAGGTAAATCATTTGGAATCATTGGGATGCGAGGTAAAAGCACTGTTTGACCAACTGCTGGACCAGTCAAAACTATTGCAACGATCACGTTATTGTGAAGACATTTGACTTGAAGTTTGGTCCCGTTACACCAATTCGATGGCTTAAGATTTCTAAGTAAAATTATCGGGGCACCTATTTTTAACTTGAGGGAATGTGGGGGAAGGCCAATCGGGTTTAAAGAATTAAGAAACTCCTGTGGGTAATGAACCGCATCTTCTTGATCTATTACATTATCAATGGATGTGTAGGTTGTAGCAAGAGTCCAATGGAAATAATTAATAAAGCCAACAAAACAGTATAAGAATTAAAGTTTTAAGTTTAATTAAGCAGAAGAAAAAATGCAGACAATGTGTACTTTAATGAATGAAAAGAAAAAGATGAGTGAGTGCGGACGACGACTGTCAAAGTTGAGTAGGTATACATGTTTCGTTCAATGAGTGCGTTTGAATAACAACATAGGTAACTATATCTTTTGGAAGTTTAGTTGAAATTAGGTCGTTAATTTCGTCAACGCTACTGTTTCTCGCCGCCAATATTGCCCCTTGACACATCCATTGATGATCTTTATTTTCTATTTCGACGAAATCAGGGTAAACTTTCGATATTAAATCCTCAGTGCTAGCGAAAGAAACTTTACAGTTTCGTTTTATGTATGGGTATAACTGGGGCCTTAAAACAAACTTCCTAAAATGACGTAAAACAGCTGTGCAAAGAATAATGGTAGGTTTGTGCAGATCTGAAAACATACCGAAATCTGCAAAAAGTAAACCGAATCAAAAAAAAAAAAAAAAAAAGATTGACTTTTTTTCCAAATCGAAAACGACAACAGTTTCACGCCGCGTACTAAGTTGCGGGCACAGCTAGTTGGCAATAATGCATTGATTTCAACCAAATTTGATTACCATAAAAAAGGTTATAATGAGTCAATTTTAAAAGATAGACATATAGGTACTGTCGCGGAAATTTTTTTAGATCGTACATATTTTTTTGGTAACTTGAACTATATAGCCCAAAGCCTTCCTCGTAAATGCACTATCCAACACAAAAAGAATTATTCAATTCGAACCAGTAGCTCCTGAGATTAGCGGGTTCAAACTAACAAACTCTTCAGTTATATAATATTAATAATAATAGTAATCATAAGATAATAAAAAAATAACGGCTGCGCCAATTATGATGTGCAGTTAAACTTTTCTTATTAAATTACTTTTATTACTCTTATGGATTATTCTAATAATTCACTTTTAACTTGGAATAAAAATTCACACTCGAATGTTAGAATAATGATACATTAAGTTACTTTTTGATGTTAATTCGTACATCGTCTCCTAAAACTCAACTCGATTTACGTTTATTAATTCTAATTATTTCTTTATTTCGCTTACAAAATTATTCAATAATACAAATTTATTTTGCTGACAGAATGTCTGCTTCGATGATATTTATTAAAATTGTTGTCATCATTTCCGTCGTACGCTGCACAATTGACATGTCAGAATTTCCGTTGTTGCGGATATTTGATGCTTGCATACATAACAATTTTAATAAAACGCTAAAGATGGCCGTTATTATTTTCGATTTATTTTCTTCATTAATTAAAAGCACGTTCTTCTTAAGACAAACGTTGTTCTTTTTTCAAAACTACCTAGGGATATTATTCGAACCGAAACAGTAACAGTCGCATACATTTTTCCCTTTCTAATTTCCCTTAAAGATACATTTCTTGTGGCATTACTTTTTTGTGATGCCAAACTACGACCTTCTGTTTGTTAAAATACATACAATTTCATACAATTTTATTTCAATACAATTCTACTACACAATATATATTTTTTTAAATTGACAAATACGAAGTACCATTTTGGAAAGTGGTCTGACAAAATTGCGGTCTTAGTGGATGCATTTTTAAAATTCGTGGGAATAGATTAAAATAATCAATAACCTATTTTTAATGAACGGTGCGACATTCCAATGACATGACAAAAGATGTAACAGACGCAATTAAATTTATCTGACATAATTCTTATAAAAAGTAGACTCCGTCTCATTCGTTTTGATCTAGTGTTCTTTCAATAAATTTAGTTACAGTACAGTGAGTGAGTGTTTGTAAAGGTCTTGTTCTGCTGATTTAATTTCTGCTTCAGTATCAGCTTTTCCGCTGATATTGCATTATATTTAAAGCTGTAAATATTGAAATGGGCTTAGAACGGTTCTGTCTTATGAAGGCACATTTTAGGGATTCATTTATTTAACTTTATTACAAACAAAAGATCACGTAAATTTCTATACTGAAAACAGACGTGAATAATTTTTGATAGACATAAGCATCACAACATGTTTGCAATAATGGCAAGTACAGGGAACTTTTTTTAGAAGGAGGTACTTACATCGATTTTGGACAAAACCCATGACATTTTTTATACAGGAATTTTTTTGTATTCAATCGAGAACAAATATTATTAGTTTTTAAATATAACTTCGGGCATAAGCCAACCTTACAGCTGGATCTGATGAATGTCATCCGAGGGATTAAGTTTTCGACCACTTATTTGTTGCCCTTTGTCCTCAATATTTTAGGAATCGAATTTTGTTGGCTCTTGTTTTTCAATGCGTCGATTATTGTTGGTTTGTCAGCGGAGACTTGAAACTTTACGTAAGTCCAAAGAAAATAATCCGGAAGCTAAAAATCAGTATAAATCTTTCAGGAAGATTTACAGTTCCGTTACACGAAATTTTGCGTTAATCGAATGTTCTTTTCAGGAAGTATATTGTTTCGTTTGCCTTAGGTATGTAAGAGTGATAAGCACACGAGGATTAGCTTCGCTCCAAATGCGATACTTTTTACTTCTTGACATGCGCATTGATGCAAAAATGAGCCTCATTCAATCCATTGTCAGTTGATTGGAACGATGGTCATTCGACTTCAATACGAGCTGGATCTTGTAAGCCTTCAAAACAAGACCTCTACATTAAATTTTCTAACTAAGTCCACTCACGAAAGTGGTTTAATTTCCCATTAATTATAACTGACAGCACTGGCCTAAAAGAACAATTAATATACCTACATTTTTATTTTTGTAAACGACGTAATACGTTTCCTCACCCTCGTATTTTTAAATTTATATTAACAACTGATTCGAATGTTGTCAGAAGAAATCCTAAATGCCTGCTTTATACGAAGACCTACTCGCAGCTTAACTGGTACATCTAATGCAAATACGTCTTCATTTCTTAAAAAAAAAAAAAAGAATAAATTAAAAGCTAACCTGTAAATTAATATAGTGTTTCCATTTGTTGTAGTTAACACGTAATGTATATATACTAAAACTTAAAAATATTTACAACACACAAATATAAAATAATGCGTATTTTTCGATTTGATTAGGAGAATTTGGCGAAATTAGATCATCACTTTAAGAAGTAGGCCTACGGGGTTCGGAATGCATAACAATTTTAGTACATCTATGGTTTATGTTAATGTTTACATTTTAATATCTATAAATATAAATATTTGCTGAATATTTAATTAATGAATGCGATTCTGATAATAATTATAATAGTGCATCGTGACAAATGAGACTGACTAAGATTATTTTTCTGAATATGCCAAACAGAGAATTTCTGTGGCATGTATTTTAGAAATCTAATTGCTGAATGAAATATAAAACAAGTAGTAATTTTGTTTATTTCTCAATATGTAATTTATTTAAGAATATTAAGAAATATTAGTAAATGAAAAAAGAAACAAAAATATAATAATAGTAATTGTAATGTATAACGACTTTTTGTTTGCTATTTGTGTTAACTATTTAACTGGAACTTCTTTGTAACAGGCACTTGCAGTGTTTTATAGTACCTTTTTAAAATTTACTCAGCTTTTATGTATGTTGTATGTATGTATAGTCAATTATAGTTCCCTCTTTTATATTCAAATTGACATTGTAGCTGGGGTATATAAAAATCTTGTATTTGTATACGTGGGGACACGATAGGAATATTTGTAATATGTATGTGGGTACTAAAAATATTTAAATTATGTTTTAGAAAGCTAATTAAATAAATATGTCAATGATCTACACAAATAAATAAAATATTTTGTAAAGATTAAAATACGAAACAATGTTGTTTTTTTTTAGATTATTTCATGTAAATGAGTATAGTGAAATTATACTTTGAAGTATGTACAACTGTACATGTGTTAATATTAATTAAGGCAGGATTTCACATAAATATTTATGTCCAAACATTTTATCTTTCATTAAATATTGACATAGTTCATATGTTATAAGAAAATATTTAAATAAAAATTTACTTTGTTGTTTAATTTAATATTTTTCTGTGTGAGTAATCGAAAACTATGCGGTTTTTTTTTACTATATAGGTATTGGATAAATTTCGGCAATAAATCGAAATGCTTTGCTATAGATTAACAACTTAATGTGTAATCGCGCAAATATTTTATTCATTTGCCACAATCTTCTGATTGCGTTTGGTGCATCATAATTTAGTCGAAATAAGATTTATTTTAAAGCGCCTTTTTGGAACTAAGCTAATGGAGGGTTGAGTGGAGGCTGGAAATAGAATCGCAAAATATGTCAGGAATTGAATAAATATTTCAATATTTATTATAATCCACTACACAGCGCCGGGGTAATGCTTTTGAAAATTTTAAATTTATTAAAATTTGTTAAACGGCTGACCTGCCGAGCTCTTCAAGGCAACCGGAGATGACCTGGTAGAGTGCATACACCAACTCATCTCCAAGATTTGGTTAGAGGAAAGTATGCCTGATGAATGGAACCTCAGCATTGTTTGCCCGATCCACAAGAAAGGAGACCCTCTAAAATGCGCCAACTACAGAAGCATCAGTCTCCTGAACACTGCGTATAAGATCATGTCTGCTGTATTGTGTGAACGCCTGAAACCATTCGTCAACGATCTGATAGGTCCCTAGCAGTGCGGTTTTAGGCCCGGTAAGTCCACGACCGATCAAATATTCACACTACGGCAGATCCTGGAAAAAACCCAAGAATACCAGATCGATACTCACCATCTTTTTATCGATTTTAAGGCCGCGTATGACAGCGTTTATAGAGACGAGCTATACAGAGCCATGTCTAGTTTTGGCATCCCTGCCAAACTTGTCAGATTGTGCAGAATGACGATGGAGAACGCTCGCTGCTCCGTAAAGGTCGGAAACAATCTCACCGAGACCTTTGAGGTCAAAAAAAGATTTAGACAAGGTGATGCGCTGTCATGTGACTTCTTCAACATCATTCTTGAGAAGATTGTGCGAAACTCACAAGCCAACACCAGAGGCACAATTTTCTATAAGTCTGTGCAACTGCTTGCATACGCTGACGACATTGACATTGTTGGTACAACACAGCGAGCTGTCACTGGTGCGTTTGCAAGTATTAGTACAGAAGCGGCAAAAATGGGTTTAGTGGTGAATGAGGGTAAAACAAAATATAAGCTGTCAACAAGAAGGGACACACGACATCGACGAATCGGGCAGAACGTCACGATAGACAGCTATAACTTTGAGGTAGTTAGAAACTTTGTCTACCTCGGCTCCGCTATAAACTCTGATAACGACATCACATCAGAAATCAAACGAAGAATCACACTTGCCAACCGCTGTTTCTTTGGCCTAAGACGGCAACTGATAAGTAAGGCCTTGTCGAGAAATACTAAGGAAACTCTGTACAAGACCCTCATCATCCCAGTCCTGCTTTATGGTGCAGAAGCATGGGCGCTATCAAAGGCGGATGAAGATCTCCTTGGTCGTTTCGAACGCAAAATTCTTTGAGTGATTTTTGGTCCCGTTTGCGTTGACGGGCTTTGGAGGAGAAGATTTAACAGCGAACTCTACGAGCTGTACAGCGACATCGACCTAGTCAGAAAAGTACTCATCAGTCGTCTAAGATGGCTGGGACATGTAGAGCGAATGGACACCAACACTCCGGCCCGAAGAGTCTTCGATTCTAACCCGGAGGGACAACGCAGTAGAGGAAGACCTCGCCTTAGGTGGCGCGCGCAAGTGGAAGGGGACCTCAACCAACTTGGAGTGCGCAACTGGAGGCAGTTAGCCAAAGATCGCGCTAACTGGAGAGGCG
Source organism: Cheilosia urbana (assembly GCA_946477585.1). Classification (NCBI taxonomy): domain Eukaryota; kingdom Metazoa; phylum Arthropoda; class Insecta; order Diptera; family Syrphidae; genus Cheilosia; species Cheilosia urbana. The sequence continues at coordinate 27,548,197 of OX297855.1, forward strand.
TATTGGTTGAGGCCCAGGTCCACCCCGGACTGTAGCGCCACCTAAGTAAGTAAGTAAGTAAACGGCTGACTTCCAGAGATGACAAACCGAACTCAAATTTTCTTATATACTACCCGTCCATTTGCATCCTTTTTTTCTTTCTGCCCAACCTAATCTCATCTATACTTGGTATTTATATAGTTTAGTTCACCTTTCTGCTACATGACATTGACAAAAAAATCCAATGCCATTTACATGCACGTATCAAAATAAAAAGTTCCGCAAAAATTACTTTCTTTTGACAATTCATTTAGTAAGAGTGGCTGAGTGAACTGCCAAAAGGATCTATAATACAAAAATACTAGAAAAGACTCAGGTGCAACTTGCAATCAGGGGTTGAATTACAGCATTCGTGATCGAGTAATACGTGACTGAATTTGTTATTGTTTTGCTTGTAAAATCCACAAAATTCAGTGACGTATGGCTCGATAACGGATGCGGTAATTCGGCCCCTGATACTTCAACCGAAACATACCATATCAAGATGGCTGACAACATTCATGAATCGGTCCGAACATCATAGTTACACAGCTATAACATTCAGTTAGTTAAGGGCTTTGTCTACCTCGGCTCCACTATAAACTCTGAAATAGTAATCACTAATAACATTCGAAACCAAGCGAAGAAGTACTCTTAATTAATCGCCGCGTCGTTTCTTTAGCTTATGATGTCAGAATTCAGCGAACTGTCGAGACTTGGAGTAAAAAAGAAATTAGACTTTAGAATCGATATTTAATTTCAAAAATGGTGCAGATCAGTCATCTAAATAGGCTTAGAAGGTAAAGAATAATCGATTCCAACGTAGAAAGATAACACACTATTAGGCAGGCAGAACCTCGCCGGCTAATGTGCCGCGGACGAGTAAAAGTATACTCGTGAAAATTCTGTACGAGTTGTACCTGTGATCCAAATATAAATGAAATGTGTACCCATTTCACACCGTTTGTGCATGTTTATTAGAAATAGTGCAAAATAAGTGAAGCTTCACATGTAAATTATTTTTTTATATGATTTAATTTATATACAGGGTGTCCGCCGGGAAGGTATACTACTTTGTTTATAATTTTTGATTAAATGAAAGAGAATGGATCTTATATTGATAAATGTTTTATTTAATGTCGGCAAATATGTATGGAGTACAATATCAGGTAACTGTCCGCCTCTGTTAGTCTCACAAATGCGAGCTCTTTTGAGCACATTTTTCATTACATTCTCACACATTTCACGCGGTATTTCATTAATTTCATCACGAATATTTTGTTTGAGTTGCTCAAGCGTTTCTGGTTTGCTTGCATAGCACCTTGCTTTTCAGATATCCCCACAAAAATAAGTCCGGAGCAGTCAAATCAGGCGACCGTGGAGGCCAATCAACATCACTATTTCTTGAAATAACTTGCTGTGGAAAGAGGTCTCGCAGTAATTACATTGTAATCCTGGTTGTATGCGATGTGGCACTGTCTTGTTGATACCATACATGTTAATCTTTTGTGTCAACTGAATCTTAAATGGAAACAAATGCAAATCCTTGTTCAAAATTGTCGCCAAAGTTGTTCTTTGAAGACCAAGCTCCCGAGCACGACGTCGAATTGAGGTTGATGGATTGTTTTGAACACTTCCTTGAGCAGCAGTAATGTTTTCAGCCGATCTTTCAGTACGTTGTGGTCCATGCTTGGGCCTATCACCTACAGACCCTCTTTCTTCGAAATCATTCACTACACGATAAATAGTGCGTTTTGTTGGCACGTTGTTTCTCCCAAAAAGTGCACGTAACTTTCTCATCGTCACAGTAATCGATGATTGATTTTGATAAAATGTTTTAACGATCAAAACACGTTGGTTTATCGAATATTTTTCCATAATAAATTTGCCACGTGAACTGTCAAGACTAATGTTTACCAAAATGGCAGCAAAACAAAGTAGTATATCTTCCCGGCGGACACCCTGTATACCTACATATTTTTTTGATTTTTATTTATATGATTATAGGTACTTATGCAAAGCCTATCTTAATTATTTAAAAACTAAATATAAAGCCACATAAAATAGAGGATTGGGTGTACCTACGTTCTATCTTATATGTAGTTAATAGACCGCATTAAATACCATCATATTGTGGTGAATCAGGCACTTAGTGAATCAGCTAATTCTAGAACCATCTAGATAGGAGTTGGAAAATACATCTGGAATATATCTACTTCTGGAATATTCGCTGATAGGTGGCAGCGCGGATATAAAAGGGGCGCGTTGACAATAGAGATGGACAGTTGATTTTTAACCCGCGATTGTTAAGTTCGAAAGAGTAATCGGTTGTGAGATAAATAAGTGTAAAGTAATACAGTGAATAAAGCGATTGGATTGAAACGTTTAAGAATTGATTTAAGTGATATTGTCGTGGTACTAAATAAGTGAATAAGTAGAAAGTGTAAATAAAGTGATTTTATTGGCAAAGTTAAACAGAATAGTGTTTTATCATTTCGAATCTCAGCCTGAATGTAACAATATCAACTATCTTCTTGGGAAAAAACAAATTGCATATGATGCACCCGTACCTGCCCCAATACAAACTCATAGCCCCCTGATGCTGATGGTATCGAAAGTAGTTTGAAACCCTGCTGTTTAAGCAGGATATCTTTTGGTCAACAAGAAAAAAAGAAAATGTAATAACAAAAATTGTTTCTCAAAGCGCGCAGTCTACTTTTTGATAAAAAAAGTGTTAAGTAAATCGGATTATTATTAGATCATTTCAAAGGACATGTTTGCATTTGCAGGTACATCAAAACTACTAAACAAGGTACCTAATATACAGTCCATGATTCCCGAGCAGTCTGACCCATTGCCATTGAAAACACCGACTAAACGTTTCTGACACTTCATTCACATTTATGTGGGCGCTTTCAGAGAACTTTTTATGTTCGTTTGGTACAAAAAAAAGCTATCCTTTTCAGATATCAGATCACTTTTGCGAATCTAAATGTTTTTCTCAGATTTGCTTCAGATTTACCAATGCAAGTGCGTTTGAGTTTGACAACAACTGGTGGAGTATTTTTGTAAATTATTTATGTATAAATATTTAGAAATCAATTGGGACGCAAATTTCGAATCTTTTAATAAAACATTTAACCAGTGAATGGAAAACGCTTTGAAAAGTGCTGAAGGCTACACATAATCGAATTGCACGAATAACAACACAAAAAAGAGCAAATGACGTGTTAATGTTCGATTATACGAAATCTGAAATCTGAGAGTGAATCTGAAGAAGCCCAATCGAATACCACATTAGTCGCAGTCGCAGCACGCAGATTCAGTTTCAATTTTAAAGGTTAAGTTCGAACGAATTTTCCATTCGTGGGCTTGTGGATCGCGATTCGTGACTGTATTATGTGGATTGTGAGTTGTGACAGTTCGCGGCAATTTTCATTTTATAAATACAGTTAAATGGATAGAATAGTCCTTTAGCCTTTCGGTCATTTTGTTGCAGCCACGTGGCCCAGTAAAACAAACTATTTGTACTTGTTTTCTATAACCAACACACACGCCTATATATATTTATATAGATATGTTTTTATATATATGTTTATATAGATACCTATGCATATTTATATACTTAAATTTCATAAAATTACTTCACAATTGCCTAGTCCCCATTAAAAGACACCAACAAATAAATTAAATGTAAAGTTTTAATATTGTTTATCCGTTTATACTCGTACATAAATAATTTGAATTATAGAAAAGGACATTTTTCATCTTAGGGAGTAGACATAACCATTCTTACGTAGCACATTTTATTTACAATTTCATAAATTAAATGTAGTTCCATCGATTTAACTACACTACTTATGTTCTAAAGGACATTAAAGTACGAGCATACCCGTAGTTTTAATTTTATGAAATTTGTCCCTTATGTGTAACATAGGATTCATAACCTGCTGTTCGGATAGTAAGATTCCTTATTTTAAAACAAGCAATCATCAAAAGTGCTGAAAGAATGCATATTAATAACGAAATAGCTGCGGCTACTGATGAAACCGTTGACGTTGTAACACAGGTCTCTAGAATGTTGCTCTCAGATTGTGTTCGAATTGTTTCGTCTTCACCTTCTTGTAGAACCCGCAAAGATTGAAATAAATTGATATTCTCCGATAGAGTTCCATTTGCTGCTGAATTTGTGGTGGAATTTAGTACATCTCTTTTGGATATCGCTTTTAAATTTCTCCAATGGCATGGTTGGCTCTGAAAAATTGAATTTATATTTATTTAATTATTTTATCTGTGAATTGTCTCGTGTTTAGGAAGAAGTATTGGTAATTGAGTTAAAACAATGGGACTTAATCACCCCTATCGAGGTATCCGTTCGGAACGGAGTTTTCTCCGATCTGTACGAAATCGGAAATATTCCATTCGAGTTACGTAATAATTCCATATCCGTAACAATACAACTTCCGGCAAAATTCTCCGACGACATATAGCGCACCTTGTCGCATTGCGTGGAACCGCGTTATACCATTTACTTTTGACAGCCACACGGCACATTTATTCCGAAACTCTCCGACCACGAATTGCTGCGGAATATTTTCATATGAAATGAACGCGTTTATATGCTTCATTTATTTTATTCTGAAACGGATACTTCGAATGCAATTTGAGTTCCGATCGGATTTGATTTCCATATCGGAATTTTCTCCGAACGGGTACCTCATTAGGTTTGAGAATAAGAGATAACCGTGAAAAAAAGGAAAAAGTGTGTAATTTTATAAGGTTCCATCAAGCTTTGTTTTTCCATAACCCCCAAAACTCCTACCTGCGTTCGCCCCTGTAACCAAATAATCAATTGCATGCTTGTAATTTGCTTACCGGACATCTGCCGTGACACATTCGAACGTCACACTCGATATAAAGAGCAGGTGAGCCAGTAAACCGAAAAGTCTTCATATACGCATAAACTTGTGTTTCATAAATACCGCCATCGGACCAGGAACCTCTAAACCGAGAAATCAGTTTTTCATTAACAGGGCAGCCATATTCGTCAATTAGTTGAATTCGTTTACTTGCTCCGTTATGTGCAAAGCAGTCATTTACAACTATATCAAATCCCTCTGTAAATAAAATAAATTTAAAATTGAATGTCAAATTGTACGTTATTGTTGAACGAAGCTAAATAGGAGCGGTATATATCAAAAAACATTAACAAAATAATGTACAAGTTGGCCTGCGATATCTGGTGGCAAAGAAAAGAACCCTATCAGACATACAGGAATCTGTCATCGGTAAGTGGTACGTGTATTTTTGGAAAGGTAATTTATTATAACTATATATATATATATATTTTTTTTTTGGATTAGACTCTTTTTTAACTGTTTAAAGCTCTTTAAATTGTTGTTAATATTCTACTTATTGTGCAGCAATATCCCAAATACCAATGGCGGATCTAACTAGTCGAGATTTATCTCAGACATTTTGTCACAGCCGCTAAATGCTAGATATTGGATAGTATCAGCAACATATAGCTTAGCAGTCTTCTCATAAATCTGTAATGAAAAGGCCTGTTCCGCAAATGTAGAATTTGACTTCAGCTTGAGCAAGGTCATGAGGATTGTTTCTCTCATTGGCATTAGTTCCTCCTCTTCTTTTCTGATTTTTGCAGATAATTTTACCAACGTGTTCAGAGTGTTAAAATCTTCAAGACCAGTGTTGGTTGAAAGCTTTTTATACTCAAATGTACCTTTGACCAAACGCGTACAGTATCTTTTATTAACTCTTGCAATTGGCCTTAATCTATCGCCTTCTTTAAAATGCAAACTAAATATTTTAAGGAATTTAAGAAATGATTTTCCCATGCGAAGAACAATTGACCACTTTTTTTTTTTAAAAGGAATCGAGAGTCTAAAACGTCTTTTTGAGGTTTGTACATGGTTATACCATTTTGAATATATGAGTGCAACTGGGGTACACCATACACTGATCCAACACTTTTTCTTTGTTTTTCATTACTGTAAACTATTTAGAAATTTATTTGTTTGTTTTTAATTAACAAAGAATGTATTTATTTTCCACAATATTTAAATATTAAATCTCGTTTAGCTTCGTTGACGTATATTTTTTCGCTGATCTTTCAAACTTGTATGTCTAGTAGGGTTCAAATTATAGCCGCTAAGGTAGAACCTTCATTTCTCAATAGTTTCGAGAAAATTATATCATAATATTTAGAAAAACAAAACAATACATTTTAAATTTTTAACAATATATTTTTTTTAAATAAATACATAATGCATTATAAATAAAATAGTTTTTGTAGTTAGCTTCGAGTAATTAAAAATATTTAAAGTGCAATATAGCGTTAAATCAAAATTTATGCCACTTATCGCTCTTTTGCACGGAAATAATATAGGAGACAGTGAGATATATTTCGGTTTATATCTGTCTTGCATTCGAATGAATGAATATTTGAAGTGATTATTTCGTAATGTCTCACTATTGCATAGATTTTTAAGACTTATTTTGGGCAGTCTATATTGCTCTGAAAAAGGGAGCGTATCGGAATCCCGCTTTTTGAAATCCCGCTTTTCAAAAATCCCGAAAAAAAAGTTTTAAAATCCCGTCTGCTAAAATACTGTTTTTTTAAAATCCCGTCTTCTAAAATCCCGCTTGTTCAAGATCCCGATCTATTATAATCCCGCTTTTTAAAATCCCGCCTATTCCCGCTAATCCCGTTTTTTTTTACAAAATATTGCTATAAAAAAAAATAGATGTTGGTTATATGCGCTTTTTTATTCTATTATTATATATTTAAAAATATTAAAAATACTCGACCAAAAAGAAAATGCATCCGAATGTTTTTAGTTTTTACTGTGTAAGTACATATTATTTTGTTTTTGCTTACATATTTAACATTGTTTTTACGCATTGTGAAAATAGTATATAAATAAATAAATTGTTGGCGCAACAGGTCCGAAGGGGCACTAGGCCTAGCTTCTCACAACCATTCGTTTTGTGTGAGTTTTCATTTTTGGAACGATGGAAGGGATCTACAGTTTCTGTAGAATTGAGAAGCTCTTTCAAGACAGCCATACTCTCGGATGTTTGTCTGACGTTCGCGAGAGGTGGCGCAGTGAAAAAAACCCTAAGTTGGAATACCTATGGCTTTTTGCGGGATTCGAACCTCGACCCCTAGCGTAGTAGTCCAACACACTAACCACTAAGCCACTGCGCCTACAAAAGAAAATAGTATGTAATGCACATAAAAACCTTCCTCTTGCTAACGGTTTTACCCTTATCATTTACTGCTGTAATAATAATTGGAGTTTACGCCAATTTATATTGTGTAGAATATCATATAGGTAACATTATTTTTTTTTTTTTTTTTTTTTTAATTATTGAAGATTGTCATATTTATTACTTAAAAATGTATTTTGATATTATTTATTTCTTATTTTGTTACTTCCTCTAAAAATGATAAATGTTAAAATAAACTGCATTTCAAAAAAAACACTCATTGCTTAATTTATTTTAATGTTCTTATTATCCCGCTTTTACAATCAAAAGTAGTTGTTTTATTTTAAAAAATCGCGCGATTTTTTAAAATAAAACAACTACTTTTGATTGTAAAAGCGGGATAATAAGAAACGGGATTATAAAAAACGGGATTATAAGAGGCGGGATTTTAAAAAGCGGGATTTTAAAAAAGCGGGATTATAAAAAGCGGGATTATAAAAAGCGGGATTTTAATAGCGGGATTTTAAAAATCGGCATTATAAAAAGCGGGATATCGAACCCAACCCCTCTGAAAAACTGTCAAATTTATGTGAATTTTAATTTAGTATTTTGTGTAAGCTGAGTTTTGCATTGGAAAATTCACAACAAAAAACAACTTCTAAACTCTTTATAATATTGTTTCTTGATGTACCTACATTATATGTCAATAATTATTGGTATTTTTTTTTAATATGAAAATGGCAAGCAACTTAAAAAAAGTACCTTTGAAAGCAACACTATCTCATAAATAACTAAAATAATAGTGATTAATTTAAAAAAACAAAAAACCTGACTGATTGTAAAATAAATCTCACTGGCATTTGTGTGACAATTGTTTTTTTTTTTTAATAAATACTTTTATATTTATTTGTTTAGCCTATGACACTCCGGGAAAGAATACCAATTTAAGGACACCTCACTCGTCAAAATTGGTTAAGCCGATTGGGTTACAGGGCGTCACGTAGGAACATACATAGGATACGCGCGAAATACATAACCCTCCCTGTGCTCAGTCTTGCATTTTGCAGACTCATTGCATTGAGGGTGCGATTTACCTAGAGAAGCAAAACAACTATAGCTAGCCAGAAATGCTAGCTAAGAATAATCCAAGCTCTTTGAGTTATTTAAGGTCCCATTTCCGTTTATAGGTTTTAGAGAATGAGATTTAAAAACGAACTTTACGAGCATTGACTTTATTTGATTAAAAAAGTGCCTATGGTGGATGTGTGTGTACATAGTCTATAGCAAATGGGCACTATCGCTTGGACTCCATATGTCTGCTCTTGCCATTTTTGTTTTAAATCGGTCTATCTCATTAAGGATATTGTTAAGTTTATAGCGCTCGCTAAGAGTCAGTAAGCTAGAATAAGATAAATATTAGTTTTGAATTTGATTTAATCGTTTTTGTCCAGTATGTAAGTTCAATTAAAGATATAAATAAAAATGAATTTAAAATTTAAAAAAATCGGTCTATCTCCGAATGTTTCCAAGAAATCGTAACAACTCTTTGAGTATATTTTAAGGCTCTATCTATGGTATATGCACATTTGACAACATCACAGCCAAAGTTACTATATTAGAAAACTTGACGGTTTTGCTCTGGCTGCAGGTACATTATTATGTTCAAATTGAATACTTTGTGCACATAGTTACCGTATTTGCTTCGCATGTAAATTATAAGCGTTAAAGGGTCTCCAACGTGAACAGGCCCGGTTACACGGGATCCACCAATTCCATATCCGTTTTGAATTTCCATGTAACATTCTGGTGGGCTCAGAGTAAACACCACTGGATTTCCAGTTGCAACCCTGAAATATTTAATTAAGTTATGCCTAGGAATATTGTTTGGAAGTATGTGGATTAATCTAAAGAAATGTTAAGTTTAAATAAATGGTGGTGTCCACTTGATTAATTATAAACATATTGGTAGTAATTTTTTTTTTCAACCAATAGTGAACTTTTGCAAACTCAAGGTAACAATCAATTCTATAATTTCACTATATGTATGTTCATTTGTTTTGTGTGGTTCTTGTGGCTGGTTTAAAAGTTCATTTCACCCTAATATTTATGGTTCTTATCACAGATCAAGACTTTAACAGCGATATGTTATATAAAAATGGGCGAAGGCGAATAGTTAAGAAGCACTTGCACTGCCTAAAATAGAACAAGAGAGCTATCCGCTCTTTAGAACTGGGAAAACGCTCTTGAATGCCAGACACGAATTGCAGTCCTACTCTTGGTAACTTTTCTTAAATTTTTTCTCCATATTAGCCACTCGTTGTTTATCACTTAACGCACGGTAGTGTTTAACCAAATTCTGTCAGTGCCTCAGTAGTTGACAGTTGACACTTGACATAGTGGTGTATAGAATATAGAATTATATGTTCTTTCTCCAGCTTATCGTGTCTATGAACGTAGAATCGGGAATTGTCCCTTGAATGAATGACGTTTATCACATGTACCCTACTTGAAATTGAGGTCTGTGCCATCTCTAGATGAGATGGTTATATTTAGTCCGAAATCTCTCTGGTACCCGTATGGGGTTTGACCTTGATGATTGACATTTTGACAGTCGGTGGTGGAAGATCGAGAGTCATGGAGGGTCCTTTAAAATATCATATGAGAACAACTGCCCGTTTTGGAGCCACATCGAGTATTTTCATTCCATTTTACCCAAATAATTAAATAACGAAAATTTGGATAAACGGTTTAGTTAACCTGCCGACTGTGGTTATTTTTCGCTTAAGGGATCGTCTTAAACGCATTGTGGTGTGGAATGTAGTTTGGAACCTAAGATGGTTAAGTATGAACAGCCCATTAGTCACCAAACAAATTCCACTTCCAATTGAAGACTCCAATCTGTCAAATAAGTGGAGAGTTAAGTGAGCTAATTTTAGAACCAGCCAGAACAATTGGAATATACTTTATAGAAATTTCTCGATAGATGGCAGAGCGTATATAAAAGGTTGGTTTGGGACAGTTAATTTATAAATAGTGATAGGTAAAGTTGGAAATAGAAGTCGGTTTCGGTTGTGAAGATAAATAAGTATAAAGTGAAGATAAATAATTCTAAAGTGAACTAAGTGGTTTGAATGAAGTGAATTATTAGAATAAACCATAAAAGTGAAATTAAATTGATTTTATTAGAAAAGTTAAACAGAACAGTGTTTTATCTTTTCGGATCCCAGCCTGAATGTAACCGTATAGACAAATTAAACCAACAGTAGTGATTTATTTAAAATTGTTCAGTGACTTAGTTGAAGCATTTAAGTTAAGCAACTAACAGCAGTGGTTCGTGCATTTAATAACCTCTCCTTAGCCGTAAACTCTGGCAGTTACTGATTTCTTAATTATTTTTATTTATTTACTAATTAATAAATTTATTAAAAACAGATATTAATTTTCTATTTAAATTAAATAAATACTTAACTATATTACTTACTCGACATCAAGAAAAGGAAATGTAACAGTTTTCCAAAAATCGTAGCCATATTCACAAGTGACCTTAAAATGTTCATCGAATTCTTCCTCTATTAAGGGATTATATTGCACAGTAACCGTGTTCCACATAAAGTTCTAAAATAAATGCAAAAATGTGTGTAAATATACGAGGACGTCAATGTTTTTGAATAGTACCGTGGGATTCTTTCGTTTTTCATCATTTAACGCATTTTTTCCCAGCGTTCCGCATCTATTTAGCTGTATATAAAATTCGTAGTAGTCACTGCCAGAGCCATTAATATACATGCAGTCCGGATCATATGAATACCCTAAGATAAATAAAATATTTAAGTATCTATATATGTTTGAGGTATTATTTTCATTGCAACATCTTCAGTGGAAAATCAACTGCAAATATACAGCTCATTTTTGTTTATTGTCAAGTTAGTTAAGTGATTTTTTTTTTTTTGGGTTAGCAGTGCTGTTAGCACTTTCTCTTCATTTCTCCCACGAAGCGTAGTCATATTTCCCTTTGTGAAAAAATCTAACTTTTTAATGTAAAATTTGTATAATACGAAAAGAAAGAAACAAATAACTTTTATATAAAAATCCCAGAAAATGTTGCTAAAAGGCGACTCATATGAGGCATTTTTTTTTATGAATAGTTTAAATGTTTTTTGGTCAGATTTTTAAAATTTCCACGATTTTTCTACTTTTCACGCTCGGTTCAGAACGTGCTCAGAATGCTCGAGTTCAGTTCAGTGCTAAAAAATAAGAATGCCTAAAGAAGGAGGATTTCTTTCGAATTGAATACAACCCTTTGTTTTTTTTTAGGCCCGTTCGCTGAGACTACTCATAGCGACTTAAGTTCCACTTAAAATCCTATGTTACAGTTTATAATCTTCGAGATTGCTGCCATATTGTGCATGGGTTACTTGAAATAGGAGTGTTGGTCATCCATTTTAATTTTAGATCTAAAGAAAAGGTCAGTTGCGTTCTCAGTGTATACTTTAGAAATTATGTTCGGGAACTAGCAAAAACTAGCTTGCATTTTTAATTGTAGATTTATTCACAGACCACACTGTTCGAAAAGCTGTAAACATTAATAGCAATGGAATCCGTTGTATAACCATCCATTGTAACTTGGATCGATCTACCAAGGAGAACATTTTCCAATCAATCATTTGTACGTTGTAAAGGGTGTCCTAAAATTCAGGCAAGATTTTAATTTCCGACATTTGTATGACAAGTTTTATCAACAATCCCACAACTGCATCCATCCGTGCATTGAAGGAGGATTTTTAATTCTTCATGAACGAAATTAAGCCATGGCTGCATTTATGCAAAGTGATCATGGAAAATTTCGGAAAAAAAAGTGTGTCTTTACCAACAAAGCTATGGAGGTCATTTGCTGGATTTGTTATTCCATAAATAGCCATATCCTTCTTCATGTTTAAATTAAAAAAAAAAAAACAAACGTGCATGAACGTTTGGACACCCTGTATATGTCCTTCTACAGGCATTCGTTATTATGTTGCGGCGTCAAAGTTAACGTTCACGTTCCGGGATAAAGTATATATAAATAATGTTTTTTGATTCCAACCTTAGACATTTACCCCCTTATTAATAAAAAAATGTGCACAAGTAACTTAGTTAGCAAACGTCAGATAGCATACAAAAATTTGACATAACTGCTGAGTAACAAGTTGATAACTTTTACAGTGTTTAATTATACGGGGGTTAGAATTCATACATATACTGTGTACGTTATTTTCTTTTTAATTTAGTTAAGTTACCTGCGGAATATACAAGACCATTGAAAGAACCATTGAATCCTATTCGGATCTTCATATAATCATCTTGGCACTCGGCTTCGATATCTAAAATGACATAGAATTTGATATTTGCATTAAAGTTATCGTACAGAGCTGAAACTATTACGTTGTACTCTTGTGTTGTTAAAACGCAACTGCTTTTTGCTGTAATCTAACTCCCAATTATCTGGTTTCCAGTTTTCGCTGTCATAGATTGCTGGATGGTATCCGCTTTTGTGAGCTATTGAATTTGCGTTAAAAGGCTCCCGAGGCAAATGTAGTCTTCCAGGTCGATAGGATGTTACTGGTACATAGGCTGTTGAATCAGGAACATGATCATCCTAAGAAGTGTCAAATATATTAATTTTAGAATTAATTGTCGTGTGTACTATGAAATTGATTTAATACTTTCTGTACTAAAAAGAGTTCCTAACCTTTTAGGCTGAAGGGTCTAACATTTCAGCAAATCTTTTCTTATAAATGGATTGATGAGTACCTATTATTATTATTATTATTATTATTTTTATGGAATAACAAAAGTAGCGTAAGAGAGTTGCGGTGATGTCAATGCAGTAAATAAATGCAACCATTGGAATACTATATATGGACTGCTAGTGTAATGTCAGTTCCATACAAGCTCTACTAAAAATGAAGCCAACATAACTAGCGATCTAAAGTGTTACAAAATGTCAACCATCTTGGATCTCTCCATAGAATGCTAAAGACACCTATTGAGTGTTAGTAGATTTGCTAAATAAAACGATTGAAATTCAAATTGTTGCGCAATGTTTTACAATAGATTTCGCTTCGCAAATGTGGTAGTTTAATTTTTTAATAATAATAATTATTAACAATTTTAACTTTATAATAGATGGAACCAACAAAAATTTGGATAAAAAATCGTATTGTTATGTGTTTATTGACCCATAAATTTCACAATTTTCGTATATTGATGACGAATGAGTTTTCAGTTGTTTTACATTTATTTATTTATTTTTTTTTTAAATACATATTATGTAATAACACTTTGCATCAACAAACAAACAAACAAACTTTTGTGGACAGTTTTACAAATTGGCTGTTGTTATTGGCTTACGGCTAGGTAACGAAATGTCAAAGTTAAAACGCGTCAAATAGGGGTATGTACGACTCTGAACTCCAGTACCTACCCATTTATTTTTCGTGCAGGATCCTGTACGTTTTAAGGCCCAACTTATTTCTTAAAAAAAATATTTTTAATAAAAATACCTATACCTATACGTATACGAAGCCAGACAAACATCATTCTTAAACAAAATAACGTGCGAATAAAATATAAAATCCGTATGAACTTGCTGTTTCCTAATCTGTAGTTCTATTCCATATTTTTTGATAACTTAGTAGGTGTAAACAATTGCTTATTTAATTTCATAAAGGGTAGTAACATATTTCTAGGTTTACGTTAATTTAACTTCCGACCACAGAATATTTAAACTGGGTCAAGTAGTTCTAAAATTAAAAAAAAGGGATGTCACTTGTGAATAAAAAAAACCCTGTTTTCAATGGCTCAGATCCTTAGGCAAGTGTGGACTGTATATATAACTTGAAAACTATCTTTCATGGTCTTGTATATCCAATTTGTAAAAATCTCATGCTTTGAGAAGCAAATTTTGTATTATAATAATTTTTTCCTTTTTTGCTCTGACAAAGTTTGTAAAGTAAAAGTAACATAAAAACAAATATCAAACAAGTTTAAAATTTTGAAGTAACCAGTTATATTATGCTTCTCTCGCTTATTCTTTTGTCGGCTTCAATAAACACTTAGCCCTAAGTTTCAATATAGCTCGTAAATTAATTTCGTTTTCGATTGAAGACAAGAATTGCCCTTTCTATGAAAAGAGTAAATCTAGAAGCAGTGTTGTTAGCACTCTCTCTTCATCTATCCCACGAAGCGTGGTCAGTTGTCCTTTTTCCCTTTTCACCCTACTCAAAGTCCTTTTTAAAAACCCACCTCTGACCCCTGTTTTGCAAGGGAGTCCGTCTTTTCGTTGCCTACGATCCCTATTTGTCCACGTACCCAAGTCAGTGTTACTTCATTTTTAGATGAGAACTTATTGAGCTTAAGTACACATTCCAGTGCCAATGATGTTCTGATGTTTGTCTGTTGCATGCGTCTGATCACCGCCTGATTGTCCAGTGCTATAAGGATATTTCTTCCCTCCACCCACCTGACTCTCAAAACAGTATCTCAACGCATGCAGCAATGCACTGATGCCAACCCTACAGAATTTTAACCTTTCCTACAGAATTCAAACTAAAATATACAGAAATCTCAGATTCCAGTAAAAACTTGAATTCCTTAGTTTTTGCGTTTGTATATTTCACTGACCTAAACAAACAAATGCAATCGGAGCACCGGAATTATATACATAATTGTACAAAATTCATAAATATAATTAAAGACTGATATTTTATGCCATTCAATGCCATTCCATTTTTAGCACTTTTAGTATGTTAAAAAGAAAATCTGGATTTCTACAGAATTTCTACAGAATTTTTATCTTTCATTTACAGACTTTTGAAAATTTGGGTTGGCATCACTGCAGCAATGCAATCATCTCAGCCTGGGATACGGAAGTGTGTTTACCGAGGTTAACGTGACGGGCTATTTCCAGCTCGATTCTTACAAAAGTGTTCCATAGAATTTCATTGAAAAGAGCAATTCAGAAATCCATTCGAATTTTTAATGGAAAACGCTATAAATGATCTCTCCTATCGCTTTTAAAAAACTAGCCGACGACGCACTACGTTTCATTGTAAATTGACGGACGATTTAAGGCGTGCAAGAGTGACGGCGTTTCTTACCACACGTCTCTTCCATAATAATAATCACGTTATTCCAAGTGATCTTGATCACACAATTTCATTAGAAAATTCCTATCCGTTTTTTTTGTTGTTGTTTAGTTTCCTATTTCAGAACAGCAGTACACCTAAGCATGTAGATTGGTACTCACCTTTGCTTTTGCATCTGATAAGAGACCAGATCTCTTTGTAAGCTTTGGACTTTGTGAAGGAGGAACATTCCGTGAAGAAGGCAGCGATGGCATGTGATTTGTTTTGTTGCTTCGACTCGTTACGCTTGAAGTCTTACTTATTACGGTATACTCTGTCGTTGGATCTATCGGTTCTCCAAGGCATTGTGAAACTAGCTGCAAAGCAAAACAACAAAAAAAGAGGTTACGGGTGAACATTGTAGATATGAGAGCAAATGCATTGAATGGTTTCGATATTTGCAAGAATCAAACTCAAAAGCTAAAGTCTAACGCAGTTGCCTTACGTATTTCCGAATAGAAGGCACTGAAATATTTGTTCGAATCTGCAAGTCATCATTTTGATGTATCCGGTGGTAGGTACCTAACTTAAGAATTGCTCAAACAAGATGGTTGCAGTATGCAATTTCAATGTGAGTTTATTGTATCCTTTTTTTGGTGTGGGTAGGAATTCCAATCATTGAACTGCTGTCTATTATGGTAGGTTGATTTACTGTTGACTACTACAGATTTGAGTTCTACAAGTGGAGGTCCATAACTATTGCAAAGCGCTAAAGCAGGCATTTAGTTAAGATTACACGTGTCATTTTTCGTGCCGACGTCATTATGACGTAAACACTTCTTGTCCTAAATGTTTCACTACATGTGATCGTCAGTCAAGCGTCTGGTCACGCTGGCTGTCGCAGCGTACTCTCACGAGAGAAACTCGAGTGACAAAATAAAGAGCAAATTTTTGTGACGTCATCTTGTCAAAATTTCCAACGAAAAATGACAAGTGTAATCTTAGCTTAACTGCAGTGCTGGAAGTTTGACCGGATGGACCGGATAGAAAGTGAATGGAAAACTGACCAGACCAGGAACAGAGCTTTTGTGGATGTGGGAAGCCAATCTTTTTTATTTTGTGTGGTGGACCAAAGGTTCTTCATTGACTCGACTGAGTTGTAATCTTTTCCTATCACTCATTTTACCTAAGGCGCATTCTCCAGCTTCTGGAAATAGGTACTACTTAAACATCTCTAAAATGTTCTTTATTTGGGAGGTCAGATTCACTTCACTCTTTCCGAGAGCCTGCGTCCCGACCTGAAAGCAAAATCCATTTATTTGGATTTTGGATTCCTTATAAAACCTTGTTGATTCGATTACAAAATGATTTTTTTTTTTTAAACAGTACTTTTTTCAATAAGACCTAAATTTCATAATTGAATTTTATTTGTTTTGCGGAAAACAAATTTACTTTATTCTATTTTAATTTTATTTATATTTTGGCTGGAGATTCAGGTACTGTTATTTAAGATAAAAACCAGCAACGTTGGAATTATTTATTAACAATTTATTAACAAAATGTAAAAAGCCCAAGAATGGTAATTATAATTAGTAACAATACCATTTTTTTATTTATTTTATCGGTCTTCTAGGCGCTTCTCTTTTGTTTTAAATTTAATTTTTTACTACATATGTATATATTTAATAATTGGAAATATTTTATTTGTTTTAGCTTTGATCTCTATTCACACAAATGCTTTGTAGATTGCTATTGTGCTGAACAAAGTCACGTTCACAAATTGAGTCAGTAGTGTTGCATTTTTGTACTTACATGAAATACTAATATTTTAAAAATAAGTATTGAAGGCCTGTTGTTAGTTTTACGCATTTTCAACTCAAGATGTGCTTGACCATCCTTCAGCATATTTGTATCTAAAGTAAAATAAGAAAAGAATGATGGTTAACAATTAACATTTTTAAATAAATGAAAACATCTTAATATATTTGACAGTAAGTTTGATACCCCTTGACCTGTAACGCCATCTAATGATAACAAATCCTTTTTTTTGTTTTTAGCTTTTTTCTGTTTCCACTGCCCAGAACAGATGTGCAGAATGCACGATTAGAATACATAATCCTTTTTGTATGACTATAGGCAGGAGGCACACGTAAATTCTGCACTCGATTTTTAAATTTGCTGCAAGATTCAAGCGTACCACAACACAAAAGAAAAAACAAATGCATTTTTGAAGTACAATTTGTATCATCGGCTTTTGACATTTGCTAATCGTGTTTGCGTTTGTTTAAGTTATAAACACATCACACATGCTTTGTCGGCGAATGACAGTTTTCATATTAGCCGATGCAATGCATGTCAAACAATTTTCTGCAAATCTGTTTTACTGGCAGCACTGTATTTTGCGCTGCGTTCAGAATTTCTGCACACGTGTTTTGGGCATTTAGTGCATATTGAATGAACTTTTAAATATGTTTTTAATGAAAAATGCGTTTAAATTTTACTTTTAAGCAAATTTAAATTTCACAGACATTTTCTATTTTTTTTCCGTTTTTTGTAAGCTTATCTCTCGTTTTCAATTTTTTTGTTCATTATAAACCGTCAAAATGGCGCTTTTCTTTCAGTCTGGCATCACTGGTGATCTTATCAAATCATATAGGATGCTTATGGATTTTAGGTTGAAAAAAACACAAGTGTTCATTTTCTGTTACATATTAATCGCACCAAACGAAAACTGATACATTTTTCTTCAATCAAGCTAAACTAAGCTATCGAAATACCTGCGCTGTATAATAATCAAGAAAAATAGACAAAAATATAAGGGGGTGATAAAATGGAAACTTTTTTTTATTTTATTTTTCACGTGCACAAAAAAAAAATCGCGTAAACTCAGCAATCTAACACGGCACGTGATTGACGAAGACTTACGTTTTTTCATTGTTTTGTTTTTTATGAGTTAATCGGATAGATGGTTTCTACAAGGTTCGCCATAATGGCCCCTAGTCTTTTTTACACGAACATGATTTAAAGAGATAAAAATGAGGAAAAATTGAGAGAAAAATGTATTGTCAAATACGGGCAAATGGAATAATATTTTGACTTGGTCTATAAAAACCTTTATGTAAAAAACAAAAAAGGATGGCAACAAACCGCTACTGCAAAAGTGTTGAAACGAACTTTATTGAGTAGAGCATTTCGGGTAAGTTCTTTTAGATATTTAAAAAAAAAAAAAAAAAAAATACTAAAAGATTAGTTATACGCAACCTTTAATCTGTGCGTAAGTTTTATTTTTGGAACTAATAGATGGAACCTGATGCAAACTAGTGCAATATGAGAAAATGGAATCAAAGTTCCTCACCGAAATCAATGAATAAATATAATTAGAAAAAAATAAATACAAATTAAAATTTATAATTGGATGGTCACAAGTCGTCGCCTTTTAATGCGAGGTTGTTTGTATACGCAATGCACAATCTAGATAATTTTTGTAATTATACAAAGGTAACGCAACTACGTAATGCTTCCGGTTCACACATCTTAATGCATTTTCATAATCGACACACTCTTGCGATCAATGCTGATGTTGTCGGACTGTTAACATGGAGGATGCAACGATGCGTATAAAGTTGAAGCCTTCGCAACATAATGCTATAGAGGAAAGTGAAAATTGAAAATATTAAGAAATGTATCCAGGCGTGGTGAAATTAGCATATCTACAGTTGGATGCTACCTCGACTTGTGTTCTATTAATTCAAGGTTATATACGTTACGTATTTAAATGTTGAATACAGATAGTATGTTAAAAACGGCTTTACCGTTTTTCTGTGCTGATAAGGTTTTTATCTGTGAACGGTGTTTTTGAAATGTAGAAGAGGCCTAAAGTCAAATAACCGCATCTGCGGTTCGGTACATCGTCCTTTGAATTGGTAATCATTTGGGGTGACTACTATAGAATTAACGTTGCTTTTACTGTCCTTTTCAATATACCTAACAATAGAACGAATTGTTGATTGAAAAAAAAAACATTCTTTTTAACTTAAGAGAGGGATTTCAGTATTGAAATATGCGAACGTGAATTATATACTGTTGACGGCAGTCTACAATTTTTCAAAAACTGAGTACTCTCTTAATAAGCATTCATTTGGAACGAAAGCAATGAATCAATTTTTAAGAATACCTACATTAAAACTGCGATCTGCGGTTTTGTTAATTGGGAATATGCGAGTGTTAAGAATCTCAAGAATGTAACCAGTGAAGTCAGACCCCCATTGCGCGATGTAATGTGATCTGTTGATCTTAGAACTATCCATTGGAACAATCAAGAATCTTAAGATCGATAACGTTTTTCAACAAAGCATTACTTAACTAAAAAAAAAGTTCTCCAAAAGCGACTGCAAAATGTGGAACAGTATGAGAATGCTTTATTTTTTTACGTTTACGAAAAAAAAATTGTAACAAACCAACCACCACTGCATTGGATTCCATCAGAAAAAAAAAAAAAATTACTCACAGATGGTACAGTAAAGATTTGAAATATTTCAGTGGCATATTTTCTTTTTTTTTTTGTGGAATTGACTGTGAAGTTGATCGGAAAAAGTTTTTCGTAGGAAAAAAATAATAAATAATTTTTCTAGGAAATTTAATGCTTTTTGCTCTTTTTGATAAACTAACTTTATAATTCATAAGCAACATTTTAAAAGTTGCGTTTAATTATTAGGTAAAAATGTTCAAACAAAGCAAAAGAGAATTTTTAACAGTTTTGTTTTACGTATGGCTATAACGTTTTGTTAAGTCCGGTTAAGTTAATTATTAAAAATTAATTTATAGATAAAAATAGACGAGACAAACATCTGGGGCTAATATTTGTGTAATAAGAAAGGTTTGTTCTGAAAAAAATAACAATAATAATAATAAAATAGAGCAGTAGACAACTATAGCAAATTGATATTTCGGCAACAGTTTGACACCTGGTAATACCTTAGGCTTAGGTACCTATTCCTACATCTAAGACGACTGGAATCTTCAGTCTTGTATTTATGTTTCAGGAGAAATTGGTCCAGACCGGGACTGGACCTGACCTAAGACGGAATATTTGCTTATCAGAATCAAAAACAAGGGATATTCCAATTTTACTAGTTTCGAGATATTAAAAAAATACTTTCTTAAGCCGTTGCCTTCGAATTATTAAAAATGATTTGTGTTTATATCTTAACATAGGTTTGTAAAAAAAAAAAACAATTTATTGCTGATCCACAGCAGGCTTACTTGGAAATATTTGCGAATGAATATGAAAGGTTAATGTGTACTTTTGGCCTTCTCGTTGGTGTATATAAACTTTTTTATTATGTAGCAATATCTTAAATTAAATGCATCTTGGCCAAGTTAAGGATACCTAGGTATTATAATGTAAAATAAATTTGGAAAACAAAAAAAAAAACGAAATCATTAGATTTTTCCCGCCTTATTTCGAATAACTATGAGTCAAAAAGTCCTTGCACTTTTAATAGGCCAAAAATCAATATAACCTCAAAAACACATTTTGTCCGAGTTTCGGCCGCTTAGGGTTACTTAAACATAGATCTGGAAGATATTTCACATGTATTGTATTTGGTACATACAATTTGCTTTCACTTCTCCACTTTTGTAACAAATTGGCCGTTTTTGTTAAACAAACCCATGGATAAGCTACAGCCTCACGTAAATTCACAAACAGAGTTAGAGTCCTACTACAATTACCTATCACAACAATAACATGTATGGCAAAATACATAAATAGAACAAGGTGCAACTATTAATTGTCACTTACTTGTCGCACTGTAACTAACCGCATACTTATTCAAAGTTAAGACTTACTTTTTCACTGGCAATAGCCGTTAAAAGTGTTGACACGTAAATGTATTCCAAACGACGTTGATCAATGTACCCTGCTTTCTTAGAGATGTATATTTACATAAGAAATCAAAAGATTTCCTTACAACTAACATTAATGCACTTTATACTTTGAATTCATTCACAATGCACATTTTGATTCCTTTGCGCAACATTATTTATTATGAACGTATCCCATTAGATCTGATCAACATCTTCTCAACAAACACTACACTCTTTTATCAAACTTGTAAACGTCTAGTCTAATCGCCGAATACTTGCTTAACCGTACGGGAAAATAATTATTAAACAAAGTCACTCATATGTAACCGAGAAGAGCTTTAAAATTGCGAGAAAGAAAACCTTTTTGCGGTAAAAAAATTAAGATTAACACAATGTGTGGTTTTTTCTTGGTCTTCTGCTATCGAAGACGAAGTTGGTATGCCGACGATTGGAAAAAGTGTGAAGCGAACCGCAGAACAGTGGCATTTATATTAAGTGCACTGAAATGTTGGTATAGGTATGTAAAAAAAATGTAAGGAAACTTTTCATTGCCTCGGAAATGTGCAGTTTTTGTAAGGACTTTCTGACTTAAGGTTAAAATAAAATAATATTATGTAATTGAATTAAGTTAAATTTTATTACTTTAAATTAATTAATTTAAATTAAATTTTGTTACTAAATTGGAAAAAAAAAAAATCTATTTCACTCCTTTTTTTTTTAATTTTTTATATTATTAAAATGAAAAAAAGAGCAAGCATTACGAAAAATCAGCTGCTAACAGTTTTTTTTTTTTGTTTTTGACATTTCAAGATAACAGCTTTTTTTTTTTTGTTTTTGACATTTCAAGATTATTTGAAAATAAATTCGTTTGAAAATGTTTGGTTGCTTACGTTTTTTTGTTTGTTTATGTGTGATTCCTTGAAATCCCACGCTTATATCAATAGTCTGAGGAGCTAACAACACCTGAAGGACAAATACAGAAACACCGGGCAGAAATTTTCAACATTAGATTAGATTAGATTAGATTGTAGGGCGGGAGAGCCTTCAAGGAGCTCTGGCACTGCGGCTTCTTAAAGGCATTAATATTATTGTGCCTTCCCTGGTAAATTCTTAGAGCCATATTTTCACTCCAGAGACCGTCAGGTATACAAGGATGTATATTCGCAAGAGATGCTGAATTAACGATTTCATCACCAAGGGTGTTTTTCCGGAGACGACAAAGAGTCGGACATTCTGTGGTTATGTGAAGAGAGGATTCGTCACTCTCGAGACAGAGTCTACATATGGGATCCGGTGAGACGGATCTTTTCTCTTTTCACTTTTTCCAATCGTCGTCGTACAGATAAGATCCGGCGAGACGCCAATGCGATGAACATGTTTTCTCACGCGACCGTGGCCGCTGATTATTCCTGTTAGAATTCTCAGGTTATTTTTGTCCAGATTAATCAGGAAGTGATTTTCTGGAGGAGAATTTGGGGAAAAATGCTCTAGTGCAATTCTGCCCAGCTGTATTTTGCCAGATTTCGTAAGACTCTATACGAGATTGGTTCTTGAAGTAGTTCCTGAAATTATTTTTGCTTACTCTGCGGAAGGCTTCATGTCCGATGAATGGAGTGGTTGCTCCGATTTTAGCCAGTGAGTCAGCCAATTCGTTACCCTCAAACCCTCTATGGGCTGGAATCCAGTGGAGGATGACTATATTTTTCTTAGAAAGTTCAAATATGGTTAAGAATGTCTTCAAGACAAATGCTAGTAAGGGCCAAGATAAAATAACTGAGTCTGTGCGTATTGGGCGGCCTCGCCTACTCGTTTACGTGGTAGGAATTATGTTGATATTTTTATAGCGATGACTTACTTTCGCTTTGGCTTTCCTTTAAAATTAAAGAGATTCTGGAAGTGATGAACGGACAATTCTATATTTATGTCGTATAACTGATTGATGAATTGTTGGTTTAATTAACTGAAATGAATTACCACTCGCATTTAAATCAGAAATAAAAATGTTTTCAAGTGATTGCAGAAATCTTAGTCGCCGGAAATTGTGTTATTCCGTTTTACGTATTTAAACTTATGGGTAGAATATTGACTGTGGACAAACGGATCTTTCTGTCCCATTTCGTGCAAAAATGCATATGGTTGAAATGCAGTTTTAAACAGAACGTACTTTTCAATACCAGATTAATTACGTGCTTGCTCGTTAAGCAAGTAGGGCACGTAAGCATTAGATCCATTTTATTCATTTATTTTTTTTATTTACATATATTTTAATTTAAATGAAATACACAAAAAATAATGAACAATTTCTAAAATACAGAAAATCTGTATGTTTACTAGATTATTCATAATGAACATTGGCTTCAAGTACAGAACTGTTAATTATTAAAATAAACGGATGATCCCCGACGTTTTTATTGAATTATATTCTTAATTCTGCACAAATAGATCCGCCATCTACCCCAAGGATGCCATCAGTGATGACCGATGTAAATGACCGGTTCTGAAAGGATACCAGACGGATTTTCACCCAAGTTATACAAGCTGATACGATGATATGAAACAGAAAATGTTCCCTTTTTGATGGGAAACCGCTCGCATTCCCATAAAATGAAGAAAATGATTGCCGCAAAACTGCCTTCCAAAAGCTTTTTACGTCATCTAGAAACTAGGAGGCCGACTGGCTTCAAAGTGAGACCCCTAAGCCACTGCGACTACATTGTCGTTGCTAAAAGAAGGATCAGATGGGATGGCGAGAATAATAAAACACGGACTTGGTAACTGCTATTTTCTCATTGTAACCGCAGTATCATTAGGTAAGCACTCACATTAACAAATAATGCATTCGAATTTGTCACTATGCCTAAAACATTAGTAGGCATGTGGAATACAAAGGAAGCACCAACAGTAATTAGCATTGATTATAGAGCGTGAATTAATAGTTTGTCCATTTAGGCACATTTTTCGTTGTAGTAAACTAGCATATAACAAATAGTTAATGCACTGCTGATTCTAACCTTCGTATGGCATTGAAAAATACTCGTAAGCCATACTCGACTTTCTGTTTCTTTAACGCGAACCAATCTTTCGCAATTGTGTTAAGAAAATGTATACTATAAATATTTCTTCAATTTATATATAATCCGCGCGCCGTTAATTTCCAGACATTTCTCTACTTTATTTCTTTTTACAACAGACAGGTGCATATGTATATAGTACAAAACACGTAGATGAAGTTTTATTGATCAGTGGAAGTAGATTGCGTTCCACGATGTAACTTGGAGTGCTTTGCTCTCTTCCGAGGTTAGATGAACTCAGATTGCAAGGTTCTACCAGAATAATTCTTCGTTTTTTTTTTTTTTTTTTTGTGCGCGTTTAATTAGTACCGTTTGAAGATAACCAACAAAGTGTGAAGAGTTACCTCAACAAGTCCGCAACGACCATGCTTAGAAGGTACTCTGTTTCGCAATTTGAAATATGACTTTGAGAACAATATGTAGTAGGTTCTTATGAATCTTTTCTTATTAGGAGTAGTGCTGTGCTTAAAAATGGTAGCTAATCGTCAGCAGTGTCAGAGATCATTATAAATCTGCTCTATGAATGCAGAGCCCATTAAACAGGTCGATATCTATAAAACAGACTTTTGAGAGATGCAGAGAACCTAACACACTTTCTTGTAGCAGCCCCTATTATAAATTTATAGGTGAACAACAACAAAAAAAAAAATACTCAAAAGATCCAACAGCAATCAAATTGAGTGAGGTAACTGGCTAATTAAGAGTTGGGAAAATTGAAACCACCAAAATGCAGAATGTCCTGATTCTTATTTTGTGGAATACCAGTTTTCAATGAGCGACTCATTCAAAAAATTGCAGTCGTTAAAGTGGAGACTGACCGCAACCAACTCGGAGTGGGAAATTGGAGACCGTTCCAGAATCAAGCTAAATGAAGAGATTTACTAGATCCAAGGTCTGTATATAGCGCAACCCAAGCAAGTTGTTATTAAATTATAACACGTGCCATTTTTTGTGGCAAACTTTGACATGCTGTGGTCACTCGTGTGTCTTTCTTGAGAGTGCGCTGTGATAGCTCGCGTGACCAGTAGCGTGACAGACAATCACACGTAGTGTCAAATTTAGGAAAAAAATTTAAGTCATAATAACGTCGGCGTGTCAAAATTTGACATGAAAAGTGGCATATCTAATCGTAGCTTCAGTATGATTTGTCTATGGTGCATGACATGTCTCATTTGTCTAATGTGTATACTTTAGTTGTAAGGAAATTTTACTTGCTTTTATCAAAGAAAACTTCAATTTTTATTTATGTGATTAGCTCGGACATGAAAAACAAATTTTGTTGACTTTTGTACCTGTTGAATTAGCCGTCAACTACACTTTCCTGGCCAGTGTGACCAATTTAGGATATTTCCTTCTTAATATAGCAGGATTATATTATTAGCCTTTTATTTCAAATCATGCAAGAATTTCTTGTAGCAGAATTTTGGTTTAGCCAAATTATGAATTAAAATAATAAACTGAAACGCAGACGAACCTTAGTGTGAACAACCCATTGCAATTCCTATTTGACAGTGAACAGCCATTCAACGAATTCAACAAGCTTACAATTTCAATCAAGTTTCCAAGCATGAACTTTATTGAATGTTCTTTTTGTGAAATATATATTATTTTTTCTGGAAAACATCGTTTTTATTAATTTTTAGGGTTTTAAGCAGGTTTTGATTTCAAAAAATATTTAGCATGACTTTTAGCACTTTTTTATACAAAACAAAACATGCCATTTTGCTAGACATTGCATGATTTTAAATATTGAATTGGTCACACTATTCCTGACACATGTAGTTACATAATATGAACCTAATATTGATATATATAATATTTTGAATATTTTATGTCAATGAATATATATTATATGAACAATTCAATTCAAAAACTTTTTCTTGAGCGTCCGGAAAACAATTAAGTTAAAAAACACAATACTCATAAAAAATAATTCACAAATGCCAGCCGTATGTCAAACACACTCGTAAAAGTGAAAGCACATAATATGTATTGTATAGGGTGTAGAATTTTAAAATATTCGATTTTTTTTTAAATTGACATGGAGAAGAAAAAACTTTTTTTTTCCAATCGAAAACGATTTTTCTTTTTGACTAAAACTAAGATTAGACTGTAGGTATGCCAATTATGCATATGAATGTCAAGTGCCAACAGGCAAATGACCAGATAAGCTGTCAAATAACCAAAATGCCAGGATTATCAAAACTGTATATTAGACTATATGACCAAAATTACCAATATGGTCATATTTGCCTTGGTGGTCATTTAAGGCATTGGCTATTTTTGTTTGTTTTTCCAGAAAAAAAAGAACGAAAATGAAAATAAATCACAATCCCACGAACTCAAACACCGATGACAACAAAATAATTCTTGTTCAAAATTGCCAGCAATGCCACAACGAAATTTCAATAAAGTGCATTTATGGGCATAGGGTTTATGCTGGCATTCGTGCTTATTGTCCGATTACACTATATGCTATTTGGGCATTTTTATCTGTCAAAATCAGCGTGGTCATATGTGGCATTTAGGTCATTAGTATGACCATATTTTGACAGGAGAACTGTCAGAAATTGGCATTTTATGACCACTTGGCATACCGTCTAATCTTACCTTAAGTAATTTTCCATTCGTTTTTTTTCCATTCACTCCAGGTTCGGGGATCTAGTCATTCTGTAATCCAATAGAACAAGAAAACTGCTTCTGATTGAATCCGAAAAAGTATTGTTCTTGAAATGCCAAAAAATAATATAGATACTGTAGCTGTCAGCTTGACTTGTATAAAATGCATATTATTACACTTGTGTGAATGCTTCTTGGCAAGATAAGATTAACCGCGTCTAAATTGCGGAACATGCAGGATCTTTCATTGGAAAGTAGCCTGTCAAAAGTTGTTATTTCGTTATAGAAAAATTGCTTGGTAAGTTATATCTTAGTTGCAGTATCTAACAATCTTTCGAAGGGTGGTGTTTTAAGTCAGTAAAATCTGACACTACTATGAGCACGCGCTTGCTATTCTCATAGTGTCTTTGGAAGATTTTCACCAATCCTCGGTTAAAAAAAAAAAAAAAATGTTGTTATTTCGTGATAGAAAAATTGCTTGATTGGTTGGTTGATAACAATCTTCCGAAGGGCGGTGTTTTAAGTCAGTAAAGTCAGAATCACTAGAAGAGTATTTGTACCAATGGAACGGGTTCAGAAGTATCTTTTTTTCGATCTCGGACTCTCCAGGACGCTTCTTTTTGCCAAATGGAAAACGAGAAAAGCCATTTGGGTATTTGAAGTATATGTCACAAAATTCAGGCAAGATCTAAATTTTGCGCTATTTGTGCGGTAAAGACAGAGGGGCACTTTCATATTTCAGGGATATGAAAAATGAAGCGTTAGACTTAATAAACAAATTTTGCAAAGCAGAATTTTGAAAGCCGAATTTCGACCGGATCCCGTTATTTATTAATAATAAATCATTGGTAGTAACAGTTCGCAATATTTATTCAAATTAAGATC
This sequence comes from Cheilosia urbana, assembly GCA_946477585.1. NCBI lineage: Eukaryota > Metazoa > Arthropoda > Insecta > Diptera > Syrphidae > Cheilosia > Cheilosia urbana. The sequence goes on from OX297855.1 coordinate 27,575,996, forward strand.
TCTGCTGGTATTTCATCCAATCGAATTAAAACTGCGAGACCAGCTTAAAGCATAGATAAATTAATATACAGATGTCTCATCCTAATGTAAAAGAATGCTCTACTTTTTGCGATCGTCCAACAAAGATCGTCCAACAAATGGAAGGTGAAAACCAAAACCCACCATACCTCATTTGAGAAGGTGAAGGATTGATTTTCTGTTTAGATGAATTCTACTTTCAGTTGAATTATGACCACAGGTCGGAATGTATGTATGCAGTGTGCTGCCGTATGGGGTATTGGGGGCAGGTAAATTTCCTTGCACACTGATCAGTGGGTTAAAGGGTAAGGAGACAAGGTAATAAGGAAAGCGGAAAGAAAAAAATCGCCTTTATTTCTTTAATCTTTCTTTCTTTCTTTGGTATTGTCAATGCCTTATGATTGTACGCCGGCGGGGGTGTGTGCCGTGAGGAGATCTTCGGTTATGTAATGCATGATGGTTTTTATTGGGAAGAGCCGCCGATTTACTTTGGGATTTGTTTTGCTGAAAAAAGTATCTCTTTGCGATATGAACAATTTATTGCATTTTGGCGATACAATTTTAATGTTTTTGTTTGGGTAGGTGCATTCGCATTTTACGGTTTTCATTATTCGACAAATGTATATCAAATTTTATACTTTTATAATTTTCTTTTGAAATTAATTAGGTTATTCATTAATAGGTACCCTATTATAGGTATCAACAATAATATTTAAACTAAAAACTGTTCTATATCACTTATCTACTTATCTTATTTTTCAAAGACATGCTGTTGGGTTTTCTTCTCTGTTAATAAATAAAGAGGGATAACGAGACAAGAATTCAAACTTTTCAAGTTTACATGTCTGTCAAAACGCTCTGAGTTGACTTGGTCAGACTTTGTATTATGAATACATTTTAACATTAATAATAAAACAATCAGTAGTTTAGATTTCTCGATTGGGTAGGTACGTAGTAAGAGAAAATATATACAAAATTTCGAACTCGAGATGTTAATCAATTACGATGATAGATGAACTCAAAGAAATGGGTCGTAAAATGCTGTCCGTATGTCTATCTGTCTGCTTGCCTGTCTGTGCGTACGCTCCCGAGGCCTAAGGCCTAAGTAGCTGCCATAATTTTGCTTTAGATTTAAAGCTTAAGTTCGGGGCCGTTTTTATCATACTAAAATAATTTAATAACGATACTTTTGAAATTTTAACATATGTATCTCGAAAACGGTAGATACGATTGTACATTGTAATACATGTAATCATTTCTAGCTTAATAGAAAACTCATACAATAGATTTAAAAAAAAAATACACTTTTTTAAATTTGGTTTTCTTTAGTTTAACGGAAAACGCTGATACTTAACGATTTTGACCAAAATGCATACTTAGAGTAAAATTGATGTTTTCAAAATTATTGTGTCCCTATTAATAGAAAAACTTATATTTCGAAAACCCCAATTTCGATTAAAAAAAAAAAACTTTAAAAACCAAGTAGGTAATGCTTACATCCCGAACAATACCTTTTCAGCAAAATTGTTAAGCAATATCATTTTTCAAACTAAACATTGCAATATTTGGTCTGCCAAATTTTACAAAAACCGCTCTAACGATTTTGAAAATGCATATTAACGATAATATCAGTATTATACCTAAATAAGATCCCTTACTTAGTTTTTCTCAAAAAATCGAATAAAACAGTTTTTAATCATTTATCCAAAATGAGTACCCAAAAGCCGATCTGTGTCGATACATATATTTTTAAAACTCAATACCGCGCCTTAAAATTAAAATTGTAATAGCCTTTAAAAATGCAATAACAGCAACGTAAAACTTATTTTTAGCAAATATTAGCAAGTTCTTCTTTCTTTCAAGCATATTCAATATGCACCTTAAATAATACCAACCAGCCAGAAAATCTTACTTTATTTGCACCCCATCGGGATATTCAGTTTATAACTGCTAATGCAAATTCAAAAACAAATCTTTGATTTGTGTAATCATAGACGATCATCACAAATCTATTTCAGCCAAAAATAAAATCATGCATGATAAAAAAACAGAAACTCCTATTACGATTTTCCTCATCCTCAAAAACTGGTAAAATGTAAGAGTTATAAAATAATTCAGTAAGCGCTTATAACTCTCTAACCAGAACTTGCGACAATTTCCTGTTACTGAGAGCTTCAATTTTTAAAAACTTACACTATTATTTAATACATACTGCCATTCGGATTTTATCGATTTGGCAGCAGATATCTGAAATCTCGGATCAAAATCTGAAAAGGTAAATCGAAAACGACATAAGGTTGGTACCTAACGTTTAAAAATCATAAATGTAATTCTTTTGGGTATGTCATCTATCAAGCCAATCTTGCGTAGATATCTATTACCTATAAAAGTAACTTGAAAAGTTTGAATTCTTGTCTCGTTATCCCTCTTTATTTATTAACAGAGAAGAAAACCCAACAGCATGTCTTTGAAAAATAAGATAAGTAGATAAGTGATATAGAACAGTTTTTAGTTTAAATATTATTGTTGATACCTATAATAGGGTACCTATTAATGAATAACCTAATTAATTTCAAAAGAAAATTATAAAAGTATAAAATTTGATATACATTTGTATCGAATAATGAAAACCGTAAAATGCGAATGCACCTACCCAAATAAAAACATTAAAATTGTATCGCCAAAATGCAATAAATTGTTCATATCGCAAAGAGATACTTTTTTCAGCAAAACAAATCCCAAAGTAAATCGGCGGCTCTTCCCAACAAAAACCATCATGCATTACATAACCGAAGATCTCCTCACGGCACACACCCCCGCCGGCGTACAATTATAAGGCATTGACAATACCAAAGAAAGAAAGAAAGATTAAAGAAATATAGGCGATTTTTTTCTTTCCGCTTTCCTCATTACCTTGTCTCCTTACCCTTTAACCCACTGATCAGTGTGCAAGGAAATTTACCTGCCCTCAATACCCCATACGGCAGCAAACTGCATACATACATTCCGGCCTGTGGTCATAATTCAACTGAAAGTAGAATAATTCATCTAAACAGAAAATCAATCCTTCTCAAATGAGGTATGGTGGGTTTTGGTTTTCACCTTCCATTTGTTGGACGATCTTTGTTGGACGATCGCAAAAAGTAGAGCATTCTTTTACATTAGGATGAGACATCTGTATATTAATTTATCTATGCTTAAAGGTTAAAACTCAATTTCAAAATATTGACATTTCCTCGTTCGCGTTGCGCAGGAAATATGAAACGTAAAAAAAGGGGAGGGGAATAGAAAATAAAAAAATAGCAAGAAGCTAAAAAAATTGACTTCATTTCATTCGTGAAATGAAAGAAACGAAATGTTGATGTCTTCGTCGTCATAAGTCGGATTCGTCGGAGAGCTGATAAATGTAAATCAGCCGATGATGGTAAATCAACGTCGTCCTCGTCGTCGAATATATCGAACAGAGACAAATCATAAGACCGGATTCTATTGACATAACACCGATAGGAAAGCAAAATAGTGGAATTTGAACAAAATTTGATGGGCCAGCACCAGCGGGGGTTTCAGATCTCAGTATAGTTCTGGTATAGTTTGTCTCTGATATCGAATGCACACGAATTATATTTATTCGTCGGAGAAGTAAAAAAAATATATTTTTAAATTTTTATTTTTTCTAACAAATAATGACAATAGTTTCTGTTTTTGCTAATACAAACGTTAGGTTCGGTTTCTTAGCAACTACTGCCTCGTTCCTTCCGTGTTGTAGGTATTTATACCCATTATCCTAATGGGTCGTTTTCCTTATCTTCAATGTTTATGGTCATGTTGGTTACTTTGTGTAGCTGCTATTTGTGTAGGGTTGATTATAAAATCTGTTGTGAGTCCTATCTTGTTTGTGTAGGGTTGTTGATATTTTATTTGGATGTTTGTGGTTTGTGTTGCTGATAAGTTGTTTCTTATCTTTAGCGTTTATTTCCTTTTGCTGTTTTTAAGTACAGTTGAGTGTTTGTAACTCCCCCCATCGCTCAAAATGAATCGTCCCGATTCATCAATGTATTTTTGAAGTAAGGCAAGTCTTTCATCTAATGTCATCTCTTTTTGTGGAGCTGTTTGTTCGACTATATGTTGCATCGGTATATTATTGTTGATTTTTATTTGTTTTTTCTTAAAAAATAACGCTAATATAATAGTAATAATAATAATTATACTTATGATACTAATTCCAATTACTGACTGTGCTTTTGTTATATTTAAGTAATTTAATGTGTTAATATTCTCAAATTCAAATTTTAGTTCAGTGTTTGTGTCTATTATGTATGAATCAACAACATAATCATTTATGGTATGTGTTTTTATATAACTAAGTATTTTCTGAGTAGGGTTCGTATAATTCGTATTATCTATATTAATAGTTTCGTTAAATGTAATTAGGTAAATTCCATTTAATTTATCATTATTGACAGTAGGTATGGTTATTTTTTATTAAAATTGCTCCATCTTTTATTATTTCAAAATCTTTTTGTATTTCTTTTGTTTTATTACATATTGTAGGAAGTTTATTTAATAAATCTGAAAGACATGATTTTTCATAATTTATTTTACAAAAATGTATGTTTGTTTCTTGTTTACAATCTTTAATATTGTAAAATGTTTCATTGCATTTTGCTATGTTCTTATTAAATATTATTCTTTCATTATTTTGTTCAATTGCTCTTGTTTCAAATATTTTACAATTTTTATATATGATTGGGTATTTTATTAATATTATTACGACATCTTTAGTTTGAACAATCTTAAAATTACTAACGTCTAATAGATCGGATATTGACATGGTTCCATGTTCATTATTTGTTATTTGTTGAATATCTTTTTTATTCAGTATGATTGGGTTTATAACTTTAGCTTTGCTTAAAGCAATAGTTTGAATAAGGTTTTGTAATTCTAATATAATTAATTTATTTCTTTCTTGTAATCTTCTTGTTTTTAAGGTATTTTTTTCAGTATTCAAGATTTTAGTAATTTCTTGAATAGCTTGAAAGACCTGTGAATTGGTAGTTGCTTGTTTATTATTGTTATAGATTAGTTCATTTAATTTATTTTCTACTAATAAATGGTCATCATGGTCAGGTACTCCTGATATCCATTTAAGTATACTACCTATAGTATTGATTGATCTTTTGAACTTGGTAATTCTAACTGCGTCTATGAGTGTCCTCATTAAGGTTATTTCTGACATTATTTCTGTGTTTTCGTCTAAATTTACTGAATTAAAATCATATCTTAAGTTCTCTACGTTTTGTTCTTTTTCTAATTCCGTTACGATTTCATTAATATAACTAATGTTTGTCATATGGAATAACGTTCCATATTCTTTATAAACTGCTGTATTACCATTTTCTATAAGTAAATATTCACTTCTAGAATAATCTATTATTTCCGACCTTATTAGAATTGTATTACTTATTGTAATTAGCATAATAAGTTTTATGGAGTCCATTTCGATAATTTTATCCGCTTGTCTTCTTAGGATGCTGTTCTCCAATCTATTGTTGGATACTGGCTTTATAGAGCGAACGGGAATCACTTTGCTGGTTTCTTCCTTTTAGTTCACAGTTGTTAACTTCTTCAGGATACTTTGTTTTTCTCCTATCAATTAACGGTTTGGCTGATAGCTTCAATTTCACTTTGAAAGTTTTTTTTGTCTTTATTGTATCTACAAGTGTTTATGCAGATTTGACTATTTCATTCACTTTCACTTTTAACGTTAATAATGAGCTATCCCGGTTGAGCCCCCAATTATATTTATTCGTCGGAGAAGTAAAAGGTACAAAAAAATATATTTTTAAATTTTTATTTTTTCTAACAAATAATGACAATAGTTTTTGTTTTTGCTAATACAAACGTTAGGTTCGGTTTCTTAGCAACTACTGCCTCGTTCCTTCCGTGTTGTAGGTATTTATACCCATTATCCTAATGGGTCGTTTTCCTTATCTTCAATGTTTATGGTCATGTTGGTTACTTTGTGTAGCTGCTATTTGTGTAGGGTTGATTATAAAATCTGTTGTGAGTCCTATCTTGTTTGTGTAGGGTTGTTGATATTTTATTTGGATGTTTGTGGTTTGTGTTGCTGATAAGTTGTTTCTTATCTTTAGCGTTTATTTCCTTTTGCTGTTTTTAAGTACAGTTGAGTGTTTGTAACTCACGCTCGCTTGCGTCGACGATTACGATGTGTTGGGTTTTCGGAAATATTTCCGGCCGAAAAGGGCGAGATTGTGAGTCTACATTCGATAATTCGGCAGGACTTGGATGCTGATGAACGTCAGAAAGTTATTCATTGCCTATAAAGCATTATGGGTTAATTTTTCTCGTTTCCCCTTATCTTCGACTCATTTTCGATATCACAGCTCAACGCTCATTTTACGTTTATTTACATACTTTCTATATTCTAATATATAAAATTATCGTGTCACGGGGTGCGTAGTTGAACTCCTCCGAAACGGCTCTACCGATTTTCGTGAAACTTAGTGTGCATATTGGCTAGGGTTGAGAATCGGACAACATCTATTTTTCATATCCCTAAATGTTAAGGGTGGTCCACCACAAATTTTTTTATTTTTTTCATGGGGAAATACACTTTGGAAAAAAAAGAAACTGGATAACATAAAGTAGTGACACTTCAAATACAAAAAAAAAATATTTTAAATTTTAAAAGCAATTGTTGTTGTCAATTATTTTAATTGTTTTCCAAGCAAATTGTTGTTGTCAACAATTTTTCTTTTTTTTTTCTTTTAAATATATGTATGTACCTAAAAAGTTTGTTCTAATAAATTATGTTTACTACGTTACATTAAGTAACTTTTTAAAATGAAGTAGATACTTTGATTATAATAAAAATGATATTATGGCCAACGATATTTTGCATCGAGTTCGCACTGTGACATCGGATAATGAACTGGAGATGTCAGATGAAATGCCACAGCTGGAACTGGAGCGAGAAATGGACTTCGAACGAATCGCATTGAGTCAAGCTGTTGTTGCGTTCAGGTAACGCACAAAAAGAAAAGGAAGTGTTTGTCTACCACCTTTCCACCTTCCTACCTATTCCCAATTTTTCGCCCTCGATTCCTTCCGCTATCATCTTGAGGAAGTGGCCTAAAAACGAATCCATATTTCCCTTGGTCACGGCATCACGCGTGAACGGCTGGACCGATTTCACTAATTCTTTTTTTGTTGTGTTTGTTATTGTCAGGAGAAAAATCTTATGAAAGAAAAAATTAAGAAAATTGCGCGGAAAATTAGAAAATTTAAGAATACTTAACCACCATATTAAATTATATCTCATGTACCTAACCATAGCGCTTTTACAATTCAAACTTTTTTGATGTAACCTTATGGCATAACATTGGCAGAATTCGTGCTGCAAATATCGTTAACGAGGATGTAAACAAAATAAATATCGTTTAAAACAGATGCTTCGATCGGAGTTATTATATTGATAAAATAAATATAAAATAATTAGTTTATTATTTTTAACAAAAACTGAATTTCATAGTGCACATCGTCGGAAAATCCTCAACATGTGGCGTTGTAGGCGTATGTCGTTTTTCAGTTCAATTAAATTTTCTTTAACAATAATCTTCTTAATTCATACCTATAATTCTTTCGGGATGAAACTCGATGATGATGATACAACTCGATAACCAACCGATAGGGTACTTTTGAGCCTGATAGGTGGCACTGTTGTCGATCTCCGAAACAGCTCTACCAAGTTGTTTGAAATTTTGTAGATAGATATGGTTGCTCCCAGTTTAAAATTGCGGATAGTTTTTGACCCTATAGGTGGCGTTCAGGTAACGCACAAAAAGAAAAGGAAGTGTTTGTCTACCACCTTTCCACCTTCCTACCTATTCCCAATTTTTCGCCCTCGATTCCTTCCGCTATCATCTTGAGGAAGTGGCCTAAAAACGAATCCATATTTCCCTTGGTCACGGCATCACGCGTGAACGGCTGGACCGATTTATTATATTGCATTTAATATAACTTTTGAATAAAGAATTTTAATTGGCCGAACTACATAAATAAGGAAGTGCATTGCGCATGATCGGAATTATTATTTTCTTTACATTAACAAATTTGGGCGGAACGAAGTTTGCCGGGTCAGCTAGTAATATATATTATTATATTATAATTAAAGGGCACACAACAAATCAAATCAAAAAAAAAATGTAATTTTCTTGTGAAATATGACAGTATACGTAGGTTAAAAACGGGTTAAATCGGCTTAAACAGTTTTATATCCGCGTTTAAATGCATCCTTAAAACAGCGGGTTCAATGCGTGTTTTTGACTGAACATTATGGATGTAGATTTAAAAAATGTTGATTAAATTGTCGGGTGTAATATTACCTAAACCAGATCAAATGAATAATTATGGCCGTATGTATCAATGAAATTCAGTTACACTGTACAAAAAGGTCATGAAAAGTTTGCACAAAAGAGTCCGTGGGGGCCATTTAAGGATATGCTATTCCAAATTCAAACTTTATGAATCGATAACAAATTTACAAATAGAAAAATAAAACCTGTTTGCGTAGGTTTTGAGATCCCTTTTAGATATCTCTATTTGCTGATGTATAAAATTATTATTAAATTTAATTTCAATAAAATAAGTTCACCAACAAACTAGACCAAGAATATTTTAAAAGGTATGGTTGTTTTACTATTTTGATACGAATAATAGAGGGAAAGTTTGCAAATGGAAACTTTTATTTTTTGTACCTATTTTTTTGTTTTTCGTTCGTACTTAAACTTTAAGTTTCAAAGTCAAGACAGTCTAAGTAGCTCGCAAAAAACATAACCTCTCTCTGAGAAATGTACACGGTGTTTTTATGAGTAGATATGTTTTAGATTGAAATATCTTGAACCCTGCGTAAGTTGCTGCCTTCTCTCATCTTACGAAACAGCGATCTTTCGACACCCGCTATAAGTCATCATAGAACGAAGTATTCTCTAAACTTTTAGCCCATAAGGTCTTAGAGACCAAACACCAAACTCTACTTCAGGTCAATCTGTCACATGAAGAGAGCGCTTAGATTTTCACAAAAACAGAAGTGAAGGGTTGCTTAGATTGCAGTCCAAGGCAATACGCCTCTCCAGACGCCCTGCTCCAGTTGTGCACCATATAGCACCTCGATCGTGTTGGATCAGCTTTTGCTTTATAACAGACTCAAAGCATTACATTTCAAAAATACAAACTACTTATAGCTACCTACACAGTCTTCTATTGCAAATCATCATTCAATTCGCACGAGCTGTTATTGTGTTGATCAATTCTTTGAGTTTTTTTTTTCTTCACTTCTGTCAACATTTTCCGCTAATGACGGCAGCTAAATTCCTTTTCTATAATTACCTTGATGACATGATGATGAATTTTTGTATCCACATTTTTTATACAGCACATGTAGGTTCCATTAAACATAACTATACGTACGTGCAGTGCATTGCGTAACAATATTTGAATTGAACTGGCGTCAAAGTTGCGAATTTGCGATGTAGAAACAGAAATATCGAAATCTGAAAGATGCGCCTCGTCTTCAATGACATGATGCGCTATTGATATTAATCTCTACATAATTCAAACAGAAAAAAAAAAAAAAAAAATAGCAATAATGTCAAGAGACATTTTCAAAAGAAGTGTGTTTTATGTTAGCATTTAACTTGATTGGCAATTGTTGTTCTGAAAGCTAGTAATGCCACGGTGTCTTATTTTCACTGCTGGACTTGACCCAATAACCTTTGATGTTGAGGAAAATTACGAAGAGTGGTGCCGCGTATGATGTGCCCCGACCATAGGACAATAATAACAAAAGAGGCAACTGCATCGTGGGAAAACTTGCAAAGACAAAGCTCGATTATGGATTCAAAAGATTTGTTTTATTTGGCATTTGATACATGTTTCTACTTTCTACTTAAACAATTGGAATTTATTGCAAACGATTTTAGTATTTAAATGATTTTGAGGGTACTTTGTATTTGTATCCATCAGGTCCAAACTCATGAGCTGCTTCTGGTTCGTCGGGTTGAGGAGAGCCATTTTCGTCTGATGCTGGCTGTGGTGCCGTATACGTCGGTTGGGCATCCGGGTGCGTTGACTGCGACCCCGTGTTTGTGGGTTCAGGTCCGGTGTAAGTGGACTGTTGTGGCGTCTCATAGGTTGGCTGCGATGCAGTATAGGTAGGTTGAGGTGCCGGTTCAGGTTCTTGAGTTCCTGGCTCTGGCGATGGGTATGTGGGCTGTGGTGACGGATAAGTTGGTGCGGGGGCAGGCTCTGATTGCGCCGCAGTTGGTTGAGGCTCGGGATAGGTTTGTTGAGACTCAGATTCGGAGCTTATTTCGTTCTCTCCGGGTGGCAAGTACTCTCTCTCAGGTGTAGATCCGTCTTGCCTTGGCGGCTGTGAGGGTGTTTGGACAGAAGTCGCAACCGGACGTGTCACAGATGGACCATAATCCTTTGTCGGTGGCTGAGGTCTTGCGGGAGGCTGCCGACTCCGCGTGCTTGGTGTTTGTTGTGGTTGCGGTGCAAATGTTGACGGTGGCCCGTACTCTTTGGCTGGTTCAGACGGCGATGGCGGCACAAAAGTTGACTGAGGACTGTACTGATCCGATGGCTCCTCCGGCTCAGGCACCGGCTGAGGCACCGGCTGAATAGTGCCTGGGGGAAGATACTCCGGCACAGGTTCGGAAGGCTTGGGTGCGGGCGGCTTAGGCGAGATTGGCCTTGATTTGACAGCAGGTTGTTGCGACGCGTCATTAGCCAACGTGTTATCTATTCCATTGGCATCGAACGGCCGCGAAGGTTGTTTATAGTGGTATCCATCTTCCCGTAAATCAGTATCTAAATGGGAAACATCGCCACTGCAAATGCCCAACAGCGCTATAATAACCACTGCGAAAATCTGCAAGTATAATTAGATAATAAATGTCTTAATGAAATGAGGCACTGAAAATCATTTTGGTTGATTCAGTATAAGAACACAAACAAAATAATAACTATCCCGGATCTCATTGCATCGAAGCAAACGAGACAAGGTGATTGATGAATCGTGGGAACAATAGTTCGCGTTAAAATAATTGCATCAGTGTCTTAATTTAAAATTAGTTTTTCACAAAATGCTCTTGGTAACTCTGGCGAATGATTTGGTCACGTTTTTCCTCTTTTTGTGTCGTAAAGTTCATGCACATCTTTTCCGTTCAGCGGGATTTAGCCTCAAAATTGTAAAATTTTCAATTACTGTAGGTACTTGTTGTCGCAATCGTGCAAGTGGTGCCCCTCTTCGCTGCATCACTTGCGCACTCTTCATATACCGGCGTTTAAGTCTTTAAATTACCTACTCCATAAATCACCTTCGCTGCAGTACATATACTTGTTGCCTAAGGTTTGTTTACTTTTTAAATTCAACGAACTCACCATGTTCACTGTTGTGTAGCTGTCAATCAGTCCAGGAGCCAGCAGTAAGCTATCTGACGCAAGTTCACAATTCGAATGATGACCAATAGTTCTCTCCCAGCAATATTTATATAAAACGTGTAAAAGTGAAGACTCTATTGTGCTTGCAAGTGCGGCATGGGAGCGAAACATGTACAGACCATCAAACGTATCATCACAGAGACAGTTGATAATAACCACAATACACTTGCCACCACTATGATATAGGTACCTTAAGCCAAAGAGGCGACTGTGTATATGTCTGCTGTCTTAGTTGCCTATGAGCCTTTGCGAATTAGACGACTACTAGCAATAGCATAAGTGTGCAGATTACCTAATCACTGTCGTTACCATATTTTGCAGCTATATAGCTGCAAGAAAACTCGTGAATGATCTATCTTCCCACTTCAGTTCTTTTGTCAGTGTTAAGTTTTTTTCTTCATCGAGCCTCTAGTGCGCACACTTGGTAAATATCTCATACCAGCGATAAACAAAAGTGTCTGCACCTCATTTCTAAAGTTATTTTATGTTAATGTAATCAGTTTGCTATGGCATCAATATTACTGTGCATGAATTGAATAAAAAATCAGTGAACTTCAAATGTTTGTAGAATATTTTATTTGACAATATAAATACATGTGCATTTTGGTTTTTATACTTAACGACTGGGATACAACTTCAATGGTGATGTTCTGTCTTCTAGTCTGTCTCTGTGGCGCTAACACAACCATGTGTCGCGGTAATAGTAACAAAATTCAGTTGGTAGGTCGTTGTGGAAAATACAAGCAAGTACAATTCCTAGTTCAAGTTGATCCTGTGATAATCAATTATTGGAGAAACTATCATTACTTGCACACGTGTCAATATCGAGAAATAATGAACTTCACTTCCGCGTTATGTGTGCGATGATTTATGAAAAATTAAATGGAAAAAAAACTACGCTGAAATGGTTTTAAATCAGCAATTTTTCGCACAATATTTTACCAAGAAAAACTAATTTAGTTCCCACTTAAGGTATATTTAAATCATTGTTGGGTATAGCAGTGTTGTTAGCAATCTCTCTTCATTTATACCACGAAGCGTGGTAATTTTTCCCTTTCTTCCCTTTTCACTGTACTCAAAATCCCTTTTAAATCCCACGACACTTTTTCACCTCAAAATCCAGTTTTTAGAAGTAAAATTTGTTATACAAGGAAAGAAAATCACGGTTAATTAACTTTAGTATAAAAATCACAATTTGTAACATTATTACGATTATTTTTTGGTACTAGAAAATTTTGATAAAAGACGATTTATATGAGCAGTTTTTTATGCACATTCAGTGTGTTGATAATCATGGTAAAGTGAAGGTGTTTTCATGAAATTTCAGCAAACATTTATAGTTTGAATGTTTTTTGTTAGATTCCTCAAAATCCCACGATTTGGTGTTTTTTTTCCTTTATCCCACGAAAGGCTTTTCAGACATCGAAATTCCCACAAAAAGGGATAATCCCACGATATAACAGCACTGGGGTAAAGTTAATTAAAACAGTCTAAGTTTTGAAGATGCAATTCTATGGCTGACTTGTGATTTTCACATCGATTTGCTTAAGCGTTCCAGACATATAAATTCGCCATGCTCACTGTGAGAGCTGAACATGTATTTTCCAGTTAAAATATATCTAGGTACTTTATTCCCAAAGCACGACGTGTTACATTGCACAACTCATACCATATACATCATTAGCCAACAAAAAGAAACAATAGTCCCGTTTCTATGCTTTTATTACGGACTTATGCCAGCTAGAAGATATTCACCCGGATGCAGGTACATGCTGGAAACCAGAAAGACTCATTTTAATTGTAACAAATTATACAATCTGATCGGCTCGTCATCGAGGCACTCATGTAAACGGGAATTGACATTTTAAATTTGATGGTAAAAGGCAAAGTGAAGGTAAGACACACTCAGAGCCACTAGCGGCGTTTTCCTATACCGTCGCCCGTGGGAAGAAATTATGCTAGGTTCCTCTTCCTCTTCCTCGTTTATGATTTTACGATCTATTAAAGGTGACATACATGCTTGACATAATTTTTTCCTCTCATATTCTGAATTTGAAAATGTTAAAATTACATTCGGCAGAATCGGCACTTCATTTTTCAAATTCGTTTCATTCATAGGTACCGTTCCACACTGTGTTGCCTGCCTAAGGCCCGAAACACGAAACGATAAAAATGTTCTTTTGCTTTTTTTTACCACTTAAACTTGATAGTTGAACAGTTTTAGTCTTAAAATGTTGGAAAAAATTTTGAAATACCTAATTATAATAAAGTTAAAATAAACCCTAGGCCTAGCTTCTCATAACCATTCGTTTTGTGTGAGTTTTTCAAGTTTGAAACGAATGAAAGGGATCTACAATTTTATGCCGACTCCAAACTGCCAATTGAGAAGCTATTTCAATACAGTTATACTTTCGGATGTTTGGCAGACAATCGCGAGAGGTCGCGCAGTGGAAAAAATCCCTTAGTTGGAATTTGGGTTTTTTGTTGGATTCGAACCTCGACCCCTCGCTTAGTAGTCCAACACACTAACCACTAAGCCATTGCGCCTACAATAATAAAGTTAGTTTATAAAAAAAAAAAAAAAAAATGATAATAAGCAAACTGTCTTTAAATTTTCTAGAAAAAAAAAATATTAATTTTTCCGTGATCGGAAAAAATTTGTTCGTGCGGAAAATTTTATAAATCCTTATTTTTAGAAAATTTAAAGATAATTTGCCAATTTCGTTGTTCCTGATAAACTATAACTTTGTAATTGATAAGCAACAATTTAAGACCAAGATTGAGTTCAACCACCAAGTTTATGTGGTGAAAAGAAGCAAAAGAACATGTTTACGGTTTCGTTTTTAGTATTGCTATAACTGGGGCCTTGAACGAAGTCGGTAATGGTTATGTATATATAGATGAATGTTAAAAGGCATGTTTCTTTGAACAACAACCACTTTCAGCACTGTAAAGTAAAGAACACGGATGCAAAAAAAAAAACAAAAAGTTCCCGTCACATTTATGTTTCAGTGTTATAATCAAGTATAAATAACAAGTTGTCACTAGAAAGTATCTAACATTTTGAGGCTGCCCGCTGCAGAATTCTGAAAAGTGGCAAGAAAAGGGCCTATCAAAAAAAGAAGTGTCAAATCTGTAGCCATTCTAAAAATTTAAAATTTTCGAACATTATTTAACAATCATTGGCTCTCTAAACACTATAATAGAGTTGTGACAGGCAACTGCGTTATATTTTCAAGGTTTTAATTTGGCAATAACAGAATTTGAACATTTTGCGAAGCGCCTTTTCCAACTAAAAAGTGGGCTAACTAAAATGGCAACCAATTGTGGGAGGCCCTCGAAAAAAGAGCCAAATTGCAACTTTAGTCGCACAGCGATCACTCTGCCAACGTATAGTGAGAGTACATTATTGTAAATAATGTTGCCCAAACAAGGCAACAATTATTCATGAAAACATTTGTGAAAGCAAACTACATTTGCCTGAATGGGATCTTCATGAATTGACATCATTAAGTTAGTAATTGCGTAAAAATATGTTGATTTGGCATCATTTCTCAGTAATGAAAACTTAAAATGAGTCCTACTGCTACTGCGGTAACATTTATTTATGTCAAATATGACAAATAAACTTCACTTCCTTTTTATACTTCACATAGATCGTTTCGTGTGTTTCATTTAACTCGAATTCTTTTCTTTGAAAAAAAGTTTTTATTTTAGATTATATTTTATTTGTTGTAATAAGTTATATTTGGTTTAAGTAAAAGTCTTTTAACTTATATTTTTGTACATTTTATGAACCATCATGGATTTTCCATAGAATGCTAGAGACACCTATTGGATGTTAGGAGATTTGGTAAGTAAAACGGTTGAAATTCAAATTGTTGCTGAATGTTTTACAATAGATGTTGCATTGAAAACGTGGTAGGTAGGTATTTCAATCGTCAAAGTTATCTGGACAGTTGTACAAATTTTCAAATGATATTTTGGATAGATTCATAACTCTGGAAGATGTACTGGAGGCGCCAAATCAACGGAAATGGCTGTAGGATCGGATGGAATTCCCTTCGAATTTTACGAGTATCGGACAGAGGAGCTAGTGAATAAACTTACTTCCTTGTTCAACTTATAAGATGAAAGGCATTCTAAGCTTCTTTTTTTTTTTGTCTTAAATGTATTTAAAAAAAAGTTATTTTTAAATTCCTCATACCAATAATGATGCCCATAAAATCTACTTTATTTCTGCTTCTTGTAATTTGTTTGTAATACTATTTTTTTGAGTCAGAGCAATTTTGTGAATCCCGATTTCTGAGCGAGATTTACACGTACTTATACTAACACTAATGTATTTGACATTTGTCAAACTTAAAAGTTCGTTATTACTTACGTTTTTAGACGACAAGACTGGTGCAAAATAGAAAAAAAAAAAAAAAACATTTTGTCCTCTGCAATAGATATCAACATAAATCGAATGGATTTTTATAAATACAAATTACAATTTAATAGCAGCTGACTCTTAAAACACGCACCACAAAAAATGCACGAAAAACTGAAATATGAGAGCAAAATCTGAAATTCCCAATGGAATACTACATAAGTCTATTATTGACAGCATGGTGACCAGCGACACTACTGAGACCCCCAAAATTAGTAATGTAGATTGGTTGAGGGAAAATAAAAACATTTATTTTACTCATGAAATCGAAGTTAATAGGTCTGTTCCCATACTTTCTGGTTCACTTTTGTCAATATGTCACATTTCTCTTATTGTGAGAGAATAAAACCAAAAAGAAAAGGAACGCGTTGAACCACAAATTTGAAAAATGTGTATTTTTTCTAGGCGGGAATATTAAAATTTCAGTAGAGAAAAGCACAAATTTATATTTAAGACCAGGATTTGAATTGCTTTTATTGCAGAAATTAAAATGTACAGTTCCTTTATTTCTTACATCGATTTTAATGCTATACAAGCACTAAATATAAATGAAATTAAATAAAAACTCAGCTACAAATTAGAATTTGAAAGATTTGACAACCATCTGTCAGCAATAAACAACTAACCCAAAGAAATTTCTTGGGCTAATGTTTGCAGGTTTTTTTATGGAGGGGAAATGTTTTGCTCTCTCTTTTTGGTTCTCTTCTGCCCAACTTTTGCGTAAGGGAACCAAGTTTGACTCAATTTGGCGAATGTGTTCGAATGCATTATCGTTAGGGAACAGACCTAATGATATCCAAAAGCGGAAAATACGCAACCATGTTTGTCCTAATATATTTATAGTGTATGAAACATCTCAATTAGATAGTTTTATTAACCAAACAAATAAATTTATTCGCCTTTTAAAAATATCTTAATTTATATAAAAACGTTCGTGCGTATGTATGACCGACCATAAAGACTGAACCACTGAAGCTTTCCCCCTTATATTCACACCATATGTTTGTGTGGTGCTCCGGATGGTTTATGTTTAGTTTAGACCCTATAGGGGGCGCTGGGGTCGCTTTTTTGAAAATTCTTATTTATGAACCGATTTGGCTCAAATTTACACCATATAACACTTAAAAAAATAGAAAGCTTTTGCCAAAATTTGGACCCGATATGTGGCGCTGGGAGATATTTACGACAAGTTAGATTTCCCTGCACATCAATTTTGTATCAACAACACTAAATTTAATTGTAGTAATATATTTGGCGTTGGTTGTTTACACTTTTTTGAATTTGACATTTCAGTAATTCATATTTCATTTAGCTGTACAATTTTTTGACGAAAACTCCAAATTAGTTTTTAATCAATTTTAAATAGGTAAATAAAATTTCCATTCGATTTCCGGCACAAATAACAAAACCAAGGAAAATGTTCTTACTGGGCCAAATTTTATGATTCTTCTTTTGTTTTGTTCGTATTGGTGTATTTTAGGTACAGTCTTAAAAGATACATTTTTGGACCCGATAGGTGGCGTTGTTGTCGATCTCCGAAACTGCTCAACCGATTTACATGAAATTTCGTGGATGTATATTCTTCGTTCCCACTTGAAGGCTAGGATACTTTTGGACCTGATAGGTGGCGCTGTTGGCTTAGGTAGGCGGAGTGGCTTAGTGGTTAGTGTGTTGGACTACTATGCTAGGGGTGGGGTTCGAATTCCGCAAAAACCTGAATTCCAACTTAGGGTTTTTTTCACTGCGCCACCTCTCGCGAACGTCTGACAAACATCCGAGAGTATGACTGTCTTGAAAGAGCTTCTCAATTAGCCGTTTGGAGTTCCAAAAAATGAAAACTCATACAAAACGAATGGTTGTGAGAAGCTAGGCCTAGGGTCTCTCCGGACCTGTTGCGCCAACTATTTTTTTTCTAGGCGGCGCTGTTGCCGATCTCCGAAACACTATACTATAGTTTCGGACCCTATAGATGGTACTTTGCAAAACATAAGCGGGATAGGAGAACGGGTTGTGGAAGCATTAAAATTATTAATGGACTTTGTACAAATAAAGGACTTTGCTAAATGTGAGCAGGACTTAATACGAAAGGTATGAGCAAATCCGGGTGGGTACAGCTACATATAAAAAAGACTGACGTCCGTATGTGCACACTCATAACTCGGGAACCGATCCTTCAATTTTTATGATTTTTGGTTTAAATTCGCATGGGACCAAGGAAGGAAATATGCTACTTTTTGTCGTGAAAACAAAACTTTATGGGGATTAGTTGAATTTTTGAATTCTTTGGATGTTCCGGACTTACATCTATACAATTGAAAGTCGGCTCAGTTATAATTTTGCTGCGCAACCTCAATACACCGAGACGTTGTAACAGAACGCGTTTGATTTGGTGGTGAGGGATCCCAAATCAAATGCCATGCAAGTGACGAATTTGAGTGGAAAATCCAAAGGCAAACACTCTCAGATACCGCTTATTCAGAACGATTTACCATTCGTGGGACTTCAATTTCCCGTGCGTCTCGCTTTCAATATGACAAATAATTTATTGCAAGGATAATCGATGGATATTTGTGCATTTGTGGCATCAATCTTGATTTCCCATGTTTCTCACATTGTCAATTTAGTGAAAAAGCGGAAAGTTAGCTGACACGTCAAAATCATTGCGGTTTGATTGAAACAAATCAACATTATCATCATTTATTTATATTGCATTTAATATAACTTTTGAATAAAGAATTTTAATTGGCCGAATAAATTAAATTAGGAAGTGCATTGTGCATGCTCGGAATTATTATTTTCATTACAGTAACAAATTTGGGCGGAACGAAGTTTGCCGGGTCAGCTAGTATAATATAATAACTAACCAATGGCAATCAGTTTAATGTAAAAATGTGTTATTCCCGAACTCTATCAAATTTCCCCACGCATTGCAGCGATTGGCAGCATTTATTTTTTTAATTTTTTATTTTATTTATTTTTTTTATGTTTACGCATGCCACGCGGATTCTAAATTGGCAAAACACCGATAGGAAAACAAAAAAGGAATTTGAAAAAAAAAAAAAAGTGAATGGTCTTAGTACTGTCCAATTTTGACTTTCTTTTATGAACGCAAGTACTGCCAAACTTCTGCAATGATAATGCAGTTCTTTTACAATAATGAGGGACATTAATTCGACCATAAGTTGCTGCTGTCCACCCACTTCCACTTGTCAATTCCTAGTGTGAATTTGGGAAATGTCAAGTGGGATGCAGTTATGTAATCGCGTGCTGAAAATCAAAAAAAAAAAAACACACGCCCATTGCGGAAATTTATCTCATGTGGCAATATCGTTTTTAGTTATGCTTTAGGTACGTTAGATCTTCTCTTCTTTTTTCTTCTTGTTACCGACGCAATAACGGAGTAGGTACCTACCTTTCAGTAAATGCTATACGCAACCCAGTAGATACCTACATTCGACTTTTTTCATTGCTCGAAAACAGTTCTCAGCTCTTTCGGAAATAAGGAATTGCAAGCAGATTATTCCATTATTATATTAGTACCTACGTATTAACTACCTTAAACGTAATGTAGGCGCAGTGTCTTAGGGGCCCGCAATCGTTTCGGCAGTTTGTTCATTGGACGGCACAATTTAAAACTTGATTTGATGCAGAGCCATCTAGTGGTATATTACAAACGAAGTGGATAGCACAGAAACCTGTTTCATGAATGATGATGATGAATGCTGTTTCCATAGGCGTTTTTTATTTCATCCGTATGATCTGTACCTATAGATTTACAACAATAGTCCGAGATCCAACTGCTGATGTAAATCATGGAAATCATTGGTCTATATAGATCGTACGAGGAAAATAAAAAAAAGCTTCAATATCAATATCGAAGATCTGTTAATATTTCGATATAAATAATTTTCTATCAACGCATAAAGTTTCTAATCAATGGTTCCTCATTAATTACTAAGTTGCAACTAGATCTGATGATTAAAATATTGTTTTCCATTCAAATATTTATAGCTTCTTTGGAGAGGCTCTATTGGGCTATGAAATGTCTTCAAAATCTCTCGAAATATGTATTACAACTCGAACATATAAGGCGTAAACGGTAAACAATGTACAAAATTATGAAATGTACGTATTTCCTATTTGTCAAAGTGAGAAGCTTTTGTATTTCTATATTTGAATTTCTACCTATTTCTCAGACAGTGTAAAATGTGCCTAACTAGGTTTTCTCCGGATATCAAACTCTGTGTCTCTAGCCATTGCGGCCACAGTTTAACTGCGCTGGACAATGGAGATTGTTTTAGCTAAGATAAGTTCCACGCTGCCACTGTAACTTTTATTTACATAATTTGTTGACAAACGCAGAATACTAATGGCGAACTATAAATCATCACTAATTGATATTCAGTTGAATTAAGGCGCAACTTACCTTCGTATATTCCTAGTGCCACCTGTAGGTTTAAAATTGCAAATTTTAGATGATAAATAATTTATTTGTATATACATAAACTACACACGTTTAGCGGAGTGTTTGCACTTATGAAAATCGTAGGATAACAGTTGATCGCGTTAATCCATTCATAATTTTATCACATGGAAAATAACATTTATGTAGAGCAAGCAAATGAGAGTAACTAATGTTATGCTAATGAAAGCGTGCCACGAATGTTTCCAACTACGTTTAATAACGCAGACGATAAATACGTCTATAAGTAACTGGTCGCTTGTATTTGTATCCGCTGTTGGTGAAGATATGAGCCGGAGCGGAATCGATCGATGGAATCACATTTAATCCATGAGCGTGCGCGCGAGCTACTGGTGCTGGCTTAGGAGGTTCTGGCAGATCAATATCGATGTATTCCGGTTCAGGTGTAGCTATGTCTTGTGGATTTGGTCCTTGAGTAGCCGAATCGAGGACTGTGCGATGACCACCACTTAAATGCGAAACATCAGCAGCAACCAATCCAATCAAAGCAAATGCTATCAACACCAATTTCTACGAATTAAAATGCAATTATGCATTAGACACTTGTATATTATAATATTCAACAAAGAAAACAAGTAAAAGGCACACAAATCAACTAAGGTCGATCACCTACCATTTTGACAGTATCTATTTTATATGTATATCACTGAGTAGTTCAAAGACGAATGATGTTTTTCCAAAAAATCATCATATTTATATGGACCACCACATGGCATTCAAGTGGCCATCGGCCAATGCTGAAGACTCACATTGCCTTATGAACTTATGAATAGATAGCAAGAAGAGTGAGAGGCGGACTGCGTCTTCATTGAAACCAAAAAAAAAAAAAGAAGAAGATATATATCAAAATACACACTGCTTCAATGTGCCATCACTATCACCATACCAGGTACATAGAAAAAAAGTTAAAAAAAAAATCGTCTATGTATTCAAAAGCCGCCAACTTAATTTGAATAATATTCTACATTTTATTCTGAAACCTAAAACAACATTTCAGGAAGATTCTTCTTTTTTTATTTATTTAATTTTTTCTCGCCGCGATCAGTTCTTTATTCCATTCACTTTTATCCGTCACATCTGAGTGATGTGTAGGCAAAATCAATTGAATTTTAAATGGTTTTGGGCACTCGGCGAAGCATCATCACCTCTTTTAATATATTACTATTTCTTGTTGCCTTTTGTTTGTCAAGGTCAAGTTGCTGATGTTGTGTTTGCATTATTTGTGAGCAACATTAACCGGAGCGCTTTGCGTTTGAAAGGGTTATTTGTGCTTGTTATAATGAAAATTCAGGTGACAGTTTTTTGAAAAATTCGATTATGTGATTAGTGAATGTATTTATTTGTTTCTGCTTTAGGCATTGTTTATAGTTGAATGGAAACAAGTTAAATATCAATAGCTAGACTTTTCAGCTTTAACATTAGGATTCGTTACTCTTTACTGAGGTGTATTGTGCATTTTAAGTGAAGGTCGAGTATAAATAAAAAATGTTGAGAATAATCTGCTTGAAAGGCTTCGAAAATCAACAGTAAACAAAATCAATTTGAGTTCAATATTCATTTAGGGGAGACTGGGTGCGGTTGAAACAATTTCGCTTATACTATCGATACCATTGCCGTTTATAAGCTAAGCGGTGATAAAGTTATGTGAAATGTAGGAGCATGTTTCTATGTATAAATGGAAAGTGTTTTTTGAGTAATCGGTGTGATATATTGCGTAGTACATCATATTAAAAAAAATTAAAATTTGTTTCAACCGTACCCATACCAGGGTCGGTTGAAACAGTTGTTGGGGTCAGTTGAAACACGAACACAATTTTCCATTGTAACATATTTAATTAATTTTTATTTTAAATAATAGCTTTGTTTGACAATACTCATCACGTCATGGATCTATTTAGAATTAAAAGAAAAATAAACAGTATTTCTAAACAACAAAAAATTAAAGAAAAACAAATAAAAAAATAAATCTTATATTATTAAATTAATTGAAAATAAACCAAAGGAACATTTCTTTAATTTCGATAATGCAATCGATAAATTTCAGTTGTCGGAATATTTCGAATAACAATTGTGCCAAACATAACTATTACAACCTTCTGTGCACTCTTTGTGAGCCCAAATTTTACAGGTGATACATTTGTATCCAATTTTCACTAGCTCTGCTCCCTGAATACGTTGACAAGTAGACAAGGAAATAAAACGTCTCTTCTTCTGAATAAAAAAATAATAGAGCACGAAGTTGAGCTGCATTTTTTTTTTATTTTTTGACTTTCGTAACTTTTGTTTTCTTTTTTACAACTTCCAACCTTTTCTTAGCTTGCTCAGCTGGTTTGTTTCAGTCTTGCTTCATGCTCCTTTTTTATTTGTTCTTTCTCTGGTGTATCGGTGTATATTGTAGACTTTCTGGTTCTTTTGATTTATAAATAATAAAATAAATAATATATAATAATAAAAAAATAATTAAAAACATTGTTTCAACCGTCCCCTGAAAATTTAGTGCAACCGTCCCCAACCCCCCCTTTAAGTAAAAAAAAAATCTATAAAGTAACGAAAACAACAGTCACCTGTATTACTGTATTCTTCACTCTTTACTGCATAAAAAAAAAAAAAAAAAATAGGCTCTCGAATCGATAAAAACCCCAGTAAAATGAAAAATAACCAAACAAAAATACTTACTTTTGATAGTCTAAATAATGGGTGATTTTTTAGCTGGTTTGGTTTTGGCAACACTGGTTTTGACAGCTGACGTGTGTTTAGTACCTCGTGTCACTGTCAAACAGCTTCAGTTTGGTTTGCAATTTAACCATGGATCGTCTTACAAATGAACAACGCTTGCAAATTATTGAATTTTACTATCAAAATTCGTGCTCGGTTCGAAATGTTCATCGCGCGCTGCTTCCATTTTATGATCGGCATTCTCGACCTTCTGAGCAGTCGGAAGATTGTGACCAAATTTCGCACCAAATTTACTTTGTTGGACATTAAACCACCAACACGTTTACGTACTGTGCGTAGTGAAGAAAATATTGCGGCCGTATCAGCTAGTGTGACAGAAGACCGCGAAATGTCGATTCGGCGCCGTTCCCAGCAGTTAGGCCTTTGTTACAGCACTACGTGGAAAATTTTGCGGAAGGATTTGTGCGTAAAGCCTTTTAAGATACAGCTTGTGCAAGAACTAAAGCCAGCCGACCTACCACAACGCCGAATTTTTGGTGAATAGGCTCTTGGAAAGCTGGCCGAGGATCCGCTTTTTTATCGAAAAATTGTGTTCAGCGATGAGGCTCATTTTTGGTTGAATGGGTACGTAAATAAGCAAAATTGCCGCATTTGGAGTGAAGATCAGCCAGAAGCATAGCAACAGCTACCAATGCATCCCGAAAAAGCGTGGTTTATGGGCCGGCGGCATTATTGGGCCATATTTCTTCAAAGATGATGCGAATCGCAGCGTTACTGTCAATGGTGAACGCTACCGAACGATGATAACAAACTTTTTTTTGCCCGAAATGGAAGTTCTTGACTTGCATGATATGTGGTTTCAACAATACGGTGCCACATGCCACACAGCACGCGAAACAATGGCGCAATTGCGAGGCGAGTTTGGTGAACAGTTAATTTCACGTTTCGGGCCGGTCAATTGGCCGCCTAGATCGTGCGATTTGACACCATTAGATTATTTTTTGTGGGGGTATGTCAAGGCTAATGTGTATAGGGACAAGCCCGCTTCGATTGACGCACTGGAAGCCAACATCCATGCATTCATTCGTGAGATACCGGCCGATATGTGTGAAAGAGTATGCCAAAATTGGACTCAGCGGATGGACTACCTGAGACGCAGCCGCGGTCAACATTTGCATGAAATTATCTTTAAACATTAAATTGCAAGGTTCAAACTATCGATTCAAATAAACATTTCATTCATTTTTTCGAATTTTTTGTGTTTTTTTTTTAAAAAAGTTCTAAACCTCTTAAAAAATCACCCTTTAGAACATTAGCTCTCACTTAAAACTGAACCGCCGAACGAACGATGCATGACTACTAATCGTCGACGGACTTTTTTTTTGCTTCATTCAGCCATAATACTCATAGACACAGCGCGTATGGCTCACGAGATATTCGCGTTGTTTCAACCGTACTCAGTCTCCCCTACAGTATTTTACTACATCCCTGAATTGTTTGCTGAAGTGCATAGGTACCCACCATAATCCATAAACCATTATATCTTATTTTCCACCAAAAGGGAATTATTTGTCTACTTCCGGAACACCCGCAAACATTGCATTTTGAATTTATATAGATAGTTACATCTTCTCCAAATGTTAGGGAGAAGTCACAAAAATGTCTCATCAAGATTACACCTTCCGATAGGTATTCAATGGGACAGAAACGATATCCGAACATAATCTATTGTGCAGGTAAGTAAAAGGGCCTTACCAATAAACATTTTTAGTTTCGACTCTAAATTTTAGTAGTCCATAGTACCTAGTTATATTTTCCATACAAATTACGAAATTGTGAGCCTCCGTAAATTTAAAGTCGAGACTTGTTTTTAGTACGGCACATCTTAAAATTTAAACCGTGCACAACCTACATGTATTTATAGATGCCGGGTCTTTGGAATTTCAATTTTCAATTTCAATTCAATTTGGAATGCCAACCAAGGTCAGTTTATGCAAATTAACTTTATTTAGGTAGGTAGATTACTTACAGGTAAATGAAGGCAAGCCAAGCGGGCAATTAAATTCCAAAAATAATCGTCTATGAATGGGAGTTAAATATGCTAAGAGTAACTGACTTATTGATGTTACAATTTGGACTTAATGAATACCTCCACTAAGAAGTATCCCCAGTTAGTCAACCAACCGGTAAGGTCCTCGCTACTTCTGCGGGTCATCGTTCGGCCATTGTTCGTCGATAAATTTTCAACTACAATTCAAACGCTTATGGGGACAAGTAGGAGGACTTTTACTCTCGACATGATTAAGGATATTTTTATTCGCTTTTGAGCGACAAAGGCAAGTCAATGCAATTTGTGTGCAAATATTGTCCCGAATCACAAATCGAGAACTTCAGGGGTCGAATCGCATCCTCCGTGATCAAGCATTTCGTGACGGAATTTGTTTTTGTTTCACATGTAAAATCAACTTAATTCCGTGAACGTATAGCTCGTTCACGGAAGTGGCTATTCGACCCCAGATTTTCTATCACATATGACAGCAGCCGGCATGTAACATAACAGGTTTGGTGCTTCACTTTTAAATCTTACGAATTTTTACTAAATCTTACGAATTTTTACTCAATGCCGGAAATACTAGAAAAAACCGTAAAAATCTGCGTCATCGAGAGAAAAAGATATTACCCCTCCACTGAGAATCTTGCGAATTTTAACTCAACAAATCTCTTGGTGTGAGAAGTGGAAAAGCTGTCAGTCACTTTAAATTAACAGCTGATTTGAAATTTGTTGTCCTATTTTATTTGGCATATGCGTGCAACGTGCATTTGTTTCGATTTATTGTATTATTAGGTTTATTCACTTTTTTTTTTTTTTTTTTTTAATTGTTCCCATGCCCAGTTAGGCTGACACTGCGACCTAAAAGATCTATTGTGTCAGTGGGGAAAGTTTAATCTAAGAGACGTGAGACCTCCCTAATGAAGGTCAATAAGTCCTTAGAAGCAGAATGTGCTATATCTGCTGGTGTGCGGGTCTCTCTATTGAAGACACGTTTTCTTAACCAATGAAAAGCCGGGCAGTCGCAGAGAATGTGTTCAGAGGATTCAACATCCTCTAGACAAAATCTGCATTCTGCTTCCGGGCAGAGGTTCATTTTGTTGAGGTGATATCTAAGGCCACAATGACCCGTGAGGAAGCCCGCTAGCTTTCTTATGTTTTCCTTACTGAGTCTAAGGATTTCATTATAGGAGTAGGGCTTAATTAAACGTTTGGATTGTCTTAGACCAGGGACATGTTCCCAGTGGTTGAGACGAAGTTGTTTTTCCCAAACATTAATTTGTCTTAACGCAGAGGTCCAATTGACTGTGCAGTATGGACTTATTCCCATAGGTATAGATAGTTTGGTGTTGGGTCCAAAAACACCAGCTCCAACTCCGGAGTCCATTTTTGATCCGTCAGTGTACCATACTATGCTTTTCGGGCTTAGTGTTGGAACACCATTGGTCCAAATAGCGCGTTCGAGAATTTGTACCTCATATAGTTTCCCGAAGCTGTACTCCCTAACTATAGTGTCTGGGACCGTACAGAACATGTCCATGTTTGGGATTCCTTTACTTTTGTAGTAAGAATGGAAAAGACTGTCAAAATGGTAGTGGTATAGGTAGTATCGCTTCTCTATTATTATTCGGATTCATCAAAATGAAGTTCGATTAATTCTAGATCACTTTCATCGCTAGATAAACTAAATTCTTCAAGTTTTTCAGATATTTAACGACTTTTCGTACGGATTTCTGTATTTTTGAATTATGTATCTGTCATTTTTCATAGATTAGGTACTGCAAGAGCGTTCCCTCACTTTTCTCTCTCTGTGAGATAATTTATCCCCACCACAGCCATTTTGACAGTCTTTTCCATTCTTCCTTCAAAAGTAAAGGAACAAAACTTATGCGATTTGATATCATGGGTTTGAATTACATGTAGGTACATACAGAAAAATATAAACTTTCAGAACAGAACGGAAATATTGAATACGTTGGGATTTCTAGTTTGTGGTATTTGATTGGATATCTTCAGATTCGCTCTCAGATTTCAGATTTCATGTGTCTTGTGTCTAATCGAACATTAAAACGTCAGTTTATATTCGTGATATTCGTGCGATTGGAATATGTACAGCCTTCGACACTTTTCGAAGTGTTTTCCATTCACTGGTTACATTTTATATTAAAACATTCGCAATTTGCGCCGCCCTAATTTTGTTTGTACATATTATATATATAGATTTCGAGAGATATTCGAATCAGACCACCATTGTCGTCTCTCTAGCACTATAAATCTTACCCAGAGAGACTTTCTGGATTTCTCCAGAGTTCTTCCCTGAGCTCAATTCCTAGTGTCAACGCTAGCATCTGTTTATGGGAGATCTGTTTCATCGACTGGGTCTCGACCCAATGATGTCCCAAGACCCTCATTCTTTTGCCAGCCAACGCCCGACATTGACACAGTATATGTGCCGCTGTCTCAGGTTCCTCCATAGGCATAGTTTACAGGTATCATCCTCTCTAAGGCCCATCTTCCTTAAGTGATACCCGAAATTACCATGTCCTGTTAACAAAGCCACCACCCATTTCAATGTTCCTCGACTCATGCTTAGAACACTTCTTTGAGTGGAGCAGGTCGGCCACTTAATTGCCATTTTAGCCTGTCTACATTGTTCCACGGTTGACCACCTTCTCAGGTGTTCTGCCGTGATCCATTTGTGAATCAGCTGTTCTACCATTCCTTTGCCAATTGAAGAGAATGGTTCTGGTCCCAGCTCCCAGCAATTTTTCAGTTGACCCCTGTTTTGTAAGTGAGTCTATGTGTCCTCGTACCCAAGTCAGTGTTACTTAATTTTTAGATGAACACTTATTGAGATTAAGTACACATTCCAATGCCAATGATGTTGTGATGTTTGTTTGTTCCATGCATCTGATCACCGCCTGATTGTCCAGTGCTATAAGGATATTTCTTCCCTCCACCTGACTCTCAAGCAAGTAGTCCAACGCATGCAGCAATGCAATCATCTCAGCCTGGTAAACAGAAGTGTAATTCCCGAGGCTAACGTGACGGGCTAGTTCCAGCTCTGCTGAATATATACCGACACCCGCTACGTCATCCATCATGGATGCATCTGTGAAAATCACTATTTCACCACTCCTTTTTTCTGGAAGTAATCCGTTCTTAATACACATAATTAATTAACAAAAATACATACTCTTTGTAGTTAAAAAATTTCACGAAATCGTAAACAAACTCCACTAGTTGTCAAACTCAAACCAAAACGTTCAAATCGTTTTTTTCGTACCAATCGAACTTAAAAAGTGACCTAAAGCAAAACAAAAGTGCTCAGAGAGTTCCCAATCGAATACCACATTAGTAAGTCCGAGAGTACGTCTGTCACAAAACTCTTTTTTTTACTTGCACTGGAAATCTATTGCAATTAATTTTCAAACATTTATACCAACACATTTGCAGATAATTTGATATTTTTTCTATCTCTTGTCGCAGTGATATACATATGGGACAAAACAATTCTCGCAAAAAAATTGCGAAAAATTATATTTAAAATTT
Organism: Cheilosia urbana; assembly: GCA_946477585.1. NCBI lineage: Eukaryota > Metazoa > Arthropoda > Insecta > Diptera > Syrphidae > Cheilosia > Cheilosia urbana. The sequence goes on from OX297855.1 coordinate 27,604,733, forward strand.
GTCCCAAACGCCAAAAAAAGGTTTATGGCACAAAAAAATTCTACAAACTGTTGATTTTGGTGGATATGGGACAAAGTCGATACTCAATATCTGGGGATTGGAAAGACATAGAGCGAATTGGATCACAGATTTAAAAAGAGCATACAAAATTACCATAGAATCCGTTCCTATGTAGCTCAAAAACGACAAAAGTGGCGTATGGAACAAAACAATTCTCAGGCGACGCATTATTAGGACATGTAGAGCGAATTAGTAGATAAGTATTGGAGATAAAACTCAGAATAAAGAAGTAAGTATACACCATATCCTTGGTCAAATTGTATATTAGTCAATTAGTTTACACTAAACAAAAAAATAAACAGAAACTCTAACCTATTAATCAATTATTAAATTTCGCATTAGTGGCACTGCAACAATAAATATAAAGTCGAGACTAAAATTTGTTATTAGTACGGCGCATTGTATAAAATCAGTAGATGACGACAACCATACCTTACCACCTCTTAAAAGCAATCGCTATACAACATTGCTAACACAACTATACTTTTGATTAATAGTCTTTTTTTTAGCCCCATGAAGCTCCTGACTAGGCACTTAATTCTTAGAGTTCATGGGTACATAACTGATTCTATAGTGTCCAACTTAAATCTTACAATTTTTCCACAATGAATTCGCTACAGGGACTGCGATCTAAAACAACAATAAAAATAAGGTGAATAACAGTATATAGTAAGGCCACACAATTGCAGACTATTGTTCATGGCAAGGGTATGATTTTGGTATTGGGTAAATACGGTTATATACGCTTTTTATTGTTGAGTAGGTACTTGTTTTTCCGCGGCTTAGGTACCTATAACGTATTCGCATAAATAAACTTGCTACGTAATATCAGAGTGGCAATACATAATATAAGCCATCATTTAAGAGCAACAGCTTTTAATTACCTTCACAACAGAAGAATAAGGAAGCGATGGGCCGATACATCCAATTTAAGTCCAATAATGTAGACATAGGTCAAGAGGTAATTATTGATTAAAAATCAAGAAGTCGGAAATTGGCTTTAAAGAGTTAAATACCTGCGTAATTAACAACGTAAAACCCATCAAAGATTCCATTGAACTTTGCTCATTTTTGTCTGTTCATAATCATAGCTAATAGGCGCAGAAAAAGTAATACAATGGCCATTTTTGTGTAGATGCGAACGATTTAAATACTGACAACAACTGGCTTCTGTGTAAATAAGGTTAACGATGTAAGCCAACAACAGCACGACTGGGTCGCATAAAAGTTTCCTTCGATCAGTTTACATTTGTTTAAATTATATAAATGGGTATCAGAAAACTTCAATTTTTTAGCCAGCAGCGTTTGGAATTGAAACGCGCATGCCTCGATTTTTGTTGAAAAGGCTGTTAGAATTATTCTAATAAAAAATATCAAACTTTAGGGGTAGAAGTTAAGGTATTCATTAAGGGTATTCACTTAAATGCGCATAAATTCACCACCTCGTAAATCAACTGTCAGATTTTGTATCGCAAATCCGCGATCAGTTTGACTCGGAAATCGGCTGCGGAAAATTACGCAAGTTTTCAAATGTCAATCTGTGAATAAAAAAATAAAAAATAAAAGCAGTGAATAAATTACTTCTTCCAAAATCTTCAAAATCTTGTTCTCTTTTTGTTGTTTATGGCCTGGAAATCAATAAAACTACCTATATAAAGCACACTTGATAGAATATTATGTATGTGCCTTTGTTTTCGCCAAAAAAAACTTCCAATATAGGTAATTATAACTCATTTACTGCCAATTTCTTCAAGAATTTAATTGTGTCTTTCCACTTACTTTTGGCATATCGATCATTCTGGGAAGTCTAAGAACAGCTGAGTTTGACTTGACAGTCGATTTACGCGAATTACGCAATGACATTTCCGAGGGGTGTTCACTTAAAGCACCGCAGAAATTTATGAATTTACTACGAGCTGCATAAAATTATGAGATTTTGGGGTAGGTGTTAAATATGTGGGACTTTCTAGTTTCTTATAATATTATTTTTATTTTACAATATTTATGACACCCAAATTTACAATTAATTTTATACAATTGTATAATAAACAGCAAATGCGTTCATATTCACAATTAGTTTTATGTTTTGTATAGTTTGCTTTCATTTTAGCAATAGAATTCGAAGAATTATCGCAAGTTCTTGTTGTAAAACTGACAGCTCGATGTCAATTTTTGTTGTTGAAGCTTAGTACCTACGCAGCTCGAAAAAAAAAAAAACAGTAAGAATCTTAAATTTCGAAAGCCACCGAATCGATCGAGTTCTTAGCTTTTGGCCCAGGAGTATACCTGTGAATATTCTACATCGTTTGCGCGCTGCGAATCAAAATCCGAACATTCAATTCACACCAAACGTGTATAATGAGGCATTGATTTTGATTGAAGACACATGTTTGGCAATCGCTAACAAGGCACTGGCGCAACTAGGAATGCCTGCTCCGAACCGACCAGCCAACGACCTTTTCGATCGTGATTTGCAACGGGAAACACAATTTGATTCTGACGAACTGGGGACATTTGTTCAAACAAATCTTCCGCAGTTGGTTCCAGAACAACGCATTGCGGATGATGACAGAATTATGCGTGCAATCGCAGAACAAAGCGGTGGACTGTTTTTCATAGATGCGTCCGGTGGTACGGGCAAGACTTTTCTTCTTTCACTCATATGGGCAACCATACGATCACAAAATAATATTGCACTGGCCATAGCATCATCTGGAATTGCGGCAACTCTTTTGGATGGTGGCCAACCAGCGCATTCAGCATTGAAACTGCTGTTGAATTTGCAAAACACTGATAGGCTCCAACATGCAACATCAGCAAAAACTCTCGAATGTTCAAAGTACTTCCAACGTGTCAAATCATTTAGGACGAGTGTACAATGACTCACAACAAAGCATTGGAAGCGCTTGATCGTACACTGCGAGATTTGAGAGGAAACGCACGGATCTCCGGTGGTGCACTCATTTTATTGTCTGGTGATTTTCGACAAATACTGTCGGTTATACCGTTCAACACCCGCTGATGAACTTAATCCATGTCTCAGATCGTCAGTTCTATGGCATCATTTACAGAAATTGTCTTTTAAAACCAACATGCGCGTACAACTACAACGGGATGCATCGGCTGGAAATTTTGCAAAACAATTAATGGATATTGGGAATGGGAGAATGCAAATTCATGAATCTACGCACTGTATCACCTTACCAGCAAAGTTCTGTAAGATCACAGAAAGCATAGACGAATTGGTGCAAAAAGTTTTCCCAAAACATTGCACAGAACTACAAAAAGTGGCACGCGTTGCTCAGTACGCGTGCTATATTAGCGGCCAAAAACATCGATGTCAATACCTTCAACTTCACCGTACAGAATGGAATACCCGGCGAAACGACAACATAATAAGTCCATCGATACTGTGGTGAATCAAAATAAAGTTGTCAACTATCCAACTGAATTCTTGAATTCGCTTGATTTGCCAGGCATGCTACCGCACTTTCTTACATTGAAAATTGGCGTACCGATCATTCTTCTTCGAAACATAAATCCACCACGACTTTGCAACGGATCCAGACTCTCAGTCAAGAAAATGATGAACAATGTTATAGAGGCAACAATTGTTACTGGAAAATTCAAAGGTGAAGACGTACTGTTGTCGCATATCCCAATGATTCTGACAGATACGCCATTCGAATATAAATATTTGTAGTTCCGGTGCGACTCGCTTTCGCAATGACTATCAACAAAGCACAAGGACAATCGTTGCAAGTGTGTGGATTTAATTTGGAGAATCCATATATGCTTCTTACATGGGCATCTCTATGTGGCTTGTGGCCTGCTCACCCGATGGAAAACCTTCTGATTTATTCGTTTACGCACCAGATGAAAAAAGAAGACATATTGTGTATCTCACAGTACTTCAATTGCATTGAAACGAAACGCTGTAATGTCACATTTTTTTGAAATGAACAATAGGTCTGTTCCTATGAAATACACGGATACATAATTCAAATATTCAAAGAAGTGGTACGAAACGTCTTTAAAATGTCTGATAAACTCGAGGAATTTTCTAATTTACTAAGAAAATTTGTTTTATCATCTACATAGCGATGAAAGTGATCTGGCAGTAATCGAACTTCTTTTGGATGAATCCGAGTATGTGGAAGAGTTAGTAATGATTGAACTATTTACAAGCATTCGATAAGAGGAAAAGCGCCACTGCATTAAAAATTACGTGGAAGAGATTGTCCCTTTTTACGAAATTCTGTCGTGGCCACTTAAGAAAATAATCTTGAGGAGAACATTAATTTTATTTTACCGCCTGTTGATCTTGATACTGTTTTAATACTTAAGAAATCAAAACCAATTCACGCATATGTCAAATAGGAAGACAAATTTCAAATCAGCTGTTTATTGTAAGCTGACTGACAGCTTTTCCACTCATTACACCAGGAAATTTGTTGAATAATAATTCGTAAGATTCTCAGTGGAGGGGTAATATCTTGCTTTCTCGATGACGCTTTCTTTGACGAATTTTTCGAGTTAAGGAACGTCACTGAGTAAAAATTCGTAACAACGCGCGCAGGGTACAGCTAGTTGATTACAAAAAATGCTTAAGTATTTCAAAACAAAATAGGCCAAGTGAACTGTGAAAATAAAAGCAAAGGGTATTAGTTTCGAAATTTGGAAATCTCATTTTTGCCGCAAAGTTTTGTGAATAATACAACCAACATTTTTAGTTTATTCCTACACATAAATATGTATTGCGTATTTAGCAAATTCTGCTGTACATTCAACAACTAATCCTGTTGTATTCACAATTTTTGTAGTCCTTAAATCTACAAAATGCTCTAATTTTCATAATTTGGTTGTGGAATGTAGGACCATGTCTCTGTAAAATTACACCACTGGATATCGGGTCGATTATGACAAATAATGCAGTCGAATTAACAGCGGTTTTAAATATTTGTTCAACAATTTTTTTGTGTGTGACAATATTTTGTGACAATTTTTTTTGAGAAGACTCCGCGAAATAAGACTCCGGAAAATAGGCCCCAAAAGTAAAAATTAAATAAAGTCCCAAATTGGGATATATTTTCATAATGAAAGTACCTATATCCCATTTTTAAAACAAAAGTTAGGACCCAATAAATTGAAGCTTAGGTATATTTTTATGTACTATACGTATATGGTTTTCAATGCTCTATTTTTTTTTTCAGTTATATTTTACAAGGAGGTGTGAGATGTGAGTATAGATAAATTACGACAAAGTCAACAGTTTAGTAACCGATTCAACCAGCTTTAGTTTAGCGTTTGATAAAAGCAAATCTGGAAAAATATTTGGTTCAAGCTGGTTTAGTGTTTTTTTATTTTTAATTGTTGTTCAAGCATTTATCCCTGCAAGATCATCCTTCATAGATAGTTAAAAAAAATAAATAGTTGGCGCAACAGGCCCGAAGGGACCCTAGGCGTAGCTTCTCACAACCATTCGTTTTTGTGTGAGTTTTCATTTTTTGGAACGAATGGAAGGGATCAACAATTTTATGCCGACTCCAAACGGCTAATTGAGAAGCTCTTTCAAGACAGTCATACTCTCGGATGTTTGTCAGGCGTTCGCGAGAGGTGGCAAATTGTAAAAAAAACCCTAAGTTGGAATTTGGGTTTTTGCCGGATTCGAACCTCGAACCTCGGGCGGGTCGATGATGTTTTTAATTTTGGCCAAAAGAAACCAATTGTTAACATAACCATTTGGCCAAAAATGCTCCTCCTCCCGAAAGATGATTTTTAGAACCATGAAAAAAAAAGAACTTTAAGCTTATGGGTCAATACAAAAATAATTCCTGACTGACTGTTGAATTACTTCCGTCATAAAACATCCCGAGCCAATGATCAAACTAAGAAATTATATTGGTTAATTGTGTTGCCAATTAAATGACCCGTGGTCTGATATTCTATCGGAGTCGTCTGTATTCTGTTGCCACGAACAAAAACAGCTAAGGCCGTTTTAGACGAAAATGAGTTTTTGAAACCATTAGATTCAGCATGCCAATAAAAAAGTTTGCAAAGATAATAGTAGGGATAAAAAATGCTGGCTATATTTGAAATAGGTCCTTATTTCGGATCATGATTTAAGGAAGCTTTGTACGTTTGATTGACCACCAACATTACCACATTAGGTCTATTTCTTGAAACTGCATCAGGCAGAATTAGCATACCATTTTGAGCACATTACCTAAATTTCGAACAAAACAGTGCATTTCTCCCGTACCTATACACCTGACTGTTATAACATTGAACCACTTTTGGAGACGCTTCTTTGAAAATTCCACCGAGCAATAAATAATTAGTTTGTTTATTACAGCAGAGATTCTTTATTGTCTACCTTGATTAAGGTAGATCAAGGTAGACAATGAAAAAGGTGTAAAGGTGTTGGTTCTAAATTGATGTAATTGTGCTTACATTTGCGACTTTCACGACCGTGCCCTTGGAACGGGATCGACATCGACAAAAAAGGCGGAAGTCGACAAAAGATGTTTGCACCCCATGAGTTATCTGTTGATATTAACATAATTATTACTGCTAGTCGAAACAGGTTTTTTATTTTGCGATTTTTCTACAGCTCTATTTACATTTATCTACGTCTATGTTTAATTTGTTTGCCTGACGTTTTTTATTGATTCCTTGAATTAGGTTGCCAACTGAACCATCTTTTAATCAATAATTTATTAGGAGAAAAATCGCGATTTTGTTTTTAGATTTTATAGAAATAACCATACATAACCTTCACATTTACTTTATTAAAAAAATAATTGTAAAAATAATTAATACTTTTAAGAATTATTCGGACTATAACAATAAAGTGATATCATACTCATTTTCAGATTCATGAAACTAGACAGGATGAAGAGATTTTTTTGTCAAGGCAAGGCAGAGCAAAGACCCTCAAACACAATCCTTAAAAGAATCATAATGCAAGGGGCCTCTGGACGAGGGAGCACAAGCTCGCAGAGAACTTAACGCTCTATTATTATGTATATAAATCATCTCATTTAGATAGTTTCTTTTACCAAACAAATTATATTATTCACCTTTTAAGAATATATATTATTTAAATTCGGTAATGTTAAAATGTAGTATTCCCGAACTCTAACCCCCACGGTTGACAGCGGTTGGCAGCATTTATTTTATATTGCTTGTATGTTTTTGCAAGTCACACGGAATCCAAATCGACACAACATCTACCTATAGGAAAACAAAATGGCGGAATTGGAAAAAAGATTGAGGGTGCGAGCGGCAAGAGGATTGCGATTTGGGTTCTCACTGTCTTAGTATGATTTGTCTAGGTTGTTTACTTGGCACTCATTAAACTACTTAATTGGAGTAGGTATAATTTAAAAATTAATCCAACACTCGGGCAGTAAAATATTAAAGTTCGTTTGGCATTTCATTTTTATTTTTCACAGATTAATACAAAACCGTTCCCTAACTTTTTCATTATTGGGGACGTTCGGATTCCTAGTTTAGGAAGTCTGGCAGCAGCTTTCTGACTAGATGTATTTCAGTTTTTATCGGCCCAGAGTGGTCACGTGATTCGTTTTTGCAGTTGACGTTTATGGAGCGGAAGCCGACAAATCTTGTCAAGAAAATCCTGCCTGCATACTCAGTGGACATTTCGAAGAGTCAAATTTAAAGTAAACAGAGTGGCCGCGGCACAATTCTGAAGAATCATAAAAAGGGCTGGTGAGTGCAAAATGTGTCATTTCTAAAGCTACTCTGCAAGTTTTGAATTTTCGCACGATATTTAAAATATTTAGTTCGCATAACAGTTTTTGAACACCTTGAAGGCCTTTTTCAGAATAACCTGGGTACCTGTTCACTACAAATCTAGTTGACGTTTTACATAAACTAGGTATCCGAGCGTCCCCATTGTCTCTCTCTGAGAGAGAGTAGCGTGGGCCTGGGCACTGTCATTTTGTCAGTCTTTTCCATTCTTACTACAAAAGTAAAGGAAGAAACCTGTAATTAGAAGCGGCAAATATGCTAACAATTTGTTCGTTAAGCTTAGTACGCTGCTCGAGCTAAATCTTCGCTACCATACAAAATTCTCTCCAAAATTTAGCTGACATTTTCTCAAGCTAAATTTTGACAGATCGTTATGTTTTGTTGTTTTGGTGAAATTTTATATTGCGGATGTGTTTTTTTTAATAAATACCTCGACGATAGAATCGGAAATGATTGAAATCAAAGAGCGTTGAATTTTCGAAGTAAATTATTTTAGGAGAATAACTGTTTTCAGTGACACTTATTCACGGCGTGCTTTATGTCAAAATTTAGCTAGGACTTAAGCTGATGTTTGGAGAGAAAAGTCGGGGACCAGATAAAATTTAGTTTAGCTCGAGCAGCGTACTAAGCTTTATGGCGGCTGACTGTTCGGTTTTAGTGCAGTTATATCTGCATTTTAGCTGTACATACCTAAAAATTAACCAACCTTTCTCTTCAGATCAACAATATGGCATATAGTAGGTACCGTTATGTTTGTTATCTCGAAATAAACTGAGAACTGAGTGAATAGTGTTAAACTGATCTGCCGTTTCGAATTACATGCACGGCGTGGTATATCATATCTTTTGATTATATTTCATTCATAATAACAAAGTTTTATACACCTAGTGCCATTGTAAACTCCAATGCCAACTCTAACGAACTTTTCATTCATTGAGATTGGCCTTTATATTTCGTGCATATTCACATACAGTAACAAAATCGAACCGAATTATTTATCGACGGACTTATTGGTAATTGCTTTATTTTTTAAATGTGAATAAATTCAGCACACTTTCTCAAGGGCAAACTAAAACTATTGTAAAACGTTTATTTTTGACAGTTTCGTATAATCATTCAAAATTGCGTTGTTTAAAAACAATGAAATATTTTAAAACGTAGCGAAATAAAAATGTCACGTTTACTTAAAACCTTGACTTATGAAAAAGAAAGAGCTTAAAATAATAATTGAACCGTATCAGAAAATTATTTTGATACCTCATAGCTACTTGCTAACTGTCACTATATTTATATACCATGCACGATTTTGAAGAGTTTCAAATAATGCTTGTGGTTTTGTATCCAGATTCTACTGTATTGGTTATAAGATAGAGATAGGCCTAGGCCTATCGTGCGAGTATGAATCTAATTTCAATAATGTAAACCAGTTTCCGGTGACTGTTTATTTATGAACGCTAGCTGATACCGAATGTGGGAAAACAGTGAACATAAGGCCAAGGTCGCCCCAACCATTGAATATTTTGACGGGAAATGTGGCACGAGCTTAACGTGCGCTTTCAATTAAGTAAGAAACTTCTACCTTCCTATCGTTTTTAAATCTTGTTTCCTAATTTGAATGTGAATTTTCTTGGGAACTTCTTGAAATCTCAGGTATAAAAGCGACTTATAAGTTAATTGAATTGCTTTGGCATTTAATTAATCACGATGATGAAACTCACATAATTTGTCTATAGATAATTTTGAAAGTTTATGCGAAGCGCGATGGAAACTGAAGCGTGTCTTCTACTTTTGGAATAAATAATTAGTATGTTTGTTAAGGTTGTATACCTATATATAATTAATACTTAATTATCAATTCGAAGTGATGAACATAATCTAAAGTAAGACAGTAAAAAACAACAAAATCAAGTCTGAAATAAATATTGGTAGATGTCAGTATTATGGATATGATAAATGAAGGCAGGTTTAAGCGATTTGAAACATGCGTCACTTGGAGCTACATCACGACTCACGGATTATATTGATATGTCAGCGTAAAATCAATGGGAACAGAATAAATGTCTTAATTTAAAATTGAATTTGGGACATTAAATGGTCACAACCGAAACTATGTTTAAATTGTTTTTTTTTTATTAACAACCTGCTTCACTCGGGAAAGGCTTGCAGCTATGTGTCACTTCTGCCCTTAAACTGTGGAAAGTTGCAGTCTGCGGAAAAACATGCTTTAGAATAGTAATGTCCAGTGTTCTAATAGGTGATACGTATTGTTTGTCTAGCATTTGTGCTGGGAATAATAATCCTTGGGCATGATATTACCCAGAATAGGAATAGGAATCAGCAACTAGTCTTCTGTGCACCAACATCCAACAGCCATTAATTTGGTGTTATACCCTGTTTACACCGAGCGAAAACTGTATTTTCGCGAAGACACTCGAAAACGGCATCGAAAACAAAAGTTTTCCCGTACATATATATATATATATATACGTATTATATACGTATATTATATATACGACTTCCAATCGATGGATTGTTGAAAAAAACACATCTTTTGCAACATTCAGCAGAGCAGCTGAGCGAACAAATCTCACAACTTAAAAATATTTAACACACTTGCTCTGAGATCTTTTTATGTGATCAAAATTTGTAAACAAAATAGTTTACACATAAGTTTCAGTTTCGGCGTGAATGCAATTTCGAGTTTTCGAAGAAAACACGGTTTTCGATGCTGTGTGAATAGGGTATTAAGCTATTAGACTAACTGATGGTTTCTATATGCTATATCAAGTGGGGCCGAGCTCCATAAATGGAAGTCGTTAATATTGAGTGTGTCGTAGCATGTGATTTATAAAGATGGAGGACTTACTCTGAACCGAAATTCATCTTTGTTCAAAATGTGGGACTTAACTATAGATATTGCGCCGTACTAATAACAAATTTTAGTCTCGACTTTAAATTTACGGAAGCTCACAATTGCGATATTTGTATGGAAAATATAGCCACTGTGAACTACAAAAATTTAGAGTCAAAACTAAAAACGTCGTGCGGTCCCACTCTCCAATCATGAAATCTTTGGGCTCGTCGTCCATTCTGAATTTTGGTTATGGTTGATGCATTTTTCATTCTTAAAAAGGTGTGCATTAAATAGCCCTACAAAGGTCTTTAGAAAAATAATTTTTCACATGGATAATATTCAAGGAGGAATCTGTCATCATATGTTATCTATGCCTGTGAGAAAACTATTTCTGTTTTGGGAAACCGTCGACAAACTTTCGTCAAGGTCAAGCATTTCCAATCATTTTTGCACTATAATGTTCTCTTTCATAAATTGTTTCTTGCATTATTAATACAGTGGTATATAGCCTATAACCTGACTTTCAATTTCCAACTCATTGCGCCGTACTAATAGGGGGCATACACGACACAGAATGTCGTTGCAGACCGTAGTCTGTGCAAACATGCCTTCGCCATACACGGTGCAGACAATCTGCACAGATTTTAATTTGTATCGTTTCGTCGTGGTCGTTTTTCGTCGGGTCGATGAAAAATTCCACCCAGAATTGTCTTTCGTTTTTTTTTATTCATGGTGATGCCTTAAATTTTCTCGATCGTCTGTGCATTTGCACGACGTGTCTGTGTGTCTGTGTGGTGAAAATTCACCATACACGACACAGACAAGTCGTTGCAGATCAAGAAAAATTAAAAAAAATTTGAATTCACGCAGACGGTCGCTGCAAACAATCGACATGGATACACACAACACAGACGGTCTGTACAAACATGTGCACAACAACAACATATATTGGTCTGCAACGACAAGTCAGTGTCGTGTATGCCCCCTATAATAACCAATTTTAGTTAGGACTTTAAATTTACGGAAGCTCACAATTGCAAAATTTGAATGAATAGCTTGAAATTAAAATTCAAATAGTCACTAAGGGTACTTATAGTCTGTTGCACATATGAATAGTCTACTAGTTTCATAAAGAGGATGATACAATTTCTATACCCAAGTCCATTCAGGTTTGGCATTGTTAAGTTCTCAAAAATTTTTTGTAGGCGGAACCCAATTTTGTAGATCCCAGTAGTACACTTTTTGTAGTACCCAGTTAAGGATTTACTCACTCGCCAATAACCCGGAAAATTTGACCCAGAATTGGGCCCAAAGGACACGAGCAAAACAGAGATATCTAACTAGCACTTAATCAAACGCTTGCATAATGTCAGACTGACTTGGAGGAGGTGACATTAGTTGTTGTACTTTACTTTCGCTGATATAGGATGTTTGTTTTTTTTAAGTCCTAGGCACGAGTAAGATAACTTTGGCGCCAAAAAATGATAACGGTTTTTTTTAGAGGAGCAACATATAAAACATATTTAGAGGAGCAAGTATAAAAGTAATTTTCCATTTTCTTAAAAACTAGAAGACATAAATCAATCTGGTTTTAGTGGTCGATTAAAAATTACAAGGGGCAGTAAATACTACAAACAAATTTTCACAACTTTGAAAAAAAATCAAAATTCAACATTTTTTTTAAATATTTTTTCTTTAAATTTCAAGTTTGAAAGTATTTTGTTCGAAACTATAACTAACTGAAATAACTTGGTTTGAAAGTAACAGGAAAAAGAACAGGTTCCTGCCTCTCAAAAATGGTAAATTACTTTATTGTAAGTATTGCCGTTGTTTTTAAAATATATTTTCTTTCATTCTAAGGATTTAGCGCAAACGGAGCGAGATAGACCCCCCTCCCCCCATAGTAAAAAATGCTGGTTTAACCCCTCTATAAAAAACCGTTATCAATTGTTGGCGCCAAAAATATCGTACTCTCCCTAAGTCCAACAAAAAAAAAAAAAAAATGGACCAATCGAATTATATTATATCTGTCGGTAGCGGTTGGAAAAAAAGTTTATGGTTAAAACCCCGGCGAATCGGGCCTTACGGACCTACATCTATTTGGTCATTTTTCAACAGCCATACGGTATGCAAATGCCGCCAAGTAATCTTGTTATAGTGACCTGGAACTGACTACCTACGCAGTACGCACATCTTATGATTATGAGTGTGTGGTTTCACTCCTCAGGTTATGCACGGATTCTAAAGGCCCCTGAGCTTATGCACGAGCCAAACTGGAATGCTATCTTCCGCCAGAGCATCTATTTCCGTAAGTAGATACATACACCAAATAGAGTTGTCATATTTTTCCACTTGTGTGTTGGCTGGCGTGTTAGTGCAGTTATATACACCAACCAATAATTTATTGCAAAATTGGAATGTTTGCATTTTGGTCATTTTTAAATCTATGTGGCTTTGTGTATGGGAATGTGATTTATTGCCCTTGAGTAAAAGATAAGAGGTAGTTTTCTACTTTACAGGTACATTGTGTGTTATGTAGTATGAATAAAACGTAGCAATTCCTTTTAGTCAAGAGAAATAATATCAAAATCGAAGCAGTTTCTTATAAATAAAAATCAATTTTAGTTAGTTCCAACTTTTGAAATGTTCGAAATGCAAATGCTATACACATTCGGAGTCTGCTATTTAGTTGGCTCAAACTCTGTGCTAAATATTTAGTAGACAAATTTTTTTTTTTTTTGCATTAAACAATCTAAATATTCTGAATTTTCGAAGTTTTACTTATAAACAGTTAAATTATGTTTTGTTCGTGCAGGGAAAAAAAGAAAAGAAAAAACAATAAACACTTTTAGTTTCTACTCTAACTTTTAGTAGGTCACAGTGGCTATATTTTCCATACCAATTTCGAGATTGTGAGCTTCCGCAGATTAAAAGTCGAGACTTAAATTTGTTATTAGTATAGGGCCCACTGTATTTGTACGCAATTTCGAACTCGAAATTTTAATCAATTCAGATTTCTGGCATTATCTCGAGTTTTAAATTTTGTTCCAATACAATGGGAACATTAAAAAATTTAGTTGTCTTAAGTCGACCAGATTGGTCTGAATTAGATTGCAACCTGAACGCAAAAACTAGATTGGTCGGTAACGTCACTTTTCCTACGTCATCCACATATCCGAACTGTCAACTTAGTAGTCAGTCTCAAATTTCTTGACTAGATTGGTCGGCTATTCCTTCATAAACGTCAACTGAAGCAGCCGTTCATGTGACACATCAAGTCAGACAGCTGTCAAACTTACTAAACTAGGTAGGTACTTGAACGCCCCCAATATCGTTTTCTTACTAAATATATAAGAAAGTTAAGCATTTGCAGCCTTATTTATAGCATTTAATTAAAAATAAATTATACCTATCTAATTTTAGTTTATTTGCAGAAAGCCTTATTCATAAACGTTTTTAAAGATAAATTCACACTCAATCAAATGTCAAAAAATGAAGTGCGCTAGCGCTGCCAAAGCTACTCCGTGGCAACATTATTTTTATGAATAAACATTTTTGACTAGCAGATTAAAGTCAAATTAACTCATTTGACGTGATTATTAAGCCTAAGGGAATCCATACAAACTTCTCCAAATTGCCATTGACATTGGCGTCCATATGTTTTATATGTTGGAAATCAAGTCCACATAAGTTAACTTGTAATATTCATACAGTTACATTTATGACTAGCTGACCCGTGCTCGCCTTGCTTCGCCTTGCTTCGCCAGAGTTCCACTTCTCAAATTTAAAACAAAATAATTAGCGCTATACAAAAAGTAGCTTACCCGAAAAAAGAGAAGAAAAACTGCCAGTAAAACAATCCAAACAAATACTTTGGGTAGGCTAACTTCTATTATTCCCTCTCAATCTCATTTACATTCCACTTGTAAGTTGTTACTTGTTACATTTTATTCCCCATCTCAATCCCATAACAACTCGCTCACTTACTACTCAAACACAAACATCCTCAAGTTCAAATTAAAAAAAGAGAAAAAAAAACATGAAGCAAAAAAAACTGCAAATGCACAAACAGGTTTTAGCATGGACGTGAATCAGTATCACTAATAAGATCAGAATCACTATAGCGCATTTTAAAAATCACAATCACAATTAACAACTGAGTGTGACTCCCTCAATCTCAATTACATAGCTATCTCCCTCAATCCCATGCACCACATTCGCTCTACTACTCATTGTCATTATTCACTAATAATTTAAGAACGTGAGCAAAAAAAAAAAAAAAACAACACAAAACCCAAAAGTTGCATAAAAAAAGAGAAGCACACGGCAGAAAATGTATAGAGAGAGAAACAGGTTTTGCCGCACACACACACAAAATTTCCTCCACTCAACGCTGGAAAAATCCAACGATCTAGCTTCAATCGAACATTTTGATTTTTTCAATTGTATTAAATTTATAGTTTATTGCTTATTGTTCGACTTCAGGATAATGTACAAAGATGATTTATATCTTAAAATCTTTGTACATTATTGAACTTTGTATTAAAAAATCCCATTTCATTTGGATGAGTGATTCCGAAGCTAGGAGCTAGAAGGCATCCGAGAATTACAACTTTTCTTAGATATCAGCTTAGATTTCCACTTCCGGACAGCGAATAATGGTAAAACATATCCTATGTTCAAATCTGAACAATTTCCTATGCAACTGTGTAAACCGAAATCAAATTCGTGCAGTACTTTTTGAATCTATTCTCGTCTCACAGATTACAGCCGGAAAAAAAGCTACAGTTTTATTATAGTAAGGATTATTTTCTGCTTAAATTGTTTTTGTCCTGTAGCAAATGAGAATTTGAAAATAAAACTCAACTGACAGTAAAAAAGAACTAAAAAGGTGTAAACACAACACATTCAACTATAAATTGATAATCGAAGACTACGCATATTTTTGTTAGGCTGTGTAGCTAGCCCCTGATTGTCGATTATAGTTAAAGTTGAATGTGTCTTATTTACATCTTTTTAGTTCGCTTTTACATTTGTCTTGTTTACTTAATTTAATTTTTTTTACAGTCAGTCGTGGTTTTTTCTGTTTTTTTTTTTTTTTTTTTATTAATAGTAGTTGTAGCTTTTTAGTGTATGACACTCCGGGGAAGAACACGAATCAAATGGCACCTCACTCTTGAAAATCGGTAAAAGCCGTTTAGGCTACAAAAGGTCATAATGGTATTGTCATACCTATATGCGAAAAAAACATTAACCCTTCCTCTGGGTCCAGTTATATTTATATGGTAATAGGTGATGTCATGATAGGCATTGGCTGCCTATCACAAAGGGCGTTCAAATGTCATATTTTGATGAAAAAATTCGTTAAGACCAAGAACACATTTTAGCGACTGTGCGTCATCGTCTGTAGATTTGAAGTGATTTTTTTTTTGGGACGACCTCAACTCGCAGGAGCAAAATTCGAGAACTGCCCAACCTAAGATTTTCAAGCTTGAGATCGTATTTGGATTCAAGGTAAGTCTTACTTAGGGAGGCGCCTTGCCTGTCCACGAGGACACACCTCACTTCCTTTGTCATTGCCCGAGTCGCACTCACTTGAGGAACAGAACACTAGGAAGCTATTGCCTCGACGACGTAACGTACATGAACTTTCTGATGTCTCACTGTCTGATCTTTACAGGTTTCTGAGGTTTTACGTTTACCTAACCTAAGGAAGGTGCCTTTGCTTAAACCAAACCGATTAGCATTTAAACAGTCTAAAGTAAATAAAACCCTTAACAACAGAAATGTGCTTTGCGAGGTTGAAGCAATCCATTTTGCTATTAGCCGCTTATCGCAAAGCAATAGGTACTAGTTGCAGGTTTTTTTGATGCCTTCAATATCACCGACAGTTATAATAACAAAGATCGATCATGTACTTAAATACTTTAGCAAATAGCAAAGTAAACTTATCCACAGCTTCCATTCGATTCAAATATAGATCAACAATTGTATAGCCTTCGGTTATATCAAGCTATTGAACATATCATTTTAAAGAGCAGCTTCAGCACTCTTGAATCTTTATAGACAAGGAGTTTTCACACCAAATTTTTGCCGTGTGCACAAATGAATTAGTCGTACGAAAATACAATCCATTCAAATGGTAATTAACAAGCTGACACTCAACTGACATTACCCTACTCTAGAATGATGGGTATAGCTATTTTAAGTTTGTTTGACCAGTATTTACATCAACCGTCGCGTCGCGTCGAATGTTCAACCTCTGGCCAAGGTTAGCATACCTAAATAAAGCGGGTACATATACATAATTTAAAGCGTATAATACCTTCCTCATTAAAAATGGGTTAGATTATGATAGGCGTTTTATTGGAAACCGTAGCAAGATTATGCCTATGATGCCTATGAGCAGCCATAAACAATTATCTAAGGTAAGCGCCCATCTGCATTTTTGTATAAGTTGTCTGAATTGAATGCTTGTTTAGTTTGTAGTCCAAACTTTGTACGCCTGCTTGTTCTAATAACGTTTGATACACGCCTAGACTCTAGAGCTGGGCAAGTATTTTCTTCTTGTAGCAAAGTACGGAGTCAGTATTTAGCTATTTAAATGTGATTTAAAAATTTGTTAGTTTATGTTGTAACGCCTGAAGCGAACTCATTTACATATTTTTAGATGGCTTTAAAATCTTAGCTTTCTGAGCTTCCGTCCTATTTTTATTGTGGTGTTATTTATGCGCTGACTAATCCAATAATGGGTGTGACCAAACTGGAAAATTCTTGTTTTTATTATGATAGAAAATTTGAACGGCCAACAGGGGAAGTTTGGAAGGTTTTTCATATTTTTCTATGCATTAATTAATTATTAATTAATTTTTGTTGAGTTGTATTGACATGACAAGTAAAGTAAGCACCGACTCGTAGTTACTTTATTACAATACTAGCGACCCGCCCCGGCTTCGCACGTAGGGTTCAGCCTGCGTTTGCAATGTAAGCGGAAAAAATGTAATTTTTTACGACATTGCGCGATACTAAGATTATTATTACTATTATTATTATTATTTTTTATTATTATTATTATTATTATTATTATTTTTATTATTATAACGGGTGATTTTTTAGCTGGTTTGGTTTTGGCAACACTGGTTTTGACAGCTGACGTGTGTTTAGTACCTTGTGTCACTGTCAAACAGCTTCAGTTTGGTTTGCAATTTAACCATGGATCGTCTTACAAATGAACAACGCTTGCAAATTATTGAATTTTACTATCAAAATTCGTGCTCGGCTCGAAATGTTCATCGCGCGCTGCTTCCATTTTATGATCGGCATTCTCGACCTTCTGAGCAGTCTATTCGGAAGATTGTGACCAAATTTCGCACCAAATTTACTTTGTTGGACATTAAACCACCAACACGTTTACGTACTGTGCGTAGTGAAGAAAATATTGCGGCCGTATCAGCTAGTGTGACAGAAGACCGCGAAATGTCGATTCGTAAAGCCTTTTAAGATACAGCTTGTGCAAGAACTAAAGCCAGCCGACCTACCACAACGCCGAATTTTTGGTGAATGGGCTCTTGGAAAGCTGGCCGAGGATCCGCTTTTTTATCGAAAAATTGTGTTCAGCGATGAGGCTCATTTTTGGTTGAATGGGTACGTAAATAAGCAAAATTGCCGCATTTGGAGTGAAGATCAGCCAGAAGCATTGCAACAGCTACCAATGCATCCCGAAAAAGCCACTGTTTGGTGCGGTTTATGGGCCGGCGGCATTATTGGGCCATATTTCTTCAAAGATGATGCGAATCGCAGCGTTACTGTCAATGGTGAACGCTACCGAGCGATGATAACAAACTTTTTTTTGCCCGAAATGGAAGTTCTTGACTTGCATGATATGTGGTTTCAACAAGACGGTGCCACATGCCACACAGCACGCGAAACAATGGCGCAATTGCGAGGCGAGTTTGGTGAACAGTTAATTTCACGTTTCGGGCCGGTCAATTGGCCGCCTAGATCGTGCGATTTGACACCATTAGATTATTTTTTGTGGGGGTATGTCAAGGCTAATGTGTATAGGGACAAGCCCGCTTCGATTGACGCACTGGAAGTCAACATCCATGCATTCATTCGTGAGATACCGGCCGATATGTGTGAAAGAGTATGCCAAAATTGGACTCAGCGGATGGACTACCTGAGACGCAGCCGCGGTCAACATTTGCATGAAATTATCTTTAAACATTAAATTGCAAGGTTCAATCTATCGATTCAAATAAATATTTCATTCATTTTTTCGAATTTTTTGTGTTTTTTTTTTTTAAAAGTTCTAAACCTCTTAAAAAATCAGCCGTTACTATTTATTAACAGGTAACAAGGTAATAGAGTTAAAGGGCCTAGCTGCAGAGACTTCTTATTTTTAAATTTTTATTTGGTTACTATAGCATGAAAAGTAAAAGACTTCTTAGTTATTTCGTTACCCGTTTGATGCGATATTATCCATGCTTGACTGTATACTAGCAACGAATATACCCCACAACTTTACTGTGACTGGACCCTGATTCTGCTTGGTTAAGTGCTAGTTCTATGGCTATCAGTCCCATAAAGACGATCCGAGATAAGATAATTGTCACGAAATACTTATGCTAACACGCTCTTATTGCAAACCTATCATTCTCTATTCCCAGCCCTTCTCTTTAAATGGTATTTACATCTTTTTAGTGGTTAAGAACTTTTCAGATAAGATCGCTAAAATCTAAAAAACTTACACCGGGTTAAATAACCCTATATGATTGGATGGTCAATTTTCCATAGGTACTTTTCTCACGAGCATTAGAAGCCTTTCACTTTTTCTCAATGTTTAAACAAATAAACCATCTTTCGTTATTACTATGTGCAAACAAAAAATTAATTTACTACAGAAGCTCCTTTGATTGAAACCACAATAAAATGTATTCAAATACCCGCAGAAACCAATGTGTTTAATTTATGTAGGTTTATTATAATACACGCATTTGCGTTTATGATGGTGTGATAATAATTTGCAAATGTGTCTTACTCCAATTATTTGGTGTTAGACGAAAAGCGAATGAGCCTCGTACACACATGTGTGGCTGAGGCGATGCTCTTCAAATGCTGTCTACTATACGTTCAGATAAACGATAAGCCTTGATAAGTTTCGACCTTTAGTTGACTGCTTACTATAAATATCGTCGCAAGCCGAACGGCAAAATCAATCGATACCTTTGACAGAAACCTTAACCATCTCAACTGAAAAGACGCCAATATGGTAATCACACGAATTCATACATAACAAAATCAGTTCAATCTAAAACAAAACACCATTTTATTTTTAGAAATCGCTGATCGCATTAGTTTGCTTTGCCGTATCCGCATTGGCTGATGTTTCGCACTTGAAACAATCTGGATATGTGTACAATGTTCCATCTCCGACATTCGAAATACCTCCAGCTCCAGTGAAGGAGTACTTGCCACCAACTACCCCGGCTCCCATTCCTGCGGAAATACTTCCAGAGATAATAACTCCGGGACCTGAGTACCTGCCTCCTGTGGAAGTCCCAGCCCCCGTTGCACCATCAAATGAGTACCTGCCACCAACCAAGCCAGAACCAGTACCAGAAATTATTCCTGTGGAGCCAGTAAAGGAATATCTTCCCCCTTCAGAAGCGCCCGTAGTCATTGAACCAACTGAAGAGTACCACCCCGCAGCTGAAACTGGTGGGTATAAGTATGAAGCTCCTTCAAGAAAATTCCTTTTCTAGTTGATTGCTGCATTTATTTACTGTTAATTCATTTTGATACATACCTAGCTATTTAATACACGAACCGTTTTGTACAAAAGAAAAATAGTCCACTGTTTTAATTTCATTCACACTCAGAACGGGAGAATGCATTAAAAGTCGAACGAAGGAGGGGCAAGTTTTCTGTAAAGTTATCTAATTTATTTGGTATAATTTGATTACGGACGTTTTCATAATATTTACGTTTCAACTGGAACAACTGTTAATTTGTTTCAATTTTGTTCACTTTCCCTTTCTTCACGGACATCTATCAGAAAGTAGAGTGCACGAACTTGCACCAAGGTACTAATTTAATTATTCTCGTTATTAATTTGTTTACGTTTATTCGGTATACTTTCGTAATGCGTGATGGTTTTGTAATACTTTAGACTTAGGCCTTCGAAGACTTACCAGTGTTTAGAAGGAGGTTGTTGCATCAACTGAAACATTCGTTGTGGTGAATATCTTCGAAAGCTCAACCGTGAAGTCAATCGGTGTCATCAAAAACAATTTTGAAGAGATGACGGGATGGTAGTCTATTTAAACCAAACGAGCTAAATGGATTAGTCATACGAATATAACAATCCGTGCAGGTTGGTTCGCATTCTGTTAGTATAGCTGTAGCTGCCTGTGAAGTATATGGACAATCATAACGAAGCTTTTTAGTGCAACTAGATATTTCGCTTTGCCGCCCAGAGACGCGCATGTTGTTCAACAACTTGCATTTTGTGGAGTCATTCATAGTAGAAGGCGCTTTTGTGACTATGCATAAAATGATCGGTTTAGTCTATAGTAACACGCTTAGGTAGACATTGGGGTTTATGCTAAAAATCAGTCTAAACCTTCACCTTAAATTTGTTGTTGGTTATTATCTATAGAAAACTTGTTTAAAGTGAAAACTATTATACGTAACGCACGATGACTTGTACTTATTTTTGTTGTTCACTGATAAATTGTTTGAAATCCATTTAAATTGAAATGATGCTCATAAAAAATATATTTTATAAGTAACCAGTTTCTTAAAAAAAATTAACTCATCTTTTAATGAAAACGTTCTCGCAAAAAAGGTTAAAAATGGAATGCTGCGTTGGTTGTAACTTTTCTAACCTTAGAGGTTTTTTATTTTTAGAAAAACAGAGCACGCAGGAGGAAATCACCTTTTTTGTGTAAACAGCGGTGGAAACTCTTCTTTTCCCTTTATGTTTGTCAGACAATAACGTATTTCTATTGTTGAAGACACATTCCTTCTTTTGGCTTTTTAACAAGCCTCTTCAATTTTTTGTTCGTCCAGTCAGCATCAGAGACAATACTGAGACCCCCATCTTCGGGCGATTTTCCGTTACTTGCCTACAAGCTATATTTTTATGGGGTGGTACATGCTAAATGCTAAGGGGTCCCATTTTCGAATCCCGCCAAAACCCAAATTCCGACTTAGGGTTTTTTTCACTGCGCCACCTCTCGCGAACGTCTGACAAACATCCGAGAGTATAACTGTCTTGAAAGAGCTTCTCAATTAGCCGTTTGTAGATCCCTTCCATTCGTTCCAAACATACAAAACTCACACAAAACGAATGGTTGTGAGAAGCTAGGCCTAGGGTCCCTCTGGACCTGTTGCGCCAACTATTTATTTATTTACATGCTATGTGCGTAAGTATATTGTTACATAGAAATTCGTATTGATACATACATATATATTCAAAAGCAGAAAATACACAACCATGTTTGTCCTAATATGTTTCTAGTATATAAAACAACTTATTTAGATAGTATTATTAACCAAACAAATTATATTAATCGTCTTTTAAAAAATTATAATAACCAACCAATAGCATTCAGTTATGATAAAATATCGTATTCCCGAACACTATCAAATTCCCCCATGGTTGGTAGCGGTTGGCAGCATTGACTTTATATTTTTTGTATGTTTTTACATGTCACACGGATTCTAAGTTGACATAACACCGATAGAAAAACAAAATGGCGAATTTGAAAAAAAAAAAAAAATAACTGAGGGGGCCAGCGGCAAGAGGATTGCGAGTTGAGTGTCTCAACTTTGCCGAAAACGGAAGTGGTACACGCAAGGTGCAAGTGTGTTGGTGAGTGAAGTTACGTGACATTTGTCAATACGAATTTCTATGTAACAATATACTAATGCACTTAGCGTGTACCACCCCATAAAAATATAGCTTGTAGGCAATTAACGGAAAATTGGCCGAAGTTGGGGGTCTCAGTATTTTCTCTGGTAGGAATTATTGGAATTATTGCAAACCTATGTATGTTGATATTTTTATAGCCATGGCTTAACAAATTTCGCTTTCCTTTAAAACAAAATGGCTTCCGGAAGTGATGATCGGTCAATTATTTATTTATTTCGTATAATTTACTGATGAATTGTTGGTTTAATCTACTGAAACTAATTGCCACTGTCATTTCACATGTTTTAAATCGAAAATACAAATGTTTTCAAGGAATTGCAGGAATGTAGGTCCCCGGAACTTGTCTGTATTTCCGCTTTACGTATCTATTATTATGGATAGAATATCCATGACACTTTAGGCGTCTGATTTGTGATCGCATTCTTACACCTTCATTAGCATTGACTGCCGTTAAACGGAACTCTTTGTCTCGTTTTGAAACGTATTATTCCTCAAAGGTGTAAAATGTTTGGAAACTGATTCAAAATGCAGTCAAAAAAAAAAAAAAGAAGAAGAAAAGACAAGTACCTAAACTGATTTGTTAAAGAAACTGACGATTTCCAGTATAGTTTGTTGTTTAATTGTACCCAACCGCAATTTTTTGGTAGAGTCGTTTACTTTGGAGTAAGTATGTCCAGCACCTACAGTTTTTTCAGCTTTTAAAATTTTTTTATCAAAAGCCGTCAAATGAGCAAGTCGAGCCCGCTTTAGAAATTACGTGACAGGAAGATTTTATCCAATATCAAAAAAGCGGCCCGAAAAGTTAAGCTAAATAAATAAAATATCATGTAAATTTTGAACGTCTTGTGTGAGTTTATAATTTTTGGGACGAATGGAAGTTATCTACAATTTTATTTCTATTCCAAACGTCTAATTGACTGGCGATTTCATCATGACTGTCATACTATCGGATGTTTGTCAGACGTTCGCGAGAGGTTGCGGAGCGGAAAAAAACCTTAAGATGGAATCTAGGTTTATTAACCTTAGGCATTCATAAAAAAGACATTTCTCCCTTACACCCTATAAGGCACTGTTCAGAGCAGGGGGCATTACGAAAATCTAAGTAGACTTAAAGTGGTCATGTTTAGAATGAGAAGTTTTTAAATATTTGAACCGAGTCAATAATATGGCAGTACCTTTTGTAATTTATAATACAGTGTTTTCCATATCCTTATAATGACAAATCTTCCAATGCTGCCAAGGTTAACTCGAACCTTACAGTTTTCGATTTCAATCCTACGCTAAGTGTATGATATTCTTCACCGTTCCCTTAACCTATTAAAGTTTGAGCTTTAATTTTGTATAAATAGAACTTCTCCACGATGTATTTGCCATAAAACACAAGGTTTCGCAAAAATCTAACTTTTTCCCGTTCAGTGACAATGTTTGAGAATGCTTACGATGACCATTCGTCCATTTTTTTTTTGAAACAACAGTCCTCATTTTCGCTACTATGTCCTCTCTGATTCTTTTACTAAAATAATACAAACATTTTTCTCTTTTTACTAAACTGATATATCCTTTTTCGTGATTTTGAAAAAAAAAAAAAAAAAAAAAAAATGGTCACCGTAACCATTCTTTCAATTCATTATTCATCGGTACAGTACCTACACCTAATTTTACCAAAGTTGACAAACATTTTGCACATCTTTTTTTGACGTGGAACATCTATTGGCGCGACTTGGAAGTAAATCCGACTCGACGAAGACGGAAATTCCGGGGCGACGACACGCCACGCCGACGGTGGAAATTGGCCTATCGCCATCACTACGTCGCCGCTACTCCTAAACCAACCGATTTCAATGAAATTTTGTGGGTGTATATGGTTGGTTGCAACTTCAAAGATAGGATACTTTTAAACCCGATAGGTGGCGCTGTTGTCGATCTCCTAAACCACTCAACTGATTTCAATGAAATTTTGTGGGTGTGTATGGTTGGTTGCAACTTGAAAGATAGGATAGTCTTGGACTGTCTCGCTGTTTCAAATATATGAATATTTTTTGAATTCATTCGACTTAATTCTTAAAATGAATAATTATATGGGCACGCTGGACCTGGGGAGTGAACTGATAAAGCTATGACTTACACAGACACTAGACTACTGAAGCAGTTGATTAAATTAAATATTAGTTGTAACGATACGAAAACAAAATGCAAACGAAAACTCTAAAAATAGAAAAAGTTGGATTGTATTGCGTTATGAAAACTTTTTAAATCAATGACTACACTTATCTACTGCTCTGTATAAAAATATTATAATATAATAAAGATTTGGTTTTTAGATTAAAAAATTTAAATTATTTTAATACAATTCAACTACAACACATAATTAATTTAATATGCACATTTGGCGAGAGAAGTTTCACATCTGGTGTGTGGTGACAAGCACACTGTCGGTTTTTTTTTTTTTTTTTTTGGGATTTGTAGATCAACAGCTGGACTTCTACGAAATTAGATTCATTCACTCTATCAGCTCGTCTTCAACGATAATCTATAAAAACAAATTCAAGTTTGTTTCACAGTCAAACACAAAACTTGTTTCGAGCGAATCCGCTTAAAAACAATATTTTTTTTATTATTATTATTACTGTGGGATTTTCATATAAACCCATTCAGTTCCGCTATTTGGATAGATTGACGATAGGCTTGTGTGAAATCGCAAGAAAAATTGGAAATCAATAAACCTCATCTGACCTACCCCATTAGCACAGTCGGGTATAAAAGGTATACATACTCGTAGATGGAATGCGAATATTTTTATGAGTAGGTACGTCCTATAAAATAAGAAATACCAGAGAAATCTCGGAATAACTTCAGCCTTCATATTTCCTGTTTAGCATATTACTCGTATGTATCAATAAATATTAAGTCAAATATAAACCTGTGTATAAAGGAGCTTTTACAACCTTTCAGTGGTAGTGTGAAATCCGGTAGGTAGACAGTCATCTCACATCTTTGAGTTGTTCTAAGTTTTTTCTCAACTTATAAATAATGTGACTTAATTCTTGACTGCCATTCCTCTATATTCTTAGGTGGATAAAACATCGAGTAGTCGTTAGTGATCTTATAAAAAAATGGTAATTTGTTTTAAGTGTGTTACTATAACGATTGTGTATTTAAATTCAACTTATTGCAGAAATTTTTAGTTCTATTCGCGTTAATCGCTGCTGCGAGGGCAGATGTGTCGCATATCTTGAAGGACGACGGATACCATTATCAAATTCCAAAGAAACCGTTTCCTAGCCAACCCCTGGTTGTAGTTCCAGTACCAAGCATTGCACCTATCCAAACGCAATACCTTCCGCCAGTCAAAGTGCAGCCAATTCTACATCCGTCACCTGCACCTGTTGTTACTTACAAGCCACAACCGACGCCTGCGCCCGCAGTTGTATACAAGCCACAACCGACGCCTGCGCCCGCAGTTGTTTACAAGCCACAACCGACGCCTGCGCCTGTAGTTGTTTACAAGCCACAACCGACGCCTGCACCTGTAGTTGTTTACAAGCCACAACCGACGCCTGCGCCTGCAGTTGTTTACAAGCCACAACCGACGCCTGCGCCCGCAGTTGTTTACAAGCCACAACCGACGCCTGCGCCTGTAGTTGTATACAAGCCACAACCGACGCCTGCACCTGTAGTTGTTCATAAACCACAACCGACTCCTGCGCCTGTAGTTGTTTACAAGCCACAGCCAACATATGCTCCTGTGGTGATTCCAAGTCCAACACCCGCTGTGAAGGAAGATTTGTCGCATAATTTGAAGGAGGACGGATACCATTATCAAATTCCAAAGAAACCTTTTCCTAGCCAACCCGTGGTTGTTGATATTCCAGTTGTAGTACCGAAACCAGTTGTTGTAGTTCCAGCGAAACCGTTTATCCAGAAACCAAGCATTGCACCCATCCAAACGCAATACCTTCCGCCAGTCAAAGTGCAGCCAATTCTACATCCGTCACCTGCACCTGTTGTTTCTTACAAGCCACAACCGACGCCTGCGCCTGTAGTTGTCTACAAGCCACAACCGACGCCTGCGTCTGTAGTTGTCTACAAGCCACAACCGACGCCTGCACCTGCAGTTGTTTACAAGCCACAACCGACGCCTGCACCTGTAGTTGTTTACAAGCAACAACCGACTCCTGCACCAGCTGTTATTTATAAGCCACAACCGACGCCAGCGCCTGCTGTGGTTTATAAGCCACAACCGACGCCTGCGCCTGTAGTTGTTTATAAACCACAACCGACTCCTGCGCCTGCTGTTATTTACAAGCCACAACCGACGCCTCCACCTGTAGTTGTTTACAAGCCCCAACCGACTCCTGCACCTGCAGTTGTTTACAAGCCACAACCGACATATGCGCCTGTGGTGATTCCAAGTCTAACACCCGCTGTGAAGGAAGATTTGTCGCATAATTTGAAGGAGGACGGATACCATTATCAAATTCCAAAGAAACCTTTTCCTAGCCAACCCGTGGTTGTTGATATTCCAGTTGTAGTACCGAAACCAGTTGTTGTAGTTCCAGCGAAACCGTTTATCCAGAAACCAAGCATTGCACCCATCCAAACGCAATACCTTCCGCCAGTCAAAGTGCAGCCAATTCTACATCCGTCACCTGCACCTGTTGTTACTTACAAGCCACAACCGACGCCTGCGCCTGCAGTAGTTTACAAGCCACAACCGACGCCTGCGCCTGCAGTTGTTTACAAGCCGCAACCGACGCCTGCACCTGTAGTTGTTTACAAGCCACAACCGACGCCTGCGCCTGCAGTTGTTTACAAGCCACAACCGACGCCTGCGCCTGCAGTTGTTTACAAGCCACAGCCGACGCCTGCGCCCGCAGTTGTTTACAAGCCACAACCGACGCCTGCGCCTGCTGTTATTTATAAGCCACAACCGACGCCTGCGCCTACTGTTATTTATAAGCCACAACCGACGCCTGCACCTGCAGTTGTTTACAAGCCCCAACCGACATATACGCCTGTAGTGATCCCAAAGCAGCCCCTGAACCATACTCCCGTAGTGATTCCCAAGCCAAGGCCCACGTATGCTCCAGTGGTGATTCCAAGTCCACAGCCAACACCGACCCATGTGCACATTCCCATACCAATTCCCACCAAACCAAGTGTAGTTCAACACCCATCAGTTACTCCATCAAACGAATATTTACCGCCTGTTCAAGTCGTTAAGGTACAACCAACAGTGCAGTATAAGCCACCCGTACTTGTCCAACAACCTGCCGTTGTTTACAAGCCAACTCCTGCCGTTCAAATTATCGAAAAGCCGAAGATAATTTACAAGCCAAAAGTAGTAGTGGCCCAGCCAGCTCCTGCCGTTGTCTACAAGCCAACTCCTGCCGTTCAAATTATCGAAAAACCGAAGATAGTTTACCAGCCAAAACCAGTGCCCCAGCCAATAATTGTGCCAACACCTCAGCCAGTCAACGTTGAACATCAAGGATATGTTTACAACAACGATCCTCAACCACCATTCAATTTCTAATTCATATAACTGCTGATGAATAGTGAGCGATAAACTTAATTTTAATTTAGGACCTTAAATAAAAATAAAAAAAATGCTTTACACATGTTTTGCGGGACATGATTTCGTTTGTTTTGGTTATCCACGAAACCCAAATTTAATCAAGTCCCCGGTATTAAATCTGACTTCTCTGGCATAAATTCGTGCGCATTTATTTTTTTTAATATAGAAATTCTCTGCATAAATTATATTTTGCTTGCAACGCATTTTGTAGGCAAAAAAAAACTCTCACTCAAAAAATACATAGCTAGGATACTTTGAAGTCGAAAATGACGTGCTCTTAAAACGAGTTCTTCCGAAACATTGATCACTGAATCTAGGAGCAGAGCAGATGACATCCGAAACTCGCATGCGCGATTCGTGGAATTTGACGGCGTCCCAACCAGTGATGCCAGACTTTTCGGACAGACTTGCTCAAAACAATTGTCAAAAATATACCCTCTTTGCCCATGCCGTTGTTAAGGTGCCTGTCCACTTGAGAGTACTTTCGCTAGTAAACTCTCGAGAGTTGCTCTCAAGTAGCTTTCCATTTGAGAGTGAAATGTTTGAGATCTTACTATCGAGATTCGAGAGTTGTTTGCGAGATTTCTGAGAGTAAATTTGCGGATAGTACTCTCATACCCGTGTCCAGTGTCCACTTCACTTTAGTTATCTGAGAGCAGATATCAATATGTCACACACGCAAAAAGTTCCAGCAGCAGTTGTTATTCATATTGCTGTCAAAAGGCGAATTAAGTGTAAAAAAACCAAAACTTGCTGGGTTAAACCGTGGGTGGATCGTCGACGTCAATTTGGTGTGGGATATAATCTCACAAGACAGTTTCAAACCGAAGATCCTCAACAATTCCGAAATTTTTTTCGGTTGTCAAGTAGTCAAGTGGAATATAATATAATATAATACAATACAATACAATACGGACCGAAAAATTTAAAAACGATACAAAATTTAGGAAAGCCATACCAGCTCGTAAACGTGTTTTGTTAACACTTAGATTTTTGGCATCAACATTTTATCACTTTGCTTATGCGCGCTGTTTAACTACGTGCAACAATTCCACTTAAGTGTCAACAACGAAAGCGACTACCAAAATATTAAAGTGAGTGGGAAAATAGAGCCATACATAGTCGGTTAAGTTAACATCGCTACATCTGACAGCTGAGACCATTGAGGGTAACGGTGTCTCCTTCCTCATTTATGATAAATAGAGATAAGGTCCTATTATTGCACCCTGTTATAAGCCGCTCCAAACAATCTTGGTGGATGCATTGATGCTTGGTTCGAGCCAAGAGAGGAACTCCTCGTTACTCGTTATTTTGCTAATTGTCTCTTTTTCTGTCATTTTTGATAAGAACGTGTATAGACTTTGTGCGATTGTGATCGTTATGTCTAACATACTTATAATTTTTTAAAACTAACTTCTAAAGAGGCTTTATGTCCGTTTCCAGTAAAAACACGATGACGTAGTCATTTTGGGGACAATTATCTACTGCCATCTTTTCTTACTACGTTTAGATACGAGAAAAAAAGCTCCAAATACGAAGTTTGAAACAAATTCTTCCACATGTGTACCCCGTAATAGGGTACATACACGACACAGACATGTCGTTGCAAATTTATATATTTGTCTCTATCAGTATCGTGTGTATCCTATGTCTATCCTTTGCAACGACCGTCTGCGTTAATTCAAAACATTTTGAATTTTCCTTGGTTTGCAACGACATGTCTGTGTCGTGTATGACCCCTAAGCCTCCAGATTGCCAGCTGGACGAAATTGCGAAGCCCTCTTTAAATTTAGTGTTGGAATTTTTGTACCAATAAAATAGCTTCAAAATGACTAAATTCAAAATGTGACTTGTACTCCCAAGGAGATCATAATTTTAATTGTTTTTGTGAGCCTCCCAAGTTTGAGTTTGTTCAAAAAATTAAAATCGCATAACCTGTGAAGTGTCAGTAAAGTTTCCGCGATCTAGGAGTAAACGTGTTTCGCCAGTAGCGTTTAATATTATTTTGTATTGAATTGTGAATGTGCTTGTGCCGATGCAAAAATGGCATAACTAGGTACTTGTAATTTTCTGTCAAATGACTTAATCTAGTGATTTGTGAATTTCAAAAATGAATGATAAATCTTGGAAATTATCTAAAGCTTATAGCTAAAACTTGTACTTGTTGCTAAATCTTGTTGGTGGAAACATACAGTTAAGAAGGCTGAAGAGAAAGTATATAAGACGAAACTAAAAAAAATAATAATTAAACAAATAATAAATAAATTAAATCCTTCTCCGAACATAGCTTACAAAAACTAAATTGACTGTTAAACTGCTTTATTCCTTTATTTTAAATTCAGAGTCCATCACTCAAAAAAGAAAAAGGAACCATCTACATTCTACATAAAGAATAAGAGTGGCTGTAGGAAATAATGCCCCAAATTTGTGGTTTATTTCATAATCAAATTAAAAATAATGAAAACTACTTTTCATTTAATATTCTTGATATTGGATAAACTAGTTTAGATTAAAGGAACTTTTTATATACTCAACCTCGCACCCACCCCGCA
This sequence comes from Cheilosia urbana, assembly GCA_946477585.1. NCBI lineage: Eukaryota > Metazoa > Arthropoda > Insecta > Diptera > Syrphidae > Cheilosia > Cheilosia urbana. Next base: position 27,635,491 of record OX297855.1, read on the forward strand.
ATCTAACAGTAAACCCAAGCAGGAGGGTTGCAGGGCGGCAGCATGCCCCCCCCATACGCATTCCATATCGGAAGGGTAACAATTAATAATAAAAAAAAAATGTTGGGGACTTATTTCATTTCTTCTTTCGGGGCCTTATTTCATTGGGGCCTTATTTCGCAGAGCCAAGAAGAGTATTTCATTGTATTAGGTATAATTCGACACTGACGCAAATGCCTACAGTCTCCAGATAGTTTTTGGGTTTCTCCTTTTTCCCATTCGCATGTGTTAGTAATAACAATTTAAAACATGTTATGTAGCTAACACCCGGATGGAATAATTTACATTATTTGCATTTAGAACAGGTTCTTCTGAATTTGTTAAAGATTGCCATGGGAATAGGAGCTGCAAACAGTTCATTATAAAGCGGAGCATTATTGGGCCGTCTGAAAAAGCTGGTTTCAATAAAATTAAAAAAAAAAAACAATAAAACAATAAAAAGCGCAAATACAAAAAAGGGGTCTGTTGTTCTTATGATGTAATATATTTACCACGCAGACGCTTTGAGTTTACTTAATATTTCATTTTATGATAAATTTAAATAAAATACATTATAAGACATTTTAATTCGGTTACTGCGTTTTGTACAGAGACAATAAAATGAACACAAACAAATAAAACCGACTGGCAGATGACTGGTCGTTGTTGACAATTAAAAATTTTATAGTTCAGCTGACCTGACTTTTAACTCCAGCAGCTGCTTAAGCATCATTCAGGAAAGGGTTGCAAATTTAACAAGTTTCTTATTTGTATAACACCGACAAAAAGTCACAACAAGTTTGTGACATTTGTTGAATTTAAGATTAATTTCCATGGGATAATAATTATAAGCATTTTTGCAATATTCAATAATTCATCAGTCATTATTCCATATCCATATTTAATTTGCGAGCAAAGTTGAAGTGAACGACATCAAACCTTGGTGATACGGCCTCCGGACACAACATTTCCAGAAATTGGACTGCTCATCGCTATCGTGTATATAGTTTCCTGAACCGTTTGATAGCATCAAATGTTTTCAAGAAAAGAACAGTAGCAGAACCATTCGTGAGCATCCAATGTTTGCGGACACTTTTTAGTAGGTATTTATTATTAAATAAGTAGAATGAAAGTTCTATCGAAATGTGCTGTGCCCAGCGTTACCAAGTCAGTGCTTTCAGCGTTAATTTTAGTGCCCAAAATTCAGTTTTAGTGCCGAAAAAGTAGATTTAGCGCTTGGGCGTTTTTTTAGTGCTTTGAAAAATATTTTAGTTCTTTTTTAACGCTTCCGCTGCACAACGCCTTTTTTTCTCTTTCTTCGAATGCAAACGCCATTTTATACAAGTTCATCCCTCTTGAAAAGTAATGCGCTCTTCTCTTAGCCTTTTCGCTAATTTTGATTGATCTCGCAAAACTATTTAATCGTTATATGTACCTATAGTGAAAACTGCAAAGCTACAAAGGGAATAAATGGAATGGAGAATCCCAAAAAATTTGAAGTGGCAATCAAAAACTTCAAAAGATTTATGGCTAGAAAGTCATATTCAGACATAGTTTAAGGGAGTCAGTAAGTAAAAAGCCTTTCCAAAATATTTGCGAATTTGCCTTAAAATTGCTATGTTTGCCAGACTCAAATGGAGATGTGGAAATGGTTTTTAGCCAAATGAGTTTAATGCAAAAATAAACTAAGAAATAATAATAAGAATTCCTGAAAATCTAATTTCCAAAAACGGTACCTTGCAGTTGCAGGCATATATCACAAGGGCATTTTGAAAAACAAATTAAATGTATGTGTTCCAGTAACTACCTATTATAAGTTTTATTAGGTTTTATTGTTGTTTTTTTTTTTTTTTTTTTTTTTTTTTTATCTATTTTGGAGCTGTTTTTAAAAAAAAAGTCAGTTTTGGTGCCCAAGGGGTCAAAATTAACGCTGACAATTTTGAAAACGGTGCTCGAACGCCAGAATGACTTGGCAACGCTGGCTGTGCCATAGATGGGCACAAACAAGCAAAATCGTGGGTATGTTAATGGAAAGCATTTTGGTGGCATTCAAATTTGTCGTAATTATTATCATAGTTAAGTAATGTATTTAAATATAAATCATCTTAGATTCGAACCTATTAACGAAGGAATGCAATTTACCTACGCCTAAAAGTAAACATTTGTCAAATTTTAATTCAGGGGCATACCTCTCTATCTCGTCTTCTCTATCTCTCTATATATAAAACAAAGTGGGAAAAATATGTTTCCCTCTGTTGCCCTAATTTTCAACCAATTTAGTTGAAAAAAAAGCACACTTAAATTCTATCAGTGCCTGTTGGCCAGCCCTTTTCGTTTCAATGATGTAAATATGGAAACGAAAATGCTTGAACATACATTTTTGGCTCAAAATTTTCATAGTGACGTATTAAAATGTAATGCTGCGTTTACAACATCATACATTCCTAATACGGAAGATTAAATGGATGCCCCATACAAAATATCCGTCTGACTAAAAGGGACAGCATTACCTGCTAACACGCAAATGTGACATACGGAGAATTGACTGTCAAAATTCAAAACTATTCAAACAATCATTTCAAAGGAGTCTGATGATGAATTAATGGTGTAGTTCGAAATAGCTATCATTCCTACCAAATTGACTGTGTCTACGAGTTGTTTTTAAGAGTTGTTCCCTCGAAAAACACCAATTCACAAACTGAAATTCGACATAATTTCCCAACAGAAATTGTCGGGGTAACTCCCAAACAAGCGAGAATCGTTGTTACTCATCGCTTCCCCCACTCAGCTTCCGGAAGTCATGAACTGGAAATTATTTATTTATTTCGTACAACTAATTGATGAGTTGTTGGTTTAATTTACGAACACCAATTCGACTTTCATTTGACACGTAGCTTTATATTCGTCATCTCACCGAGAATTTTTTTTTACTGTTTTAGGTTTCTTTTATTGGCCACTTGCGTACCTTAAGACAATAATCCAAGTCGGCATATATTGTTATTCTAACTATTACTTACTTATTTATTTACCTATGCTGCCAGCATCAAGTGCCGAAGACCAGTGGCGCCGATGCCAAGAAGCCATCAAAAACGCCGCAACTGATGTGCTCGGTTTCACCAACCCACCCCCCCGAAACCCCTGGTTTGACGAAGAGTGCCGGCAAGCACATGCAGCAAAACAAAGTGCCTACGAAGCGTCGCTGCATAGAAGGACGAGAGCAGCTCGTCAGCTCTACGAGCAAAAAAGGAGGGAAGAACATCGACTTCTCCGGAAAAAAAAGAGAGAACATGAGAAGCGCGCGATCGAGGATATAGAGAGGTGTTACTCCAGGAACAATGTTCGGAAGTTTTACCAAAAGGTAAAAAGAACGTGTCATGCCAACAAGACCCGAACGGAGACCTGTAGAGACGAACAAGGAAACCTTGTAGTAGAGTAACAGTCGGTGCTGAGGACATGGAAAAACCATTTCTGCAGACTGCTAAACGGCGAAGACGACACAAATTCCGCTGTCAGGCAGAACGAACCATTCAACCTGGACGATGAAAGCCAAGACTTCCGTCCACCTGACCAAAATGAAGTGAGGATAGCAATATCTAAGCTTAAGTCCAACAAGGCTTCTGGACTGGACGGCTTAACTGCCGAGCTGTTTAAGGCAGCGGGAGATGACCTGGTAGAGAGCATACACCAACTCGTCTCCAAGATTTGGTCAGACGCATGTATGCCTGATGAATGGAACCTCAGCATCGTTTGCCCGATCCACAAGAAATGAGACTCTCTAAACTGCGCCAACTATAGAGGCATCAGTCTCCTGAACACTGCGTGTAAGATCATGTCTGCTGTACTGTGTGAACGCCTGAAACCATTCGTCAACGATCTGATAGGTCCCTATCAGTGCGGTTTTAGGCCCGGTAAGTCCACGACCGATCAAATATTCACAATACGGCAGATCCTGGAAAAAACCCAAGAAGTCCAGATCGATACTCACCATCTTTTTATCGATTTTAAGGCCGCATATGACAGCATTTATAGAGACGAGCTATACAGAGCCATGTCTAGTTTTGGCATCCCTGCCAAACTTGTCAGATTGTGCAGAATGACGATGAAGAACGCTCGCTGCTCCGTAAAGGTCGGAAACAATCTCACCGAGACCTTTGATGTCAAAAAAGGATTTAGACAAGGTGATGCGCTGTCATGTGACTTCTTCAACATCATTCTTGAGAAAATTGTGCGAAACTCACAAGCCAACACCAGAGGCATTTCCATAAGTCTGTGCAACTGCTTGCATACGCTGACGACATTGACATTGTTGGCAGAACACAGCGAGCTGTCACTGGTGCGTTTGCAAGTATTAGTACAGAGGCGGCAAAAATGGGTTTAGTGGTGAATGAGGGTAAAACAAAGTATATGCTGTCAACAAGAAGGGACACACAACATCGAAGAATCGGACAGAACGTCAAGATAGACAGCTATAACTTTGAGGTAGTTAGGGACTTTGTCTACCTCGGCTCCGCTATAAACTCTGATAATGACATCACCTCAGAAATCAAGCGAAGAATCACACTTGCCAACCGCTGTTTCTTTGGCCTAAGACGGCAATTGATTAGTAAGGCCTTGTCAAGAAGCACTAAGGAGATTCTATATAAGACTCTCATCATCCCTGTCCTGCTCTATGGCGCAGAAGCATGGACCCTAGCAAAAACGGATGAGGATCTTCTTTGTCGCTTCGAACGCAAAATTCTTCGAGTGATTTTTGGTCCCGTTTGCGTTGACGGCCTTTGGAGGAGAAGATTTAACAGCGAACTCTACGAGCTGTACAGCGACATCGACCTGGTCAGAAAAGTACGCATTAGTCGTCTAAGATGGTTTGGACATGTAGAGCGAATGGACACCAACGCTCCGGCCCGGAGAGTCTTCGATTCCAACCCGGAGGGACAACGCAGTAGAGGGAGACCTCGCCTTAGGTGGCGCGCGCAAGTGGAAGGGGACCTCAACCAACTTGGAGTGCGCAACTGGAGGCAGTTAGCCAAAGATCGCGCTAACTGGAGAGGCGTATTGGTTGAGGCCCAGGTCCACCCCGGACTGTAGCGCCACCTTAAGTAAGTATGTAAGTAAGTTAGAAACATTTTTATTTTCTATTGCTCAGCTTCACACCAGGTAGGGTATATTTTGTGTGTTTAACTACTCCTTATTTTTGCGTTTTGAATTCTTTGATATAGGTCTATACAGATAAAAACTTTCCTTTCAATTATCCACATGTTGTTAAAATCTAAAGTGACGATGAAGACTCAGATTCACATCTTATGCTCAAGAAACAAAATTCGATGTTTGAAAAACCTTCCTTGGAAAAAAGTAGAAGTAAAGAAATTGCGAGAATTTTATGAATCTTAGAAAAATATTTTAAATTACTAATGAAGCGATGAACAAAATCCGTGATGAGATCATGCCGTCTTTTATGAAAAAATTCTAGTAACTTTACTTTTATTTATTTTAAAAGATTTTATATTTTAGAAAAAAGTCCGGATGACCAATTTTCTGTTCTATCTGTCTGCTGGCTAAAATATAACTGAATATTATTTTATTTTATGCTGCCCTTTTATAGATACCCAGAATTTTATGTTTTTTTTTGCTTCAATTCTTTGTATGCACAGGCTTACAGTATGTGTGTGTGTCTGATACTTTTAAGTTTACAAACAAAGTGTGACCAATAAATATTAACTTTCTTGCATATGATTTAATATAGTAGGCAGGGTTGCCAGAATTTAGTTCGCTCTAAGCGCCCAAACCTTAAGAAAATGTAGCCCAATATCGTTGCTCAGAAAGAAGCCAAAAAATCGTTGAAAATTTTGGTTTTTTTCAGACTTATTCTCACCGCGTTTTTTTTTTTTTTTTTTGTTACTTCTACGCCTTGGATTTTATTTGACTTTTTTTTTTCTGCTATTGGCTTCTGTGGCTTGTGTCAAACCAAAAGGCCTGCAAAATGAATTGGTGTGCGTGCAACTTGAACGACTGTGCGATGTCACTTGACTTCAAGAGTACTGCCAAGTTTTAAAAGTGCGGGTTTGTTCGAAAATATTTCTTTTTTTAGTTTTAGTTAGAATAAAACAAACAAAATTAACACACAATTTGTAAAACGATATATAGCCCAAAATTGTGTCGGGCGCTCATGAAAGAAATTTCCATCGTTTTTTAAGTAAAAAGATAGCCCAAAATACGACAAAGCGGCCAATCTGGCAACCGTGATAGTAGGACGGCTGTTACACTTATATTTGGTGAAATTTAACGAAAACATTTCGACATCTTAACATCGATGGAATTCGGTGGGATTTTGCGTTCTGTAAAAAGAAAAAGAAAGAAAGTACTAGAAGTACGATGGGAAAAGTGAAGAGAGAGTGTTAGCAACTCTGTATGAAGATGAACCATAAACTTTGCATACATCTCTCTTCTAGTTTAAACTGAGAAACTGCAGATAATAATCATATTTAGTGTCCAGGCTAAATTGTATACTGGCAACATTTTCCATATAAAATTATTCACTGTGACCTAACATTTTTTAGTTTAGGTTAAGAAAGAACATAAGTAAGGCCACATTTTTAGTTTCGACTTTAAATTTTAGTATAATTTTGATGATGGCCTCGGAGTCATAAGAAACATTTCAAAACAAGTGTCGTCGAAATCCGTCCAGGAGTTCTCACGCCAACTGGTAGCCGCCTACAGTTTTATTATGGATATTCTCAAAAATATATAGGTATACATTTTCCACTTTTGTGCAGACGAATTTAAAACACAATTTGGCGCACTCTAAAAACAGTTTCCTAATTGAAAATCACAAAGAACACTACAATAAATACTTAATAAATAAAAACTTAAATAACGCATGCGCAATTACAACTTATTTAGAATAGGTACCTAGCGAACGCAGAGGAACGCTATAATGGTAACCGTCTTCCGATAGCAGGGTTTCTGGTGTTGATGCTGACACTTCAACCAGATCGGAAGGCTGCTCACTTATTTGATCGTCAAACGCATCAGATAGCTCTGAAGCGTTAATACGTATTAATGGGTCATTGTCTGGAACTTCATCTTTGGTTGAAGCCGCTTCTTCGTATGTATTTATTTCATACTGAGATCCAGACTGGGGTGATGTTGCTGCATATGACGCTTGTGGTGAATAAGTTTGTGTGGGTGTTGAATTGGTGTTGAGTTTACGACCTGTATGTGATAAGGAGTCTGGTGGCAAATATTCCTTTGAGGGATTTATGATTTCCGAAACATCGCACAACACTATTCCGAATAACGTGATTTTTATAAAAACAAATATCTAGGTAAAAAAAATAATGGAACACGTTTATTATGAGTCTAAGCCAAAGCAAACAAATTCACATATCGAACCATTTTAGACAACACTGCGCTCTCGATCAAATAAAACTTCAAATTGTGCACCGCAAAACCGCCTCATCGTCTTTTATACTAAATATTAAATCAAAAATAACTACGTATATGCAGCATAATAATACACGTACGTATATGTACCTGAACCTACCTAAGAGTTTGATTAAGTACGTGTTTTTTTTTTTTTTCGTTTAGAAAACCGGAATCGACTACCAAACGTATCTGAATCAAACATACGTTTTTAATTTGTACAGCCTACGCAGTAAATAAAAAACATTCAATTGGAATACGTTGCAAACAGTTTATAAGCTCCGGAGTCCTGACTGCCTGACTTAAGATAAAATTACATGTCAAAACTCAGTAAATAAAGTACTTTACATGTAAATTTCAGGGGATTGTGTGAATATTTAATTACCTAAGTAATACTACTTAATTTGTATTTTTTCTATTAATCATTTTTGAATGAAGATAAAAACATGTTTAACAAGAATTCGAAGCAAGGTGGATTAAGAAATTTCGTTGTTTTTAAATAAAACCGGCATTTCGAAACAATACAACAGGTTATGCTGTCCATATAATATTTTCGAAGGAAAGAAATTGCTAATTTTATCGTTTTCGTATACGCATATTTTAATTAGCTATAACGATTTGCGATATATCACAATGTTTATTATTTAAAATATGTATACCAACATAATGGAAACTTCAGTGCGACTGTGTCAGAGCGCGAACAGAGAATGAACACATCATTCAATAATCAAGTTATCTTTAGTCGACTATATTGGTCTGGACTAGATGTTATTTGAACGCAAAAACTAGATTGGTCAGGAACATCATTTTTCCGACGTCGCGTCAGCCACATTTGTGCGAACTGTCAACTTAGTACTCATTCACGATGTCTGTTCCTTTACTGTTGCAGTAAGAATGGCAAAGATTGTTAAAATCGCAGTGGTGAAAATAAGAGATACACTTCAAATATAAGGGGCCTCATTATATTTATATTTTGTAGTAATCTATGAAAAGTAAGAGACACATACATAATTCCAAAGCTCTTAAAAGTGGTACGAAAAGTCGTTAAAATATCTTCTAAAGTTTGGTAATTAATTAATAACTAAAAAAATAAGTTGATTCATCTATAGGTATACCTAGCGATGAAAGTGATTTGGAGTTAATCGATCTTCTTTTTGATGAATACGATTACGAGTTATGAAGAAGAGTTTTTACTGATTCAACTACAAGGAATGGAGCAACGTTGAGGAGTTTGGCCCTCAATTCGAAGCCACATCCTTACTATAATAAAACTGTAACTTTTTTTCCGGCTGTAATCTGTGGCTAAGAATAGATTCAAAAAGTACTGCACGAATTTGATTTCGGTTTACACAGTTGCATAGGAAATTGTTCAGATTTGAACATAGGATATGTTTTACCATTATTCGCTGTCCGGAAGTGGAAATCTAAGCTGATATCTAAGAAAAGTTGTAATTCTCGGATGCCTTCTAGCTCCTAGCTTCGGAATCACTCATCCAAATGAAATGGTATTTTTTTTAATACAAAGTTCAATAATGTACAAAGATTTTAAGATATAAATCATCTTTGTCGAACAATAAGCAATAAACTATAAATTTAATACAATTGAAAAAAGGTAAATGTTCGATTGAAGCTAGATCGTTGGATTTTTGCAGCGTTGAGTGGAGGAAATTTTGTGTGTGTGTGCGGCAAAACCTGTTTCTCTCTCTATACATTTTCTGCCGTGTGCTCAGTGTTGCCGGAGAGAAATATAATAAGGGAGTACCGCAGCAAAAAAAATGGGAGTATTTTGAAATAAATAGTAGTACAGACATTTTTTAGTCTTTGAAAAGAAATGGAGACAACATTTTTTTTTAACTTTATTTAGAAAAAAAAAAAAAACATAAATATATACAGTCGAATCCCTCTAAGTCGAACCTCCCTTAACTCGAATTTTTCGACACAATTTTTGAATTTCCTCCAATTTTGCATAGAAAGTCATCCTCTAATTGTAAGTCGAAATCCCTCCAATTAAGTCGAAAATCCCTCTAACTCGAACTAATTTTTATTTAATTTGACTTAGAGGGATTCGTCTGTATTATGAATTCTAATAACATAAGTTGGCCATCGTTGGCTCTTGCAGAAGGTGATTTTGCTAAATATAAATTTACTTTGATTTATTCAAATAGGAATAATAATATTTCAAGCATTAATTTAACAAAGCTTTTCATTTTATTGAATTTTAAATAAAAATTCAAGTAGTTATAAAAAAAAACAGAAAAAAAAACCACAATCTCTGGTAATAATAAAATAAATACCGAACTGACAGCTGAAAATTGCATGAAACCAACGAAAAACAGAAACAAACTAGAAAGAAGGACAGTTTGGCAGATAAAACTGCTACCAAATTTGCATTCAATTTTAAGTGAATTAAATTTATTAAGGTTGACATTACACTTTCGTGCGAGTGTAAGATATTTTAGGTCTTTAAAAAAAATAGGAGTACGAATGTGAAAGGAGGAGTACGGGAGTACGGAGAGGCTGAAAGGAGCACAATACTCCTATGGGAGTACTTTCGGCAACACTGCGTGTGCTTCTCTTTTTTTATGCAACTTTTGGGCTTTGTGTTGTTTTTTTTTTTTGCTCACGTTCTTAAATTATTAGTGAATAATGACAATGAGTAGTAGAGCGAATGTGGTGCATGGGATTGAGGGAGATAGCTATGTAATTGAGATTGAGGGAGTCACACTCAGTTGTCAGTTGTTAATTGTGATTGTGATATTTAAAATGCGCTATAGTAATTCTGATCTTATTAGTGATACTGATTCACGTCCATGCTAAAACCTGTTTGTGCATTTGCAGTTTTTTTGCTTCATGTTTTTTTTTCTCTTTTTTTAATTTGAACTTGAGGATGTTTGTGTTTGAGTATACTCTGTTCAATTTATATTTTCAGTACAGGCCTTATGGGAAGCTCTTTTTTCTACCAGTGGTAGCTACTCTCACGGCACTCAAATACAAGATCTGCCACTGAAATAATAACGAAACCACTGGCATTCCAAAGAATTTTGTTGTTGTAGTTTTCTGAAATTCGCATACATCCCACCACAACCAGTTTGCCCCACAGCCGCGGGGAGAATGAGCACGATCGTCTTGCGTTCGCTCTTCGCTTGCTATTATCATCAACCAAAATAAGCAGTGTGATGTGTGAGTGACTGAAGCACATCAGAGAAATGTTACCATATGTCAATTTTAGCATATCATTAAGGGTTTTTCTTTGAATTTTGTCAAAGAACTTTCGGTTTTGGTGCTTTTTAAAGCTTTTGAGAGCGAATAAATGAATTTGATTATGTGGGATGTTGCCATACAGTTTTTAGGCACTCCTTTAATTATTTTGTATATCTCAAGAATCTGTTAACATGCAGTTAAACCATTTTTTCTTAATAAAGGGTTGGTATTTGGTAGCCCTACCGATATTTGTGAGAGAATTATGCCAATTTATAGTGCTCACTATGGCAACAATGTGAGAGCTTTAAAATGGAGACAGCTTATTAAAATCCCTAATAGTAAGGGTGAAAGGCAAATAGCCTATCTTCCCTGTACTGAAAATATAAATTGAACAGAGTATAGTAAGTGAGCGAGTTGTTATGGGATTGAGATGGGGAATAAAATGTAACAACTTACAAGTGGAATGTAAATGAGATTGAGAGGGAATAATAGAAGTTAGCCTACCAAGGTATTTGTTTGGATTGTTTTACTGACAGTTTTTCTTCTCTTTTTTCGGGTAAGCTACTTTTTGTATAGCGCTAATTATTTTGTTTTAAATTTGAGAAGTGGAACTCTGGCGAAGCAAGGCGAGCACGGGTCAGCTAGTTGTCAATAATTGTGAATACCTACCATCTTTGGTTCTTTCCAGGGCTGCCAGTTTATGGTTTTCATCGAAGCTTTTTTTTTTTGGTCGATACGGGCGAGAATTTGAATTTGGTTATAATTTTCTTTTTGGGAACCCTTGTGCGAACTTGAGAAACGCTGAGTAACTTATACTTAAGAATGAGCTAGCGTAGACATTCGTCATGCTTAATACCATGGTTCCACCAACGTGATTTATCATACATTTTCGTGATTTAGACGTGTTTAAATTTTAATTACGTATCTGTCATTGCAAATCCACACAAAATAAAATCGAACATACCTCTATTATGTTCAGCACTTCATTCAGCAAACGAAAAGTCAGTGATGGGACTTGAGGAAAGTGTAACGGTGGTAGAAAAATGGTAGAAAAAAAATTGTCCATGATAAATAATTTATTTATTTATACCGATGAAATAGTAATAACAAAAAAAAAAAAAGGAAATAAAATAATTATAAATAAGTCATTTCTAATTATTAATTTCAATTAATTTTTAAAAATCACATTTGTTGTTCAAAACAAAAATTTTTATTATTACTTCGTATGGCAACCGTCTGCGAATTTATGTTTTGAAGCATATTTTACCAATAATTTCGGGGGTTCTCCAGAAGTTCCTTGGCAGCTTTTAAATTTTGAATTAAAATTTTGAAAGAACTACAGAAAAAATGGCATAGATTCAACTCATCATTAAATACAAAATATCAAAACTAGCAAAACACCCTCGCACTAATACAGTCAAATAATGAATGAACTATTGGCGCAGTAAATGGTGTATACTGGACTGGAAGTTTTTGCTGATGCAGTTCTTCGAGAAAAATACTGATAGCTGAGTGTGTATGGGTAAAAGTAAGGCGAGTAGCAGTAGGTATAGTAGGTACAAATTTCAATTTAATGATGGAAAATATATATTATTAGCGAATAGCTTTGTTAAAAGGTAGTAGATTTCGAGTTCAGATTGGTAGAATTTCCGAAAGTGTAAAAAGTGGTTGAAGTACCACTTTAGTGTTAGAAGTCCCATCACTGATATGGCAAAGTTAGCGTTAATGTCACACTAAATCCCTTGAAGTTCGGTGGGGACACGTTTCGTGATTTATAAATTACTTTGGCTAAATCACGTTGGTGGGAACATGGTATCATTGTCAGAAGCAATCCAAGAGAAACTGGTATAGGCTGTAGCAGTGCACCGTTCGTAAAATTTTTAATTGGATTGAATAAATTCATTTTTAATAGTTACTTCTTTTTTTTTTAAATTTAAATTGTTTAAAGTGGCGCCCAAGATAGCAAGGCACCACAAAAACAATAAATACTATGCCTTCAGAAATAAAAGTTTAATTTTCAGTTAGTTTCTTTTTATTTATTTGTTTACTTGTGTATGTTTCTATGCAGAAAATGTGTTGGATAATAATCCCCATTCATTTGCTAACCGAATGAAAGTAGTTTCCATAAATTATGTGCATGGCTAAATAACCGAGATTAAATATACGGAATCCAGATCCATAAAGAAAAATGTATCAGTTTAGGTACTTGAATAAGATCGCTCTAAAGAAATACTTCAAATAGTGTTAGCATTCTTTTGTAAGTATTTAAAAAAAAAAAACAATTTCGAAATAGTTTCGTATGATACGGAAGCGTTATTCCGTTGTAGGTACCTAAATCTATTTAATATGACAAAACTGTTTTGAATACCCCTCAGAGATGGCTTACCAAAATCTACACTTCGCGCAATACTAAAAATCAATTTTAGTATCCGGGGTAGATTTTACGAACTGTCCATATAAAATTAGCCATTATGGCCTACAAAATATTTGCTGTGAAGGCTAAAAATGAATTTTAGTAAGGCCCTTCATATTCTTTAACGAAAAATATGGCTTCCAGTTCCGGCAGTCGATACATCATTATAAGTCGGTTGGTTCGTTCAACATTTGGTCAATGAACTCTAGATGTTATGAAATTACTACATCGCGTTTACCTTTATTGCCGAATTAGCTATGTACGTACGAATACAAATTTGAATGTTTTTCGTTTATGAATATACGGAAACGGGTTCTGAAATAAATTAAAACCCATTCTAAAATGTAAAATAAGACACTTCAGATGAGGCCAATAAGATATTCAAATTGGAAGACAAAAATGAAAGTAGTTTTTCTTGATTCTGACCAAAAAAAATTCCTAACCTCTTCAAATTTATTTGGAATGGCCGACATGTCTAACATTGGTGTCTACATATTAAAATACATTGGCTGTCAAAGTAATTTTTGGGTTAATTTCTTTGGGTGCCAACACAAAATATTCCGCAATTTCCATTTTAGCACAAATAAAACAATAAATAAATGCCGTATTAATTATTGGCAATGCATCCTCAAATTTTCGGACGGACCTAGTCCTGGCTTTACAATAGGATTGAGACCCCCAACTTCGACCGATTAACAGTTATTTGCCTACAAACTAAATTTTACGCTCCCAAAAAGTTTAGGTGCGCTAGTATTTTTGCATAGAAATTCGTATTGACAAACGTCAAAAATCCTCTCAACCAACACATTCGCACCTAATCTTTTTCCCGTTCACTGTGGGCAAACCGAAACGGATAGGAATTTGCGTACACGGATACTTACTTACTTACTTAGGTGGCGCTACAGTCCGGGGTGGACCTGGGCCTCAACCAATACGCCTCTCCAGTTAGCGCGATCTTTGGCTAACTGCCTCCAGTTACGCACTCCAAGTTGGTTGAGGTCCACTTCCACTTGCGCGCGCCACCTAAGGCGAGGTCTTCCTCTACTGCGTTGTCCCTCCGGGTTAGAATCGAAGACTCTTCGGGCCGGAGCGTTGGTGTCCATTCGCTCTACATGTCCCAGCCATCTTAGACGACTGATGCGTACTTTTCTGACTAGGTCGATGTCGCTGTACAGCTCGTAGAGTTCGCTGTTAAATCTTCTCCTCCAAAGCCCGTCAACGCAAACGGGACCTCACTCGAAGAATTTTGCGTTCGAAACGACCAAGGAGATCTTCATCCGCCTTTGATAGCGCCCATGCTTCTGCACCATAAAGCAGGACTGGGATGATGAGGGTCTTATACAGAGTTTCCTTAGTATTTCTCGACAAGGCCTTACTTATCAGTTGCCGTCTTAGGCCAAAGAACACAAAATATTTACCCAAAACTCTGAAAGAACAACGCTTACCTATACGTACCTACTAATAGTTAAATCTGATTTCTAATGTTTACTTTTTTTATGAATTATATTTTTAGTTGGTGCTAAGCTCTTCAAATGTGATAAATAATTTTTTTTGTATTACCTTAAAGTTAAAGCTTATAAAACTAACCATCTTAGAAAATTAAAAGGAATTTTTTTTTTTTTCAATATTATAACTAGGTAGGGTGTCCGCCGGGAAGGTATACTACTTTGTTTGTTTATAATTTTTGATTAAATGAAAGAGAATAAATCTTATATTGATAAATGTTTTATTTAATGTCGGCAATTATGTATGGAGTACAATATCAGGTAACTGTCCGCCTCTGTTAGTCTCACAAATGCGAGCCCTTTTGAGCACATTTTTCATTACATTCTCACACATTTCACGCGGTATTTCATTAATTTCATCATGAATATTTTGTTTGAGTTGCTCAAGCTTTTCTGTTTTTTTTTTTTGCATAAGCCTTGCTTTTCAGATATCCCCACAAAAATAAGTCCGGAGCAGTCAAATCAGGCGACCGTGGAGGCCAATCAACATCACCATTTTCTTGAAATAACTTGTTGTGGAAAGAGGTCTCGCAGTAATTCCATTGTAATCCTGGCTGTATGCTATGTGGCACCGTCTTGTTGATACCACATGTTAACCAAGCACAAAGCATGAAGTTGTGACGTTAAAAAGTTTTCAATCATATCACGATATCGCTCCCCATTCACAGTTACCGTTACGCCGTTTTCATTTTCAAAGAAGTAAGGTCCAATGATTCCTCCTGACCAAATTGCACACCTTACTGTAACTTTTAATGGATGCAAATGCAAAGGTGACTGATGAATCATCTACAGACTCCCTCTCTTCGAAATCATTCACTACACGATAAACCACTAACGTCTATTTAATCGTATGATGCCAAGCAATTTTTTCTTCTACGGATTTGTTCGTTTTGGAATGCCACAGCCCGAAATCAGAACCCACGGCTCTACCAGTGGCTTTCCCATATGATAGCCATCGCAGTACCTAAATAAAAAAGGTTATTTTGGACAAAAAATGTGTTGTTTCTGAATACATTATCATGCACCTTCTCATAAATGCGGATATTAAGGATCCCTATTTATCCGATCCATTTTGATAATGAAAGAAAAAGAACTTCGAAAGAAGTAAATGACAAAAGGTCCTAAAACGTTATTCACGAAAAATACGTCAACAGAAAAATGAGTGTAAGCACTGCTGAAGTAGAACATCAAGACAGAATACTTCTCATGCAACAAAAAAGCTTTATATTTCTGTTCTTTTCTGTGCAATTCGGAGCGTTATTATGATTTTCAGTAGCAAATAAGTCGAACCAAACCAGCTTTAAGCTAAACGACGTTTTGTCTATTCAGCTGTGCCATCAGATATCTTTTGACGGTATTTTTGAATACCGTCGCTCTCTTTTTCTGAACCTTAATATTGCATTATCCGAAAACACAAATTACTTCTTAAGATTTTTTCCACTGCGCCAACTCTCGCGAATTACTGGGAAACATCCGAGAGTATAAATGTCATAAAAGTGCTTACCCGTTCGGACTCGGCATAAAATACATATTTGTTAAATTTATTCTTGACAATGGTGTCTTGCCAGTCGTCTTAACTATAAGGCTGAATTCGCCGACATTTAAGAGTCCTCTTCGGTAGATCTACTGTCTCAATTAAAGACTCACATTTAGCGTGGTTCGATTCTCGGAATCGTTAAATTTATATAATTTTTAGATTTTCAGCATACATCTTGGCAGAATGTGGCTCTTTACCACATATGTACAGTTAAAGGAGAATATTTTCCATCTTTGATCTTCCAATTTTAAGATCTTACACTCGACCTACAATCGCCAACAAAATGAGACTTTGGATTTATTTGTTTCCTTTTTTAATTATTTGGTTTCTAATACTGCATTTACAACATCACACATTCCTAACACGGAATATTTAAGGCATACCCAGTACTAAAACTGAAAGGGACAGCATTACCTAATATCTACGCAAAAATACGTGACACGTATTTTCGTCGACCATCATCATGTGTAAGAGGTACGAATTATGGGAAAGTTCAGCACGTTGATATATTATAGGAAACTTCGCTTTCCTATAAAACAAAATGGCTTTCTGTAGTGATGAACGGACAATTATTTATTTATTTCGAAAAACTGATTTACTGAAACAAATTCTCACTCTCATTTGCCATGTTTTTAATAAGAAATAAAAATGTTTTCAAGTGGTTGCAGAAATGTTGTTCGGTGGAGTTTAGGTCTATCCGTGTTACGTACCTATAATTATGGGTAGAACATACATGACATTTTAGGCATCTGGTTTCTGATCTCATTCTTATGGCTCATACGGATGCATGATGTTGAAAATGCAGTATGAACCACGTTTTGTTCGTACATTTTACATTTTATAGGTTGCGGGCTTACAAATACGACTGCTATAATTGAAAATTTAAGTAGAATCGAGTAGAGTATAGTTCTTGTGCTTTCGTGATGAAAGTTGCAATTAAATCCTTTGACATTGCATATAAAACCGAAAATTGGATCCTTTGACATTGCATAAAACAGAACGGAGAATTACACCATTTAAACATAGTAAAACATGGTTAGCAGTAATCAGGGTCATCTGATCCCTCAAGCAGTGTGGAAGATAGTACGAGTATTTCAGACTGTGATCTTTAAACTTAATAAAAAAAAAACCTTGATATGAGTACATAATCATTTATTTTTTCTTTAATCGAAGATACCAAGGATATTTTCAATGGCGTCGATATTTCAGCCTGCGTACGGTCTTGTAACGGTACCCATCGTTGGCAAGAACGGTTTCAGGTTGAACGGCAGAACTCGCTGGTGGGAGATATTCTTGGGAAGGAGCAGCACTCACAACTGATTGCTGAACTGGAGGAAGATATTCGCTGGAAGGCAATTCGTTGACATCGCGGCGGTGACGGTACTTTAACCTGCGCACGGTCTTGTAACGATACCCATCGTTGGCGAGAACGGTTTCAGGTTGAACGGCAGCACTCACTGGTGGGAGATATTCCTGGGAAGGGGCAGCACTCACAACTGATTGCTGAACTGGAGGAAGATATTCGCTTGAAGGCAATTCGTTGACATCGCGGCGGTGACGGTACCTTAACCTGCGCACGGTCTTGTAATGGTACCCATCGTTGGCAAGAACGGTTTCAGGTTGAACGGCAGCACTCACTGGCGGCAGATATTCCTGGGATGGAGCAGCACTCACAACTGATTGCTGAACTGGAGGAAGATATTCGCTGGAAGGCAATTCGTTGACATCGCGGCGGTGACGGTACCTTAACCTGCGCACGGTCTTGTAACGATACCCATCGTTGGCAAGAACAGTTTCAGGTTGAACGGCAGCACTCACTGGCGGGATATATTCTTGGGAAGGAGCAGCACTCACAACTGATTGCTGAACTGGAGGAAGATATTCGCTGGAAGGCAATTCGTTGACATCGCGGCGGTGACGGTACTTTAACCTGCGCACGGTCTTGTAACGATACCCATCGTTGGCAAGAACGGTTTCAGGTTGAACAGCAGCACTCACTGGCGGGAGATATTCCTGGGAAGGAGCAGCACTCACAACTGATTGCTGAACTGGAGGAAGATATTCGCTGGAAGGCAATTCGTTGACATCGCGGCGGTGACGGTACCTTAACCTGCGCACGGTCTTGTAACGATACCCATCGTTGGCAAGAACAGTTTCAGGTTGAACGGCAGCACTCACTGGCGGGATATATTCTTGGGAAGGAGCAGCACTCACAACTGATTGCTGAACTGGAGGAAGATATTCGCTGGAAGGCAATTCGTTGACATCGCGGCGGTGACGGAACCTTAACCTGCGCACGGTCTTGTAACGGTACCCATCGTTGGCAAGAACGGTTTCAGGTTGAACGGCAGCACTTACTGGCGGCAGATATTCCTGGGATGGAGCAGCACTAACAACGGATTGCTGAACTGGAGGAAGATATTCACTTGAAGGCAATTCGTTGACATCGCGGCGGTGACGGAACCTTAACCTGCGCACGGTCTTGTAACGGTACCCATCGTTGGCAAGAACGGTTTCAGGTTGAACGGCAGCACTTACTGGCGGCAGATATTCCTGGGATGGAGCAGCACTAACAACGGATTGCTGAACTTCAGCTGTATTTTCAACTGGTGGTAGATATTCAGTTGATATTTGGGTAGCAACAGCTGACGCGATAACCGCAAATAAGACAACGAACAATTTCTGAAAAAAAAAAAAAACTATAAAATTAATATACGTACATAAATTAGAAAAATTAATTTGAAAGAACCAACCATTCTTATGGCTTTTTCTTTCTTGTCGAAAGACAAACCAAAACTGAAATGATTGCGGAACTATCGCTTCCTGTATTTATACTCTTTGAAGAACTATTTTGTATTCCGAACTTTGTTGATTTTTAGTTTTACATTTCCAATTTGGTACACTACAGCGGAAACAAAACTGGTTTAACAACTAAAGTTCAACTATATCGTTTCGGCGGGTATTGCTATAATCAGTCAGCTATTATTATCAAAATTACCATAATAGAAATGTTCGTCCACCTGTCAACAGAATCTACTTCAAAATGTCATTTTAAATCGGAACGATTAAGGAACCTAGTTTGCTAGGAGTAAAACTGATAAAAGATGATTCAGACGAACAGCAGATGGACCAGCATACGATTATTTTTCGTAGTTAAATGCTACCTATTAAAGTTGGCAGATATTAAATGTGAATACATTCGTTTATCCCCTTCTGTCTGTGTCACATTTTACTTGTATAACTTCGAGGTTAACTAAATATTCATATTCACGGATTGAAATAACGTTCCAAAAATGTTGCTGTCGCTACTTTTTTTTACTTTAAAACGTTCCCTCCTAATAACAATATACTTATGGAATATTGTTGAATGTAAACTGGAGAGTTGGGAAACAGTTCCCAGATTAAGCTGTGAGCAAAACCCTCAAGGTCTAGTGTCAGTTTTTCCAGCGATTGAATATAGAACAGACCCAGAGCGTTTACATCTCTCTTACTCCCCAGGGCTTGAGCGAAATAGACAATAATAATTTGCTTTGGCTTAATAGGTATATATTTATATTTAACTCGGGCTCACTATGTGCCCACGATTTTCTTCGTTATGTAAGTTCTAGATTAACTTAGTAATTCAACTTTTGTCATTTTGTCCTTGTAATTACATGCACTTGTCATCTGTTTGGAGTAAATAAAACATTATATGAAATAACGGATAACATTTTTTTTTTAAAGAAAATATATCTAATAAAAAAAAATCAATTAAAATTCCAGACGTTTTAAATTAAAAAAAAAAACTTAACTAGCTCTAACTGACGGTATATTAACCCTACAAAAATCCGTATCATCGGTACTGAAGGATTCATATAACAATTTTAAATAAGCTCAAGTGCACCGGTGTTCAAAACCTGAATAGTGAATACATTACCTATCCGAGCAAAAATAAGAAACACACAAAAAGTTGGTAGTAATGTGTTCATCCTTGCGAGTGGGTACCTATTCCACCCGTTTATATTTTCTTTTTAACAGTCATAGTGAAAATGTACGAACAATCCTCTTTCCCAACTGTTTATCGCACACAACCAGACCAGATTTTACCGTTTCCGGAAGTTTATGAGTTTATTCCCATTTTTACAGTCCGAGATTTTAAAATTCCACTTTCTAAAATCCATTCTTTTAATAACTTCCTTTCAAGCAATTGCGTTTTGTACAATCACATTTTGGTAATACCATATACAATTATTGAAATACGTATTATTTGATTTATTTTAAAAATCGCTGCACTTTTGGACCTCGGGTTCTTAAGAATTTTTTTTTCAAGTCAATTTTTAAAACCCCGTTTTATGAAATCTAGTTTTTTTTTTAAAAAAGATCTGATCTGCCTCTTAAAGTTCCTTGCACTTGCTGCATTAACAAGTGTTCGAAAAAAACAAAATTTGTTTGTCTTTGATCGAGTGATTATCAGAATAGGCAGTTAAGTTAAGAAAAAAATATTATTTTTTTTTCTCTATTCTTTACATTATACGCGTATTTTTCTGTTTGTTAAAAATAATGGAAGGTTGCATCTCTTAATAGTATTTCAACTTAACGAAAAAATAAAAGGTTACAATCAGGCCCTAGTTATAGCCATAGGTAAAACGAAACCGTACAAATTTTTGCTTTTTTGAGTACTTAGACCAAATGGCTCAACTAAATGGTATTAAAATGTTGCCTATGAATTATTAAAAAGTTTGTTTATCAAAAAAGCAAAAATCTTTCAATTGTTTAGAACAATAATTTATTAATCTTTCCGTACGAAAAACTTTTTCCAAACAACTTTCCAGTCAATTCCACATAAAAAAAAATTGATACCACTGTAATATTAAAATTCCTTACTTCCGTCTGTCAGGAAGTTTTTTTCGCAGAGAAAAATTTGTTTGACAGATTTTTTGCTATAACCGCCTAAATGTAAAAAAACTCATTTTCATACTGTTCCAACTTTTTCGGTTGCATTTTACGTATCCCTATAACCAGTGTTTCTATTTTTACTGTTTTCAAGTTAGATCTGACTGGATTGATACGCATTTAGCTGGAAGATTTTGTACATTGCAGCCGGCTGTTTTTTTTTAGCTGGCTACGATTTTTGTTTGAATGTTTTTAAATGCTTCGTGTCATTTCTTTTCATTTAGTAGATATACATTTTAAAAATCAAAGTGAACAAAAAAAAAAAAAAAAAACTTAAAATTAAGAAAAACAAAATATGCTTGAATTTCATGCTTTTTCTGTAAAACATGATATCCCACTAATGCAATCAACAATTTTATACGTTTGCATTGACATTGACATAAATATTATTATGTAATTTAAAGCCAAGTTTTGGTAACTTTAATGCGCTTCAACTCCGATATACCGTCCGAAGTTACTAACAAAATTTCTACTAATATTAATTACAAAAGCAGCAATACAATATCCGACATAGATGCAAATGACGAAGATGATGAGGATGCAATTAAAGCGCTCAGAGAAATTACTGTGTAAATTTAATTTATGAATTGAACTAATTTAATGAATTTACTACTATTGTTAATAATTTTAAGAGACTTCACTTTAATACGTGAGAGGAAAGGCAGTAAATGATTCTGCGTCTTTTTTTTTAAATAAGGTTTGTTTATGTTTTTTTTTTTGCGTTGATTTATTTTGGCTGAATTTTGGTTGAATTTTTAGCTGCATTTCGTTGACTGTTTTTTTGACTGGATTTTAGATTTTTGACTATTTTTTTTTTTTTTTTTCTTAAGTCAAATCTGACTGGAAGGCCGATTTCAAAATGGCAACCCTGGATATAACTGAGGCCTTAGGTATATTAAGTTTCTACGATTTTTCCGAAATGATCAGCGCACATGAATAAATTCTCATTTACATTTTGTTTTGTTGATCATCTTGCTCCAAACCACAATATTCCTCACACTGACAAGGTCAACCTCTGCCAACTATGCGGATCAGTTTATTATGCCTACTTTATGGATAATCACAAAGATGAGAAATTTGCAGATGGAGAATGTAGACAAAATTGATAAACTAGCATGAATCAGCTTACTCGCACTCGAAACCATACCGAACGAGTATGAAATGCCTTCAAAATGAAGGAAATGAAAGAATGGTTGATGATTCGAACAGAAATGTATTTTAAGTTTCATTTATTTTACCTATAGAAATATAATGTATTTATGTACAAACTTGGAACACAAGGTCCTTGCTAGGTACATATTAAAAAAAAAAAAAAAAACAAACATGTCGGTAGCGCAGTTCAGCTTTTAGAACAGACATTCATTTTCATAGTACATGGGTACCTAGCACAATATTTCATTCTGATCTATAAACCAGGCATGTCAAAAATAAGGCCCGCGGGTCATGACCGGCCCTCGAAACAAGACAAGTTTCAAAATCATCGCTGAACCGTACGGGTTGCGGGTGGTTGGTACCAGTTGGTATCAACGAGCAATCTCTACTTTCATTACGCGGTCTCTTCAAAGCCAAATGGCCAAAGGAAAGACACCACCCACCAATAGGAATTTTGAAGTCGATCTTCAAGGTTCGCGAATTTCTATTCAAGTTCCACTTTATGGGTATAATAATTCATAATCCTAAAGTACATAATATTAGAACTGTCGCGAGTACTTAAACATTAATTTTGTTTTACGGAAACAAAGAAACGATAAGGCTTGGTAGTTTCTCAAAATGCGCCAGTATATATTTTATATTTAGCATGCTTTTCGGCGGAGCAAAGGCAGCTTTTACCATTATCTTCTGCATACATTCATGGTAAAGCATTAAGAAAAATATTCCCTACTGGTTCCTAGCATAGTTTTAGGCACCGAGACGTGGCTGAGTTTTATGGTTTTATTCAGCACTTTTGTATGGGTTATTTATTTTTTATTTATTTATTTGCACAACACTCCGCAGTTTTGAGGTGGCGTATAATAATGGCGGAGTGGAAAAAGTCGAGGCAGAACTCAAGCTAACAATGGAATCCGGTATTACGATCTGGATGTGGAAAGCTAAAAACGTCCTTCTCTCGATGTTTTTCGTTTGACGGTTGACGCCTAATCCACAGGGCCTCAATGTTTGGTAGGTTAGGTATGCTGCTAGGTACGCTGCAAATGACACACCAGACGCACATTCGTCGCATACACCTAAAATTTAATTTAGTTACATTCTGGAGTTGGATCAGTTAGTTTGTGTGACTGCAAAACGGTAAGTGTGATCGAGATTTCGACAATCGAAATTCGATAATTTAAGAATGCTTTGCCGCGAGCGAGCTCAAACGATCGAGGAGGTCACTGACCTTTTGGTTAATTGGCCTTCCCAAAGGCGTACGTATGGTAACCCTAATCGGATATTGTATGAAACGAACTTCAACCCAATTAAGAAAATTGAAATTAATATAATCTTCTGCATCAACAATGTTGTGCCACGATCGTTTGGACATGTTAACCTCAAAATGCTGATCGATACGTACCAAAAGCAAGCCGTTGAAGGTTTAAAGATCGAGCATAATATTGAAAAGGTTCCGTTCTCTAAGGACTGTTCAAGTGATCATATGGGAAGCAACGCCGGCCGCTCAAGTTTTCCTAAAGAGGGTGCGGCGAAACGTTCTGCGACTCTATTTCATGCTTTTGAAAGATGACTGCCCCAGATACTGATTTTTATTTTTCTTAGAAAATAAAACAGATGCTTTGCAGAATCTGATGCAGTTCTATCTTGCGTATAATAGGCATATACTTAGAAATCACACGAAGAGATTAAGGACTGGTGGATTTTTCTTATTCTATAAAGGGATCAAGGAGGGAGCTCTGGGTGGCTCCTGAACAAAAGGGTTTATATGAAGAGAGAAAATAGGACGATTGCGGAAAGTGTTAAAGCGATGTTGCATCGCCGGAATATTCCGCAATATCTTTGAAGTGAGGCTTTTAATACTTCTGTTTATCTGAGGAATAGAACGAGGCGACATAGCTACCAGTCTTGTTGGATACGGAAATAGGAACTAGGTGATTTTTTTTTTATAATAGGTACTTTTATTAGCTCTCTTTGGCTTGTGGCTTATTGCGGTGGTGGTTACTTACTTACTTACTTACTTCCGGAGTGGACCTGGGCCTCAACCAACAAGCGTCTCCAGCCAGCGCGGAGGTTGTTGCGGTTGGTAAAAAACAAGCAGCTTAAACAAATCGTCACCTCAGTATTTGAGTGATACATTTGCATTTTTGCCATTTTTGAGTTAGGAATGATTTCTAAGAGACAAAAAGGAGATCTTTCTTTTGGTGTAATTAAATCTATCCTATGTCCATTATTGCCAAAGATATCAGTGTTACAAATGATCTAAACGCACTTTTGGAAATTAATGGTCAGTATTGGTCTGCCACATAAGCCTTCATATGGGAAGGTCACATTTTCGTATGAACTTTTCTTAAATTTCTTAAAGATTTTAAATGACCTATACATACAATTGAACAAAAATTATGCTTCATTGACAAACACCAATTCAGTGCTTAAATGATCTAAACATACAATTCTCCCTCAAAAGTGCTTCATATGCATAATAATTTTTCAGTGTTTAAGTGATACATACAAACAAAGCTCCAAGTCAAATTTGTAATTCAGTGCATAAGTGATACATACAATACAGTTGGCTTCATAAATTCCTTATAGACAGTTACTGTTCAATTTATGTTTGGTTTTTCTGCATTATAATTATTTAATAATATATTCTGTACAAGTATGATCTGAATTTAAAGTTGGATAAAATAGATATTTTGTTTTATTGTTTTCCTTTTTTACCCTCTGAAGGCACTAAATTAATTTAAAAAAAGAGCTGAAATATTGGATTTTTAGATCCCCGATATAAACAAACGTTAGTATATTACAGAATTATTTTTCTTTGAAACGATAACTTACCTTGTTTTTTACATAAAAAAATAAGTTTGCCATAAAAAACGCCAAGAAAAATAAAATAACAGTAATTTACAAAAATGCTTTTATTTCAACTTTTGTATGAATATATGCCACATACGCATTCAAAAGTCACAATGCCGCTCAGTATTTAAATGCCACATAGGTTGCTCAAAAAGTGCCTCATACCATACAAATACGCATTATTTAGAAAAAAAAATCATGCCACATATGCAATTTCCTTTTTTTCAACTTGAGATTACAAAAAAACCAATTGTCCAATTGAAACAAGAACTAAAGTGTAAGTAGAACTCAATAGCCACTAAATTAAAAAATTTAGTTAATGGTTGTCTTACTGAAGGTTTTTGTTTTATTCGTTTTCAAACTTAAAACGTCGTTTTCTCGAAACTATGTTTTTGTCGTTTAGATCACTCAAATACTGAGGTGACGAAATAGTACTAGACTAGCACAAATATACTAAATTCTGTCTGATGTGTAGTTTACATTTAAATCTTTTAATAGTGAAACTTGAGATTATAGTCGACTTGGGAGCTCAATTAATAAGGCAATAGCTGCCTGGGTTCTAAGTCAAAAGTTATGCGATGGAATGCGTTCCTTTGAGTTGGAATGCAAATAATTAAATATGGTAAGGTGTATTTTAACTAAAATTTGTTCAAGACAGATTTTCCCCAACGTTAAGTTGGTTAATACTTTGATGGAGGACCGTTTGGAAACGCCGCGTGTTATTGGCATGCCCTCTTTTTGTCCTTTTTATTCATTCATTTGTATTTTATTGGGTGCGGTATGAATAAAACGTAGCAATTGCTTTTACTCAAACGATATGTCATATTCGAAGCATTGGCTACGTTTCGATTGAATAAAAACTGATTACAGCTAAAGGCACCAAACAAACAACAAAACAGAAAGAGCAACAGAAACAGAATCCCATGCATTTGCAACAGAAACAGCATTAGGAACAGAACTTTTTTTCAGCAACAGAAAAACGGCTGTTTGACGACAGAACGTAAACAAAACTATTTCTCTAATACATAATATCTATTGTTTGTTTAAGCGTAGTATACGTAGGTCTTCCGAAACGAAATATCACAAAAGTGACACAACAAAAACGAAATCATGAACGAAAAATATCGCTCTCTTTTTCGTTTTGCTGTGATGAGCAGCTGCTGCGAAATGATGGCGGAAAAGTAGTTCTAGTAGACTGCTTGGTACAATTCTTTACTCTCTTTTCGCACACATTTATTGTCCGAGACATTAATTGCTTGCAAAAATTTGGCATTTGTGTTGCAGTGTTTCCAGCTTTCATAAGAGGGTGGAGCCAAATTGAGAAATTTTGAAGCCGAAAATATCTAAACTCAAATATAAAAATTAAAACTGAACATCTTTTGGTACCTAATATTAGATTAAAAATAAAAAAAAAAAACAACGCAAATCCCTAATTGAGAGACTTGTTTTAGTTTCCATTTTGCAATGTTAAAAAAAAAAAAAAAAACACATATGTAAACTATTATCAGTGTTGCCAGAATTTCAAAAAAGAAAATGATAGACTGCAAAAAAAAATATGCATGAATATTGAATATGAATGTATGAATCCAAAAAATAAAAATGCTAGACAAAACAAAATGTGTTTTCACCAGCTTTAAAAAATATATATATATTATTATTTTGTCTTTTATATCTACTACAAATTAATCTGAATGTATTTTGTTTGCCTATCTGTATACCTAGTATAAAATGGAACTCTCTCTTTAGTAAGGAATTTCGCTCCGAAAATAATAAAAATCTTGTTTTTTTAAACAATGTATTTTATTTTTAGTAAACATAAAAGCATCAGTGTTCAGGAAAAAAAATAATTAAACAGTAACTATGTACCTACGTGGGTGCATTTTTTTGACGTTTGAGGTCCACCATAGATAAGACATAAATCCTTCACCACACGTCTGAATTAATTAGCCCATGTATCAAATGGCATTGGTAGTGCCCAGCCAAGTTCTTCATATGCGTGGGAAAGTGGTGGGAAACACCTTAAACTTCGATACACTGTATATCAGCTTAATGTACACGAATGACTAAAATTCCAGAGCAAATATCGAAAAATACTAAAATAAAAAAAAAAAATAAAAATGCTGAACAGCATCTGACATTTTTCTTTTTTTAAAAAATGCTTTCAAGTCTTCAAAAATGCTGGATCTAGCATTAAAAATGCCAGAATGGAATCACTGATTATTATATGTACCTATACTACTATACTACTTCGGAATGGGTTGGTAGGTATTAATGTGTGAAAATAAGTTGCCAGTGCTGGTAACCTTGTGTATCAGCTGATGGAAATCTACACAAATTATTTTCCGCTGCCTTTTCGCAGACTTTTCGCAATCCATTTGGTGACCACCGGAAAATTTCGTTTCGGAAGAGGTCCGTACTACGCTTTAACTAATTGGCTAGAGTAGGTATTTACAAATATTTCCAACAACCTGTGATTGGATACAATTCCCGACACTTGAAGAAGAAATAAAACTTCATGCACTTTTTATCAAAAAGCGAAACTTAAAAAATAAAAAAAAAATAGATTAAACAAAAATCTATAGAAATTTGGCAACATCTTCATTCATAAACATTCAGTTGTCGATGTCGAGCCGTAGGTATGCCGTAAGCATAAATTATTATTATTATAAAATAATCCCTTTGTCCGGAATCCATGTAGGCGCGCATCTAGTTCTGTTTTTTTTTTTTTTTTTTTTTGTTACCGACAATATTGAAATAGCTAGATGGGTATTTAGTTTCACGAATAAAATGATTAATAGCATCACAAAACTTTGAAGATAAGCGAGCTTCCCGTAAGAAAACCATATATTAACAAAAAAAAATCGATTTATTATTTAATTTGTTATTTTTAGTAACTTAATTTGTTCTCCTTTGAATTTCTGTACGAGATGCCTAATGTTACTTTTAATGCCGAAAATTTATGATGTGAAAGAAACATCGAGGGAAAGAAACATCGGGGATACCTATACAGAGATGGAGAAACCCACTTGCTGGAACTTCTCCAGCTGATGCTTACCAAGTTCAAGATTATAACTGTTTTTTTTTTTTTTTATAAAAAAAACTTCAGCGGAAACTCATTCAAATTTTTACGAGTGAGTTACGTAACTCATTTTCAAAATTTTGTTATGGAAATACTTCCGTACTCCGGAGTTTCCTAGGAACTCAATTAAGTCGCGCATGGCCAATTTATTTCGGAGCAAAAAAAAAAAAAACCTTGATATTGAAATGATTTTCGTTCTTAGGTTCTATTCCAAAAGACGCGTCATTCAACCAAGACTCTGTAGCTTTGTGCGTTCCATTGGTTGCATTTTTTTGTATTTGACCTGTTGCGCTGAATCAGTAGAGCATGAATCAATGCGCTTTGTGAAGCAGAATAAAAGACCATGCCTTTAAAAAAATATAAATATTATAGTCGTATATTTTATCCTAAGCAATTACAAAGAAATTCTTAAAAATCGGAATAATAAATGCCAATGAAGAGGTTTTTTCTAAAATTATGATTTTCAAAAATCAAATGGAATTGCGGGTTGCGGGTATTTGTATCCAGAAGCAGGTTCCTGTGGGATTTCATTTATCCGCGCAGGTTCAAATGGAATGCGTGGCGTCGGATAATTGTAGCCGCCGGATAAGATGGGTGCACTCGTCGTTGGAACAACTGGCTTTGGAGATGGGAACTCGAATGGCGATTTTGGTTTTGGATATTGATATCCAGCACTTGCAACTTTCTTAACTTCTTTAGGAGGAGGAATATACGTATTCTGCACGATGGTCTTGGGAGTCGGAAGAATAAGTTGCTTCTTAGGTTTGGGGTATTGATATCCAGAGCTTACAACTTTCGTTACTACTTTCGGAGGAGGAATATACGTATTCGTTACGGTTGGCTTGGGAGTTGGGAGAACCAGTTGCACCTGAGGTTTGGGGTATTGATATCCAGAGCTTACAACTTTCTTTACTTCTTTCGGAGGAGGAATATATGTATTCTGCACGACGGCCTTGGGAGTCGGAAGAACAAGTTGCTCCTTAGGTTTGGGGTATTGGTATCCAGAACTTACAACTTTCGTTACTTCTTTCGGAGGAGGAATATACGTATTCTGTACGACTGTCTTGGGAGTCGGAAGAACAAGTTGCTCCTTAGGTTTGGGGTATTCATATCCAGAACTTACAACTTTCGTTACTACTTTCGGAGGAGGAATATACGTATTCGTTACGGTTGGCTTGGGAGTTGGGAGAACCAGTTGCACCTGAGGTTTGGGGTATTGATATCCAGAGCTTACAACTTTCTTTACTTCTTTCGGAGGAGGAATATACGTATTCGTAACGGTTGGCTTGGGAGTCGGGAGAACCAGTTGCACCTTAGGTTTGGGGTATTCATATCCAGAACTTACAACTTTCGTTAATTCTCTCGGAGGAGGAATATACGTATTCTGCACGACGGTCTTGGGAGTCGGAAGAACAAGTTGCTCCTTAGGTTTGGGGTATTGATATCCAGAGCTTACAACTTTCTTTACTTCTTTCGGAGGAGGAATATACGTATTCTGTACGACTGTCTTGGGAGTCGGAAGAACAAGTTGCTCCTTAGGTTTGGGGTATTGGTATCCAGAACTTACAACTTTCGTTACTTCTTTCGGAGGAGGAATATACGTATTCGTTACGGTAGGCTTGGGAGTTGGGAGAACAAGTTGCACCTTAGGTTTGGGGTATTCATATCCAGAACTTACAACTTTCGTTACTTCTTTCGGAGGAGGAATATACGTATTCGTTACGGTAGGCTTGGGAGTTGGCAGAACCAGTTGCACCTGAGGTTTGGGGTATTGATATCCAGCACTTACAACTTTCTTTACTTCTTTCGGAGGAGGAATATACGTATTCTGCACGACGGCCTTGGGAGTCGGAAGAACAAGTTGCTCCTTAGGTTTGGGGTATTCATATCCAGAGCTTACAACTTTCGTTATTTCTTTCGGAGGAGGAATATACGTATTCGTTACGGTTGGCTTGGGAGTTGGGAGAACCAGTTGCACCTTTGGTTTGGGGTATTCATATCCAGAACTTACAACTTTCGTTAATTCTCTCGGAGGAGGAATATACGTATTCTGCACGACGGTCTTGGGAGTCGGAAGAACAAGTTGCTCCTTAGGTTTGGGGTATTCATATCCAGAACTTACCACTTTCGTTATTTCTTTCGGAGGAGGAATATACGTATTCGTAACAGTTGGCTTGGGAGTTGGGAGAACCAGTTGCACCTGAGGTTTGGGGTATTGATATCCAGAGCTTACAACTTTCTTTACTTCTTTCGGAGGAGGAATATACGTATTCTGCACGACGGTCTTGGGAGTCGGAAGAACAAGTTGCTCCTTAGGTTTGAGGTATTGATATCCAGAGCTTACAACTTTCTTTACTTCTTTCGGAGGAGGAATATACGTATTCTGCACGACGGTCTTGGGAGTCGGAAGAACAAGTTGCTCCTTAGGTTTGGGGTATTCATATCCAGAACTTACAACTTTCGTTACTACTTTCGGAGGAGGAATATACGTATTCGTTACGGTAGGCTTGGGAGTTGGCAGAACCAGTTGCACCTGAGGTTTGGGGTACTGATATCCAGATTTTTCTGATGGGTAGGTTTCCTTCCTGGTTGGTGCTTTAGTTGCCACAACCACTGGCCTTGGAGATGGAAGCTCAAACGGAGTTTTTGGCTTTGGGTACTGATATCCAGCACTTATAACTTTCCTTACTTCTTTTGGAGGGGGAATATACGCATTTGAGATCGTAGGCTTGAGAGTTGCCAGTATCAGTGGATTTTGCGGCTTAGGATAATCATATCCTTGATGAATTGAGTGTGCTGTTGGCGCTGGAAATTCAAGTCGAACTTCCGGTTTCGGATAATTGTATCCATTTCCTTGTTTCACATTTGTACCGGTTTCGAAATCCACATTTGGTTTGTTATAGTAATACTGGCCACATGAAAATCGAATACTGCAGCAAATGACAAGGATTGTACAGAATTTCTGGAAAGGGAAATGAGAAAAGAAATGCAATTATATTATGCGTTCAGTGCGAGTATTAGGAAATACATATTTATTTTTTATTTATTTTTAAAATTTCGTTCCAAATACAACAGTTTCTTCTCTGTAAGCAATTATTAGATGATCAATAAGTTACTAGGGCTAGGTAGATCCAAAGGAAATAAGGGTTAGCAATATATTTTGCGCCTAGAGCATTCTTAAAAAACCCTTTAGGCATGTTGGTTGAGGTATAGGTCTACCCTGGGATAGTTAGAGGCCATATTTGAAGATGAATGCATAATGAATACCCGTGGCTAGTATTTTCTACTGAAATGAAGAAATGTCAGCACTAACTTGTTTGTGATTTGAACACAGAAAAACAAAAAGTATCATTGCGGTGGTAGACTGGACTAAGCGCCAAAGCAAAGTGATAATTAAATTAAGCTCTGCACAAGTCAATGTGAGACCGCAAGCCAAGAGATTATTTGGGAATACGAAAGCATAGCCAAAAACCTTATTCTAATTAATGGATTATTGCTGGATTACAACTCTGTGTTCACTGGTAATTTTAGCACCTCCGGGCGTAATTTAGCAAAAAAAAAAAAAGCTGCTGGCTGCTTGGCCTTCGAAGAAAACAATCAGACGTGAATTTGTGAATAGAATTTGTTAAATATATATTATTTAACATAATACTTGAATACACTCTATTACCTCCCGCCTTCGGGAATTTCCTGAAACTCCCTCCCCTGGAAATAAATGAAATGACTACTGAGAAATGAAAATGTGTGAGGGGGGTCTTCAACATTTAGTGGGTAAACTTTATATCAAGTCGTATGTGTAATATGGTTGACAAAGGTGTGAAAGCGGATGATATTTTTTTTTAAACAGTTATTGATAGATACTCTACAGATTCAAGTAGACTAATATTGTTCATCCAAAAGTGATCCTTGAATTGACCGTCATTTGTATTTTGGAATTGTTGCAGATATTTGTCCACGATTTTATATTCAAATCTTGGTCAAAATCTGGCTTTTGTGGCATTCATTGAAAATCATCGGTGATTTTACAATTTTAATAATTTGTAAATGCAAAACCAAGCACAGACACTCGGCAACTCTAATCTATAATAAACAATAAACATTCACGTGCCTACCTCCATTATTTTGATAGCTTTATTTTGCTAATAGGAAATACATTTATGATCTTAAGTTAAAGAATCAAATTAGAAACCTGTTAATCAAAAAAAAAATGTAATTCATTATCATATAATTTGGGAATATCTGCATATTATATAATAATATGTTAAGTTTGACAAAGAAAGAAACGAAAAGAAACGACTGTCATCGTCTTTGCAAAAGCAAATAAAATATTCATTATTGGAAAAGATTAGCATATAGGTACATAGCATATTTCTTAATGTCAATGATCCCAAATCTTTTTCAAATGCAAGTATGTACTTAGAAATTAGAATTCAAATTTAGCAGAGCACACGTATGCATCTTCGCCGAGAGAAAAACACTAAATGACAGTAGCAATATTTTTCTCATTGATGGTCATTACCGCCGTACCACAAAACAGATAAATAAGGCGAAATCGAAATAATGGGAAAAGTAACATTTGCCATTTTGATGAGGCATGTCATCACCATGTGATCGTAATTTTTTCGCTCGTCATTTAATGACATCCCAACGGAATTCTAATTGACGCGCAGTGTCCGTCATTTCACTTTGAGACAAAAATGACGATGATGGTCATTTCGCGTGATAGCCATTTTTTCGCAAATGACCAATGACGAATTGTAGTTTGAATGTCACTCAAATGCGAGATTTTTCACGACGCTGTGATCATTTCTCTTAATTTTACATTACTTTTCAGTCGAGATTTAAATGACGCAAAAAATGACCGTGTAATTGTAGCTTAATAGTAGTTTTACAAATACAGCAAGGTCTTAAATATGCACATTTGTGTAATAAATATTATAAATGAGTGTTCCTTTTACCATAAATCTTTTTTCGGTCAATATACTCTAATCTCTAATTTTGTGCGGCTCTTTAATGTCCGTGCTGCAAAATATTATTTAAAAAGTAAATTAACAGCAATTTACTTTAATTAGAAGCTCTTCGATTTTTATGGCATTCTTTCCATTTATTTTTATGCTGTTTCTGTTAGTCTAAAACATTAAAGAGTGAAAAAAGAATTTTTTTCCTTAATCACGAATTGATTCTGTTGAATAACGTTTGCAGCAAATCAACTACATATACCAAACAAAACATCCTTGAAGAGTTTCAGAAAAATTATTATTGAAATCATTAATATTGCTCAGATATTGGGCGAATTGACAGATTGGTTAGTGTGCTGAACTGCAGAGCGAGGGGTCTATAGTTCGATCACCAAAAAAATACAAAAAAAAAAAAAAAATAAAAAAATATCTGAGGGTTATTAAACTGAGCCACCTCCCGTGAACGGCTGACAAATATCCCAAAACTTTCTGTTATTCCGCCATTTGGGCTCGGTATTAAACTGTAGATCCCTTCCATTTGTCCCAAAAATTAAGATCTCACACTAAAGGAATGGTTGTGATGAGCGGCTGGACATAGTTACATACATAAAAATACTACCTGTTGATCCATCTATTTATTTTATTTTCATAGTTGCCTACATTTGGAGCAATGTCCTATGTACGTTCCTTCGTGACGCCATGTAGCCCAAACGGCTTGACCGATTTTGAAGTGTGAGGTTAAAAAAACAAAACAATTTCCTCACAAATGTCAGTGAGATCTTTTTTTTAAAGTCGGTCGAGTTTTTCTTACTTTTTTTTTGTCATAGAGAATCGTTTTTGTAACCAGGGCAGCGACGCGAAATAGTTTGGTATTTAAAAGGCTTTCAGAAATTTAACCAACTTTTTCGTGATATAAAAGGTGAAACCTCATTAGCCAGATTTAAAACTAGATGTAGTCAATAAAATATTGAAAGCTTTAATTTTTCATAATTTTAATAGCATTTAAATACATATTTTATTTATTATTTCGTCAAAATTTTAATGGAATGAATATTGCGAATTCGGAAGCAAAAAAGTTAAACATAAAGAATTAAATCTAATCTAGTAATAGTAATCGATATGTTTGAATTCATATAACATATCGATCTTAAGCTCAAAGGCAAGATGTTTCCGGAAATGCTCAAGGAACACAACCCAAGTTACATCTTCAATAGTAATTAATTACCAACATACTCGTACCTATCAAAACGAAACCAGAATTTCCTTAATCTTAGTCTTCGAAATCGAGATTCCACCCAAATAAATCCTCTCTTCATTCATCATTCCACTAAGAAGCATTTTACATAAATGGCATACCTATTCTTATTAATCAATCAAATCTAGCAATCATTTGTTATTACGCAATAGTGGGCATTAGGCGGGATTAAAAGTGGATGACATAGGCACACACATATTTCAGTTGGCAAACAATGATTTTAAAATTCAACTTTTCTCAAATGGTAACAATCAATCTCTTTTCGACAAACAAAACCAGTTATTAAATTATGCATCAACCATTTAAGTTTGGATATAATTAAATTAGCACCACACTTTTACGAATTAGGGTAAGGCGAGGAGGTTTCGACATGTAGGAGGTTTCATCAAACTCAAATTTTTCACTTCCTTTAAATATGACAGATACGATAATTTCTTATGTCCACAGCCTAAATGTACCTTTACTTTTTCCCTTATTGAGTTCAGTTTCTGATCAGCGCGTAACAAGTTCAGTCGTGTTTTGATTTTTGGTAAGTGGGCATGTAAATTTTTTCAGTGAATTCTTAAGCTATAACTTTTTTTTGTTTTAAGTTTTTGAAAGTGACAATACAAAAATTAAATAAACAGATTAATAGTGTTTTTATTAGTTGAGGCCCTTTTACGTAAGTATAAAATAATAAACTTTTTTAAAGCGTAAATATAATGCATGCATTGAAGGAGGTTTCGACACGTTTCGTTTAGGAGGTTAAGTCAAATTGTCGAAACCTCCTCCTTTTACTGTTTTACTTAGTTTTAGTTTTTTTACACTGAAATTTTATAGATTTCAATCAAAATGCCTAACATTTATAAAAGAAAGTATCCTGAAAAGGCATTTGACGAGAAAGCCATGAAAGAAGCAGTAAAATCTGTTCCTCCTATAGTATGTTGAAACCTCCTTCTTAAAAGTCGGAACCTCCTACAAACTAGGAGGTTCTGTCACTTTTTCCTTATTTAGAAATTCATCAAAAACTCGGAGATGGTTAATAATTTAGCGCTTAAAGTTGTTTTTGTAATAGACTAAACCTTAATAAACTAAAATTTACATATATATAGTTTTGTATGTAAACGGATGTACCTAATTTTTGACAATATCTGTTAACGTGTCAGAACCTCCTCGCCCTACCCTACTGGTATTCCAATTTAGGGCTCGTAGTACTTGTATACAAAAATATCCGCTCCATTCTATTTGAATTGTAAATGTTCTCGAATGGAAAGGGCCTAGAATGGGTCATAATCCGTAGACATGAACCCTTATTGTCTTTATATCCCTTATAAGGCTCGGATATTTTTTCAATTTTAAACCTTTAATCAACCTTTCGGTGTGAATGGATATTTGCTAATTAAAGTTTTCTCCACAGTTTAAATAGCGCATGGATATACTGTCGCCTTATTCGTAAATGTTGTTCAAATAGAAAAGAGCGAATGTACGTTTTAGTGGCGTTGGATGACGCGATTGTTTGGCATTTGCAACTGTTTTTTTTTTAATTCATTTTTAATACAATTTATTGGTAACTAAGATCAGTGACTATTTTAGATCTCAACCACTGATCTCACATGTAACATCAGTCCACAATAAGAACACTTAAATTTGTGTAGAAAAAATAAACCGCCGCTAACACTAATCTATTATAACGACTCAATAAGCATATTTGCATAAATTAACAATTAGAACGTTTCCTTCGAGATCAGAGCTTGGCTTAGAGTGTATCAGCCGGAACTACCCGAGAAGATATACTTGAAATATAGGCACAGCAGATCAGTTAATGTTTCACCTTGAATCGAAATTCCTATCATTAGAAACACATTTAATGGTTCAGAAGAAAACTTGATCACTTTCGCACTTCAATGGGAATTTCAAATTTTTAATGCAATCCAGTAAGCCAACGCTGAATATGGTATTGCACGATGAGTATTTTATCGAGTGTGGGATTGGTGTTGGAGTTAGGTGTTTTGTTGTTCTTTATTTTTGTTTTTGTTTGTTTTTGTGCATGCCAGTGAATGCGTACATGTATCAATTGAAGGACGTTACGAAGCGTGAAACCAGACGCGAATTCTAACTGATTGACGGACTCATCCGCTCATAACATCACTTTGACGGTAAATGTATGCCGTTGCCGTTTTCAAAATTGCACATCATAACAATGTTTAAACTGCGAACCACTCATTGCGTATACGAGTACGTATTTGTATTGCACATACGCGTGTAGTTACACTTTCGTTATACTATTACCGCGAGACTCACCATGATTGGGGAGTGTATCCCAACTGAATTTGAATTTGTTGTTGGTTTTAGATTCACTAGTTAAAACAGTTCCACATTCAAGTAAGCTCCCGTTCCCGAGCGAAACAACGCACCAAATAACAACAAAATTCGAATTGAGTGCGGTATTTATAAGGCAACCACCAAGTTTAAGTATAACAAGATTTTGAGGTTCAAGTTGCCTATCTGAACTCTACGCAAAATTGGTGAATGTTCTTTGGGAAATGTAGACGCCAGTTGTGTTATCTGGTGCTGTTCTCGGTCGAAGAAGTCATAAGTTCTTCCAGTGGATGACGAGCAGATGGGTATGACGCGTATGTGTGTGTAACTTAGTAAAAGTCTAAATGCATTCTGATGGCAATTAGCGAGCTTTAAAGCAAGACTAAGCGATCATCATATTTGAAAGTGTGAGTCAGAAATTCAGAATTCGCTGGTCGTGTAGGTGGAAGAAGAGTTATGCGTTGACGTTTTTGCTTGAATTGCCATATTAATAGAATGGTATCGAGCTTGAAATCCGGATTTGTACAATCAAGGTGAATCTCCGCATATTGAAAGACAACAAAATAATAACACCATAACTACTTTAGGGACATGGGGCTTTGCTTGTAATTATTTGCAAAAGCCGACAAGAAACTGTTATCATATTTAATATCGGCAGGGAACTAGTGCTGGGGCGACACAGTGGCCGCAGGCTAAACAGGTAAAGGAATATTTCTCTTGAGCTTCTTTTATGGGTTTTGTTGGCCCACAGTACCGGCCGTTTTTAGATCTCATTCCAGCTCAATATTTCGGTTAAACATCAGTACTTAACAACTGTATTTTACGCGCCAGGGTGATAACTTGTACGAAGATCGTACGAAGGGAGGGACAATTTAAAAAGCTGTTCATAAATATGGGGAAAAATATGTACAGTAAAACCTCTACAATTGGGACTCCGATGGGACCGGATCTTCGCTGTCCAAATAATAGAGACCAAACTCAACTGCACAGGAATTAATTAGTATTTTGATGTTGTTTAAAACGGCGTTAGGTCTTATCGCCCAAAGCCATAACGCACAAACCTAGAAATGTCATAACGCCCAAACAATTTCTTGTTATTAAGTGCGAAAATATATTTCGGGCGATATGCCCAGCGATGCCAACCCGAATCGAAGTTTTTATGCTTAATTTCGAAAAAATTGATGCACCTGCTGAGTGTATAAACAGGTGGCCAATTTGTTATAATTGCTGTAAATTCATTATTTAAAATTTGTGTTCGTCTTTCCACAAATTTTTCAACATTTTGCCTTTATTTCTTCTCATGGTTCCTTATGTAGGTAGTTGAAGCCGTTTCGCATCTGCCGTGAGATTTTAAAAACAGTTTTTGTGGCATCAAAATCCGTAAAAAAAAATCTTGGACATCCTTCATATACGAGCATTCGTTTTTATTTTTTGTAAATGTCATTCTCTTAAATAGGGTCTTATAAGGTTTATCAAAAAAAAATATATATAAAATTATTCACTGATTTTGATTAACACTTCGCAAGCACTTCCGATACTAATACTTTTCCTTAACAAGACTATTGGAAAGTGGATTACAACAATTCGATACAGATCACTGAATTATGACCATATAATCACAAATAATCATTATAAACTGACA
Source organism: Cheilosia urbana (assembly GCA_946477585.1). Lineage (NCBI taxonomy): Eukaryota > Metazoa > Arthropoda > Insecta > Diptera > Syrphidae > Cheilosia > Cheilosia urbana. The sequence continues at coordinate 27,673,750 of OX297855.1, forward strand.
ATACTTGTGTTCTTTTAGTCATGCTTGTGATCGGTCAACCTGCATTGTCATGAGTTATGAGTACGTTTGTGATAATTTGATCACATTATATAGTAATCATCTGTTTGAAAAGGAAGAGTACCTACACTTTTTATCAAAACTAACTTCAATTTTATATACCTGCATATTTATGCATTATCCCTTTTTTGAAAGCATTGTTATATTAGAAGGTATGAGTATACATATAAACTAGGCCTAAGTGGATCGGTCCCCAAATCCCAAACACCCTGTCCTAAAATGACAAATGACAGGTACTTTTGGCTTTAAAATATTAGTGATCGGATCGTCACAGACATTTTAATTGCGTACTATATATGTATACAGAATTTTTAGACAATACTTATGAAATTTTAAATATGTTTCTGATTAGCTATAACTTTAAGTGAAAACGGATGCATTTATTTCGTTGATGTGAAAATATTTGTGATCATTTTATCAATTTTGAAGCTAATCAAGGGCTGATATAGTAAAAATTGAATCTAACACATTCGTTATTAATTTACAATTTTCTTAATCACGGAATTATTGATGTACACTGAAATTATACTCAAATCAATCACAGACATTTTTAAACCAAACATTTTCATGATCTTTAATATAATTTTCTTTACCAATGTTTGGATAGTAGAATTAACGTTTCGTTATTTGATTCAATCATATACGTGATGTATTTAAACATTTTTAACAAATTTCGGATTAATCACGAAAAATATTTAATTCAACTAATGAATTTTCTTTCGGTGTATGTTTGTTTTAAGTATTTTCAATTAAATACTTTTTTGATTAATGGATTTGCGGTATGTATTTAGAACTGATTTTTATTGCAACTATATTTGTATGCTTTTATGTCTTTAAAAAATGTAGCGAAATGATAACCCACCTCAGGCTATACTCGACATCTGGCAGCAACCGGAATTGTGTGTCTTTTTTCAAGGGTTACTATGTGCACAAATCCATGAATTCAAACTGGGCTACATTCAAGGAAAAAACTCAGCTTGTAGGAAATCTCTGTTTTTTCTTTTCTTTTCTGTCAGTCTATTTAATACATAGTGATTTAAGTCTGTTCCCTAACGATAATGCATTCGAACACATTCGCAAAATTTAGTCAAACTTGGTTCCCTTACGCAAAAGTTGGGCAGAAGAGAGCCAAAAAGAGAGAGCACAACATTTCCCCTCCATAAAAAACCTGCAAATATTAGCCCAAGAAATTTCTTTGGGTTAGTTGTTTATTGCTGACAGATGGTTGTCAAGTCGTTCAAATTTTAATGTGTAACTGACTTTTTATTAAATTTCATTTATATTTAGTGCTTGTATAGCATTAAAATCGATGTAAGAAACAAAGGAATTGTACTTTTTAGTTTCTGCAATAAAAAGCAATTCAAATCCTGGTCTTAAATATAAATTTGTATTTTTTTCTACTGAAATTTGAATATTTCCGCCTAGAAAAAATTCACATTTTTCAAATTTGTGGTTCAACGCGTTTCTTTTCATTTTGGTTGTATTTAATTTCAGTGAGCATATTCTCTCACAATGAGAGAAATGTGACATATTGCCAAAAGTGAACCAGAAAGTAAGGGAACAGACCTAATGCTAATGATAAAAATTGTGTTGAAAACTCATTTTAAATAATATTCCTCCTAGGCGCCCACTTTGTAATCCAAGCTAGATTTCTACTCTTATTCGAACTGTCACTGTCATGCACTGTCAAAAATAAACATTTG